>OZ021724.1:12822822-13486393 GCA_963978545.1 Linyphia triangularis | reverse complement strand
CTTTTTGAACAATAATTCATTGAACATCGCCCCCCCCCCCCCGTGTATTTTCAATGAGGGAAATTAGCCCAAATGCTTGCCTTTTCTGATTTTTTGTTGCGAATATGTGACGATTTGACTGCGGAATTCGACTTGATTTTTTTTTTCAATAACCCTGGGTGTAAAAAAATTGGAAGAATTCGAAAATTAAGAAATTTGAAGTTTTCCGTACGATTAACATGTGAAAATTAAAAACGAAAATTTTTGATCGTGCACTTTTTGGGACCAACTTTTGAACCACTTAATATTTTCTGATGGTTATAAAATTGGAATTGGAGATTCTGCTATATACTAGCTTCAACTTCTACATAGTAAAGAAATTTTGAAAATTTTACTTTTTGAACAATTATTCATTGAACATCGTCCCCCCCCGTGTATTTTCAATGAGGGAAATTAGTTCAAATGCTTGCCTTTTCTGATTTTTTGTTGCGAATATGTGACGATTTGACTGCGGAATTCGACTCGGGGGATTTTTTCAATAACCCTGGGTCTAAAAAAATAGGAAGAATTCAAAAATGAAGAAATTTGAACTTTACCGTACGATTAACATGTGGACAATTAAAAACGAAAAATTTTAATCGTGCACTTTTTGGGACCAATTTTGAACCACTTAATATTTTTTGAGTGTTATGAAATTGGAATTAAAGATTCTGCTATATACTAGCTTCAATTTCTTCATAGTAAAAAAATTTTGAAAATTTTACTTTTTAAACAATAATTCATTGAACATCGTCCCCCGTGTATTTTCATTGAGGGAAATAGGCTCAAATGCTTTTATTTTCTTATTTTTGTTAGTGAATATGTGACGATTTGACTGCAGAATTCGACTCCTGTGAATTTTTCAATAACCCTGGGTCTAAAAAAATAGGAAGAATTCGAAAATGAAGAAATTTGAAGTTTTCCGCACGATTAACAGGTGGACAATTAAAAACGAGAAAATTTGATCGTGCACTTTTTGGGACCAACTTTTGAACCACTTAATATTTTCTGAGTGTTATAAAATTGGAATTAAACATTCTGCTATATACTAGCTTCAATTTCTTCATAGTAAAAAAATTTTGAAAATTTTAATTTTTAAACAATAATTCATTGAACATCGTCCCCCCGTGTATTTTCATTGAGGGAAATAGGCTCAAATGCTTTTATTTTCTTATTTTTGTTAGCGAATATGTGACGATTTGACTGAGGAATTCGACTCCTGTGAATTTTTCAATAACCCTGGGTGTAAAAAAATTGGAAGAATTCGAAAATTAAGAAATTTGAAATTTTCCGTACGATTAACATGTGAAAAATTAAAAACGAAAAATTTTGATAGTGCACTTTTTGGGACCAACTTTTCAACCACTTATTATTTTCTGAGTGTAATAAAATTGGAATTGGAGATTCTGCTATATACTAGCTTCAACATCTTCATAGTAAAAAAATTTTGAAAATTTTACTTTTTGAACAATTATTCATTTAACATCGTCCCCCCATGTATTTTCAATGAGGGAAATTAGCCCAAATGCTTGCCTTTTCTGATTTTTTGTTGCGAATATGTGACGATTTGACTGCGGAATTCGACTCCTGTGATTTTTTCAATAACCCTGGGTCCAAAAAAATTGAAAGAATTCGAAAATGTCGAAATTTGAAGTTTTCCGTACGATTAACATGTGAAAAATTAAAAACGAAAAATTTTGATAGTGCTCTTTTTCGGACCAACTTTTCAACCCCTTAATATTTTCTGAGTATTATTAAATTGTAATTGGAGATTCTGCTATAATCTAGCTTTAATTTCTTCATAGTATAGAAATTTTGAAAATGTTACTTTTTAAACAAGAATTCATTGAACATCGTCCCCCCGTGTATTTTCATTTAGGGAAATAGTCTCAAATGCTTTTATTTTCTTATTTTTGTTAGCGAATATGTGACGATTTGACTGCGGAATTCGACTCGGGTGATTTTTTCATTAACCCTGGGTCTAAAAAAATAGGAAGAATTCGAAAATGAAGAAATTTGAAGTTTTCCGCACGATTAACAGGTGGACAATTAAAAACGAGAAAATTTGATCGTGCACTTTTTGGGACCAACTTTTGAACCACTTAATATTTTCTGAGTGTTATAAAATTGGAATTAAACATTCTGCTATATACTAGCTTCAATTTCTTCATAGTAAAAAAATTTTGAAAATTTTAATTTTTAAACAATAATTCATTGAACATCGTCCCCCCGTGTATTTTCATTGAGGGAAATAGGCTCAAATGCTTTTATTTTCTTATTTTTGTTAGCGAATATGTGACGATTTGACTGAGGAATTCGACTCCTGTGAATTTTTCAATAACCCTGGGTGTAAAAAAATTTGAAGAATTCGAAAATTAAGAAATTTGAAATTTTCCGTACGATTAACATGTGGAAAATTAAAAACGAAAAATTTTGATAGTGCACTTTTTGGGACCAACTTTTCAACCACTTATTATTTTCTGAGTGTAATAAAATTGGAATTGGAGATTCTGCTATATACTAGCTTCAACATCTTCATAGTAAAAAAATTTTGAAAATTTTACTTTTTGAACAATTATTCATTTAACATCGTCCCCCCATGTATTTTCAATGAGGGAAATTAGCCCAAATGCTTGCCTTTTCTGATTTTTTGTTGCGAATATGTGACGATTTGACTGCGGAATTCGACTCCTGTGATTTTTTCAATAACCCTGGGTCTAAAAAAATTGGTAGAATTCGAAAATTAAGAAATTTGAACTTTTCCGTACGATTAACATGTGGAAAATTAAAAACGAAAATTTTTGATCGTTCCCTTTTTGGGACCAACTTTTGAACCACTTAATATTTTCTGAGTGTTATAAAATTGGAATTTTAGATTCTGCTATATACTAGCTTCAATTTCATCATAGTAAAAAAATTTTGAAAATTTTACTTTTTGAACAATAATTCATTGAACATCGCCCCCCCCCCCCCCCGTGTATTTTCAATGAGGGAAATTAGCCCAAATGCTTGCCTTTTCTGATTTTTTGTTGCGAATATGTGACGATTTGACTGCGGAATTCGACTTGATTTTTTTTTTCAATAACCCTGGGTGTAAAAAAATTGGAAGAATTCGAAAATTAAGAAATTTGAAGTTTTCCGTACGATTAACATGTGAAAATTAAAAACGAAAATTTTTGATCGTGCACTTTTTGGGACCAACTTTTGAACCACTTAATATTTTCTGATGGTTATAAAATTGGAATTGGAGATTCTGCTATATACTAGCTTCAACTTCTACATAGTAAAGAAATTTTGAAAATTTTACTTTTTGAACAATTATTCATTGAACATCGTCCCCCCCCGTGTATTTTCAATGAGGGAAATTAGTTCAAATGCTTGCCTTTTCTGATTTTTTGTTGCGAATATGTGACGATTTGACTGCGGAATTCGACTCGGGGGATTTTTTCAATAACCCTGGGTCTAAAAAAATAGGAAGAATTCAAAAATGAAGAAATTTGAACTTTACCGTACGATTAACATGTGGACAATTAAAAACGAAAAATTTTAATCGTGCACTTTTTGGGACCAATTTTGAACCACTTAATATTTTTTGAGTGTTATGAAATTGGAATTAAAGATTCTGCTATATACTAGCTTCAATTTCTTCATAGTAAAAAAATTTTGAAAATTTTACTTTTTAAACAATAATTCATTGAACATCGTCCCCCGTGTATTTTCATTGAGGGAAATAGGCTCAAATGCTTTTATTTTCTTATTTTTGTTAGTGAATATGTGACGATTTGACTGCAGAATTCGACTCCTGTGAATTTTTCAATAACCCTGGGTCTAAAAAAATAGGAAGAATTCGAAAATGAAGAAATTTGAAGTTTTCCGCACGATTAACAGGTGGACAATTAAAAACGAGAAAATTTGATCGTGCACTTTTTGGGACCAACTTTTGAACCACTTAATATTTTCTGAGTGTTATAAAATTGGAATTAAACATTCTGCTATATACTAGCTTCAATTTCTTCATAGTAAAAAAATTTTGAAAATTTTAATTTTTAAACAATAATTCATTGAACATCGTCCCCCCGTGTATTTTCATTGAGGGAAATAGGCTCAAATGCTTTTATTTTCTTATTTTTGTTAGCGAATATGTGACGATTTGACTGAGGAATTCGACTCCTGTGAATTTTTCAATAACCCTGGGTGTAAAAAAATTGGAAGAATTCGAAAATTAAGAAATTTGAAATTTTCCGTACGATTAACATGTGAAAAATTAAAAACGAAAAATTTTGATAGTGCACTTTTTGGGACCAACTTTTCAACCACTTATTATTTTCTGAGTGTAATAAAATTGGAATTGGAGATTCTGCTATATACTAGCTTCAACATCTTCATAGTAAAAAAATTTTGAAAATTTTACTTTTTGAACAATTATTCATTTAACATCGTCCCCCCATGTATTTTCAATGAGGGAAATTAGCCCAAATGCTTGCCTTTTCTGATTTTTTGTTGCGAATATGTGACGATTTGACTGCGGAATTCGACTCCTGTGATTTTTTCAATAACCCTGGGTCTAAAAAAATTGGTAGAATTCGAAAATGAAGATATTTGAACTTTTCCGTACGATTAACATGTGGAAAATTAAAAACGAAAATTTTTGATCGTTCCCTTTTTGGGACCAACTTTTGAACCACTTAATATTTTCTGAGTGTTATAAAATTGGAATTTTAGATTCTGCTATATACTAGCTTCAATTTCATCATAGTAAAAAAATTTTGAAAATTTTACTTTTTGAACAATAATTCATTGAACATCGCCCCCCCCCCCCCGTGTATTTTCAATGATGGAAATTAGCCCAAATGCTTGCCTTTTCTGATTTTTTGTTGCGAATATGTGACGATTTGACTGCGGAATTCGACTCCTGTGAATTTTTCAATAACCCTGGGTCTAAAAAAAATTGGTAGAATTCGAAAATTAAGAAATTTGAACTTTTCCGTACGATTAACATGTGGAAAATTAAAAACGAAAATTTTTGATAGTGCACTTTTTGGGACCAACTTTTCAACCACTTATTATTTTCTGAGTGTTATAAAATTGGAATTGGAGATTCTGCTATATACTAGCTTCAACTTCTACATAGTAAAGAAATTTTGAAAATTTTACTTTTTGAACAATTATTCATTGAACATCGCCCCCCCCCCCCCGTGTATTTTCAATGAGGGAAATTAGCTGAAATGCTTGCCTTTTCTGATTTTTTTTTGCGAATATGTGACGATTTGACTGCGGAATTCGACTCCTGTGAATTTTTCAATTACCCTGGGTCGAAAAAAATAGGAAGAATTCGAAAATGAGGAAATTTGAAGTTTTTCGTACAATTAACATGTAAATTATTAAAAACGAGAAATTTTGATCTTGCACTTTTTGGGACCAACTTTTGAACCACTTAATATTTTCTGAGTGTTATAAAATTGGAATTTTAGATTCTGCTATATACTAGCTTCAATTTCTTCATAGTAAAAAAATTTTGAAAATTTTACTTTTTGAACAATAATTCTTTGAACATCGTCCCCCCGTGTATTTTCAATAAGTTAAATAAGCTCAAATGATTGCCTTTTCGGATTTTTTGTTGCGAATATGTGACGATTTGACTGCGGAATTCGACTCGGGTGATTTTTTCAATAACCCTGGGTCTAAAAAAATAGGAAAAATTCGAAAATGAAGAAATTTGAAGTTTTCCGCACGATTAACAGGTGGACAAATAAAAACGAGAAATTTTGATCGTGCACTTTTTGGGACCAACTTTTGAACCACATAATATTTTCTGAGTGTTATAAAATTGGAATTAATGATTCTGCTATATACTAGCTTCAATTTCTTCATAGTAAAAAAATTTTGAAAATTTTACTTTTTAAACAATAATTCATTGAACATCGTCCCCCGTGTATTTTCATTGAGGGAAATAGGCTCAAATGCTTTTATTTTCTTATTTTTGTTAGTGAATATTGACGATTTGACTGCATAATTCGACTCCTGTGAATTTTTCAATAACCCTGGGTCTAAAAAAATAGGAAGAATTCGAAATTGAAGAAATTTAAAGTTTTTCGTACGATTAACATGTAAATTATTAAAAACGAAATATTTTGATGGTGCACTTTTTGGGACCAACTTTTGAACCACTTAATATTTTCTGATGGTTATAAAATTGGAATTGGAGATTCTGATATATACTAGCTTCAATTTCTTCATAGTTAAAAAATTTTGAAAATTTTACTTTTTGAACAATAATTCATTGAACATCGTCCCCCCCGTTATTTTCAATCGGAGAAATAAGATCAAATGCTTTCCTTTTCTTGTTTTTGTTTGCGAATGTGTGACGATTTGACTGCAGAATTCGACTTGGTTTTTTTTTTCAATAACCCTGGGTGTAAAAAAATTGGAAGAATTCGAAAATTAAGAAATTTGAAGTTTTCCGTACGATTAACATGTGAAAATTAAAAACGAAAATTTTTGATCGTTCCCTTTTTGGGACCAACTTTTGAACCACTTAATATTTTCTGAGTCTTATAAAATTGGAATTTTAGATTCTGCTATATACTAGATTCAATTTCATCATAGTAAAAAAATTTTGAAAATTTTACTTTTTGAACAATAATTCATTGAACATCGTCCCCCCCCGTGTATTTTCAATGAGGGAAATAAGCTCAAATGCTTGCCTTTTCGGATTTTTTGTTGCGAATATGTGACGATTTGACTGCGGAACTCGACTCGGGTGATTTTTTCATTAACCCTGGGTCTAAAAAAATAGGAAGAATTCGAAAATGAAGAAATTTGAAGTTTTCCGCACGATTAACAGGTGGACAATTAAACACGAGAAATTTTGATCGTGCACTTTTTGGGACCAACTTTTGAACCACTTAATATTTTCTGAGTGTTATAAAATTGGAATTAATGATTCTGCTATATACTAGCTTCAATTTCTTCATAGTAAAAAAATTTTGAAAATTTTAATTTTAAAACAATAATTCATTGAACATCGTCCCCCCGTGTATTTTCATTGAGGGAAATAGGCTCAAATGCTTTTATTTTCTTATTTTTGTTAGTGAATATGTGACGATTTGACTGCGGAATTCGACTCCTGTGATCTTTTCAATAACCCTGGGTGTAAAAAAATTGGAAGAATTCGAAAATTAAGAAATTTGAAATTTTCCGTACGATTAACATGTGGAAAATTAAAAACGAAAAATTTTGATAGTGCACTTTTTGGGACCAACTTTTCAACCACTTATTATTTTCTGAGTGTTATAAAATTGGAATTGGAGATTCTGCTATATACTAGCTTCAACTTCTACATAGTAAAGAAATTTTGAAAATTTTACTTTTTGAACAATTATTCATTGAACATCGCCCTCCCCCCGTGTATTTTCAATGAGGGAAATTAGCTCAAATGTTTGCCTTTTCTGATTTTTTTTTGCGAATATGTGACGATTTGACTGCGGAATTCGACTCCTGTGAATTTTTCAATAACCCTGGGTCGAAAAAAATAGGAAAAATTCGAAAATGAAGAAATTTGAAGTTTTCCGCACGACAACAGGTGGACAAATAAAAACGAGAAATTTTGATCTTGCACTTTTTGGGACCAACTTTTGAACCACTTAATATTTTCTGATTGTTATAAAATTGGAATTGGAGATTCTGCTATATACTAGCTTCAATTTCTTCATAGTAATAAAATTTTGAAAATTTTACTTTTTGAACAATAATTCATTGAACATCGTCCCCCCCCGTGTATTTTCAATGAGGAAAATTAGCTCAAATGCTTGCCTTTTCTGATATTTTGTTGCGAATATGTGACGATTTGAATGCAGATTTCGACTCGGGTGATTTTTTCAATAACCCTGGGTCTAAAAAAATAGGAAGAATTCGAAAAAGAAGAAATTTGAAGTTTTCAGTACGATTAACATGTGGACAATTAAAAACGAAAAATTTTGATCGTTCCCTTTTTGGGACCAACTTTTGAACCACTTAATATTTTCTGAGTCTTATAAAATTGGAATTTTAGATTCTGCTATATACTAGATTCAATTTCATCATAGTAAAAAAATTTTGAAAATTTTACTTTTTGAACAATTATTCATTGAACATCGTCCCCCCCGTGTATTTTCAATGAGGGAATTTAGTTCAAATGCTTGCCTTTTCTGATTTTTTGTTGCGAATATGTGACGATTTGACTGCGGAATTCGACTCGGGGGATTTTTTCAATAACCCTGGGTCTAAAAAAATAGGAAGAATTCGAAAATGAAGAAATTTGAATTTTACCGTACGATTAACATGTGGACAATTAAAAACGAAAAATTTTGATCGTGCACTTTTTGGGACCAATTTTGAACCACTTAATATTTTTGGAGTGTTATAAAATTGGAATTAAAGATTCTGCTATATACTAGCTTCAACTTCTTCATTGTAAAAAATTTTTGAAAATTTTACTTTTTAAACAATAATTCATTGAACATCGTCCCCCCGTGTATTTTCATTGAGGGAAATAGGCTCAAATGCTTTCCTTTTCTTGTTTTTTTTTGCGAATGTGTGACGATTTGACTGCAGAATTCGACTTGGTTTTTTTTTTCAATAACCCTGGGTGTAAAAAAATGGGAAGAATTCGAAAATGAAGAAATTTGAAGTTTTCCGTACGGTAAACATGTAAATTATTAAAAACGAAAAATTTTGATAGTGCTATTTTTGGGACCAACTTTTCAACCCCTTAATATTTTCTGAGTATTATTAAATTGTAATTGGAGATTCTGCTATAATCTAGCTTTAATTTCTTCATAGTATAGAAATTTTGAAAATTTTACTTTTTAAACAATAATTCATTGAACATCGTCCCCCCGTGTATTTTCATTGAGGGAAATAGCCTCAAATGCTTTTATTTTCTTTATTTTGTTAGCGAATATGTGACGATTTGACTGCAGAATTCGACTTGGGTGATTTTTTCAATAACCCTGGGTGTAAAAAAATTGGAAGAATTCGAAAAAGAAGAAATTTGAAGTTTTCCGTACGATTAACATGTGGAAAATTAAAAAAGGAAAATTTTGATCGTTCCCTTTTTGGGACCAACTTTTGAACCACTTAATATTTTCTGAGTGTTATAAAATTGGAATTTTAGATTCTGCTATATACTAGCTTCAATTTCATCATAGTAAAAAAATTTTGAAAATTTTAATTTTAAAACAATAATTCATTGAACATCGTCCCCCCGTGTATTTTCATTGAGGGAAATAGGCTCAAATGCTTTTATTTTCTTATTTTTGTTAGTGAATATGTGACGATTTGACTGCGGAATTCGACTCCTGTGATCTTTTCAATAACCCTGGGTGTAAAAAAATTGGAAGAATTCGAAAATTAAGAAATTTGAACTTTTCCGTACGATTAACATGTGGAAAATTAAAAACGAAAATTTTTGATAGTGCACTTTTTGGGACCAACTTTTCAACCACTTATTATTTTCTGAGTGTTATAAAATTGGAATTGGAGATTCTGCTATATACTAGCTTCAACTTCTACATAGTAAAGAAATTTTGAAAATTTTACTTTTTGAACAATTATTCATTGAACATCGCCCTCCCCCCGTGTATTTTCAATGAGGGAAATTAGCTCAAATGTTTGCCTTTTCTGATTTTTTTTTGCGAATATGTGACGATTTGACTGCGGAATTCGACTCCTGTGAATTTTTCAATAACCCTGGGTCGAAAAAAATAGGAAAAATTCGAAAATGAAGAAATTTGAAGTTTTCCGCACGACAACAGGTGGACAAATAAAAACGAGAAATTTTGATCTTGCACTTTTTGGGACCAACTTTTGAACCACTTAATATTTTCTGATTGTTATAAAATTGGAATTGGAGATTCTGCTATATACTAGCTTCAATTTCTTCATAGTAATAAAATTTTGAAAATTTTACTTTTTGAACAATAATTCATTGAACATCGTCCCCTCCGTGTATTTTCAATGAGGGAAATTAGCTCAAATGCTTGCCTTTTCTGATATTTTGTTGCGAATATGTGACGATTTGAATGCAGATTTCGACTCGGGTGATTTTTTCAATAACCCTGGGTCTAAAAAAATAGGAAGAATTCGAAAAAGAAGAAATTTGAAGTTTTCAGTACGATTAACATGTGGAAAATTAAAAACGAAAAATTTTGATCGTTCCCTTTTTGGGACCAACTTTTGAACCACTTAATATTTTCTGAGTCTTATAAAATTGGAATTTTAGATTCTGCTATATACTAGATTCAATTTCATCATAGTAAAAAAATTTTGAAAATTTTACTTTTTGAACAATTATTCATTGAACATCGTCCCCCCCGTGTATTTTCAATGAGGGAATTTAGTTCAAATGCTTGCCTTTTCTGATTTTTTGTTGCGAATATGTGACGATTTGACTGCGGAATTCGACTCGGGGGATTTTTTCAATAACCCTGGGTCTAAAAAAATAGGAAGAATTCGAAAATGAAGAAATTTGAATTTTACCGTACGATTAACATGTGGACAATTAAAAACGAAAAATTTTGATCGTGCACTTTTTGGGACCAATTTTGAACCACTTAATATTTTTGGAGTGTTATAAAATTGGAATTAAAGATTCTGCTATATACTAGCTTCAACTTCTTCATTGTAAAAAATTTTTGAAAATTTTACTTTTTAAACAATAATTCATTGAACATCGTCCCCCCGTGTATTTTCATTGAGGGAAATAGGCTCAAATGCTTTCCTTTTCTTGTTTTTTTTTGCGAATGTGTGACGATTTGACTGCAGAATTCGACTTGGTTTTTTTTTTCAATAACCCTGGGTGTAAAAAAATGGGAAGAATTCGAAAATGAAGAAATTTGAAGTTTTCCGTACGGTAAACATGTAAATTATTAAAAACGAAAAATTTTGATAGTGCTATTTTTGGGACCAACTTTTCAACCCCTTAATATTTTCTGAGTATTATTAAATTGTAATTGGAGATTCTGCTATAATCTAGCTTTAATTTCTTCATAGTATAGAAATTTTGAAAATTTTACTTTTTAAACAATAATTCATTGAACATCGTCCCCCCGTGTATTTTCATTGAGGGAAATAGCCTCAAATGCTTTTATTTTCTTTATTTTGTTAGCGAATATGTGACGATTTGACTGCAGAATTCGACTTGGGTGATTTTTTCAATAACCCTGGGTGTAAAAAAATTGGAAGAATTCGAAAAAGAAGAAATTTGAAGTTTTCCGTACGATTAACATGTGGAAAATTAAAAAAGGAAAATTTTGATCGTTCCCTTTTTGGGACCAACTTTTGAACCACTTAATATTTTCTGAGTGTTATAATATTGGAATTTTAGATTCTGCTATATACTAGCTTCAATTTCATCATAGTAAAAATTTTTTGAAAATGTTACTTTTTGAACAATAATTCATTGAACATCGCCCCCCCCCCCCCGTTTATTTTCAATGAGTTAAATTAGCCCAAATGCTTGCCTTTTCTGATTTTTTGTTGCGAATATGTGACGATTTGACTGCGGAATTCGACTCCTGTGATTTTTTCAATAATCCTGGGTCTAAAAAAATTGGTAGAATTCGAAAATTAAGAAATTTGAACTTTTCCGTACGATTAACATGTGGAAAATTAAAAACGAAAATTTTTGATAGTGCACTTTTTGGGACCAATTTTGAACCACTTAATATTTTTTGAGTGTTATAAAATTGGAATTGGAGATTCTGCTATATACTGGCTTCAATTTCTTCATAGTAAAAATTTTTTGAAAATTTTACTTTTTGAACAATTATTCATTGAACATCGTCCCCCCCGTGTATTTTCAATGAGGGAATTTAGTTCAAATGCTTGCCTTTTCTGATTTTTTTTTGCGAATATGTGACGATTTGACTGCGGAATTCGACTCCTGTGAATTTTTCAATAACCCTGGGTCGAAAAAAATAGGAAGAATTCGAAAATGAAGAAATTTGAAGTTTTTCGTACAATTAACATGTAAATTATTAAAAACGAGAAATTTTGATCGTGCACTTTTTGGGACCAACTTTTGAACCACTTAATATTTTCTGAGTGTTATAAAATTGGAATTTTAGATTCTGCTATATACTAGCTTTAATTTCTTCATAGTAAAAAAATTTTGAAAATTTTACTTTTTGAACATTAATTCATTGAACATCGTCCCCCTGTGTAATTTCAATGAGGGAAATAGGCTCAAATACTTTCCTTGTCTTATTTTTGGTTGCAAATATGTGACGATTTGACTGCGGAATTCAACTTGGTTGATTTTTTCAATAACCCTGGGTCCAAAAAAATTGAAAGAATTCGAAAATGTCGAAATTTGAAGTTTTCCGTACGATTAACATGTGAAAAATTAAAAACGAAAACTTTTGATAGTGCTCTTTTTGGGACCAACTTTTCAACCCCTTAATATTTTCTGAGTATTATTAAATTGTAATTCGAGATTCTGCTATATTCTAGCTTCAATTTCTTCATAGTATAGAAATTTTGAAAATTTTACTTTTTGAACAATAATTCTTTGAACATCGTCCCCCCGTGTATTTTCAATGAGTTAAATAAGCTCAAATGATTGCCTTTTCGGATTTTTTGTTGCGTATATGTGACGATTTGACTGCGGAATTCGACTCGGGTGATTTTTTCAATAACCCTGGGTCTAAAAAAATAGGAAAAATTCGAAAATGAAGAAATTTGAAGTTTTCCGCACGATTAACAGGTGGACAAATAAAAACGAGAAATTTTGATCGTGCACTTTTTGGGACCAACTTTTCAACCACTTATTATTTTCTGAGTGTTATAAAATTGGAATTGGAGATTCTGCTATATACTAGCTTCAACTTCTACATAGTAAAGAAATTTTGAAAATTTTACTTTTTGAACAATTATTCATTGAACATCGCCCCCCCCCCCGTGTATTTTCAATGAGGGAAATTAGCTCAAATGCTTTCCTTTTCTGATTTTTTTTTGCGAATATGTGACGATTTGACTGCGGAATTCGACTCCTGTGAATTTTTCAATAACCCTGGGTCGAAAAAAATAGGAAGAATTCGAAAATGAAGAAATTTGAAGTTTTTCGTACAATTAACATGTAAATTATTAAAAACGAGAAATTTTGATCGTGCACTTTTTGGAACCAACTTTTGAACCACTTAATATTTTCTGAGTGTTATAAAATTGGAATTTTAGATTCTGCTATATACTAGCTTCAATTTCTTCATAGTAAAAAAATTTTGAAAATTTTACTTTTTGAACATTAATTCATTGAACATCGTCCCCCTGTGTAATTTCAATGAGGGAAATAGGCTCAAATACTTTCCTTGTCTTATTTTTGGTTGCAAATATGTGACGATTTGACTGCGGAATTCAACTTGGTTGATTTTTTCAATAACCCTGGGTCCAAAAAAATTGAAAGAATTCGAAAATGTCGAAATTTGAAGTTTTCCGTACGATTAACATGTGAAAAATTAAAAACGAAAACTTTTGATAGTGCTCTTTTTGGGACCAACTTTCAACCCCTTAATATTTTCTGAGTATTATTAAATTGTAATTCGAGATTCTGCTATATACTAGCTTCAATTTCTTCACAGTAAAAAAATTTTGAAAATTTTATTTTTTGAACAATAATTCATTGAACATCGTCCGCCCGTGTATTTTCATTGAGGGAAATAGGCTCAAATGCTTTTATTTTCTTATTTTTGTAAGCGAATATGTGACGATTTGACTGCAGAATTCGACTTGGGTGATTTTTTCAATAACCCTGGGTGTAAAAAAATTGGAAGAATTCGAAAATGAAGAAATTTGAAGTTTTCCGCACGATTAACAGGTGGACAATTAAAAACGAAAAATTTTGATCGTGCACTTTTTGGGACCAACTTTTGAACCACTTAATATTTTCTGAGTGTTATAAAATTGGAATTAATGATTCTGCTATATACTAGCTTCAATTTCTTCATAGTAAAAATTTTTTTAAAATTTTACTTTTTAAACAATAATTCATTGAACATCGTCCACCGTGTATTTTCATTGAGGGAAATAGGCTCAAATGCTTTTATTTTCTTATTTTTGTTAGTGAATATGTGACGATTTGACTGCAGAATTCGACTCCTGTGAATTTTTCAATAACCCTGGGTCTAAAAAAATAGGAAGAATTCGAAAATGAAGAAATTTAAAGTTTTTCGTACGATTAACATGTAAATTATTAAAAACCAAATATTTTGATCGTGCACTTTTTGGGACCAACTTTTGAACCACTTAATATTTTCTGATGGTTATAAAATTGGAATTGGAGATTCTGATTTATACTAGCTTCAATTTCTTCATAGTAATAAAATTTTGAAAATTTTACTTTTTGAACAATAATTCATTGAACATCGTCCCCCCCGTGTATTTTCAATCGGAGGAATAGGATCAAATGCTTTCCTTTTCTTGTTTTTGTTTGCGAATGTGTGACAATTTGACTGCAGAATTCGACTTGGTTTTTTTTTTCAATAACCCTGGGTGTAAAAAAATTGGAAGAATTCGAAAATTAAGAAATTTGAAGTTTTCCGTACGATTAACATGTGAAAATTAAAAACGAAAATTTTTGATCGTGCACATTTTGGGACCAACTTTTGAACCACTTAATATTTTCTGAGTGTTATAAAATTGTAATTGGAGATTCTGCTATATTCTAGCTTCAATTTCTTCATAGTAAAAATTTTTTGAAAATTTTACTTTTTGAACAATAATTCATTGAACATCGTCCCCCCCCGTGTATTTTCAATGAGGGAAATTAGCTCAAATGCTTGCCTTTTCTGATATTTTGTTGTGAATATGTGACGATTTGACTGCGGAATTCGACTCGGGTGATTTTTTCAATAACCCTGGGTCTAAAAAAATTGGAAGAATTCGAAAATGAAGAAATTTGAAGTTTTCCGTACGATTAACATGTAAATTATTAAAAACGAAAAATTTTGATAGTGCTCTTTTTGGGACCAACTTTTCAACCCCTTAATATTTTCTGAGTATTATTAAATTGTAATTGGAGATTCTGCTATATTCTAGCTTCAATTTCTTCATAGTATAGAAATTTTGAAAATTTTACTTTTTAAACAATAATTCATTGAACATCGTCCCCCCGAGTATTTTCATTGAGGGAAATAGCCTCAAATGCTTTTATTTTCTTATTTTTGTTAGCGAATATGTGACGATTTGACTGCAGAATTCGACTTGGGTGATTTTTTCAATAACCCTGGGTGTAAAAAAATTGGAAGAATTCGAAAAAGAAGAAATTTGAAGTTTTCCGTACGATTAACATGTGGAAAATTAAAAACGAAAAATTTTGATAGGGCTCTTTTTGGGACCAACTTTTCAACCCCTTAAAATTTTCTGAGTATTATTAAATTGTAATTCGAGATTCTGCTATATTCTAGCTTCAATTTCTTCATAGTAAAAAAATTTTGAAAATTTTACTTTTTGAACAATAATTCATTGAACATCGTCCCCCCGTGTATTTTCAATGAGGGAAATAGGCTCAAATGCTTTTATTTCCTTATTTTTGTTAGCGAATATGTGACGATTTGACTGCGGAATTCGACTCCTGTGATTTTTCCAATAACCCTGGGTGTAAAAAAATTAATTCGAAAATTAAGAAATTTGAAATTTTCCGTACGATTAACATGTGGAAAATTAAAAACGAAAATTTTTGATCATGATCTTTTTGGGACCAACTTTTGAACCACTTAATATTTTCTGAGTGTTGTAAAATTGGAATTGGAGATCCTGCTATATACTAGCTTCAACTTCTTCATAGTAAAAAATTTTTGAAAATTTTACTTTTTGAACAATAATTCATTGTACATCGTCCCTCCGTGTATTTCCAATGGGAGAAATAGGCTCAAATGCTTTCCTTTTCTTATTTTGTTTGCGAATATGTGACGATTTGACTGCGGAATTCGACTCTTGTGAATTTTTCAATAACCCTGGGTCTAAAAAAATAGGAAGAATTCGAAAATGAAGAAATTTGAAGTTTTTCGTACAATTAACATGTAAATTATTAAAAACGAAAAATTTTGATCGTGCACTTTTTGGGACCAACTTTTGAACCACTTAATATTTTCTGATTGTTATAAAATTGGAATTGAAGATTCTGCTATATACTAGCTTCAATTTCTTCATAGTAAAAAAATTTTGAAAATTTTATTTTTTGAACAATAATTCATTAAACATCGTCCCCCGTGTATTTTCAATGAGGGAAAAAGGCTCAAATACTTTCCTTTTCTTATTTAAAATTGCAAATATGTGACGATTTGACTGCGGAATTCGACTCGGGTGATTTTTTCAATAACCCTGGGGATAAAAATATAGGATGAATTCGAAAATGAAGAAATTTGAAGTTTTCCGCACGATTAACATGTGGACAATTAAAAACGAAAATTTTTGATAGTGCACTTTTTGGGACCAACTTTTCAACCACTTAATATTTTCTGAATGTTATAAAATTGTTTAGGAGATTCTGCTATATACTAGCTTCAATTTCTTCATAGTAAAAAAATTTTGAAAATTTTACTTTTTGAACAATAATTCATTGAACATCGTCCCCCCCGTGTATTTTCATTGAGGGAAATAGCCTCAAATGCTTTTATTTTCTTATTTTTGTTAGCGAATATGTGACGATTTGACTGCAGAATTCGACTTGGGTGATTTTTTCAATAACCCTGGGTGTAAAAAAATTGGAAGAATTCGAAAAAGAAGAAATTTGAAGTTTTCTTTACGATTAACATGTGGAAAATTAAATACGAAAAATTTTGATCGTTCCCTTTTTGGGACCAACTTTTGAACCTTTTAATATTTTCTGAGTGTTATAAAATTGGAATTGGAGATTCTGCTATATACTAGCTTCAATTTCTTCATAGTAAAAAAATTTTGAAAATTTTAATTTTTAAACAATAATTCATTGAACATCGTCCCCCCCGTGTATTTTCAATCGGAGAAATTGGATCAAATGCTTTCCTTTTCTTGTTTTTGTTTGCGAATGTGTGACGATTTGACTGCAGAATTCGACTTGGTTTTTTTTTTTCAATAACCCTGGGTGTAAAAAAATTGGAAGAATTCGAAAATTAAGAAATTTGAAGTTTTCCGTACGATTAACATGTGAAAATTAAAAACGAAAATTTTTGATCGTGCACTTTTTGGGACCAACTTTTGAACCACTTAATATTTTCTGATGGTTATAAAATTTGAATTGGAGTTTCTGCTATATACTAGCTTCAACTTCTACATAGTAAAGAAATTTTGAAAATTTTACTTTTTGAACAATTATTCATTGAACATCGTCCCCCCCCGTGTATTTTCAATGAGGGAAATTAGTTCAAATGCTTGCCTTTTCTGATTTTTTGTTGCGAATATGTGACGATTTGACTGCGGAATTCGACTCGGGGGATTTTTTCAATAACCCTGGGTCTAAAAAAATAGGAAGAATTCGAAAATGAAGAAATTTGAACTTTACCGTACGATTAACATGTGGACAATTAAAAACGAAAAATTTTAATCGTGCACTTTTTGGGACCAATTTTGAACCACTTAATATTTTTTGAGTGTTATGAAATTGGAATTAAAGATTCTGCTATATACTAGCTTCAACTTCTACATAGTAAAGAAATTTTGAAAATTTTACTTTTTGAACATTAATTCATTGAACATCGTCCCACCGTGTAATTTCAATGAGGGAAATAGGCTCAAATACTCTCCTTGTCTTATTTTTGGTTGCAAATATGTGACGATTTTACTGCGGAATTCAACTTGGTTGATTTTTTCAATAACCCTGGGTCCAAAAAAATTGAAAGAATTCGAAAATGTCGAAATTTGAAGTTTTCCGTACGATTAACATGTGAAAAATTAAAAACGAAAAATTTTGATAGTGCTCTTTTTGGGACCAACTTTTCAACCCCTTAATATTTTCTGAGTATTATTAAATTGTAATTGGAGATTCTGCTATAATCTAGCTTTAATTTCTTCATAGTATAGAAATTTTGAAAATGTTACTTTTTAAACAATAATTCATTGAACATCGTCCCCCCGTGTATTTTCATTGAGGGAAATAGTCTCAAATGCTTTTATTTTCTTATTTTTGTTAGCGAATATGTGACGATTTGACTGCGGAATTCGACTCGGGTGATTTTTTCATTAACCCTGGGTCTAAAAAAATAGGAAGAATTCGAAAATGAAGAAATTTGAAGTTTTCCGCACGATTAACAGGTGGACAATTAAAAACGAGAAAATTTGATCGTGCACTTTTTGGGACCAACTTTTGAACCACTTAATATTTTCTGAGTGTTATAAAATTGGAATTAAACATTCTGCTATATACTAGCTTCAATTTCTTCATAGTAAAAAAATTTTGAAAATTTTAATTTTTAAACAATAATTCATTGAACATCGTCCCCCCGTGTATTTTCATTGAGGGAAATAGGCTCAAATGCTTTTATTTTCTTATTTTTGTTAGCGAATATGTGACGATTTGACTGAGGAATTCGACTCCTGTGAATTTTTCAATAACCCTGGGTGTAAAAAAATTTGAAGAATTCGAAAATTAAGAAATTTGAAATTTTCCGTACGATTAACATGTGGAAAATTAAAAACGAAAAATTTTGATAGTGCACTTTTTGGGACCAACTTTTCAACCACTTATTATTTTCTGAGTGTAATAAAATTGGAATTGGAGATTCTGCTATATACTAGCTTCAACATCTTCATAGTAAAAAAAATTTGAAAATTTTACTTTTTGAACAATTATTCATTTAACATCGTCCCCCCATGTATTTTCAATGAGGGAAATTAGCCCAAATGCTTGCCTTTTCTGATTTTTTGTTGCGAATATGTGACGATTTGACTGCGGAATTCGACTCCTGTGATTTTTTCAATAACCCTGGGTCTAAAAAAATTGGTAGAATTCGAAAATTAAGAAATTTGAACTTTTCCGTACGATTAACATGTGGAAAATTAAAAACGAAAATTTTTGATCGTTCCCTTTTTGGGACCAACTTTTGAACCACTTAATATTTTCTGAGTGTTATAAAATTGGAATTTTAGATTCTGCTATATACTAGCTTCAATTTCATCATAGTAAAAAAATTTTGAAAATTTTACTTTTTGAACAATAATTCATTGAACATCGCCCCCCCCCCCCCCGTGTATTTTCAATGAGGGAAATTAGCCCAAATGCTTGCCTTTTCTGATTTTTTGTTGCGAATATGTGACGATTTGACTGCGGAATTCGACTTGATTTTTTTTTTCAATAACCCTGGGTGTAAAAAAATTGGAAGAATTCGAAAATTAAGAAATTTGAAGTTTTCCGTACGATTAACATGTGAAAATTAAAAACGAAAATTTTTGATCGTGCACTTTTTGGGACCAACTTTTGAACCACTTAATATTTTCTGATGGTTATAAAATTGGAATTGGAGATTCTGCTATATACTAGCTTCAACTTCTACATAGTAAAGAAATTTTGAAAATTTTACTTTTTGAACAATTATTCATTGAACATCGTCCCCCCCCGTGTATTTTCAATGAGGGAAATTAGTTCAAATGCTTGCCTTTTCTGATTTTTTGTTGCGAATATGTGACGATTTGACTGCGGAATTCGACTCGGGGGATTTTTTCAATAACCCTGGGTCTAAAAAAATAGGAAGAATTCGAAAATGAAGAAATTTGAACTTTACCGTACGATTAACATGTGGACAATTAAAAACGAAAAATTTTAATCGTGCACTTTTTGGGACCAATTTTGAACCACTTAATATTTTTTGAGTGTTATGAAATTGGAATTAAAGATTCTGCTATATACTAGCTTCAATTTCTTCATAGTAAAAAAATTTTGAAAATTTTACTTTTTAAACAATAATTCATTGAACATCGTCCCCCGTGTATTTTCATTGAGGGAAATAGGCTCAAATGCTTTTATTTTCTTATTTTTGTTAGTGAATATGTGACGATTTGACTGCAGAATTCGACTCCTGTGAATTTTTCAATAACCCTGGGTCTAAAAAAATAGGAAGAATTCGAAAATGAAGAAATTTGAAGTTTTCCGCACGATTAACAGGTGGACAATTAAAAACGAGAAAATTTGATCGTGCACTTTTTGGGACCAACTTTTGAACCACTTAATATTTTCTGAGTGTTATAAAATTGGAATTAAACATTCTGCTATATACTAGCTTCAATTTCTTCATAGTAAAAAAATTTTGAAAATTTTAATTTTTAAACAATAATTCATTGAACATCGTCCCCCCGTGTATTTTCATTGAGGGAAATAGGCTCAAATGCTTTTATTTTCTTATTTTTGTTAGCGAATATGTGACGATTTGACTGAGGAATTCGACTCCTGTGAATTTTTCAATAACCCTGGGTGTAAAAAAATTGGAAGAATTCGAAAATTAAGAAATTTGAACTTTTCCGTACGATTAACATGTGGAAAATTAAAAACGAAAATTTTTGATAGTGCACTTTTTGGGACCAACTTTTCAACCACTTATTATTTTCTGAGTGTTATAAAATTGGAATTTTAGATTCTGCTATATACTAGCTTCAATTTCATCATAGTAAAAAAATTTTGAAAATTTTACTTTTTGAACAATAATTCATTGAACATCGCCCCCCCCCCCCCCCGTGTATTTTCAATGAGGGAAATTAGCCCAAATGCTTGCCTTTTCTGATTTTTTGTTGCGAATATGTGACGATTTGACTGCGGAATTCGACTCCTGTGAATTTTTCAATAACCCTGGGTTTAAAAAAATTGGTAGAATTCGAAAATTAAGAAATTTGAACTTTTCCGTACGATTAACATGTGGAAAATTAAAAACGAAAATTTTTGATAGTGCACTTTTTGGGACCAACTTTTCAACCACTTATTATTTTCTGAGTGTTATAAAATTGGAATTGGAGATTCTGCTATATACTAGCTTCAACTTCTACATAGTAAAGAAATTTTGAAAATTTTACTTTTTGAACAATTATTCATTGAACATCGCCCCCCCCCCCCCCGTGTATTTTCAATGAGGGAAATTAGCTGAAATGCTTGCCTTTTCTGATTTTTTTTTGCGAATATGTGACGATTTGACTGCGGAATTCGACTCCTGTGAATTTTTCAATTACCCTGGGTCGAAAAAAATAGGAAGAATTCGAAAATGAGGAAATTTGAAGTTTTTCGTACAATTAACATGTAAATTATTAAAAACGAGAAATTTTGATCTTGCACTTTTTGGGACCAACTTTTGAACCACTTAATATTTTCTGAGTGTTATAAAATTGGAATTTTAGATTCTGCTATATACTAGCTTCAATTTCTTCATAGTAAAAAAATTTTGAAAATTTTACTTTTTGAACAATAATTCTTTGAACATCGTCCCCCCGTGTATTTTCAATAAGTTAAATAAGCTCAAATGATTGCCTTTTCGGATTTTTTGTTGCGAATATGTGACGATTTGACTGCGGAATTCGACTCGGGTGATTTTTTCAATAACCCTGGGTCTAAAAAAATAGGAAAAATTCGAAAATGAAGAAATTTGAAGTTTTCCGCACGATTAACAGGTGGACAAATAAAAACGAGAAATTTTGATCGTGCACTTTTTGGGACCAACTTTTGAACCACTTAATATTTTCTGAGTGTTATAAAATTGGAATTAATGATTCTGCTATATACTAGCTTCAATTTCTTCATTGTAAAAAAATTTTGAAAATTTTACTTTTTAAACAATAATTCATTGAACATCGTCCCCCGTGTATTTTCATTGAGGGAAATAGGTTCAAATGCTTTTATTTTCTTATTTTTGTTAGTGAATATTGACGATTTGACTGCAGAATTCGACTCCTGTGAATTTTTCAATAACCCTGGGTCTAAAAAAATAGGAAGAATTCGAAAATGAAGAAATTTAAAGTTTTTCGTACGATTAACATGTAAATTATTAAAAACGAAATATTTTGATGGTGCACTTTTTGGGACCAACTTTTGAACCACTTAATATTTTCTGATGGTTATAAAATTGGAATTGGAGATTCTGATATATACTAGCTTCAATTTCTTCATAGTAAAAAAATTTTGAAAATTTTACTTTTTGAACAATAATTCATTGAACATCGTCCCCCCCGTTATTTTCAATCGGAGAAATAAGATCAAATGCTTTCCTTTTCTTGTTTTTGTTTGCGAATGTGTGACGATTTGACTGCAGAATTCGACTTGTTTTTTTTTTTTCAATAACCCTGGGTGTAAAAAAATTGGAAGAATTCGAAAATTAAGAAATTTGAAGTTTTCCGTACGATTAACATGTGAAAATTAAAAACGAAAATTTTTGATCGTTCCCTTTTTGGGACCAACTTTTGAACCACTTAATATTTTCTGAGTCTTATAAAATTGGAATTTTAGATTCTGCTATATACTAGATTCAATTTCATCATAGTAAAAAAATTTTGAAAATTTTACTTTTTGAACAATAATTCATTGAACATCGTCCCCCCCGTGTATTTTCAATGAGGGAAATAAGCTCAAATGCTTGCCTTTTCGGATTTTTTGTTGCGAATATGTGACGATTTGACTGCGGAATTCGACTCGGGTGATTTTTTCATTAACCCTGGGTCTAAAAAAATAGGAAGAATTCGAAAATGAAGAAATTTGAAGTTTTCCGCACGATTAACAGGTGGACAATTAAACACGAGAAATTTTGATCGTGCACTTTTTGGGACCAACTTTTGAACCACTTAATATTTTCTGAGTGTTATAAAATTGGAATTAATGATTCTGCTATATACTAGCTTCAATTTCTTCATAGTAAAAAAATTTTGAAAATTTTACTTTTTAAACAATAATTCATTGAACATCGTCCCCCGTGTATTTTCATTGAGGGAAATAGGCTCAAATGCTTGCCTTTTCGGATTTTTTGTTGCGAATATGTGACGATTTGACTGCGGAATTCGACTCGGGTGATTTTTTCATTAACCCTGGGTCTAAAAAAATAGAAATAATTAGAAAATGAAGAAATTTGTAGTTTTCCGCACGATTAACAGGTGGACAATTAAAAACGAGAAATTTTGATCGTGCACTTTTTGGGACCAACTTTTGAACCACTTAATATTTTCTGAGTGTTATAAAATTGGAATTAAACATTCTGCTATATACTAGCTTCAATTTCTTCATAGTAAAAAAATTTTGAAAATTTTACTTTTTGAACAATTATTCATTTAACATCGTCCCCCCATGTATTTTCAATGAGGGAAATTAGCCCAAATGCTTGCCTTTTCTGATTTTTTGTTGCGAATATGTGACGATTTGACTGCGGAATTCGACTCCTGTGATATTTTCAATAACCCTGGTTCTAAAAAAATTGGAAGAATTCGAAAATTAAGAAATTTGAACTTTTCCGTACGATTAACATGTGGAAAATTAAAAACGAAAATTTTTGATAGTGCACTTTTTGGGACCAACTTTTCAACCACTTATTATTTTCTGAGTGTTATAAAATTGGAATTGGAGATTCTGCTATATACTAGCTTCAACTTCTACATAGTAAAGAAATTTTGAAAATTTTACTTTTTGAACAATTATTCATTGAACATCGCCCTCCCCCCATGTATTTTCAATGAGGGAAATTAGCTCAAATGCTTGCCTTTTCTGATTTTTGTTTGCGAATATGTGACGATTTGACTGCGGAATTCGACTCCTGTGAATTTTTCAATAACCCTGGGTCGAAAAAAATAGGAAAAATTCGAAAATGAAGAAATTTGAAGTTTTCCGCACGACAACAGGTGGACAAATAAAAACGAGAAATTTTGATCTTGCACTTTTTGGGACCAACTTTTGAACCACTTAATATTTTCTGATTGTTATAAAATTGGAATTGGAGATTCTGCTATATACTAGCTTCAATTTCTTCATAGTAATAAAATTTTGAAAATTTTACTTTTTGAACAATAATTCATTGAACATCGTCCCCCCCGTGTATTTTCAATGAGGGAAATTAGCTCAAATGCTTGCCTTTTCTGATATTTTGTTGCGAATATGTGACGATTTGAATGCAGATTTCGACTCGGGTGATTTTTTCAATAACCCTGGGTCTAAAAAAATAGGAAGAATTCGAAAAAGAAGAAATTTGAAGTTTTCAGTACGATTAACATGTGGAAAATTAAAAACGAAAAATTTTGATCGTTCCCTTTTTGGGACCAACTTTTGAACCACTTAATATTTTCTGAGTCTTATAAAATTGGAATTTTAGATTCTGCTATATACTAGATTCAATTTCATCATAGTAAAAAAATTTTGAAAATTTTACTTTTTGAACAATTATTCATTGAACATCGTCCCTCCCGTGTATTTTCAATGAGGGAATTTAGTTCAAATGCTTGCCTTTTCTGATTTTTTGTTGCGAATATGTGACGATTTGACTGCGGAATTCGACTCGGGGGATTTTTTCAATAACCCTGGGTCTAAAAAAATAGGAAGAATTCGAAAATGAAGAAATTTGAATTTTACCGTACGATTAACATGTGGACAATTAAAAACGAAAAATTTTGATCGTGCACTTTTTGGGACCAATTTTGAACCACTTAATATTTTTGGAGTGTTATAAAATTGGAATTAAAGATTCTGCTATATACTAGCTTCAACTTCTTCATTGTAAAAAAATTTTGAAAATTTTACTTTTTAAACAATAATTCATTGAACATCGTCCCCCCGTGTATTTTCATTGAGGGAAATAGGCTCAAATGCTTTTATTTTCTTATTTTTTTTTGCGAATATGTGACGATTTGACTGCAGAATTCGACTTGGGTGATTTTTTCAATAACCCTGGGTGTAAAAAAATTGGAAGAATTCGAAAATAAAAAAATTGGAGTTTTCCGTACGATTGACATGTAAATTATTAAAAACAACAAAAATTTTGATCGCGCACGTTTTGGGACAAACTTTTGAACCACTTAATATTTTCTGATTGTTATAAAATTGGAATTGGAGATTCTGCTATATACTAGCTTCAGTTTCTTCATAGTAAAAAAATTTTGAAAATTTTACTTTTTGAACAATAATTCATTGAACATCGTCCCCCCGTGTATTTTCAATGAGGGAAATAGGCTCAAATACTTTCCTTTTCTTATTTTTGGTTGCAAATATGTGACGATTTGACTGCGGAATTCGACTCGGGTGATTTTTTCAATAACCCTGGGTCTAAAAAAATAGGAAGAATTCGAAAATGAAGAAATTTGAAGTTTTCCGCACGATTAACAGGTGGACAATTAAAAACGAGAAATTTTGATCGTGCACTTTTTGGGACCAACTTTTGAACCACTTAATATTTTCTGAGTGTTATAAAATTGGAATTAATGATTCTGCTATATACTAGCTTCAATTTCTTCATAGTAAAAAAATTTTGAAAATTTTACTTTTTGAACAATAATTCATTGAACATCCCCCACCCCGTTATTTTCAATCGGAGAAATAGGATCAAATGCTTTGGTTTTCTTGTTTTTTTTTGCGAATGTGTGACGATTTGACTGCAGAATTCGACTTGGTTTTTTTTTTTCAATAACCCTGGGTGTAAAAAAATGGGAAGAATTCGAAAATGAAGAAATTTGAAGTTTTCCGTACGGTAAACATGTAAATTATTAAAAACGAAAAATTTTGATAGTGCTATTTTTGGGACCAACTTTTCAACCCCTTAATATTTTCTGAGTATTATTAAATTGTAATTGGAGATTCTGCTATAATCTAGCTTTAATTTCTTCATAGTATAGAAATTTTGAAAATTTTACTTTTTAAACAATAATTCATTGAACATCGTCCCCCCGTGTATTTTCATTGAGGGAAATAGCCTCAAATGCTTTTATTTTCTTTATTTTGTTAGCGAATATGTGACGATTTGACTGCAGAATTCGACTTGGGTGATTTTTTCATTAACCCTGGGTGTAAAAAAATTGGAAGAATTCGAAAAAGAAGAAATTTGAAGTTTTTCGTACAATTAACATGTAAATTATTAAAAACGAGAAATTTTGATCGTGCACTTTTTGGGACCAACTTTTGAACCACTTAATATTTTCTGAGTGTTATAAAATTGGAATTTTAGATTCTGCTATATACTAGCTTTAATTTCTTCATAGTAAAAAAATTTTGAAAATTTTACTTTTTGAACATTAATTCATTGAACATCGTCCCCCTGTGTAATTTCAATGAGGGAAATAGGCTCAAATACTTTCCTTGTCTTATTTTTGGTTGCAAATATGTGACGATTTGACTGCGGAATTCAACTTGGTTGATTTTTTCAATAACCCTGGGTCCAAAAAAATTGAAAGAATTCGAAAATGTCGAAATTTGAAGTTTTCCGTACGATTAACATGTGAAAAATTAAAAACGAAAACTTTTGATAGTGCTCTTTTTGGGACCAACTTTTCAACCCCTTAATATTTTCTGAGTATTATTAAATTGTAATTCGAGATTCTGCTATATTCTAGCTTCAATTTCTTCATAGTATAGAAATTTTGAAAATTTTACTTTTTGAACAATAATTCTTTGAACATCGTCCCCCCGTGTATTTTCAATGAGTTAAATAAGCTCAAATGATTGCCTTTTCGGATTTTTTGTTGCGTATATGTGACGATTTGACTGCGGAATTCGACTCGGGTGATTTTTTCAATAACCCTGGGTCTAAAAAAATAGGAAAAATTCGAAAATGAAGAAATTTGAAGTTTTCCGCACGATTAACAGGTGGACAATTAAAAACGAGAAATTTTGATCGTGCACTTTTTGGGACCAACTTTTCAACCACTTATTATTTTCTGAGTGTTATAAAATTGGAATTGGAGATTCTGCTATATACTAGCTTCAACTTCTACATAGTAAAGAAATTTTGAAAATTTTACTTTTTGAACAATTATTCATTGAACATCGCCCCCCCCCCCCGTGTATTTTCAATGAGGGAAATTAGCTCAAATGCTTTCCTTTTCTGATTTTTTTTTGCGAATATGTGACGATTTGACTGCGGAATTCGACTCCTGTGAATTTTTCAATAACCCTGGGTCGAAAAAAATAGGAAGAATTCGAAAATGAAGAAATTTGAAGTTTTTCGTACAATTAACATGTAAATTATTAAAAACGAGAAATTTTGATCGTGCACTTTTTGGGACCAACTTTTGAACCACTTAATATTTTCTGAGTGTTTTAAAATTGGAATTTTAGATTCTGCTATATACTAGCTTCAATTTCTTCATAGTAAAAAAATTTTGAAAATTTTACTTTTTGAACATTAATTCATTGAACATCGTCCCCCTGTGTAATTTCAATGAGGGAAATAGGCTCAAATACTTTCCTTGTCTTATTTTTGGTTGCAAATATGTGACGATTTGACTGCGGAATTCAACTTGGTTGATTTTTTCAATAACCCTGGGTCCAAAAAAATTGAAAGAATTCGAAAATGTCGAAATTTGAAGTTTTCCGTACGATTAACATGTGAAAAATTAAAAACGAAAACTTTTGATAGTGCTCTTTTTGGGACCAACTTTCAACCCCTTAATATTTTCTGAGTATTATTAAATTGTAATTCGAGATTCTGCTATATACTAGCTTCAATTTCTTCACAGTAAAAAAATTTTGAAAATTTTATTTTTTGAACAATAATTCATTGAACATCATCCGCCCTCAATTTTTCATTGAGGGAAATAGGCTCAAATGCTTTTATTTTCTTATTTTTGTAAGCGAATATGTGACGATTTGACTGCAGAATTCGACTTGGGTGATTTTTTCAATAACCCTGGGTGTAAAAAAATTGGAAGAATTCGAAAAAGAAGAAATTTGAAGTTTTCCGTACGATTAACATGTGGAAAATTAAAAACGAAAAATTTTGATCGTTACCTTTTTGGGACCAACTTTTGAACTACTTAATATTTTCTGAGTGTTATAAAATTGGAATTAGAGATTCTGCTATATACTAGCTTCAATTTCATCATAGTAAAAAAAAATTGAAAATTTTACTTTTTGAACAATAATTCATTGAACATCGACCCCCCGTGTATTTTCAAAGAGGGAAATAAGCTCAAATGCTTGCCTTTTCGGATTTTTTGTTGCGAATATGTGACGATTTGACTGCGGAATTCGACTCGGGTGATTTTTTCATTAACCCTGGGTCTAAAAAAATTGGAAGAATTCGAAAAAGAAGAAATTTGAAGTTTTCCGTACGATTAACATGTGGAAAATTAAAAACGAGAAATTTTGATCGTGCACTTTTTGGGACCAACTTTTGAACCACTTAATATTTTCTGAGTGTTATAAAATTGGAATTAAACATTCTGCTATATACTAGCTTCAATTTCTTCATAGTAAAAAAATTTTGAAAATTTTAATTTTCAAACAATAATTCATTGAACATCGTCCCCCCGTGTATTTTCATTGAGGGAAATAGGCTCAAATGCTTTTATTTTCTTATTTTTGTTAGCGAATATGTGACGATTTGAATGCGGAATTCGACTCCTGTGATTTTTTCAATAACCCTGGGTGTAAAAAAATTGGAAGAATTCGAAAATTAAGAAATTTGAAATTTTCCGTACGATTAACATGTGGAAAATTAAAAACGAAAAATTTTGATAGTGCACTTTTTGGGACCAACTTTTCAACCACTTATTATTTTCTGAGAGTAATAAAATTGGAATTGGAGATTCTGCTATATACTAGCTTCAACATCTTCATAGTAAAAAAATTTTGAAAATTTTACTTTTTGAACAATTATTCATTTAACATCGTCCCCCCATGTATTTTCAATGAGGGAAATTAGCCCAAATGCTTGCCTTTTCTGATTTTTTGTTGCGAATATGTGACGATTTGACTGCGGAATTCGACGCCTGTGATTTTTTCAATAACCCTGGGTCTAAAAAAATTGGAAGAATTCGAAAATAAAAAATTTGAAATTTTCCGTACGATTAACATGTGCAAAATTAAAAACGAAAAATTTTGATAGTGCACTTTTTGGGACCAACTTTTCAACCACTTATTATTTTCTGAGTGTTATAAAATTGGAATTGGAGATTCTGCTATATACTAGCTTCAACTTCTACATAGTAAAAAAATTTTGAAAATTTTACTTTTTGAACAATAATTCATTGAACATCGTCCCCCCGTGTATTTTCAATGAGGGAAATAGGCTCAAATACTTTCCTTTTCTTATTTTTGGTTTCAAATATGTGACGATTTGACTGCGGAATTCGACTCGGGTGATTTTTTATATAACCCTGGGTTAAAAAAAATTGAAAGAATTCGAAAATGTCGAAATTTGAAATTTTCCGTACGATTAACATGTGAAATATTAAAAACGAAAAATTTTGATAGTGCTCTTTTTGGGACCAACTTTTCAACCCCTTAATATTTTCTGAGTATTATTAAATTGTAATTGGAGATTCTGCTATATTCTAGCTTCAATTTCTTCATAGTATAGAAATTTTGAAAATTTTACTTTTTGAACAATAATTCATTGAACATCGTCCCCCCCGTGTATTTTCAATGAGGGAAATAAGCTCAAATGCTTGCCTTTTCGGATTTTTTGTTGCGAATATGTGACGATTTGACTGCGGAATTCGACTCGGGTGATTATTTCAATAACCCTGGGTCTAAAAAAATAGGAAGAATTCGAAAATGAAGAAATTTGAAGTTTTCCGCACGATTAACAGGTGGACAATTAAAAACGAGAAATTTTGATCGTGCACTTTTTGGGACCAACTTTTGAACCACTTAATATTTTCTGAGTGTTATAAAATTGGAATTAATGATTCTGCTATATACTAACTTCAATTTCTTCATAGTAAAAAAATTTTGAAAATTTTACTTTTTAAACAATAATTCATTGAACATCGTCCCCCGTGTATTTTCATTGAGGGAAATAGGCTCAAATGCTTTTATTTTCTTATTTTTGTTAGTGAATATGTTTCGATTTGACTGCAGAATTCGACTCCTGTGAATTTTTCAATAACCCTGGGTCTAAAAAAATAGGAAGAATTCGAAAATGAAGAAATTTAAAGTTTTTCGTACGATTAACATGTAAATTATTAAAAACGAAATATTTTGATCGTGCACTTTTTGGGACCAACTTTTGAACCACTTAATATTTTCTGAGTGTTATAAAATTGGAATTTTAGATTCTGCTATATACTAGTTTCAATTTCTTCATAGTAAAAAAATTTTGAAAATTTTACTTTTTGAACATTAATTCATTGAACATCGTCCCCCTGTGTAATTTCAATGAGGGAAATAGGCTCAAATACTTTCCTTGTCTTATTTTTGGTTGCAAATATGTGACGATTTGACTGCGGAATTCAACTTGGTTGATTTTTTCAATAACCCTGGGTCCAAAAAAATTGAAAGAATTCGAAAATGTCGAAATTTGAAGTTTTCCGTACGATTAACATGTGAAAAATTAAAAACGAAAACTTTTGATAGTGCTCTTTTTGGGACCAACTTTATAACCCCTTAATATTTTCTGAGTATTGTTAAATTGTAATTCGAGATTCTGCTATATTCTAGCTTCAATTTCTTCATAGTATAGAAATTTTGAAAATTTTACTTTTTGAACAATAATTCTTTGAACATCGTCCCCCCGTGTATTTTCAATGAGTTAAATAAGCTCAAATGATTGCCTTTTCGGATTTTTTGTTGCGTATATGTGACGATTTGACTGCGGAATTCGACTCGGGTGATTTTTTCAATAACCCTGGGTCTAAAAAAATAGGAAAAATTCGAAAATGAAGAAATTTGAAGTTTTCCGCACGATTAACAGGTGGACAAATAAAAACGAGAATTTTGATCGTGCACTTTTTGGGACCAACTTTTCAACCACTTATTATTTTCTGAGTGTTATAAAATTGGAATTGGAGATTCTGCTATATACTAGCTTCAACTTCTACATAGTAAAGAAATTTTGAAAATTTTACTTTTTGAACAATTATTCATTGAACATCGCCCCCCCCCGTGTATTTTCAATGAGGGAAATTAGCTCAAATGCTTTCCTTTTCTGATTTTTTTTTGCGAATATGTGACGATTTGACTGCGGAATTCGACTCCTGTGAATTTTTCAATAACCCTGGGTCGAAAAAAATAGGAAGAATTCGAAAATGAAGAAATTTAAAGTTTTTCGTACGATTAACATGTAAATTATTAAAAAGGAAATATTTTGATCGTGCACTTTTTGGGACCAACTTTTGAACCACTTAATATTTTCTGATGGTTATAAAATTGGAATTGGAGATTCTGATATATACTAGCTTCAATTTCTTCATAGTATAGAAATTTTGAAAATTTTACTTTTTAAACAATAATTCATTGAACATCGTCCCCCCGTGTATTTTCATTGAGGGAAATAGCCTCAAATGCTTTTATTTTCTTATTTTTGTTAGCGAATATGTGACGATTTGACTGCAGAATTCGACTTGGGTGATTTTTTCAATAACCCTGGGTGTAAAAAAATTGGAAAAATTTGAAAAAGAAGAAATTTGAAGTTTTCCGTACGATTAACATGTGGAAAATTAAAAACGAAAAATTTTGATCGTTCCCTTTTTGGGACCAACTTTTGAACCACTTAATATTTTCTGAGTGTTATAAAATTGGAATTTTAGATACTGCTATATACTAGCTTCAATTTCATCATAGTAAAAAAATTTTGAAAATTTTACTTTTTGAACAATAATTCATTGAACAGCGCCCCCCCCCCCCCCGTGTATTTTCAATGAGGGAAATTAGCCCAAATGCTTGCCTTTTCTGATTTTTTGTTGCGAATATGTGACGATTTGACTGCGGAATTCGACTCCTGTGACTTTTTCAATAACCATGGGTCTAAAAAAATTGGTAGAATTCGAAAATTAAGAAATTTGAACTTTTCCGTACGATTAACATGTGGAAAATTAAAAACGAAAATTTTTGATAGTGCACTTTTTGGGACCAACTTTTGAACCACTTAATATTTTCTGAGTGTTATAAAATTGGAATTTTAGATTCTGCTATATACTAGTTTCAATTTCTTCATAGTAAAAAAATTTTGAAAATTTTACTTTTTGAACATTAATTCATTGAACATCGTCCCCCTGTGTAATTTCAATGAGGGAAATAGGCTCAAATACTTTCCTTGTCTTATTTTTGTTTGCAAATATGTGACGATTTGACTGCGGAATTCAACTTGGTTGATTTTTTCAATAACCCTGGGTCCAAAAAAATTGAAAGAATTCGAAAATGTCGAAATTTGAAGTTTTCCGTACGATTAACATGTGAAAAATTAAAAACGAAAACTTTTGATAGTGCTCTTTTTGGGACCAACTTTTCAACCCCTTAATATTTTCTGAGTATTATTAAATTGTAATTCGAGATTCTGCTATATTCTAGCTTCAATTTCTTCATAGTATAGAAATTTTGAAAATTTTACTTTTTGAACAATAATTCTTTGAACATCGTCCCCCCGTGTATTTTCAATGAATTAAATAAGCTCAAATGATTGCCTTTTCGGATTTTTTGTTGTGTATATGTGACGATTTGACTGCGGAATTCGACTCGGGTGATTTTTTCAATAACCCTGGGTCTAAAAAAATAGGAAAAATTCGAAAATGAAGAAATTTGAAGTTTTCCGCACGATTAACAGGTGGACAAATAAAAAGGAGAATTTTGATCGTGCACTTTTTGGGACCAACTTTTCAACCACTTATTATTTTCTGAGTGTTATAAAATTGGAATTGGAGATTCTGCTATATACTAGCTTCAACTTCTACATAGTAAAGAAATTTTGAAAATTTTACTTTTTGAACAATTATTCATTGAACATCGCCCCCCCCCCCGTGTATTTTCAATGAGGGAAATTAGCTCAAATGCTTTCCTTTTCTGATTTTTTTTTGCGAATATGTGACGATTTGACTGCGGAATTCGAATCCTGTGAATTTTTCAATAACCCTGGGTCGAAAAAAATAGGAAGAATTCGAAAATGAAGAAATTTGAAGTTTTTCGTACAATTAACATGTAAATTATTAAAAACGAGAAATTTTGATCGTGCACTTTTTGGAACCAACTTTTGAACCACTTAATATTTTCTGAGTGTTATAAAATTGGAATTTTAGATTCTGCTATATACTAGCTTCAATTTCTTCATAGTAAAAAAATTTTGAAAATTTTACTTTTTGAACATTAATTCATTGAACATCGTCCCCCTGTGTAATTTCAATGAGGCAAATAGGCTCAAATACTTTCCTTGTCTTATTTTTGGTTGCAAATATGTGACGATTTGACTGCGGAATTCAACTTGGTTGATTTTTTCAATAACCCTGGGTCCAAAAAAATTGAAAGAATTCGAAAATGTCGAAATTTGAAGTTTTCCGTACGATTAACATGTGAAAAATTAAAAACGAAAACTTTTGATAGTGCTCTTTTTGGGACCAACTTTTCAACCCCTTAATATTTTCTGAGTATTATTAAATTGTAATTCGAGATTCTGCTATATACTAGCTTCAATTTCTTCACAGTAAAAAAATTTTGAAAATTTTATTTTTTGAACAATAATTCATTGAACATCGTCCGCCCGTGTATTTTCATTGAGGGATATAGGCTCAAATGCTTTTATTTTCTTATTTTTGTAAGCGAATATGTGACGATTTGACTGCAGAATTCGACTTGGGTGATTTTTTCAATAACCCTGGGTGTAAAAAAATTGGAAGAATTCGAAAAAGAAGAAATTTGAAGTTTTCCGTACGATTAACATGTGGAAAATTAAAAACGAAAAATTTTGATCGTTCCCTTTTTGGGACCAACTTTTGAACTACTTAATATTTTCTGAGTGTTATAAAATTGGAATTTTAGATTCTGCTATATACTAGCTTCAATTTCATCATAATAAAAAAATTTTGAAAATTTTACTTTTTGAATAATAATTCATTGAACATCGGCCCCCCCGTGTATTTTCAATGAGGGAAATAAGCTCAAATGCTTGCCTTTTCGGATTTTTTGTTGCGAATATGTGACGATTTGACTGCGGAATTCGACTCGGGTGATTTTTTCATTAACACTGGGTCTAAAAAAATAGGAAGAATTCGAAAATGAAGAAATTTGAAGTTTTCCGCACGATTAACAGGTGGACAATTAAAAACGAGAAATTTTGATCGTGCACTTTTTGGGACCAACTTTTGAACCACTTAATATTTTCTGAGTGTTATAAAATTGGAATTAAACATTCTGCTATATACTAGCTTCAATTTCTTCATAGTAAAAAAATTTTGAAAATTTTACTTTTTGAACAATTATTCATTGAACATCGCCCCCTTTCCCCCCGTGTATTTTCAATGAGGGAAATTAGCTCAAATGCTTGCTTTTTCTGATTTTTTTTTGCGAATATGTGACGATTTGACTGCGGAATTCGACTCCTGTGAATTTTTCAATAACCCTGGGTCGAAAAAAATAGGAAGAATTCGAAAATGAAGAAATTTAAAGTTTTTCGTACGATTAACATGTAAATTATTAAAAACGAGAAATTTTGATCGTGCACTTTTTGGGACCAACTTTTGAACCACTTAATATTTTCTGAGTGTTATAAAATTGGAATTAATGATTCTGCTATATACTAGCTTCAATTTCTTCATAGTAAAAAAATTTTGAAAATTTTACTTTTTAAACAATAATTCATTGAACATCGTCCCCCGTGTATTTTCATTGAGGGAAATAGGCTCAAATGCTTTTATTTTCTTATTTTTGTTAGTGAATATGTGACGATTTGACTGCAGAATTCGACTCCTGTGAATTTTTCAATAACCCTGGGTCTAAAAAATAGGAAGAATTCGAAAATGAAGAAATTTAAAGTTTTTCGTACGATTAACATGTAAATTATTAAAAACGAAATATTTTGATCGTGCACTTTTTGGGACCAACTTTTGAACCACTTAATATTTTCTGATGGTTATAAAATTGGAATTGGAGATTCTGATATATACTAGCTTCAATTTCTTCATAGTAAAAAAATTTTGAAAATTTTAATTTTTAAACAATAATTCATTGAACATCGTCCCCCCGTGTATTTTCATTGAGGGAAATAGGCTCAAATGCTTTTATTTTCTTATTTTTGTTAGCGAATATGTGACGATTTGACTGAGGAATTCGACTCCTGTGAATTTTTTAATAACCCTGGGTGTAAAAAAATTGGAAGAATTCGAAAATTAAGAAATTTGAAATTTTCCGTACGATTAACATGTGGAAAATTAAAAACGAAAAATTTTGATAGTGCACTTTTTGGGACCAACTTTTCAACCACTTATTATTTTCTGAGTGTAATAAAATTGGAATTGGAGATTCTGCTATATACTAGCTTCAACATCTTCATAGTAAAAAAATTTTGAAAATTTTACTTTTTGAACAATTATTCATTTAACATCGTCCCCCCATGTATTTTCAATGAGGGAAATTAGCCCAAATGCTTGCCTTTTCTGATTTTTTGTTGCGAATATGTGACGATTTGACTGCGGAATTCGACTCCTGTGATTTTTTCAATAACCCTGGGTCTAAAAAAATTGGTAGAATTCGAAAATTAAGAAATTTGAACTTTTCCGTACGATTAACATGTGGAAAATTAAAAACGAAAATTTTTGATCGTTCCCTTTTTGGGACCAACTTTTGAACCACTTAATATTTTCTGAGTGTTATAAAATTGGAATTTTAGATTCTGCTATATACTAGCTTCAATTTCATCATAGTAAAAAAATTTTGAAAATTTTACTTTTTGAACAATAATTCATTGAACATCGCCCCCCCCCCCCCCCGTGTATTTTCAATGAGGGAAATTAGCCCAAATGCTTGCCTTTTCTGATTTTTTGTTGCGAATATGTGACGATTTGACTGCGGAATTCGACTCCTGTGAATTTTTCAATAACCCTGGGTCTAAAAAAATTGGTAGAATTCGAAAATTAAGAAATTTGAACTTTTCCGTACGATTAACATGTGGAAAATTAAAAACGAAAATTTTTGATAGTGCACTTTTTGGGACCAACTTTTCAACCACTTATTATTTTCTGAGTGTTATAAAATTGGAATTGGAGATTCTGCTATATACTAGCTTCAACTTCTACATAGTAAAGAAATTTTGAAAATTTTACTTTTTGAACAATTATTCATTGAACATCGCCCCCCCCCCCCCCCCCGTGTATATTCAATGAGGGAAATTAGCTGAAATGCTTGCCTTTTCTTATTTTTGTTAGTGAATATTGACGATTTGACTGCAGAATTCGACTCCTGTGAATTTTTCAATAACCCTGGGTCTAAAAAAATAGGAAGAATTCGAAAATGAAGAAATTTAAAGTTTTTCGTACGATTAACATGTAAATTATTAAAAACGAAATATTTTGATGGTGCACTTTTTGGGACCAACTTTTGAACCACTTAATATTTTCTGATGGTTATAAAATTGGAATTGGAGATTCTGATATATACTAGCTTCAATTTCTTCATAGTAAAAAAATTTTGAAAATTTTACTTTTTGAACAATAATTCATTGAACATCGTCCCCCCCGTTATTTTCAATCGGAGAAATAAGATCAAATGCTTTCCTTTTCTTGTTTTTGTTTGCGAATGTGTGACGATTTGACTGCAGAATTCGACTTGGTTTTTTTTTTCAATAACCCTGGGTGTAAAAAAATTGGAAGAATTCGAAAATTAAGAAATTTGAAGTTTTCCGTACGATTAACATGTGAAAATTAAAAACGAAAATTTTTGATCGTTCCCTTTTTGGGACCAACTTTTGAACCACTTAATATTTTCTGAGTCTTATAAAATTGGAATTTTAGATTCTGCTATATACTAGATTCAATTTCATCATAGTAAAAAAATTTTGAAAATTTTACTTTTTGAACAATAATTCATTGAACATCGTCCCCCCCGTGTATTTTCAATGAGGGAAATAAGCTCAAATGCTTGCCTTTTCGGATTTTTTGTTGCGAATATGTGACGATTTGACTGCGGAATTCGACTCGGGTGATTTTTTCATTAACCCTGGGTCTAAAAAAATAGGAAGAATTCGAAAATGAAGAAATTTGAAGTTTTCCGCACGATTAACAGGTGGACAATTAAACACGAGAAATTTTGATCGTGCACTTTTTGGGACCAACTTTTGAACCACTTAATATTTTCTGAGTGTTATAAAATTGGAATTAATGATTCTGCTATATACTAGCTTCAATTTCTTCATAGTAAAAAAATTTTGAAAATTTTACTTTTTAAACAATAATTCATTGAACATTGTCCCCCGTGTATTTTCATTGAGGGAAATAGGCTCAAATGCTTGCCTTTTCGGATTTTTTGTTGCGAATATGTGACGATTTGACTGCGGAATTCGACTCGGGTGATTTTTTCATTAACCCTGGGTCTAAAAAAATAGAAATAATTAGAAAATGAAGAAATTTGTAGTTTTCCGCACGATTAACAGGTGGACAATTAAAAACGAGAAATTTTGATCGTGCACTTTTTGGGACCAACTTTTGAACCACTTAATATTTTCTGAGTGTTATAAAATTGGAATTAAACATTCTGCTATATACTAGCTTCAATTTCTTCATAGTAAAAAAATTTTGAAAATTTTAATTTTTAAACAATAATTCATTGAACATCGTCCCCCCGTGTATTTTCATTGAGGGAAATAGGCTCAAATGCTTTTATTTTCTTATTTTTGTTAGTGAATATGTGACGATTTGACTGCGGAATTCGACTCCTGTGATCTTTTCAATAACCCTGGGTGTAAAAAAATTGGAAGAATTCGAAAATTAAGAAATTTGAAATTTTCCGTACGATTAACATGTGGAAAATTAAAAACGAAAAATTTTGATAGTGCACTTTTTGGGACCAACTTTTCAACCACTTATTATTTTCTGAGTGTAATAAAATTGGAATTGGAGATTTTGCTATATACTAGCTTCAACATCTTCATAGTAAAAAAATTTTGAAAATTTTACTTTTTGAACAATTATTCATTTAACATCGTCCCCCCATGTATTTTCAATGAGGGAAATTAGCCCAAATGCTTGCCTTTTCTGATTTTTTGTTGCGAATATGTGACGATTTGACTGCGGAATTCGACTCCTGTGATATTTTCAATAACCCTGGTTCTAAAAAAATTGGAAGAATTCGAAAATTAAGAAATTTGAACTTTTCCGTACGATTAACATGTGGAAAATTAAAAACGAAAATTTTTGATAGTGCACTTTTTGGGACCAACTTTTCAACCACTTATTATTTTCTGAGTGTTATAAAATTGGAATTGGAGATTCTGCTATATACTAGCTTCAACTTCTACATAGTAAAGAAATTTTGAAAATTTTACTTTTTGAACAATTATTCATTGAACATCGCCCTCCCCCCGTGTATTTTCAATGAGGGAAATTAGCTCAAATGCTTGCCTTTTCTGATTTTTTTTTGCGAATATGTGACGATTTGACTGCGGAATTCGACTCCTGTGAATTTTTCAATAACCCTGGGTCGAAAAAAATAGGAAAAATTCGAAAATGAAGAAATTTGAAGTTTTCCGCACAACAGGTGGACAAATAAAAACGAGAAATTTTGATCTTGCACTTTTTGGGACCAACTTTTGAACCACTTAATATTTTCTGATTGTTATAAAATTGGAATTGGAGATTCTGCTATATACTAGCTTCAATTTCTTCATAGTAATAAAATTTTGAAAATTTTACTTTTTGAACAATAATTCATTGAACATCGTCCCCCCCGTGTATTTTCAATGAGGGAAATTAGCTCAAATGCTTGCCTTTTCTGATATTTTGTTGCGAATATGTGACGATTTGAATGCAGATTTCGACTCGGGTGATTTTTTCAATAACCCTGGGTCTAAAAAAATAGGAAGAATTCGAAAAAGAAGAAATTTGAAGTTTTCAGTACGATTAACATGTGGAAAATTAAAAACGAAAAATTTTGATCGTTCCCTTTTTGGGACCAACTTTTGAACCACTTAATATTTTCTGAGTCTTATAAAATTGGAATTTTAGATTCTGCTATATACTAGATTCAATTTCATCATAGTAAAAAAATTTTGAAAATTTTACTTTTTGAACAATTATTCATTGAACATCGTCCCCCCCGTGTATTTTCAATGAGGGAATTTAGTTCAAATGCTTGCCTTTTCTGATTTTTTGTTGCGAATATGTGACGATTTGACTGCGGAATTCGACTCGGGGGATTTTTTCAATAACCCTGGGTCTAAAAAAATAGGAAGAATTCGAAAATGAAGAAATTTGAATTTTACCGTACGATTAACATGTGGACAATTAAAAACAACAAAAATTTTGATCGCGCACGTTTTGGGACAAACTTTTGAACCACTTAATATTTTCTGATTGTTATAAAATTGGAATTAATGATTCTGCTATATACTAGCTTCAATTTCTTCATAGTAAAAAAATTTTGAAAATTTTACTTTTTGAACAATAATTCATTGAACATCCCCCCCCCCCCCCGTTATTTTCAATCGGAGAAATAGGATCAAATGCTTTCCTTTTCTTGTTTTTGTTTGCGAATGTGTGACGATTTGACTGCAGAATTCGACTTGGTTTTTTTTTTCAATAACCCTGGGTGTAAAAAAATGGGAAGAATTCGAAAATGAAGAAATTTGAAGTTTTCCGTACGGTAAACATGTAAATTATTAAAAACGAAAAATTTTGATAGTGCTATTTTTGGGACCAACTTTTCAACCCCTTAATATTTTCTGAGTATTATTAAATTGTAATTGGAGATTCTGCTATAATCTAGCTTTAATTTCTTCATAGTATAGAAATTTTGAAAATTTTACTTTTTAAACAATAATTCATTGAACATCGTCCCCCCGTGTATTTTCATTGAGGGAAATAGCCTCAAATGCTTTTATTTTCTTTATTTTGTTAGCGAATATGTGACGATTTGACTGCAGAATTCGACTTGGGTGATTTTTTCAATAACCCTGGGTGTAAAAAAATTGGAAGAATTCGAAAAAGAAGAAATTTGAAGTTTTCCGTACGATTAACATGTGGAAAATTAAAAAAGGAAAATTTTGATCGTTCCCTTTTTGGGACCAACTTTTGAACCACTTAATATTTTCTGAGTGTTATAAAATTGGAATTTTAGATTCTGCTATATACTAGCTTCAATTTCATCATAGTAAAAAAATTTTGAAAATTTTACTTTTTGAACAATAATTCATTGAACATCGCCCCCCCCCCCCCCCGTTTATTTTCAATGAGTTAAATTAGCCCAAATGCTTGCCTTTTCTGATTTTTTGTTGCGAATATGTGACGATTTGACTGCGGAATTCGACTCCTGTGATTTTTTCAATAATCCTGGGTCTAAAAAAATTGGTAGAATTCGAAAATTAAGAAATTTGAACTTTTCCGTACGATTAACATGTGGAAAATTAAAAACGAAAATTTTTGATAGTGCACTTTTTGGGACCAATTTTGAACCACTTAATATTTTTTGAGTGTTATAAAATTGGAATTGGAGATTCTGCTATATACTGGCTTCAATTTCTTCATAGTAAAAATTTTTTGAAAATTTTACTTTTTGAACAATTATTCATTGAACATCGTCCCCCCCGTGTATTTTCAATGAGGGAATTTAGTTCAAATGCTTGCCTTTTCTGATTTTTTTTTGCGAATATGTGACGATTTGACTGCGGAATTCGACTCCTGTGAATATTTCAATAACCCTGGGTCGAAAAAAATAGGAAGAATTCGAAAATGAAGAAATTTGAAGTTTTTCGTACAATTAACATGTAAATTATTAAAAACGAGAAATTTTGATCGTGCACTTTTTGGGACCAACTTTTGAACCACTTAATATTTTCTGAGTGTTATAAAATTGGAATTTTAGATTCTGCTATATACTAGCTTTAATTTCTTCATAGTAAAAAAATTTTGAAAATTTTACTTTTTGAACATTAATTCATTGAACATCGTCCCCCTGTGTAATTTCAATGAGGGAAATAGGCTCAAATACTTTCCTTGTCTTATTTTTGGTTGCAAATATGTGACGATTTGACTGCGGAATTCAACTTGGTTGATTTTTTCAATAACCCTGGGTCCAAAAAAATTGAAAGAATTCGAAAATGTCGAAATTTGAAGTTTTCCGTACGATTAACATGTGAAAAATTAAAAACGAAAACTTTTGATAGTGCTCTTTTTGGGACCAACTTTTCAACCCCTTAATATTTTCTGAGTATTATTAAATTGTAATTCGAGATTCTGCTATATTCTAGCTTCAATTTCTTCATAGTATAGAAATTTTGAAAATTTTACTTTTTGAACAATAATTCTTTGAACATCGTCCCCCCGTGTATTTTCAATGAGTTAAATAAGCTCAAATGATTGCCTTTTCGGATTTTTTGTTGCGTATATGTGACGATTTGACTGCGGAATTCGACTCGGGTGATTTTTTCAATAACCCTGGGTCTAAAAAAATAGGAAAAATTCGAAAATGAAGAAATTTGAAGTTTTCCGCACGATTAACAGGTGGACAATTAAAAACGAGAAATTTTGATCGTGCACTTTTTGGGACCAACTTTTCAACCACTTATTATTTTCTGAGTGTTATAAAATTGGAATTGGAGATTCTGCTATATACTAGCTTCAACTTCTACATAGTAAAGAAATTTTGAAAATTTTACTTTTTGAACAATTATTCATTGAACATCGCCCCCCCCCCCCCCGTGTATTTTCAATGAGGGAAATTAGCTCAAATGCTTTCCTTTTCTGATTTTTTTTTGCGAATATGTGACGATTTGACTGCGGAATTCGACTCCTGTGAATTTTTCAATAACCCTGGGTCGAAAAAAATAGGAAGAATTCGAAAATGAAGAAATTTGAAGTTTTTCGTACAATTAACATGTAAATTATTAAAAACGAGAAATTTTGATCGTGCACTTTTTGGGACCAACTTTTGAACCACTTAATATTTTCTGAGTGTTTTAAAATTGGAATTTTAGATTCTGCTATATACTAGCTTCAATTTCTTCATAGTAAAAAAATTTTGAAAATTTTACTTTTTGAACATTAATTCATTGAACATCGTCCCCCTGTGTAATTTCAATGAGGGAAATAGGCTCAAATACTTTCCTTGTCTTATTTTTGGTTGCAAATATGTGACGATTTGACTGCGGAATTCAACTTGGTTGATTTTTTCAATAACCCTGGGTCCAAAAAAATTGAAAGAATTCGAAAATGTCGAAATTTGAAGTTTTCCGTACGATTAACATGTGAAAAATTAAAAACGAAAACTTTTGATAGTGCTCTTTTTGGGACCAACTTTCAACCCCTTAATATTTTCTGAGTATTATTAAATTGTAATTCGAGATTCTGCTATATACTAGCTTCAATTTCTTCACAGTAAAAAAATTTTGAAAATTTTATTTTTTGAACAATAATTCATTGAACATCGTCCGCCCGTGTATTTTCATTGAGGGAAATAGGCTCAAATGCTTTTATTTTCTTATTTTTGTAAGCGAATATGTGACGATTTGACTGCAGAATTCGACTTGGGTGATTTTTTCAATAACCCTGGGTGTAAAAAAATTGGAAGAATTCGAAAAAGAAGAAATTTGAAGTTTTCCGTACGATTAACATGTGGAAAATTAAAAACGAAAAATTTTGATCGTTCCCTTTTTGGGACCAACTTTTGAACTACTTAATATTTTCTGAGTGTTATAAAATTGGAATTAGAGATTCTGCTACATCGACCCCCCGTGTATTTTCAAAGAGGGAAATAAGCTCAAATGCTTGCCTTTTCGGATTTTTTGTTGCGAATATGTGACGATTTGACTGCGGAATTCGACTCGGGTGATTTTTTCATTAACCCTGGGTCTAAAAAAATAGGAAGAATTCGAAAATGAAGAAATTTGAAGTTTTCCGCATGATTAACAGGTGGACAATTAAAAACGAGAAATTTTGATCGTGCACTTTTTGGGACCAACTTTTGAACCACTTAATATTTTCTGAGTGTTATAAAATTGGAATTAAACATTCTGCTATATACTAGCTTCAATTTCTTCATAGTAAAAAAATTTTGAAAATTTTAATTTTTAAACAATAATTCATTGAACATCGTCCCCCCGTGTATTTTCATTGAGGGAAATAGGCTCAAATGCTTTTATTTTCTTATTTTTGTTAGCGAATATGTGACGATTTGAATGCGGAATTCGACTCCTGTGATTTTTTCAATAACCCTGGGTGTAAAAAAATTGGAAGAATTCGAAAATTAAGAAATTTGAAATTTTCCGTACGATTAACATGTGGAAAATTAAAAACGAAAAATTTTGATAGTGCACTTTTTGGGACCAACTTTTCAACCACTTATTATTTTCTGAGTGTAATAAAATTGGAATTGGAGATTCTGCTATATACTAGCTTCAACATCTTCATAGTAAAAAAATTTTGAAAATTTTACTTTTTGAACAATTATTCATTTAACATCGTCCCCCCATGTATTTTCAATGAGGGAAATTAGCCCAAATGCTTGCCTTTTCTGATTTTTTGTTGCGAATATGTGACGATTTGACTGCGGAATTCGACGCCTGTGATTTTTTCAATAACCCTGGGTCTAAAAAAATTGGAAGAATTCGAAAATAAAAAATTTGAAATTTTCCGTACGATTAACATGTGCAAAATTAAAAACGAAAAATTTTGATAGTGCACTTTTTGGGACCAACTTTTGAACCACTTAATATTTTCTGAGTGTTATAAAATTGGAATTAATGATTCTGCTATATACTAACTTCAATTTCTTCATAGTAAAAAAATTTTGAAAATTTTACTTTTTAAACAATAATTCATTGAACATCGTCCCCCGTGTATTTTCATTGAGGGAAATAGGCTCAAATGCTTTTATTTTCTTATTTTTGTTAGTGAATATGTTTCGATTTGACTGCAGAATTCGACTCCTGTGAATTTTTCAATAACCCTGGGTCTAAAAAAATAGGAAGAATTCGAAAATGAAGAAATTTAAAGTTTTTCGTACGATTAACATGTAAATTATTAAAAACGAAATATTTTGATCGTGCACTTTTTGGGACCAACTTTTGAACCACTTAATATTTTCTGAGTGTTATAAAATTGGAATTTTAGATTCTGCTATATACTAGTTTCAATTTCTTCATAGTAAAAAAATTTTGAAAATTTTACTTTTTGAACATTAATTCATTGAACATCGTCCCCCTGTGTAATTTCAATGAGGGAAATAGGCTCAAATACTTTCCTTGTCTTATTTTTGGTTGCAAATATGTGACGATTTGACTGCGGAATTCAACTTGGTTGATTTTTTCAATAACCCTGGGTCCAAAAAAATTGAAAGAATTCGAAAATGTCGAAATTTGAAGTTTTCCGTACGATTAACATGTGAAAAATTAAAAACGAAAACTTTTGATAGTGCTCTTTTTGGGACCAACTTTTCAACCCCTTAATATTTTCTGAGTATTATTAAATTGTAATTCGAGATTCTGCTATATTCTAGCTTCAATTTCTTCATAGTATAGAAATTTTGAAAATTTTACTTTTTGAACAATAATTCTTTGAACATCGTCCCCCCGTGTATTTTCAATGAGTTAAATAAGCTCAAATGATTGCCTTTTCGGATTTTTTGTTGCGTATATGTGACGATTTGACTGCGGAATTCGACTCGGGTGATTTTTTCAATAACCCTGGGTCTAAAAAAATAGGAAAAATTCGAAAATGAAGAAATTTGAAGTTTTCCGCACGATTAACAGGTGGACAAATAAAAACGAGAATTTTGATCGTGCACTTTTTGGGACCAACTTTTCAACCACTTATTATTTTCTGAGTGTTATAAAATTGGAATTGGAGATTCTGCTATATACTAGCTTCAACTTCTACATAGTAAAGAAATTTTGAAAATTTTACTTTTTGAACAATTATTCATTGAACATCGCCCCCCCCCCCCCGTGTATTTTCAATGAGGGAAATTAGCTCAAATGCTTTCCTTTTCTGATTTTTTTTTGCGAATATGTGACGATTTGACTGCGGAATTCGAATCCTGTGAATTTTTCAATAACCCTGGGTCGAAAAAAATAGGAAGAATTCGAAAATGAAGAAATTTGAAGTTTTTCGTACAATTAACATGTAAATTATTAAAAACGAGAAATTTTGATCGTGCACTTTTTGGAACCAACTTTTGAACCACTTAATATTTTCTGAGTGTTATAAAATTGGAATTTTAGATTCTGCTATATACTAGCTTCAATTTCTTCATAGTAAAAAAATTTTGAAAATTTTACTTTTTGAACATTAATTCATTGAACATCGTCCCCCTGTGTAATTTCAATGAGGCAAATAGGCTCAAATACTTTCCTTGTCTTATTTTTGGTTGCAAATATGTGACGATTTGACTGCGGAATTCAACTTGGTTGATTTTTTCAATAACCCTGGGTCCAAAAAAATTGAAAGAATTCGAAAATGTCGAAATTTGAAGTTTTCCGTACGATTAACATGTGAAAAATTAAAAACGAAAACTTTTGATAGTGCTCTTTTTGGGACCAACTTTTGAACCACTTAATATTTTCTGAGTGTTATAAAATTGGAATTAATGATTCTGCTATATACTAACTTCAATTTCTTCATAGTAAAAAAATTTTGAAAATTTTACTTTTTAAACAATAATTCATTGAACATCGTCCCCCGTGTATTTTCATTGAGGGAAATAGGCTCAAATGCTTTTATTTTCTTATTTTTGTTAGTGAATATGTTTCGATTTGACTGCAGAATTCGACTCCTGTGAATTTTTCAATAACCCTGGGTCTAAAAAAATAGGAAGAATTCGAAAATGAAGAAATTTAAAGTTTTTCGTACGATTAACATGTAAATTATTAAAAACGAAATATTTTGATCGTGCACTTTTTGGGACCAACTTTTGAACCACTTAATATTTTCTGAGTGTTATAAAATTGGAATTTTAGATTCTGCTATATACTAGTTTCAATTTCTTCATAGTAAAAAAATTTTGAAAATTTTACTTTTTGAACATTAATTCATTGAACATCGTCCCCCTGTGTAATTTCAATGAGGGAAATAGGCTCAAATACTTTCCTTGTCTTATTTTTGGTTGCAAATATGTGACGATTTGACTGCGGAATTCAACTTGGTTGATTTTTTCAATAACCCTGGGTCCAAAAAAATTGAAAGAATTCGAAAATGTCGAAATTTGAAGTTTTCCGTACGATTAACATGTGAAAAATTAAAAACGAAAACTTTTGATAGTGCTCTTTTTGGGACCAACTTTTCAACCCCTTAATATTTTCTGAGTATTATTAAATTGTAATTCGAGATTCTGCTATATTCTAGCTTCAATTTCTTCATAGTATAGAAATTTTGAAAATTTTACTTTTTGAACAATAATTCTTTGAACATCGTCCCCCCGTGTATTTTCAATGAGTTAAATAAGCTCAAATGATTGCCTTTTCGGATTTTTTGTTGCGTATATGTGACGATTTGACTGCGGAATTCGACTCGGGTGATTTTTTCAATAACCCTGGGTCTAAAAAAATAGGAAAAATTCGAAAATGAAGAAATTTGAAGTTTTCCGCACGATTAACAGGTGGACAAATAAAAACGAGAATTTTGATCGTGCACTTTTTGGGACCAACTTTTCAACCACTTATTATTTTCTGAGTGTTATAAAATTGGAATTGGAGATTCTGCTATATACTAGCTTCAACTTCTACATAGTAAAGAAATTTTGAAAATTTTACTTTTTGAACAATTATTCATTGAACATCGCCCCCCCCCCCCCGTGTATTTTCAATGAGGGAAATTAGCTCAAATGCTTTCCTTTTCTGATTTTTTTTTGCGAATATGTGACGATTTGACTGCGGAATTCGAATCCTGTGAATTTTTCAATAACCCTGGGTCGAAAAAAATAGGAAGAATTCGAAAATGAAGAAATTTGAAGTTTTTCGTACAATTAACATGTAAATTATTAAAAACGAGAAATTTTGATCGTGCACTTTTTGGAACCAACTTTTGAACCACTTAATATTTTCTGAGTGTTATAAAATTGTAATTTTAGATTCTGCTATATACTAGCTTCAATTTCTTCATAGTAAAAAAATTTTGAAAATTTTACTTTTTGAACATTAATTCATTGAACATCGTCCCCCTGTGTAATTTCAATGAGGCAAATAGGCTCAAATACTTTCCTTGTCTTATTTTTGGTTGCAAATATGTGACGATTTGACTGCGGAATTCAACTTGGTTGATTTTTTCAATAACCCTGGGTCCAAAAAAATTGAAAGAATTCGAAAATGTCGAAATTTGAAGTTTTCCGTACGATTAACATGTGAAAAATTAAAAACGAAAACTTTTGATAGTGCTCTTTTTGGGACCAACTTTTCAACCCCTTAATATTTTCTGAGTATTATTAAATTGTAATTCGAGATTCTGCTATATACTAGCTTCAATTTCTTCACAGTAAAAAAATTTTGAAAATTTTATTTTTTGAACAATAATTCATTGAACATCGTCCGCCCGTGTATTTTCATTGAGGGAAATAGGCTCAAATGCTTTTATTTTCTTATTTTTGTAAGCGAATATGTGACGATTTGACTGCAGAATTCGACTTGGGTGATTTTTTCAATAACCCTGGGTCCAAAAAAATTGAAAGAATTCGAAAATGTCGAAATTTGAAGTTTTCCGTACGATTAACATGTGAAAAATTAAAAACGAAAACTTTTGATAGTGCTCTTTTTGGGACCAACTTTTCAACCCCTTAATATTTTCTGAGTGTTATAAAATTGGAATTAGAGAATCTTCTATATACTAGCTTCAATTTCATCATAGTAAAAAAAAATTGAAAATTTTACTTTTTGAACAATAATTCATTGAACATCGACCCCCCGTGTATTTTCAAAGAGGGAAATAAGCTCAAATGCTTGCCTTTTCGGATTTTTTGTTGCGAATATGTGACGATTTGACTGCGGAATTCGACTCGGGTGATTTTTTCATTAACCCTGGGTCTAAAAAAATAGGAAGAATTCGAAAATGAAGAAATTTGAAGTTTTCCGCATGATTAACAGGTGGACAATTAAAAACGAGAAATTTTGATCGTGCACTTTTTGGGACCAACTTTTGAACCACTTAATATTTTCTGAGTGTTATAAAATTGGAATTAAACATTCTGCTATATACTAGCTTCAATTTCTTCATAGTAAAAAAATTTTGAAAATTTTAATTTTTAAACAATAATTCATTGAACATCGTCCCCCCGTGTATTTTCATTGAGGGAAATAGGCTCAAATGCTTTTATTTTCTTATTTTTGTTAGCGAATATGTGACGATTTGACTGCGGAATTCGACTCCTGTGATTTTTTCAATAACCCTGGGTGTAAAAAAATTGGAAGAATTCGAAAATTAAGAAATTTGAAATTTTCCGTACGATTAACATGTGGAAAATTAAAAACGAAAAATTTTGATAGTGCACTTTTTGGGACCAACTTTTCAACCACTTATTATTTTCTGAGTGTTATAAAATTGGAATTGGAGATTCTGCTATATACTAGCTTCAACTTCTACATAGTAAAAAAATTTTGAAAATTTTACTTTTTGAACAATAATTCATTGAACATCGTCCCCCCGTGTATTTTCAATGAGGGAAATAGGCTCAAATACTTTCCTTTTCTTATTTTTGGTTTCAAATATGTGACGATTTGACTGCGGAATTCGACTCGGGTGATTTTTTATATAACCCAGGGTTAAAAAAAATTGAAAGAATTCGAAAATGTCGAAATTTGAAATTTTCCGTACGATTAACATGTGAAATATTAAAAACGAAAAATTTTGATAGTGCTCTTTTTGGGACCAACTTTTCAACCCCTTAATATTTTCTGAGTATTATTAAATTGTAATTGGAGATTCTGCTATATTCTAGCTTCAATTTCTTCATAGTATAGAAATTTTGAAAATTTTACTTTTTGAACAATAATTCATTGAACATCGTCTCCCCCGTGTATTTTCAATGAGGGAAATAAGCTCAAATGCTTGCCTTTTCGGATTTTTTGTTGCGAATATGTGACGATTTGACTGCGGAATTCGACTCGGGTGATTATTTCAATAACCCTGGGTCTAAAAAAATAGGAAGAATTCGAAAATGAAGAAATTTGAAGTTTTCCGCACGATTAACAGGTGGACAATTAAAAACGAGAAATTTTGATCGTGCACTTTTTGGGACCAACTTTTGAACCACTTAATATTTTCTGAGTGTTATAAAATTGGAATTAATGATTCTGCTATATACTAGCTTCAATTTCTTCATAGTAAAAAAATTTTGAAAATTTTACTTTTTAAACAATAATTCATTGAACATCGTCCCCCGTGTATTTTCATTGAGGGAAATAGGCTCAAATGCTTTTATTTTCTTATTTTTGTTAGTGAATATGTTTCGATTTGACTGCAGAATTCGACTCCTGTGAATTTTTCAATAACCCTGGGTCTAAAAAAATAGGAAGAATTCGAAAATGAAGAAATTTAAAGTTTTTCGTACGATTAACATGTAAATTATTAAAAACGAAATATTTTGATCGTGCACTTTTTGGGACCAACTTTTGAACCACTTAATATTTTCTGATGGTTATAAAATTGGAATTGGAGATTCTGATATATACTAGCTTCAATTTCTTCATAGTAAAAATATTTTGAAAATTTTACTTTTTGAACAATAATTCATTGAACATCGTCCCCCCCGTGTATTTTCAATCGGAGAAATAGGATCAAATGCTTTCCTTTTCTTGTTTTTGTTTGCGAATGTGTGACGATTTGACTGCAGAATTCGACTTGGTTTTTTTTTTTCAATAACCCTGGGTGTAAAAAAGTTGGAAGAATTCGAAAATTAAGAAATTTGAAGTTTTCCGTACGATTAACATGTGAAAATTAAAAACGAAAATTTTTGATCGTGCACTTTTTGGTACCAACTTTTGAACCACTTAATATTTTCTGAGTGTTATTAAATTGTAATTGGAGATTCTGCTATAATCTAGCTTTAATTTCTTCATAGTATAGAAATTTTGAAAATTTTACTTTTTTTACAATAATTCATTGAACATCGTCCCCCCGTGTATTTTCATTGAGGGAAATAGCCTCAAATGCTTTTATTTTCTTATTTTTGTTAGCGAATATGTGACGATTTGACTGCAGAATTCGACTTGGGAGATTTTTTCAATAACCCTGGGTGTAAAAAAATTGGAAGAATTCGAAAAAGAAGAAATTTGAAGTTTTCCGTACGATTAACATGTGGAAAATTAAAAACGAAAAATTTTGATCGTTCCCTTTTTGGGACCAACTTTTGAACCACTTAATATTTTCTGAGTGTTATAAAATTGGAATTTTAGATTCTGCTATATACTAGCTTCAATTTCATCATAGTAAAAAAATTTTGAAAATTTTACTTTTTGAACAATAATTCATTGAACAGCGCCCCCCCCCCCGTGTATTTTCAATGAGGGAAATTAGCCCAAATGCTTGCCTTTTCTGATTTTTTGTTGCGAATATGTGACGATTTGACTGCGGAATTCGACTCCTGTGACTTTTTCAATAACCCTGGGTCTAAAAAAATTGGTAGAATTCGAAAATTAAGAAATTTGAACTTTTCCGTACGATTAACATGTGGAAAATTAAAAACGAAAATTTTTGATAGTGCACTTTTTGGGACCAACTTTTGAACCACTTAATATTTTCTGAGTGTTATAAAATTGGAATTTTAGATTCTGCTATATACTAGCTTCAATTTCTTCATAGTAAAAAAATTTTGAAAATTTTACTTTTTGAACATTAATTCATTGAACATCGTCCCCCTGTGTAATTTCAATGAGGGAAATAGGCTCAAATACTTTCCTTGTCTTATTTTTGGTTGCAAATATGTGACGATTTGACTGCGGAATTCAACTTGGTTGATTTTTTCAATAACCCTGGGTCCAAAAAAATTGAAAGAATTCGAAAATGTCGAAATTTGAAGTTTTCCGTACGATTAACATGTGAAAAATTAAAAACGAAAACTTTTGATAGTGCTCTTTTTGGGACCAACTTTTCAACCCCTTAATATTTTCTGAGTATTATTAAATTGTAATTCGAGATTCTGCTATATTCTAGCTTCAATTTCTTCATAGTATAGAAATTTTGAAAATTTTACTTTTTGAACAATAATTCTTTGAACATCGTCCCCCCGTGTATTTTCAATGAGTTAAATAAGCTCAAATGATTGCCTTTTCGGATTTTTTGTTGCGTATATGTGACGATTTGACTGCGGAATTCGACTCGGGTGATTTTTTCAATAACCCTGGGTCTAAAAAAATAGGAAAAATTCAAAAATGAAGAAATTTGAAGTTTTCCGCACGATTAACAGGTGGACAATTAAAAACGAGAAATTTTGATCGTGCACTTTTTGGGACCAACTTTTGAACCACTTAATATTTTCTGAGTGTTATAAAATTGGAATTAATGATTCTGCTATATACTAGCTTCAATTTCTTCATAGTAAAAAAATTTTGAAAATTTTACTTTTTAAACAATAATTCATTGAACATCGTCCCCCGTGTATTTTCATTGAGGGAAATAGGCTCAAATGCTTTTATTTTCTTATTTTTGTTAGTGAATATGTTTCGATTTGACTGCAGAATTCGACTCCTGTGAATTTTTCAATAACCCTGGGTCTAAAAAAATAGGAAGAATTCGAAAATGAAGAAATTTAAAGTTTTTCGTACGATTAACATGTAAATTATTAAAAACGAAATATTTTGATCGTGCACTTTTTGGGACCAACTTTTGAACCACTTAATATTTTCTGATGGTTATAAAATTGGAATTGGAGATTCTGATATATACTAGCTTCAATTTCTTCATAGTAAAAATATTTTGAAAATTTTACTTTTTGAACAATAATTCATTGAACATCGTCCCCCCCGTGTATTTTCAATCGGAGAAATAGGATCAAATGCTTTCCTTTTCTTGTTTTTGTTTGCGAATGTGTGACGATTTGACTGCAGAATTCGACTTGGTTTTTTTTTTTTCAATAACCCTGGTTGTAAAAAAATTGGAAGAATTCGAAAATTAAGAAATTTGAAGTTTTCCGTACGATTAACATGTGAAAATTAAAAACGAAAATTTTTGATCGTGCACTTTTTGGGACCAACTTTTGAACCACTTAATATTTTCTGAGTGTTATAAAATTGGAATTGGAGATTCTGCTATATACTAGCTTCAACATCTTCATAGTAAAAAAATTTTGAAAATTTTACTTTTTGAACAATTATTCATTTAACATCGTCCCCCCATGTATTTTCAATGAGGGAAATTAGCCCAAATGCTTGCCTTTCTGATTTTTTGTTGCGAATATGTGACGATTTGACTGCGGAATTCGACTCCTGTGATATTTTCAATAACCCTGGTTCTAAAAAAATTGGAAGAATTCGAAAATTAAGAAATTTGAACTTTTCCGTACGATTAACATGTAGAAAATTAAAAACGAAAATTTTTGATAGTGCACTTTTTGGGACCAACTTTTCAACCACTTAATATTTTCTGAGTATTATTAAATTGTAATTGGAGATTCTGCTATATTCTAGCTTCAATTTCTTCTTAGTATAGAAATTTTGAAAATTTTACTTTTTGAACAATAATTCATTGAACATCGTCCCCCCGTGTATTTTCAATGAGTTAAATAAGCTCAAATGATTGCCTTTTCGGATTTTTTGTTGCGTATATGTGACGATTTGACTGCGGAATTCGACTCGGGTGATTTTTTCAATAACCCTGGGTCTAAAAAAATAGGAAAAATTCAAAAATGAAGAAATTTGAAGTTTTCCGCACGATTAACAGGTGGACAAATAAAAACGAGAAATTTTGATCGTGCACTTTTTGGGACCAACTTTTCAACCACTTATTATTTTCTGAGTGTTATAAAATTGGAATTGGAGATTCTGCTATATACTAGCTTCAACTTCTACATAGTAAAGAAATTTTGAAAAATTTACTTTTTGAACAATTATTCATTGAACATCGCCCCCCCCCCCCCGTGTATTTTCAATGAGGGAAATTAGCTCAAATGCTTGCCTTTTCTGATTTTTTTTTGCGAATATGTGAAGATTTGACTGCGGAATTCGACTCCTGTGAATTTTTCAATAACCCTGGGTCGAAAAAAATAGGAAGCATTCGAAAATGAAGAAATTTGAAATTTTTCGTACAATTAACATGTAAATTATTAAAAACGAGAAATTTTGATCGTGCACTTTTTGGGACCAACTTTTGAACCACTTAATATTTTCTGAGTGTTATAAAATTGGAATTTTAGATTCTGCTATATACTAGCTTCAATTTCTTCATAGTAAAAAAATTTTGAAAATTTTACTTTTTGAACATTAATTCATTGAACATCGTCCCCCTGTGTAATTTCAATGAGGGAAATAGGCTCAAATACTTTCCTTGTCTTATTTTTGGTTGCAAATATGTGACGATTTGACTGCGGAATTCAACTTGGTTGATTTTTTCAATTACCCTGGGTCCAAAAAAATTGAAAGAATTCGAAAATGTCGAAATTTGAAGTTTTCCGTACGATTAACATGTGAAAAATTAAAAACGAAAACTTTTGATAGTGCTCTTTTTGGGACCAACTTTCAACCCCTTAATATTTTCTGAGTATTATTAAATTGTAATTCGAGATTCTGCTATATACTAGCTTCAATTTCTTCACAGTAAAAAAATTTTGAAAATTTTATTTTTTGAACAATAATTCATTGAACATCGTCCGCCCGTGTATTTTCATTGAGGGAAATATGCTCAAATGCTTTTATTTTCTTATTTTTGTAAGCGAATATGTGACGATTTGACTGCAGAATTCGACTTGGGTGATTTTTTCAATAACCCTGGGTGTAAAAAAATTGGAAGAATTCGAAATAGAAGAAATTTGAAGTTTTCCGTACGATTAACATGTGGAAAATTAAAAACGAAAAATTTTGATCGTTCCCTTTTTGGGACCAACTTTTGAACTACTTAATATTTTCTGAGTGTTATAAAATTGGAATTAGAGATTCTGCTATATACTAGCTTCAATTTCATCATAGTAAAAAAAAATTGAAAATTTTACTTTTTGAACAATAATTCATTGAACATCGACCCCCCGTGTATTTTCAAAGAGGGAAATAAGCTCAAATGCTTGCCTTTTCGGATTTTTTGTTGCGAATATGTGACGATTTGACTGCGGAATTCGACTCGGGTGATTATTTCAATAACCCTGGGTCTAAAAAAATAGGAAGAATTCGAAAATGAAGAAATTTGAAGTTTTCCGCACGATTAACAGGTGGACAATTAAAAACGAGAAATTTTGATCGTGCACTTTTTGGGACCAACTTTTGAACCACTTAATATTTTCTGAGTGTTATAAAATTGGAATTAATGATTCTGCTATATACTAGCTTCAATTTCTTCATAGTAAAAAAATTTTGAAAATTTTACTTTTTAAACAATAATTCATTGAACATCGTCCCCCGTGTATTTTCATTGAGGGAAATAGGCTCAAATGCTTTTATTTTCTTATTTTTGTTAGTGAATATGTTTCGATTTGACTGCAGAATTCGACTCCTGTGAATTTTTCAATAACCCTGGGTCGAAAAAAATAGGAAGAATTCGAAAATGAAGAAATTTAAAGTTTTTCGTACGATTAACATGTAAATTATTAAAAACGAAATATTTTGATCGTGCACTTTTTGGGACCAACTTTTGAACCACTTAATATTTTCTGATGGTTATAAAATTGGAATTGGAGATTCTGATATATACTAGCTTCAATTTCTTCATAGTAAAAATATTTTGAAAATTTTACTTTTTGAACAATAATTCATTGAACATCGTCCCCCCCGTGTATTTTCAATCGGAGAAATAGGATCAAATGCTTTCCTTTTCTTGTTTTTGTTTGCGAATGTGTGACTATTTGACTGCAGAATTCGACTTGGTTTTTTTTTTTTCAATAACACTGGGTGTAAAAAAATTGGAAGAATTCGAAAATTAAGAAATTTGAAGTTTTCCGTACGATTAACATGTGAAAATTAAAAACGAAAATTTTTGATCGTGCACTTTTTGGGACCAACTTTTGAACCACTTAATATTTTCTGAGTGTTATTAAATTGTAATTGGAGATTCTGCTATAATCTAGCTTTAATTTCTTCATAGTATAGAAATTTTGAAAATTTTACTTTTTAAACAATAATTCATTGAACATCGTCCCCCCGTGTATTTTCATTGAGGGAAATAGCCTCAAATGCTTTTATTTTCTTATTTTTGTTAGCGAATATGTGACGATTTGACTGCAGAATTCGACTTGGGTGATTTTTTCAATAACCCTGGGTGTAAAAAAATTGGAAGAATTCGAAAAAGAAGAAATTTGAAGTTTTCCGTACGATTAACATGTGGAAAATTAAAAACGAAAAATTTTGATCGTTCCCTTTTTGGGACCAACTTTTGAACCACTTAATATTTTCTGAGTGTTATAAAATTGGAATTTTAGATTCTGCTATATACTAGCTTCAATTTCATTATAGTAAAAAAATTTTGAAAATTTTACTTTTTGAACAATAATTCATTGAACAGCGCCCCCCCCCCCCTGTGTATTTTCAATGAGGGAAATTAGCCCAAATGCTTGCCTTTTCTGATTTTTTGTTGCGAATATGTGACGATTTGACTGCGGAATTCGACTCCTGTGACTTTTTCAATAACCCTGGGTCTAAAAAAATTGGTAGAATTCGAAAATTAAGAAATTTGAACTTTTCCGTACGATTAACATGTGGAAAATTAAAAACGAAAATTTTTGATAGTGCACTTTTTGGGACCAACTTTTGAACCACTTAATATTTTCTGAGTGTTATAAAATTCGAATTTTAGATTCTGCTATATACTAGCTTCAATTTCTTCATAGTAAAAAAATTTTGAAAATTTTACTTTTTGAACATTAATTCATTGAACATCGTCCCCCTGTGTAATTTCAATGAGGGAAATAGGCTATAATACTTTCCTTGTCTTATTTTTGGTTGCAAATATGTGACGATTTGACTGCGGAATTCAACTTGGTTGATTTTTTCAATAACCCTGGGTCCAAAAAAATTGAAAGAATTCGAAAATGTCGAAATTTGAAGTTTTCCGTACGATTAACATGTGAAAAATTAAAAACGAAAACTTTTGATAGTGCTCTTTTTGGGACCAACTTTTCAACCCCTTAATATTTTCTGAGTATTATTAAATTGTAATTCGAGATTCTGCTATATTCTAGCTTCAATTTCTTCATAGTATAGAAATTTTGAAAATTTTACTTTTTGAACAATAATTCTTTGAACTTCGTCCCCCCCGTGTATTTTCAATGAGTTAAATAAGCTCAAATGATTGCCTTTTCGGATTTTTTGTTGCGTATATGTGACGATTTGACTGCGGAATTCGACTCGGGTGATTTTTTCAATAACCCTGGGTCTAAAAAAATAGGAAAAATTCGAAAATGAAGAAATTTGAAGTTTTCCGCACGATTAACAGGTGGACAAATAAAAACGAGAATTTTGATCGTGCACTTTTTGGGACCAACTTTTCAACCACTTATTATTTTCTGAGTGTTATAAAATTGGAATTGGAGATTCTGCTATATACTAGCTTCAACTTCTACATAGTAAAGAAATTTTGAAAATTTTACTTTTTGAACAATTATTCATTGAACATCGCCCCCCCCCCCCCGTGTATTTTCAATGAGGGAAATTAGCTCAAATGCTTTCCTTTTCTGATTTTTTTTTGCGAATATGTGACGATTTGACTGCGGAATTCGACTCCTGTGAATTTTTCAATAACCCTGGGTCGAAAAAAATAGGAAGAATTCGAAAATGAAGAAATTTAAAGTTTTTCGTACGATTAACATGTAAATTATTAAAAACGAAATATTTTGATCGTGCACTTTTTGGGACCAACTTTTGAACCACTTAATATTTTCTGATGGTTATAAAATTTGAATTGGAGATTCTGATATATACTAGCTTCAATTTCTTCATAGTAAAAATATTTTGAAAATTTTACTTTTTGAACAATAATTCATTGAACATCGTCCCCCCCGTGTATTTTCAATCGGAGAAATAGGATCAAATGCTTTCCTTTTCTTGTTTTTGTTTGCGAATGTGTGACGATTTGACTGCAGAATTCGACTTTGTTTTTTTTTTTCAATAACCCTGGGTGTAAAAAAATTGGAAGAATTCGAAAATTAAGAAATTTGAAGTTTTCCGTACGATTAACATGTGAAAATTAAAAACGAAAATTTTTGATCGTGCACTTTTTGGGACCAACTTTTGAACCACTTAATATTTTCTGAGTGTTATTAAATTGTAATTGGAGATTCTGCTATAATCTAGCTTTAATTTCTTCATAGTATAGAAATTTTGAAAATTTTACTTTTTAAACAATAATTCATTGAACATCGTCCCCCCGTGTATTTTCATTGAGGGAAATAGCCTCAAATGTTTTTATTTTCGTATTTTTGTTAGCGAATATGTGACGATTTGACTGCAGAATTCGACTTGGGTGATTTTTTCAATAACCCTGGGTGTAAAAAAATTGGAAGAATTCGAAAAAGAAGAAATTTGAAGTTTTCCGTACGATTAACATGTGGAAAATTAAAAACGAAAAATTTTGATCGTTCCCTTTTTGGGACCAACTTTTGAACCACTTAATATTTTCTGAGTGTTATAAAATTGGAATTTTATATACTGCTATATACTAGCTTCAATTTCATCATAGTAAAAAAATTTTGAAAATTTTACTTTTTGAATAATAATTCATTGAACAGCGCCCCCCCCCCCCCCGTGTATTTTCAATAAGGGAAATTAGCCCAAATGCTTGCCTTTTCTGATTTTTTGTTGCGAATATGTGACGATTTGACTGCGGAATTCGACTCCTGTGACTTTTTCAATAACCATGGGTCTAAAAAAATTGGTAGAATTCGAAAATTAAGAAATTTGAACTTTTCGTACGATTAACATGTGGAAAATTAAAAACGAAAATTTTTGATAGTGCACTTTTTGGGACCAACTTTTGAACCACTTAATATTTTCTGAGTGTTATAAAATTGGAATTTTAGATTCTGCTATATACTAGCTTCAATTTCTTCATAGTAAAAAAATTTTGAAAATTTTACTTTTTGAACATTAATTCATTGAACATCGTCCCCCTGTGTAATTTCAATGAGGGAAATAGGCTCAAATACTTTCCTTGTCTTATTTTTGGTTGCAAATATGTGACGATTTGACTGCGGAATTCAACTTGGTTGATTTTTTCAATAACCCTGGGTCCAAAAAAATTGAAAGAATTCGAAAATGTCGAAATTTGAAGTTTTCCGTACGATTAACATGTGAAAAATTAAAAACGAAAACTTTTGATAGTGCTCTTTTTGGGACCAACTTTTCAACCCCTTAATATTTTCTGAGTATTATTAAATTGTAATTCGAGATTCTGCTATATTCTAGCTTCAATTTCTTCATAGTATAGAAATTTTGAAAATTTTACTTTTTGAACAATAATTCTTTGAACATCGTCCCCCCCGTGTATTTTCAATGAGTTAAATAAGCTCAAATGATTGCCTTTTCGGATTTTTTGTTGCGTATATGTGACGATTTGACTGCGGAATTCGACTCGGGTGATTTTTTCAATAACCCTGGGTCTAAAAAAATAGGAAAAATTCGAAAATGAAGAAATTTGAAGTTTTCCGCACGATTAACAGGTGGACAAATAAAAACGAGAATTTTGATCGTGCACTTTTTGGGACCAACTTTTCAACCACTTATTATTTTCTGAGTGTTATAAAATTGGAATTGGAGATTCTGCTATATACTAGCTTCAACTTCTACATAGTAAAGAAATTTTGAAAATTTTACTTTTTGAACAATTATTCATTGAACATCGCCCCCCCCCCCCCGTGTATTTTCAATGAGGGAAATTAGCTCAAATGCTTTCCTTTTCTGATTTTTTTTTGCGAATATGTGACGATTTGACTGCGGAATTCGACTCCTGTGAATTTTTCAATAACCCTGGGTCGAAAAAAATAGGAAGAATTCGAAAATGAAGAAATTTGAAGTTTTTCGTACAATTAACATGTAAATTATTAAAAACGAGAAATTTTGATCGTGCACTTTTTGGAACCAACTTTTGAACCACTTAATATTTTCTGAGTGTTATAAAATTGGAATTTTAGATTCTGCTATATACTAGCTTCAATTTCTTCATAGTAAAAAAATTTTGAAAATTTTACTTTTTGAACATTAATTCATTGAACATCGTCCCCCTGTGTAATTTCAATGAGGCAAATAGGCTCAAATACTTTCCTTGTCTTATTTTTGGTTGCAAATATGTGACGATTTGACTGCGGAATTCAACTTGGTTGATTTTTTCAATAACCCTGGGTCCAAAAAAATTGAAAGAATTCGAAAATGTCGAAATTTGAAGTTTTCCGTACGATTAACATGTCAAAAATTAAAAACGAAAACTTTTGATAGTGCTCTTTTTGGGACCAACTTTTCAACCCCTTAATATTTTCTGAGTATTATTAAATTGTAATTCGAGATTCTGCTATATACTAGCTTCAATTTCTTCACAGTAAAAAAATTTTGAAAATTTTATTTTTTGAACAATAATTCATTGAACATCGTCCGCCCGTGTATTTTCATTGAGGGAAATAGGCTCAAATGCTTTTATTTTCTTATTTTTGTAAGCGAATATGTGACGATTTGACTGCAGAATTCGACTTGGGTGATTTTTTCAATAACCCTGGGTGTAAAAAAATTGGAAGAATTCGAAAAAGAAGAAATTTGAAGTTTTCCGTACGATTAACATGTGGAAAATTAAAAACGAAAATTTTTGATAGTGCACTTTTTGGGACCAACTTTTGAACCACTTAATATTTTCTGAGTGTTATTGTGGGATTTGACCACAATAACAGATGAATGAGAAGGCAATTCTTAGACGAAACTTATTTAATAAACACTTTAGGTAAAAACTAGAGAAAACATTTACGTGGGCGCCTACACATACTGACCCACGGATTATTTACGCACCAACAGGAACGTACTTTTAGAATCGAGTGTTGCCACAACAGTTTTTAACGTTTATATGTAATCAGTAGAATGTTCCATTACAAAATGGGGGTGAAGGGAAAATAGGCGTTGATTTACAACAATTCCCCTCTCAAGGGCTATTTTCTCAAACATGAAATATATAAACATAAAAAAACATTTCAAATTTGTAGCAATTAAATATCAGATAAACCAATTAAGTTGCAACAGTTTTTGTGTTTTGGTACACTTAATCCTTTGGTCAACACATCTGCTGGCATATCACCTGAACACAAGTATTTGACATCAATATCACCATGCTCAAAAACTTCTCGAACAAAATGGTATCTAATATCGATGTGCTTGGTCCGATTATGGAAAACCGGATTGTGCACAAGCTTCTGTGCTGATTGGTTATCAGACATAATAATGGTCGGAGAAGATACATAATTTGCAGACAGTTCAGAAAGAAATCTTCTAACGTACACAATCTCCTTTGAAATTTCGGAAAGGGCTATGTATTCCGATTCAGTTGTAGAAAGAGCAACCGATCGTTGTTTTCTGGATTCCCAGTTGATTGGTCCTCCGGATAATTGCAGTAGAAATCCGGTATATGACTTTCTATCGTTGTGATCAGATGCCCAGTCAGCATCGACGAACGCCTTGAGAGGTTCTCCAGTGCGTTTAAAAACTATTCCAAGGTTTTGGGTGCCTTTAAGATATCGGAGTACTCTTTTGGCAGCTATCCAATGAGCTTTTCCTGGATTTTCGTTAAACTGACTCAAGAAATTCACTGCGTGCGTTATATCAGGCCTAGATGCTACAGAGAGGTACATAAGGGAACCGAGAAGGGAGCGATAGGGGATATCATTCATCTCATGTTTATCCTCTTCATTTTGAGGACACATGTCCTTCGTGAGCTTTTGACTACAGTCCATAGGGCATCCAACAGGCTTGGCATCCTGCATGTTAAATTTACGAAGAGTATCCTGAATATATTTGCTCTGTGACATTTCGATGCTATCTTGACATTGCTTGAATTCAATTCCAAGACAATAGTGCAATGGGCCTAGGTCTTTCATTTTAAAAGATGCAGACAAATTATCTCTAATTTTTTCGTAGGAAGATATATTGGAAGATAACACAATGAGATCGTCAACGTAAACAATGATGATCACTTCTTCGGTGGAGGTTTTCAACTTGTAGATACATTGATCTGACACAAGAGGTTTGAAATCTAAAGATTTTAGCTTTTCATCTAGTTTGTTGTACCAACGACGACCCGATTCTTTTAAGCCGTATAGCGAACGTTTAAGTAAACAAACTTTGTCTCCTACAGAAGTATCTTTGAAACCTTCAGGTAGTTCCATGAAAACAGTTTTTGTCAAATTTCCATTTATGTAGGCCATTACAAAATCCAATTGATGAGCTATAAGATGATTCTCAACTGCATGAGCTAAGACGGTTCGGATTGAACTCAGTCTTGCAACAGGGGAAAAATTTTCATCGAAATCACCAATGGTCTGTGCACATCCTAATGCGACGAGTCTAGCTTTTAATTTTTGTACAGTTCCATCTTGATTAAATTTGGTCTTCAAAACAAATTTCGAGGGTATCACCTTCTTATTTATCGGACGATCAACAAGTTCCCAGGCATTTTCTTTTACTAACGAATAAAATTCTTCATTCATGGCGTCTATCCATCCATCAGCATTTTTGCTTTTTAGCGCTTCTGACACGCTAGGAGAAATATCAGAGTCATCAAAATCAGCTGTGGTATTCGCGTAGTGAAATAGCTTTCGAGGGCGACCTCTGTGACTTGATCGGAGAAAATATGGTCGGCCAGATTTGCGCTTTGGAATAGCATCACTGGTTGCGTAATCATTTTCTCCTTCGCTACTTGTTGCATCATATATATCGATGGTTACATCATCCTCTTCCAAAGGGCTCTCGTCTGCTATTGGCTGCGGTTGCAATGACGTATCCGACTGTGGATTTCTCGGAGGAGAAGACACCAGAACATTTGGTTCCATTTCTGTTGAAGATTCTTCGAAAGAAAAAAAATAATCTAGCTCTTTTTCTGAGTTATCACAAGGAGGGTTGAATTCGTTTATAAATTTCACATCGCGACTGACGATTACCTTTCTTGTTTTTGGATCCCAGAAACGATAGGCTTTTACTCCGTCTGAATATCCAATAAATATAACCTCTTGTGACCTTGGATCGAATTTTGATTTTTGGCGTTTGTTTAAAACGAAGGCCTTTTGACCGAAGATTTTGAAGTATGCTGCAGTTGGCTTTCTGCCAAAAAATAACTCGAGTGGAGTTTTGTTTGCCATTATACTACGTGAAGGGCATCTGTTTCTTAGATGGGCGCTCGTTCGGACTGCTTCTGCCCAGAAAGTAGAATCCAAGTTTGCTTGAAAAAGTAAACAACGTGCCATCTCAACGATTGATCTGTTCGCTCTTTCCGAGACACCATTTTGCTGTGGAGTGTATGGAGAGGAACGTTCTCTGCGTATTCCTTCTTGTATTAAAAATCTGTCGAATTCTTGACCTACATACTCCAAACCGTTATCCGTACGTAGAACTTTTATTTTCTTTCCAGTACGATTTTCGATGCAGGCTTTGTATTTAAGGAATGCGTCTTTTACTTCTTCCTTAGTTTTGAGGAAGAATATTTCTATGTAGCGACTTTTGTCGTCGATGAAAGTCACAAAATAGCGTGATCCTCCAAGTGATGGTATTTTCATCGGTCCACATAGATCAGAATGCACTAGATCGAGTAAATCTGTACTAACAAATTTGGACTTCTTCGGATAAGGTGTAGCACTTTGTTTGCTTTGTAAACAGATTTTACAGTCCTTCAGAGAGTCACAGTTGTTGTTTTTGAAAGACAGTCCTCGTATCATTTCTTCTGATTTTAATTTCTTTAGGTCATTTTCATTTAAGTGGCCGAATTTTTTATGCCATATTTGAAATTCTGTTGCGACAGCTGCACTTTCTATGCTTGGTTCAATGTAGTATAAATCCCCAATTCGTTTTGCACGCATCATAACAGATCCATTTTCTTCAATTACTTTTGCATCATGTGCATCAAAAATTACAGTACGGTTGTTTTGTGTGCATTTTGAAGTTGATAACAAGTTCATTTTTAGTTCAGGAACACAGAGTACATTTTCAAGTCGAATTGTTTTGGTACCTTGATCGTCGGGAACTGTTATTCTAACTGAACCTTTTCCAGTTATTTCTGCAGTTTTGTCGACAGCTAATTTAATGAACGAGTTCACTTGTTTCTGGAACTCAAAGAACATATTTTCATCATTTACCATGTGGGAGCTGGCACCACTGTCAAACACAAAAGTGGTGTTAGTTTGGCTTGCTTTCATAGAAATTTCTGTGCAGATTGCTGTTGTCGCACACTCGTTTCGTTGTGTCGAACATTTTCTTTCATCTTTTGAAGATGTTGTTCTGTTTTCTGCGATTTTCTTGAAACAGCTTTCGGTTTTATGGCCCCTCTTGGTACAGAATCCGCAAACGATGTTTCGAAATGGTTTATTACTCATTCTTTTATTTTGATTAGCTGCATTCCAGGAATTGTGCGGTTTCGCTTTTTGTTTATAGTTTCCTTTAGACGAATAATATGCGTTTGGTGTATCCTGGCTTCCTTTTCCTTGTCGGGACTCGAATTCTTCCAACAGCTTTATTTTTAGAATATCAGGTTTTGGCAGTTCGTCTCTTGATTCGATTGCACACCGAAAATTTTCGAAACTATCCGGGATACTATATAACAATAGAATTGATAATAGATCGTCCGCAATCTCGATTTCCATCTCGGTCAGTTTGTCAACTGTATCGAAGAACGAGTTTAGATGCGTGGACATATCCTCGGTAGTCATGCGTTTGAATAATAGCTGTTTTAGAAGTGTTGCTTTTTTAGCCGGACCTTTTGACTCGTAAACAGATTTTAACTTCATCCATACTTCGTTTGAAGTTTTGCAATGTTTGACATGGCAAAGTTCACTGGGAGACATAGCTAAAATTATATCTGCTTTCGCCTTTTGATCATTTACAGTCCATTTTGTCAAGTTGACTTCAGTATCCGTTGGTTTCGGTTCCGTGCCGGATGCATAAATCCAATGGTCATTTTTGACCAATATGGCTTCAATTTGAAGTTTCCAGGTATCATAATTCTCCTTACCGAGTCTTTCGATGCTCATGGCGTTTGAAGACATTTTTTTCGGTAGATATGAATGCTGAATTGGTATGCAGGAACGAAACTTTCAAAATGGCTGCCCGTTGGTTTAACGGTGCACGTTGTTAGGCTTAGCTTCGCCTAGTACTACCTTCAATCTTTGCGCAGTGGAAGCGTGCTGGGCCCATAACCATTGTGGGATTTGACCACAATAACAGATGAATGAGAAGGCAATTCTTAGACGAAACTTATTTAATAAACACTTTAGGTAAAAACTAGAGAAAACATTTACGTGGGCGCCTACACATACTGACCCACGGATTATTTACGCACCAACAGGAACGTACTTTTAGAATCGAGTGTTGCCACAACAGTTTTTAACGTTTATATGTAATCAGTAGAATGTTCCATTACAAAATGGGGGTGAAGGGAAAATAGGCGTTGATTTACAACAGTTATAAAATTCGAATTTTAGATTCTGCTATATACTAGCTTCAATTTCTTCATAGTAAAAAAATTTTGAAAATTTTACTTTTTGAACATTAATTCATTGAACATCGTCCCCCTGTGTAATTTCAATGAGGGAAATAGGCTCAAATACTTTCCTTGTCTTATTTTTGGTTGCAAATATGTGACGATTTGACTGCGGAATTCAACTTGGTTGATTTTTTCAATAACCCTGGGTCCAAAAAAATTGAAAGAATTCGAAAATGTCGAAATTTGAAGTTTTCCGTACGATTAACATGTGAAAAATTAAAAACGAAAACTTTTGATAGTGCTCTTTTTGGGACCAACTTTTCAACCCCTTAATATTTTCTGAGTATTATTAAATTGTAATTCGAGATTCTGCTATATTCTAGCTTCAATTTCTTCATAGTATAGAAATTTTGAAAATTTTACTTTTTGAACAATAATTCTTTGAACATCGTCCCCCCCGTGTATTTTCAATGAGTTAAATAAGCTCAAATGATTGCCTTTTCGGATTTTTTGTTGCGTATATGTGACGATTTGACTGCGGAATTCGACTCGGGTGATTTTTTCAATAACCCTGGGTCTAAAAAAATAGGAAAAATTCGAAAATGAAGAAATTTGAAGTTTTCCGCACGATTAACAGGTGGACAAATAAAAACGAGAATTTTGATCGTGCACTTTTTGGGACCAACTTTTCAACCACTTATTATTTTCTGAGTGTTATAAAATTGGAATTGGAGATTCTGCTATATACTAGCTTCAACTTCTACATAGTAAAGAAATTTTGAAAATTTTACTTTTTGAACAATTATTCATTGAACATCGCCCCCCCCCCCGTGTATTTTCAATGAGGGAAATTAGCTCAAATGCTTTCCTTTTCTGATTTTTTTTTGCGAATATGTGACGATTTGACTGCGGAATTCGACTCCTGTGAATTTTTCAATAACCCTGGGTCGAAAAAAATAGGAAGAATTCGAAAATGAAGAAATTTGAAGTTTTTCGTACAATTAACATGTAAATTATTAAAAACGAGAAATTTTGATCGTGCACTTTTTGGAACCAACTTTTGAACCACTTAATATTTTCTGAGTGTTATAAAATTGGAATTTTAGATTCTGCTATATACTAGCTTCAATTTCTTCATAGTAAAAAAATTTTGAAAATTTTACTTTTTGAACATTAATTCATTGAACATCGTCCCCCTGTGTAATTTCAATGAGGCAAATAGGCTCAAATACTTTCCTTGTCTTATTTTTGGTTGCAAATATGTGACGATTTGACTGCGGAATTCAACTTGGTTGATTTTTTCAATAACCCTGGGTCCAAAAAAATTGAAAGAATTCGAAAATGTCGAAATTTGAAGTTTTCCGTACGATTAACATGTGAAAAATTAAAAACGAAAACTTTTGATAGTGCTCTTTTTGGGACCAACTTTTCAACCCCTTAATATTTTCTGAGTATTATTAAATTGTAATTCGAGATTCTGCTATATACTAGCTGCAATTTCTTCACAGTAAAAAAATTTTGAAAATTTTATTTTTTTGAACAATAATTCATTGAACATCGTCCGCCCGTGTATTTTCATTGAGGGAAATAGGCTCAAATGCTTTTATTTTCTTATTTTTGTAAGCGAATATGTGACGATTTGACTGCAGAATTCGACTTGGGTGATTATTTCAATAACCCTGGGTGTAAAAAAATTGGAAGAATTCGAAAAAGAAGAAATTTGAAGTTTTCCGTACGATTAACATGTGGAAAATTAAAAACGAAAAATTTTGATCGTTCCCTTTTTGGGACCAACTTTTGAACTACTTAATATTTTCTGAGTGTTATAAAATTGGAATTAGAGATTCTGCTATATACTAGCTTCAATTTCATCATAGTAAAAAAAAATTGAAAATTTTACTTTTTGAACAATAATTCATTGAACATCGACCCCCCGTGTATTTTCAAAGAGGGAAAAAAGCTCAAATGCTTGCCTTTTCGGATTTTTTGTTGCGAATATGTGACGATTTGACTGCGGAATTCGACTCGGGTGATTTTTTCATTAACCCTGGGTCTAAAAAAATAGGAAGAATTCGAAAATGAAGAAATTTGAAGTTTTCCGCATGATTAACAGGTGGACAATTAAAAACGAGAAATTTTGATCGTGCACTTTTTGGGACCAACTTTTGAACCACTTAATATTTTCTGAGTGTTATAAAATTGGAATTAAACATTCTGCTATATACTAGCTTCAATTTCTTCATAGTAAAAAAATTTTGAAAATTTTAATTTTTAAACAATAATTCATTGAACATCGTCCCCCCGTGTATTTTCATTGAGGGAAATAGGCTCAAATGCTTTTATTTTCTTATTTTTGTTAGCGAATATTTGACGATTTGACTGCGGAATTCGACTCCTGTGATTTTTTCAATAACCCTGGGTGTAAAAAAATTGGAAGAATTCGAAAATTAAGAAATTTGAAATTTTCCGTACGATTAACATGTGGAAAATTAAAAACGAAAAATTTTGATAGTGCACTTTTTGAGACCAACTTTTCAACCACTTATTATTTTCTGAGTGTAATAAAATTGGAATTGGAGATTCTGCTATATACTAGCTTCAACATCTTCATAGTAAAAAAATTTTGAAAATTTTACTTTTTGAACAATTATTCATTTAACATCGTCCCCCCATGTACTTTCAATGAGGGAAATTAGCCCAAATGCTTGCCTTTTCTGATTTTTTGTTGCGAATATGTGACGATTTGACTGCGGAATTCGACGCCTGTGATTTTTTCAATAACCCTGGGTATAAAAAAATTGGAAGAATTCGAAAATAAAAAATTTGAAATTTTCCGTACGATTAACATGTGGAAAATTAAAAACGAAAAATTTTGATAGTGCACTTTTTGGGACCAACTTTTCAACCACTTATTATTTTCTGAGTGTTATAAAATTGGAATTGGAGATTCTGCTATATACTAGCTTCAACTTCTACATAGTAAAAAAATTTTGAAAATTTTACTTTTTGAACAATAATTCATTGAACATCGTCCCCCCATGTATTTTCAATGAGGGAAATAGGCTCAAATACTTTCCTTTTCTTATTTTTGGTTTCAAATATGTGACGATTTGACTGCGGAATTCGACTCGGGTGATTTTTTATATAACCCTGGGTTAAAAAAAATTGAAAGAATTCGAAAATGTCGAAATTTGAAATTTTCCGTACGATTAACATGTGAAATATTAAAAACGAAAAATTTTGATAGTGCTCTTTTTGGGACCAACTTTTCAACCCCTTAATATTTTCTGAGTATTATTAAATTGTAATTGGAGATTCTGCTATATTCTAGCTTCAATTTCTTCATAGTATAGAAATTTTGAAAATTTTACTTTTTGAACAATAATTCATTGAACATCGTCCCCCCCGTGTATTTTCAATGAGGGAAATAAGCTCAAATGCTTGCCTTTTCGGATTTTTTGTTGCGAATATGTGACGATTTGACTGCGGAATTCGACTCCTGTGAATTTTTCAATAACCCTGGGTCGAAAAAAATAGGAAGAATTCGAAAATGAAGAAATTTGAAGTTTTTCGTACAATTAACATGTAAATTATTAAAAACGAGAAATTTTGATCGTGCACTTTTTGGAACCAACTTTTGAACCACTTAATATTTTCTGAGTGTTATAAAATTGGAATTTTAGATTCTGCTATATACTAGCTTCAATTTCTTCATAGTAAAAAAATTTTGAAAATTTTACTTTTTGAACATTAATTCATTGAACATCGTCCCCCTGTGTAATTTCAATGAGGCAAATAGGCTCAAATACTTTCCTTGTCTTATTTTTGGTTGCAAATATGTGACGATTTGACTGCGGAATTCAACTTGGTTGATTTTTTCAATAACCCTGGGTCCAAAAAAATTGAAAGAATTCGAAAATGTCGAAATTTGAAGTTTTCCGTACGATTAACATGTGAAAAATTAAAAACGAAAACTTTTAATAGTGCTCTTTTTGGGACCAACTTTTCAACCCCTTAATATTTTCTGAGTATTATTAAATTGTAATTCGAGATTCTGCTATATACTAGCTGCAATTTCTTCACAGTAAAAAAATTTTGAAAATTTTATTTTTTTGAACAATAATTCATTGAACATCGTCCGCCCGTGTATTTTCATTGAGGGAAATAGGCTCAAATGCTTTTATTTTCTTATTTTTGTAAGCGAATATGTGACGATTTGACTGCAGAATTCGACTTGGGTGATTTTTTCAATAACCCTGGGTGTAAAAAAATTGGAAGAATTCGAAAAAGAAGAAATTTGAAGTTTTCCGTACGATTAACATGTGGAAAATTAAAAACGAAAAATTTTGATCGTTCCCTTTTTGGGACCAACTTTTGAACTACTTAATATTTTCTGAGTGTTATAAAATTGGAATTAGAGATTCTGCTATATACTAGCTTCAATTTCATCATAGTAAAAAAAAATTGAAAATTTTACTTTTTGAACAATAATTCATTGAACATCGACCCCCCGTGTATTTTCAAAGAGGGAAAAAAGCTCAAATGCTTGCCTTTTCGGATTTTTTGTTGCGAATATGTGACGATTTGACTGCGGAATTCGACTCGGGTGATTTTTTCATTAACCCTGGGTCTAAAAAAATAGGAAGAATTCGAAAATGAAGACATTTGAAGTTTTCCGCATGATTAACAGGTGGACAATTAAAAACGAGAAATTTTGATCGTGCACTTTTTGGGACCAACTTTTGAACCACTTAATATTTTCTGAGTGTTATAAAATTGGAATTAAACATTCTGCTATATACTAGCTTCAATTTCTTCATAGTAAAAAAATTTTGAAAATTTTAATTTTTAAACAATAATTCATTGAACATCGTCCCCCCGTGTATTTTCATTGAGGGAAATAGGCTCAAATGCTTTTATTTTCTTATTTTTGTTAGCGAATATTTGACGATTTGACTGCGGAATTCGACTCCTGTGATTTTTTCAATAACCCTGGGTGTAAAAAAATTGGAAGAATTCGAAAATTAAGAAATTTGAAATTTTCCGTACGATTAACATGTGGAAAATTAAAAACGAAAAATTTTGATAGTGCACTTTTTGAGACCAACTTTTCAACCACTTATTATTTTCTGAGTGTAATAAAATTGGAATTGGAGATTCTGCTATATACTAGCTTCAACATCTTCATAGTAAAAAAATTTTGAAAATTTTACTTTTTGAACAATTATTCATTTAACATCGTCCCCCCATGTACTTTCAATGAGGGAAATTAGCCCAAATGCTTGCCTTTTCTGATTTTTTGTTGCGAATATGTGACGATTTGACTGCGGAATTCGACGCCTGTGATTTTTTCAATAACCCTGGGTATAAAAAAATTGGAAGAATTCGAAAATAAAAAATTTGAAATTTTCCGTACGATTAACATGTGGAAAATTAAAAACGAAAAATTTTGATAGTGCACTTTTTGGGACCAACTTTTCAACCACTTATTATTTTCTGAGTGTTATAAAATTGGAATTGGAGATTCTGCTATATACTAGCTTCAACTTCTACATAGTAAAAAAATTTTGAAAATTTTACTTTTTGAACAATAATTCATTGAACATCGTCCCCCCATGTATTTTCAATGAGGGAAATAGGCTCAAATACTTTCCTTTTCTTATTTTTGGTTTCAAATATGTGACGATTTGACTGCGGAATTCGACTCGGGTGATTTTTTATATAACCCTGGGTTAAAAAAAATTGAAAGAATTCGAAAATGTCGAAATTTGAAATTTTCCGTACGATTAACATGTGAAATATTAAAAACGAAAAATTTTGATAGTGCTCTTTTTGGGACCAACTTTTCAACCCCTTAATATTTTCTGAGTATTATTAAATTGTAATTGGAGATTCTGCTATATTCTAGCTTCAATTTCTTCATAGTATAGAAATTTTGAAAATTTTACTTTTTGAACAATAATTCTTTGAACATCGTCCCCCCCGTGTATTTTCAATGAGGGAAATAAGCTCAAATGCTTGCCTTTTCGGATTTTTTGTTGCGAATATGTGACGATTTGACTGCGGAATTCGACTCGGGTGATTATTTCAATAACCCTGGGTCTAAAAAAATAGGAAGAATTCGAAAATGAAGAAATTTGAAGTTTTCCGCACGATTAACAGGTGGACAATTAAAAACGAGAAATTTTGATCGTGCACTTTTTGGGACCAACTTTTGAACCACTTAATATTTTCTGAGTGTTATAAAATTGGAATTAATGATTCTGCTATATACTAGCTTCAATTTCTTCATAGTAAAAAAATTTTGAAAATTTTACTTTTTAAACAATAATTCATTGAACATCGTCCCCCGTGTATTTTCATTGAGGGAAATAGGCTCAAATGCTTTTATTTTCTTATTTTTGTTAGTGAATATGTTTCGATTTGACTGCAGAATTCGACTCCTGTGAATTTTTCAATAACCCTGGGTCTAAAAAAATAGGAAGAATTCGAAAATGAAGAAATTTAAAGTTTTTCGTACGATTAACATGTAAATTATTAAAAACGAAATATTTTGATCGTGCACTTTTTGGGACCAACTTTTGAACCACTTAATATTTTCTTATGGTTATAAAATTGGAATTGGAGATTCTGATATATACTAGCTTCAATTTCTTCATAGTAAAAATATTTTGAAAATTTTACTTTTTGAACAATTATTCATTTAACATCGTCCCCCCCGTGTATTTTCAATCGGAGAAATAGGATCAAATGCTTTCCTTTTCTTGTTTTTGTTTGCGAATGTGTGACGATTTGACTGCAGAATTCGACTTGGTTTTTTTTTTTCAATAACCCTGGGTGTAAAAAAATTGGAAGAATTCGAAAATTAAGAAATTTGAAGTTTTCCGTACGATTAACATGTGAAAATTAAAAACGAAAATTTTTGATCGTGCACTTTTTGGGACCAACTTTTGAACCACTTAATATTTTCTGAGTGTTATAAAATTGGAATTGGAGATTCTGCTATATACTAGCTTCAACATCTTCATAGTAAAAAAATTTTGAAAATTTTACTTTTTGAACAATTATTCATTTAACATCGTCCCCCCATGTATTTTCAATGAGGGAAATTAGCCCAAATGCTTGCCTTTCTGATTTTTTGTTGCGAATATGTGACGATTTGACTGCGGAATTCGACTCCTGTGATATTTTCAATAACCCTGGTTCTAAAAAAATTGGAAGAATTCGAAAATTAAGAAATTTGAACTTTTCCGTACTATTAACATGTAGAAAATTAAAAACGAAAATTTTTGATAGTGCACTTTTTGGGACCAACTTTTCAACCACTTAATATTTTCTGAGTATTATTAAATTGTAATTGGAGATTCTGCTATATTCTAGCTTCAATTTCTTCATAGTATAGAAATTTTGAAAATTTTACTTTTTGAACAATAATTCATTGAACATCGTCCCCCCGTGTATTTTCAATGAGTTAAATAAGCTCAAATGATTGCCTTTTCGGATTTTTTGTTGCGTATATGTGACGATTTGACTGCGGAATTCGACTCGGGTGATTTTTTCAATAACCCTGGGTCAAAAAAAATAGGAAAAATTCAAAAATGAAGAAATTTGAAGTTTTCCGCACGATTAACAGGTGGACAAATAAAAACGAGAAATTTTGATCGTGCACTTTTTGGGACCAACTTTTCAACCACTTATTATTTTCTGAGTGTTATAAAATTGGAATTGGAGATTCTGCTATATACTAGCTTCAACTTCTACATAGTAAAGAAATTTTGAAAATTTTACTTTTTGAACAATTATTCATTGAACATCCCCCCCCCCCCCGTGTATTTTCAATGAGGGAAATTAGCTCAAATGCTTGCCTTTTCTGATTTTTTTTTGCGAATATGTGACGATTTGACTGCGGAATTCGACTCCTGTGAATTTTTCAATAACCCTGGGTCGAAAAAAATAGGAAGCATTCGAAAATGAAGAAATTTGAAATTTTTCGTACAATTAACATGTAAATTATTAAAAACGAGAAATTTTGATCGAGCACTTTTTGGGACCAACTTTTGAACCACTTAATATTTTCTGAGTGTTATAAAATTGGAATTTTAGATTCTGCTATATACTAGCTTCAATTTCTTCATAGTAAAAAAATTTTGAAAATTTTACTTTTTGAACATTAATTCATTGAACATCGTCCCCCTGTGTAATTTCAATGAGGGAAATAGGCTCAAATACTTTCCTTGTCTTATTTTTGGTTGCAAATATGTGACGATTTGACTGCGGAATTCAACTTGGTTGATTTTTTCAATAACCCTGGGTCCAAAAAAATTGAAAGAATTCGAAAATGTCGAAATTTGAAGTTTTCCGTACGATTAACATGTGAAAAATTAAAAACGAAAACTTTTGATAGTGCTCTTTTTGGGACCAACTTTTCAACCCCTTAATATTTTCTGAGTATTATTAAATTGTAATTCGAGATTCTGCTATATTTTAGCTTCAATTTCTTCATAGTATAGAAATTTTGAAAATTTTACTTTTTGAACAATAATTCTTTGAACATCGTCCCCCCGTGTATTTTCAATGAGTTAAATAAGCTCAAATGATTGCCTTTTCGGAATTTTTGTTGCGTATATGTGACGATTTGACTGCGGAATTCGACTCGGGTGATTTTTTCAATAACCCTGGGTCTAAAAAAATAGGAAAAATTCGAAAATGAAGAAATTTGAAGTTTTCCGCACGATTAACAGGTGGACAAATAAAAACGAGAAATTTTGATCGTGCACTTTTTGGGACCAACTTTTGAACCACTTAATATTTTCTGATTGTTATAAAATTGGAATTGGAGATTCTGCTATATACTAGCTTCAATTTCTTCACAGTAAAAAAATTTTGAAAATTTTATTTTTTGAACAATAATTCATTGAACATCGTCCCCCCGTGTATTTTCATTGAGGGAAATAGGCTCAAATGCTTTTATTTTCTTATTTTTGTAAGCGAATATGTGACGATTTGACTGCAGAATTCGACTTGGGTGATTTTTTCAATAACCCTGGGTGTAAAAAAATTGGAAGAATTCGAAAAAGAAGAAATTTGAAGTTTTCCGTACGATTAACATGTGGAAAATTAAAAACGAAAAATTTTGATCGTTCCCTTTTTGGGACCAACGTTTGAACCACTTAATAGTTTTTCTGAGTGTTATAAAATTGAAATTAGAGATTCTGCTATATACTAGCTTCAATTTCATCATAGTAAAAAAAAATTGAAAATTTTACTTTTTGAACAATAATTCATTGAACATCGACCCCCCGTGTATTTTCAAAGAGGGAAATAAGCTCAAATGCTTGCCTTTTCGGATTTTTTGTTGCGAATATGTGACGATTTGACTGCGGAATTCGACTCGGGTGATTTTTTCATTAACCCTGGGTCTAAAAAAATAGGAAGAATTCGAAAATGAAGAAATTTGAAGTTTTCCGCATGATTAACAGGTGGACAATTAAAAACGAGAAATTTTGATCGTTCCCTTTTTGGGACCAACTTTTGAACCACTTAATAGTTTTTCTGAGTGTTATAAAATTGAAATTAAACATTCTGCTATATACTAGCTTCAATTTCTTCATAGTAAAAAAATTTTGAAAATTTTAATTTTTAAACAATAATTCATTGAACATCGTCCCCCCGTGTATTTTCATTGAGGGAAATAGGCTCAAATGCTTTTATTTTCTTATTTTTGTTAGCGAATATGTGACGATTTGACTGCGGAATTCGACTCCTGTGATTTTTTCAATAACCCTGGGTGTAAAAAAATTGGAAGAATTCGAAAATTAAGAAATTTGAAATTTTCCGTACGATTAACATGTGGAAAATTAAAAACGAAAAATTTTGATAGTGCACTTTTTGGGACCAACTTTTCAACCACTTATTATTTTCTGAGTGTAATAAAATTGGAATTGGAGATTCTGCTATATACTAGCTTCAACATCTTCATAGTAAAAAAATTTTGAAAATTTTACTTTTTGAACAATTATTCATTTAACATCGTCCCCCCATGTATTTTCAATGAGGGAAATTAGCCAAAATGCTTGCCTTTTCTGATTTTTTGTTGCGAATATGTGACGATTTGACTGCGGAATTCGACGCCTGTGTTTTTTTCAATAACCCTGGGTCTAAAAAAATTGGAAGAATTCGAAAATAAAAAATTTGAAATTTTCCGTACGATTAACATGTGGAAAATTAAAAACGAAAAATTTTGACAGTGCACTTTTTGGGACCAACTTTTCAACCACTTATTATTTTCTGAGTGTTATAAAATTGGAATTGGAGATTCTGCTATATACTAGCTTCAACTTTTACATAGTAAAGAAATTGTGAAAATTTTACTTTTTGAACAATTATTCATTGAACATCGTCCCCCCCCCCCCCCCGTGTATTTTCAATGAGGGAAATTAGTTCATATGCTTGCCTTTTCTGATTTTTTGTGGCGAATATGTGACGATTTGACTGCGGAATTCGACTCGGGGGATTTTTTCAATAACCCTGGGTCTAAAAAAATAGGAAGAATTCGAAAATGAAGAAATTTGAACTTTACCGTACGATTAACATGTGGACAATTAAAAACGAAAAATTTTGATCGCTCACTTTTTGGGACCAACTTTTGAACCACTTAATATTTTCTGATTGTTATAAAATTGGAATTAATGATTCTGCTATATACTAGCTTCAATTTCTTCATAGTAAAAAAATTTTGAAAATTTTACTTTTTAAACAATAATTCATTGAACATCGTCCCCCGTGTATTTTCTTTGAGGGAAATAGGCTCAAATGCTTTTATTTTCTTATTTTTGTTAGTGAATATGTTTCGATTTGACTGCAGAATTCGACACCTGTGAATTTTTCAATAACCCTGGGTCTAAAAAAATAGGAAGAATTCGAAAATGAAGAAATTTAAAGTTTTTCGTACGATTAACATGTAAATTATTAAAAACGAAATATTTTGATCGTGCACTTTTTGGGACCAACTTTTGAACCACTTAATATTTTCTGATGGTTATAAAATTGGAATTGGAGATTCTGATATATACTAGCTTCAATTTCTTCATAGTAAAAATATTTTGAAAATTTTACTTTTTGAACAATAATTCATTGAACATCGTCCCCCCCGTGTATTTTCAATCGGAGAAATAGGATCAAATGCTTTCCTTTTCTTGTTTTTGTTTGCGAATATGTGACGATTTGACTGCGGAATTCGACTCCTGTGATTTTTTCAATAACCCTGGGTCTAAAAAAATTGGTAGAATTCGAAAATTAAGAAATTTGAATTTTTCCGTACGATTAACATGTGGAAAATTAAAAACGAAAATTTTTGATAGTGCACTTTTTGGGACCAACTTTTCAACCACTTATTATTTTCTGAGTGTTATAAAATTGGAATTGGAGATTCTGCTATATACTAGCTTCAATTTCTTCATAGTAAAAAAATTTTGAAAATTTTACTTTTTGAACATTAATTCATTGAACATCGTCCCCCTGTGTAATTTCAATGAGGGAAATAGGCTCAAATACTTTCCTTGTCTTATTTTTGGTTGCAAATATGTGACGATTTGACTGCGGAATTCAACTTGGTTGATTTTTTCAATAACCCTGGGTCCAAAAAAATTGAAAGAATTCGAAAATGTCGAAATTTGAAGTTTTCCATACGATTAACATGTGAAAAATTAAAAACGAAAACTTTTGATAGTGCTCTTTTTGGGACCAACTTTTCAACCCCTTAATATTTTCTGAGTATTATTAAATTGTAATTCGAGATTCTGCTATATTCTAGCTTCAATTTCTTCATAGTATAGAAATTTTGAAAATTTTACTTTTTGAACAATAATTCTTTGAACATCGTCCCCCCCGTGTATTTTCAATGAGTTAAATAAGCTCAAATGATTGCCTTTTCGGATTTTTTGTTGCGTATATGTGACGATTTGACTGCGGAATTCGACTCGGGCGATTATTTCAATAACCCTGGGTCTAAAAAAAATAGGAAAAATTCGAAAATGAAGAAATTTGAAGTTTTCCGCACGATTAACAGGTGGACAAATAAAAACGAGAAATTTTGATCGTGCACTTTTTGGGACCAACTTTTCAACCACTTATTATTTTCTGAGTGTTATAAAATTGGAATTGGAGATTCTGCTATATACTAGCTTCAACTTCTACATAGTAAAGAAATTTTGAAAATTTTACTTTTTGAACAATTATTCATTGAACATCGCCCCCCCCCCCCGTGTATTTTCAATGAGGGAAATAGGCTCAAATACTTTCCTTGTCTTATTTTTGGTTGCAAATATGTGACGATTTGACTGCGGAATTCAACTTGGTTGATTTTTTCAATAACCCTGGGTCCAAAAAAATTGAAAGAATTCGAAAATGTCGAAATTTGAAGTTTTCCGTACGATTAACATGTGAAAAATTAAAAACGAAAACTTTTGATAGTGCTCTTTTTGGGACCAACTTTTCAACCCCTTAATATTTTCTGAGTATTATTAAATTGTAATTCGAGATTCTGCTATATACTAGCTTCACTTTCTTCACAGTAAAAAAATTTTGAAAATTTTATTTTTTGAACAATAATTCATTGAACATCGTCCGCCCGTGTATTTTCATTGAGGGAAATAGGCTCAAATGCTTTTATTTTCTTATTTTTGTAAGCGAATATGTGACGATTTGACTGCAGAATTCGACTTGGGTGATTTTTTCAATAACCCAGGGTGTAAAAAAATTGGAAGAATTCGAAAAAGAAGAAATTTGAAGTTTTCCGTACGATTAACATGTGGAAAATTAAAAACGAAAAATTTTGATCGTTCCCTTTTTGGGACCAACTTTTGAACTACTTAATATTTTCTGAGTGTTATAAAATTGGAATTAGAGATTCTGCTATATACTAGCTTCAATTTCATCATAGTAAAAAAAAATTGAAAATTTTACTTTTTGAACAATAATTCATTGAACATCGACCCCCCGTGTATTTTCAAAGAGGGAAATAAGCTCAAATGCTTGCCTTTTCGGATTTTTTGTTGCGAATATGTGACGATTTGACTGCGGAATTCGACTCGGGTGGTTTTTTCATTAACCCTGGGTCTAAAAAAATAGGAAGAATTCGAAAATGAAGAAATTTGAAGTTTTCCGCATGATTAACAGGTGGACAATTAAAAACGAGAAATTTTGATCGTGCACTTTTTGGGACCAACTTTTGAACCACTTAATATTTTCTGAGTGTTATAAAATTGGAATTAAACATTCTGCTATATACTAGCTTCAATTTCTTCATAGTAAAAAAATTTTGAAAATTTTAATTTTTAAACAATAATTCATTGAACATCGTCCCCCCGTGTATTTTCATTGAGGGAAATAGGCTCAAATGCTTTTATTTTCTTATTTTTGTTAGCGAATATGTGACGATTTGACTGCGGAATTCGACTCCTGTGATTTTTTCAATAACCCTGGGTGTAAAAAAATTGGAAGAATTCGAAAATTAAGAAATTTGAAATTTTCCGTACGATTAACATGTGGAAAATTAAAAACGAAAAATTTTGATAGTGCACTTTTTGGGACCAACTTTTCAACCACTTATTATTTTCTGAGTGTAATAAAATTGGAATTGGAGATTCTGCTATATACTAGCTTCAACATCTTCATAGTAAAAAAATTTTGAAAATTTTACTTTTTGAACAATTATTCATTTAACATCGTCCCCCCATGTATTTTCAATGAGGGAAATTAGCCCAAATGCTTGCCTTTTCTGATTTTTTGTTGCGAATATGTGACGATTTGACTGCGGAATTCGACGCCTGTGATTTTTTCAATAACCCTGGGTCTAAAAAAATTGGAAGAATTCGAAAATAAAAAATTTGAAATTTTCCGTACGATTAACATGTGGAAAATTAAAAACGAAAAATTTTGATAGTGCACTTTTTGGGACCAACTTTTCAACCACTTATTATTTTCTGAGTGTTATAAAATTGGAATTGGAGATTCTGCTATATACTAGCTTCAACTTCTACATAGTAAAGAAATTTTGAAAATTTTACTTTTTGAACAATTATTCATTGAACATCGTCCCCCCCCCCGTGTATTTTCAATGAGGGAAATTAGTTCAAATGCTTGCCTTTTCTGATTTTTTGTTGCGAATATGTGACGATTTGACTGCAGAATTCGACTTGGGTGATTTTTTCAATAACCCTGGGTGTAAAAAAATTGGAAGAATTCGAAAATAAAGAAATTTGAAGTTTTCCGTACGATTAACATGTAAATTATTAAAAACGAAAAATTTTGATTGCGCACTTTTTGGGACCAACTTTTGAACCACTTAATATTTTCTGATTGTTATAAAATTGGAATTGGAGATTCTGCTATATACTGGCTTCAATTTCTTCATAGTAAAAAAATTTTGAAAATTTTACTTTTTGAACAATAATTCATTGAACATCGTCCCCCCGTGTATTTTCAATGAGGGAAATAGGCTCAAATACTTTCCTTTTCTTATTTTTGGTTTCAAATATGTGACGATTTGACTGCGGAATTCGACTCGGGTGATTTTTTATATAACCCTGGGTTAAAAAAAATTGAAAGAATTCGAAAATGTCGAAATTTGAAATTTTCCGTACGATTAACATGTGAAATATTAAAAACGAAAAATTTTGATAGTGCTCTTTTTGGGATAAACTTTTCAACCCCTTAATATTTTCTGAGTATTATTAAATTGTAATTGGAGATTCTGCTATATTCTAGCTTCAATTTCTTCATAGTATAGAAATTTTGAAAATTTTACTTTTTGAACAATAATTCATTGAACATCGTCCCCCCCGTGTATTTTCAATGAGGGAAATAAGCTCAAATGCTTGCCTTTTCGGATTTTTTGTTGCGAATATGTGACGATTTGACTGCGGAATTCGACTCGGGTGATTATTTCAATAACACTGGGTCTAAAATAATAGGAAGAATTCGAAAATGAAGAAATTTGAAGTTTTCCGCACGATTAACAGGTGGACAATTAAAAACGAGAAATTTTGATCGTGCACTTTTTGGGACCAACTTTTGAACCACTTAATATTTTCTGAGTGTTATAAAATTGGAATTAATGATTCTGCTATATACTAGCTTCAATTTCTTCATAGTAAAAAAATTTTGAAAATTTTACTTTTTAAACAATAATTCATTGAACATCGTCCCCCGTGTATTTTCATTGAGGGAAATAGGCTCAAATGCTTTTATTTTCTTATTTTTGTTAGTGAATATGTTTCGATTTGACTGCAGAATTCGACTCCTGTGAATTTTTCAATAACCCTGGGTCTAAAAAAATAGGAAGAATTCGAAAATGAAGAAATTTAAAGTTTTTCGTACGATTAACATGTAAATTATTAAAAACGAAATATTTTGATCGTGCACTTTTTGGGACCAATTTTTGAACCACTTAATATTTTCTGATGGTTATAAAATTGGAATTGGAGATTCTGATATATACTAGCTTCAATTTCTTCATAGTAAAAATATTTTGAAAATTTTACTTTTTGAACAATAATTCATTGAACATCGTCCCCCCCGTGTATTTTCAATCGGAGAAATAGGATCAAATGCTTTCCTTTTCTTGTTTTTGTTTGCGAATGTGTGACGATTTGACTGCAGAATTCGACTTGGTTTTTTTTTTTCAATAACCCTGGGTGTAAAAAAATTGGAAGAATTCGAAAATTTAGAAATTTGAAGTTTTCCGTACGATTAACATGTGAAAATTAAAAACGAAAATTTTTGATCGTGCACTTTTTGGGACCAACTTTTGAACCACTTAATATTTTCTGAGTGTTATAAAATTGGAATTGGAGATTCTGCTATATACTAGCTTCAACATCTTCATAGTAAAAAAATTTTGAAAATTTTACTTTTTGAACAATTATTCATTTAACATCGTCCCCCCATGTATTTTCAATGAGGGAAATTAGCCCAAATGCTTGCCTTTCTGATTTTTTGTTGCGAATATGTGACGATTTGACTGCGGAATTCGACTCCTGTGATATTTTCAATAACCCTGGTTCTAAAAAAATTGGAAGAATTCGAAAATTAAGAAATTTGAACTTTTCCGAACGATTAACATGTGGAAAATTAAAAACGAAAATTTTTGATAGTGCACTTTTTGGGACCAAATTTTCAACCACTTAATATTTTCTGAGTATTATTAAATTGTAATTGGAGATTCTGCTATAATCTAACTTTAATTTCTTCATAGTATAGAAATTTTGAAAATTTTACTTTTTAAACAATAATTCATTGAACATCGTCCCCCCGTGTATTTTCATTGAGGGAAATAGCCTCAAATGCTTTTATTTTCTTATTTTTGTTAGCGAATATGTGACGATTTGACTGCAGAATTCGACTTGGGTGATTTTTTCAATAACCCTGGGTGTAAAAAAATTGGAAGAATTCGAAAAAGAAGAAATTTGAAGTTTTCCGTACGATTAACATGTGGAAAATTAAAAACGAAAAATTTTGATCGTTCCCTTTTTGGGACCAACTTTTGAACCACTTAATATTTTCTGAGTGTTATAAAATTGGAATTTTAGATTCTGCTATATACTAGCTTCAATTTCATCATAGTAAAAAAATTTTGAAAATTTTACTTTTTGAACAATAATTCATTGAACAGCGCCCCCCCCCCCCCCCGTGTATTTTCAATGAGGGAAATTAGCCCAAATGCTTGCCTTTTCTGATTTTTTGTTGCGAATATGTGACGATTTGACTGCGGAATTCGACTCCTGTGATTTTTTCAATAACTCTGGGTCTAAAAAAATTGGTAGAATTCGAAAATTAAGAAATTTGAACTTTTCCGTACGATTAACATGTGGAAAATTAAAAACGAAAATTTTTGATAGTGCACTTTTTGGGACCAACTTTTGAACCACTTAATATTTTCTGAGTGTTATAAAATTGGAATTTTAGATTCTGCTATATACTAGCTTCAATTTCTTCATAGTAAAAAAATTTTGAAAATTTTACTTTTTGAACCTTAATTCATTGAACATCGTCCCCCTGTGTAATTTCAATGAGGGAAATAGGCTCAAATACTTTCCTTGTCTTATTTTTGGTTGCAAATATGTGACGATTTAACTGCGAAATTCAACTTGGTTGATTTTTTCAATAACCCTGGGCCCAAAAAAATTGAAAGAATTCGAAAATGTCGAAATTTGAAGTTTTCCGTACGATTAACATGTGAAAAATTAAAAACGAAAACTTTTGATAGTGCTCTTTTTGGGACCAACTTTTCAACCCCTTAATATTTTCTGAGTGTTATAAAATTGGAATTGGAGATTCTGCTATATAATAGCTTCAACTTCTACATAGTAAAGAAATTTTGAAACTTTTACTTTTTGAACAATTATTCATTGAACATCGCCCCCCCCCTCCCCCCGTGTATTTTCAATGAGGGAAATTAGCTCAAATGCTTGCCTTTTCTGATTTTTTTTTGCGAATATGTGACGATTTGACTGCGGAATTCGACTCCTGTGAATTTTTCAATAACCCTGGGTCGAAAAAAATAGGAAGAATTCGAAAATGAAGAAATTTGAAATTTTTCGTACAATTAACATGTAAATTATTAAAAACGAGAAATTTTGATCGTGCACTTTTTGGGACCAACTTTTGAACCACTTAATATTTTCTGATTGTTATAAAATTGGAATTGGAAATTCTGCTATATACTAGCTTCAATTTCTTCACAGTAAAAAAATTTTGAAAATTTTATTTTTTGAACAATAATTCATTGAACATCGTCCCCCCGTGTATTTTCATTGAGGGAAATAGGCTCAAATGCTTTTATTTTCTTATTTTTGTAAGCGAATATGTGACGATTTGACTTTAGAATTCGACTTGGGTGATTTTTTCAATAACCCTGGGTGTAAAAAAATTGGAAGAATTCGAAAATTAAGAAATTTGAAGTTTTCCGTACGATTAAAATGTGAAAATTAAAAACGAAAATTTTTGATCGTGCACTTTTTGGGACCAACTTTTGAACCACTTAATATTTTCTGAGTGTTATAAAATTGGAATTGGAGATTCTGCTATATACTAGCTTCAACTTCTACATAGTAAAGAAATTTTGAAAATTTTACTTTTTGAACAATTATTCATTGAACATCGCCCTCCCCCCGTGTATTTTCAATGAGGGAAATTAGCTCAAATGCTTGCCTTTTCTGATTTTTTGTTGCGAATATGTGACGATTTGACTGCGGAATTCGACTCGGGGGATTTTTTCAATAACCCTGGGTCTAAAAAAATAGGAAGAATTCGAAAATGAAGAAATTTGAATTTTACCGTACGATTAACATGTGGACAATTAAAAACGAAAAATTTTGATCGTGCACTTTTTGGGACCAATTTTGAACCACTTAATATTTTTTGAGTGTTATAAAATTGGAATTAAAGATTCTGCTATATACTAGCTTCAACTTCTTCATTGTAAAAAAATTTTGAAAATTTTACTTTTTAAACAATAATTCATTGAACATCGTCCCCCCGTGTATTTTCATTGAGGGAAATAGGCTCAAATGCTTTTATTTTCTTATTTTTTTTGCGAATATGTGACGATTTGACTGCAGAATTCGACTTGGGTGATTTTTTCAATAACCCTGGGTCCAAAAAAATTGAAAGAATTCGAAAATGTCGAAATTTGAAGTTTTCCGTACGATTAACATGTGGAAAATTAAAAACGAAAACTTTTGATAGTGCTCTTTTTGGGACCAACTTTTCAACCCCTTAATATTTTCTGAGTATTATTAAATTGTAATTCGAGATTCTGCTATATTCTAGCTTCAATTTCTTCATAGTATAGAAATTTTGAAAATTTTACTTTTTGAACAATAATTCTTTGAACATCGTCCCCCCGTGTATTTTCAATGAGTTAAATAAGCTCAAATGATTGCCTTTTCGGATTTTTTGTTGCGTATATGTGACGATTTGACTGCGGAATTCGACTCGGGTGATTTTTTCAGTAACCCTGGGTCTAAAAAAATAGGAAAAATTCGAAAATGAAGAAATTTGAAGTTTTCCGCACGATTAACAGGTGGACAAATAAAAACGAGAAATTTTGATCGTGCACTTTTTGGGACCAACTTTTGAACCACTTAATATTTTCTGATTGTTATAAAATTGGAATTGGAGATTCTGCTATATACTAGCTTCAATTTCTTCACAGTAAAAAAATTTTGAAAATTTTATTTTTTGAACAATAATTCATTGAACATCGTCCCCCCGTGTATTTTCATTGAGGGAAATAGGCTCAAATGCTTTTATTTTCTTATTTTTGTAAGCGAATATGTGACGATTTGACTGCAGAATTCGACTTGGGTGATTTTTTCAATAACCCTGGGTGTAAAAAAATTGGAAGAATTCGAAAATTAAGAAATTTGAAGTTTTCCGTACGATTAACATGTGAAAATTGAAAACGAAAATTTTTGATCGTGCACTTTTTGGGACCAACTTTTGAACCACTTAATATTTTCTGAGTGTTATAAAATTGAAATTAGAGATTCTGCTATATACTAGCTTCAACATCTTCATAGTAAAAAAATTTTGAAAATTTTACTTTTTGAACAATTATTCATTTAACATCGTCCCCCCATGTATTTTCAATGAGGGAAATTAGCCCAAATGCTTGCCTTTTCTGATTTTTTGTTGCGAATATGTGACGATTTGACTGCGGAATTCGACTCCTGTGATATTTTCAATAACCCTGGTTCTAAAAAAATTGGAAGAATTCGAAAATTAAGAAATTTGAACTTTTCCGTACGATTAACATGTGGAAAATTAAAAACGAAAATTTTTGATAGTGCACTTTTTGGGACCAACTTTTCAACCACTTATTATTTTCTGAGTGTTATAAAATTGGAATTGGAGATTCTGCTATATACTAGCTTCAATTTCTTCACAGTAAAAAAATTTTGAAAATTTTATTTTTTGAACAATAATTCATTGAACATCGTCCCCCCGTGTATTTTCATTGAGGGAAATAGGCTCAAATGCTTTTATTTTCTTATTTTTTTTTGCGAATACGTGACGATTTGACTGCAGAATTCGACTTGGGTGATTTTTTCAATAACCCTGAGTGTAAAAAAATTGGAAGAATTCGAAAATAAAGAAATTGGAAGTTTTCCGTACGATTGACATGTAAATTATTAAAAACAACAAAAATTTTGATCGCGCACGTTTTGGGACAAACTTTTGAACCACTTAATATTTTCTGATTGTTATAAAATTGGAATTGGAGATTCTGCTATATACTAGCTTCAATTTCTTCATAGTAAAAAAATTTTGAAAATTTTACTTTTTGAACAATAATTCATTGAACATCGTCCCCCCGTGTATTTTCAATGAGGGAAATAGGCTCAAATACTTTCCTTTTCTTATTTTTGGTTGCAAATATGTGACGATTTGACTGCGGAATTCGACTCGGGTGATTTTTTCAATAACCCTGGGTCTAAAAAAATAGGAAGAATTCGAAATTGAAGAAATTTAAAGTTTTTCGTACGATTAACATGTAAATTATTAAAAACGAAATATTTTGATGGTGCACTTTTTGGGACCAACTTTTGAACCACTTAATATTTTCTGATGGTTATAAAATTGGAATTGGAGATTCTGATATATACTAGCTTCAATTTCTTCATAGTAAAAAAATTTTGAAAATTTTACTTTTTGAACAATAATTCATTGAACATCGTCCCCCCCGTTATTTTCAATCGGAGAAATAGGATCAAATGCTTTCCTTTTCTTGTTTTTGTTTGCGAATGTGTGACGATTTGACTGCAGAATTCAACTTGGGTTTTTTTTTCAATAACCCTGGGTGTAAAAAAATGGGAAGAATTCGAAAATGAAGAAATTTGAAGTTTTCCGTACGGTTAACATGTAAATTATTAAAAACGAAAATTTTTGATAGTGCTCTTTTTGGGACCAACTTTTCAACCCCTTAATATTTTCTGAGTATTATTAAATTGTAATTGGAGATTCTGCTATAATCTAGCTTTAATTTCTTCATAGTATAGAAATTTTGAAAATTTTACTTTTTAAACAATAATTCATTGAACATCGTCCCCCCGTGTATTTTCATTGAGGGAAATAGCCTCAAATGCTTTTATTTTCTTATTTTTGTTAGCGAATATGTGACGATTTGACTGCAGAATTCGACTTGGGTGATTTTTTCAATAACCCTGGGTGTAAAAAAATTGGAAGAATTCGAAAAAGAAGAAATTTGAAGTTTTCCGTACGATTAACATGTGGAAAATTAAAAACGAAAAATTTTGATCGTTCCCTTTTTGGGACCAACTTTTGAACCACTTAATATTTTCTGAGTGTTATAAAATTGGAATTTTAGATTCTGCTATATACTAGCTTCAATTTCATCATAGTAAAAAATTTTTGAAAATTTTACTTTTTGAACAATAATTCATTGAACATCGCCCCCCCCCCCCCCTCCGCTCGTGTATTTTCAATGAGGGAATTTAGCCCAAATGATTGCCTTTTCTGATTTTTTGTTGCGAATATGTGACGATTTGACTGCGGAATTCGACTCCTGTGATTTTGTCAATAACCCTGGGTATAAAAAAATTGGTAGAATTCGAAAATTAAGAAATTTGAACTTTTCCGTACGATTAACATGTGGAAAATTAAAAACGAAAATTTTTGATAGTGCACTTTTTGGGACCAACTTTTCAACCACTTATTATTTTCTGAGTGTTATAAAATTGGAATTGGAGATTCTGCTATATACTAGCTTCAACTTCTACATAGTAAAGAAATTTTGAAAATTTTACTTTTTGAACAATTATTCATTGAACATCGCCCCCCCCCCCCGTGTATTTTCAATGAGGGAAATTAGCTCAAATGCTTGCCTTTTCTGATTTTTTTTTGCGAATATGTGACGATTTGACTGCGGAATTCGACTCCTGTGAATTTTTCAATAACCCTGGGTCGAAAAAAATAGGAAGAATTCGCAAATGAGGAAATTTGAAGTTTTTCGTACAATTAACATGTAAATTATTAAAAACGAGAAATTTTGATCGTGCACTTTTAGGGACCAACTTTTGAACCACTTAATATTTTCTGAGTGTTATAAAATTGGAATTTTAGATCCTGCTATATACTAGCTTCAATTTCTTCATAGTAAAAAAATTTTGAAAATTTTACTTTTTGAACATTAATTCATTGAACATCGTCCCCCTGTGTAATTTCAATGAGGGAAATAGGCTCAAATACTTTCCTTGTCTTATTTTTGGTTGCAAATATGTGACGATTTGACTGCGGAATTCAACTTGGTTGATTTTTTCAATAACCCTGGGTCCAAAAAAATTGAAAGAATTCGAAAATGTCGAAATTTGAAGTTTTCCGTACGATTAACATGTGAAAAATTAAAAACGAAAACTTTTGATAGTGCTCTTTTTGGGACCAACTTTTCAACCCCTTAATATTTTCTGAGTATTATTAAATTGTAATTCGAGATTCTGCTATATTCTAGCTTCAATTTCTTCATAGTATAGAAATTTTGAAAATTTTACTTTTTGAACAATAATTCTTTGAACATCGTCCCCCCGTGTATTTTCAATGAGTTAAATAAGCTCAAATGATTGCCTTTTCGGATTTTTTGTTGCGTATATGTGACGATTTGACTGCGGAATTCGACTCGGGTGATTTTTTCAATAACCCTGGGTCTAAAAAAATAGGAAAAATTCGAAAATGAAGAAATTTGAAGTTTTCCGCACGATTAACAGGTGGACAAATAAAAACGAGAAATTTTAATCGTGCACTTTTTGGGACCAACTTTTGAACCACTTAATATTTTCTGATTGTTATAAAATTGGAATTGGAGATTCTGCTATATACTAGCTTCAATTTCTTCACATTAAAAAAATTTTGAAAATTTTATTTTTTGAACAATAATTCATTGAACATCGTCCCCCCGTGTATTTTCATTGAGGGAAATAGGCTCAAATGCTTTTATTTTCTTATTTTTGTTAGCGAATATGTGACGATTTGACTGCGGAATTCGACTCCTGTGATTTTTTCAATAACCCTGGGTGTAAAAAAATTGGAAGAATTCGAAAATTAAGAAATTTGAAATTTTCCGTACGATTAACATGTGAAAAATTAAAAACGAAAAATTTTGATAGTGCACTTTTTGGGACCAACTTTTCAACCACTTATTATTTTCTGAGTGTAATAAAATTGGAATTGGAGATTCTGCTATATACTAGCTTCAACATCTTCATAGTAAAAAAATTTTGAAAATTTTACTTTTTGAACAATTATTCATATAACATCGTCATCCCATGTATTTTCAATGAGGGAAATTAGCCCAAAATGCTTGCCTTTTCTAATTTTTTGTTGCGAATATGTGACGATTTGACTGCGGAATTCGACTCCTGTGATTTTTTCAATAACCCTGGATCTAAAAAAATTGGAAGAATTCGAAAATTAAGAAATTTGAACTTTTCCGTACGATTAACAGGTGGACAATTAAAAACGAAAAATTTTGATCGTGCACTTTTTGGGACCAACTTTTGAACCACTTAATATTTTCTGAGTGTTATAAAATTGGAATTAATGATTCTGCTATATACTAGCTTCAATTTCTTCATAGTAAAAAAATTTTGAAAATTTTACTTTTTGAACAATAATTCATTGAACATCGTCCCCCCCGTTATTTTCAATCGGAGAAATAGGATCAAATGCTTTCCTTTTCTTGTTTTTGTTTGCGAATGTGTGACGATTTGACTGCAGAATTCGACTTGGGTGATTTTTTCAATAACCCTGGGTGTAAAAAAATTGGAAGAATTCGAAAATAAAGAAATTTGAAGTTTTCCGTACGATTGACATGTAAATTATTAAAAACAACAAAAATTTTGATCGCGCACGTTTTGGGACAAACTTTTGAACCACTTAATATTTTCTGATTGTTATAAAATTGGAATTGGAGATTCTGCTATATACTAGCTTCAATTTCTTCATAGTAAAAAAATTTTGAAAATTTTACTTTTTGAACAATAATTCATTGAACATCGTCCCCCCGTGTATTTTAAATGAGGGAAATAGGCTCAAATACTTTCTTTTTCTTATTTTTGGTTGCAAATATGTGACGATTTGACTGCGGAATTCGACTCGGGTGATTTTTTCAATAACCCTGGGTCTAAAAAAATAGGAAGAATTCGAAAATGAAGAAATTTGAACTTTTCCGTACAATTAACATGTGGAAAATTAAAAACGAAAATTTTTGATAGTGCACTTTTTGGGACCAACTTCTCAACCACTTATTATTTTCTGAGTGTAATAAAATTGGAATTGGAGATTTTGCTATATACTAGCTTCAACATCTTCATAGTAAAAAAATTTTGAAAATTTTACTTTTTGAACAATTATTCATTTAACATCGTCCCCCCATGTATTTTCAATGAGGGAAATTAGCCCAAATGCTTGCCTTTTCTGATTTTTTGTTGCGAATATGTGACGATTTGACTGCGGAATTCGACGCCTGTGATTTTTTCAATAACCCTGGGTCTAAAAAAATTGGAAGAATTCGAAAATAAAAAATTTGAAATTTTCCGTACGATTAACATGTGGAAAATTAAAAACGAAAAATTTTGATAGTGCACTTTTTGGGACCAACTTTTCTACCACTTATTATTTTCTGAGTGTTATAAAATTGGAATTGGAGATTCTGCTATATACTAGCTTCAACTTCTACATAGTAAAGAAATTTTGAAAATTTTACTTTTTGAACAATTATTCATTGAACATCGTCCCCCCCCCCCCCCGTGTATTTTCAATGAGGGAAATTAGTTCAAATGCTTGCCTTTTCTGATTTTTTGTTGCGAATATGTGACGATTTGACTGCGGAATTCGACTCTGGGGATTTTTTCAATAACCCTGGGTCTAAAAAAATAGGAAGAATTCGAAAATGAAGAAATTTGAACTTTACCGTACGATTAACATGTGGACAATTAAAAACGAAAAATTTTGATCGCTCACTTTTTGGGACCAACTTTTGAACCACTTAATATTTTCTGATTGTTTTAAAATTGGAATTGGAGATTCTGCTATATACTGGCTTCAATTTCTTCATAGTAAAAAATTTTTGAAAATTTTACTTTTTGAACAATAATTCATTGAACGTCGTCCCCCCTTGTATTTTCAATGAGGGAAATAGGCTCAAATACTTTCCTTTTCTTATTTTTGGTTGCAAATATGTGACGATTTGACTGCGGAATTCGACTCGGGTGATTTTTTCAATAACCCTGGGTTAAAAAAAATTGAAAGAATTCGAAAATGTCGAAATTTGAAATTTTCCGTACGATTAACATGTGAAAAATTAAAAACGAAAAATTTTGATTGTGCTCTTTTTGGGACCAACTTTTCAACCCCTTAATATTTTCTGAGTATTATTAAATTGTAATTGGAGATTCTGCTATATTCTAGCTTCAATTTCTTCATAGTATAGAAATTTTGAAAATTTTACTTTTTGAACAATAATTCATTGAACATCGTCCCCCCCGTGTATTTTCAATGAGGGAAATAAGCTCAAATGCTTGCCTTTTCGGATTTTTTGTTGCGAATATGTGACGATTTGACTGCGGAATTCGACTCGGGTGATTATTTCAATAACCCTGGGTCTAAAAAAATAGGAAGAATTCGAAAATGAAGAAATTTGAAGTTTTCCGCACGATTAACAGGTGGACAATTAAAAACGAAAAATTTTGATCGTGCACTTTTTGGGACCAACTTTTGAACCACTTAATATTTTCTGAGTGTTATAAAATTGGAATTAATAATTCTGCTATATACTAGCTTCAATTTCTTCATAGTAAAAAAATTTTGAAAATTTTACTTTTTAAACAATAATTCATTGAACATCGTCCCCCGTGTATTTTCATTGAGGGAAATAGGCTCAAATGCTTTTATTTTCTTATTTTTGTTAGTGAATATGTTTCGATTTGACTGCAGAATTCGACTCCTGTGAATTTTTCAATAACCCTGGGTCTAAAAAAATAGGAAGAATTCGAAAATGAAGAAATTTAAAGTTTTTCGTACGATTAACATGTAAATTATTAAAAACGAAATATTTTGATCGTGCACTTTTTGGGACCAACTTTTGAACCACTTAATATTTTCTGATGGTTATAAAATTGGAATTGGAGATTCTGATATATACTAGCTTCAATTTCTTCATAGTAAAAATATTTTGAAAATTTTACTTTTTGAACAATAATTCATTGAACATCGTCCCCCCCGTGTATTTTCAATCGGAGAAATAGGATCAAATGCTTTCCTTTTCTTGTTTTTGTTTGCGAATGTGTGACGATTTGACTGCAGAATTCGACTTGGTTTTTTTTTTTCAATAACCCTGGGTGTAAAAAAATTGGAGGAAATCGAAAATTAAGAAATTTGAAGTTTTCCGTACGATTAACATGTGAAAATTAAAAACGAAAATTTTTGATAGTGCACTTTTTGGGACCAACTTCTCAACCACTTATTATTTTCTGAGTGTAATAAAATTGGAATTGGAGATTTTGCTATATACTAGCTTCAACATCTTCATAGTAAAAAAATTTTGAAAATTTTACTTTTTGAACAATTATTCATTTAACATCGTCCCCCCATGTATTTTCAATGAGGGAAATTAGCCCAAATGCTTGCCTTTTCTGATTTTTTGTTGCGAATATGTGACGATTTGACTGCGGAATTCGACGCCTGTGATTTTTTCAATAACCCTGGGTCTAAAAAAATTGGAAGAATTCGAAAATAAAAAATTTGAAATTTTCCGTACGATTAACATGTGGAAAATTAAAAACGAAAAATTTTGATAGTGCACTTTTTGGGACCAACTTTTCTACCACTTATTATTTTCTGAGTGTTATAAAATTGGAATTGGAGATTCTGCTATATACTAGCTTCAACTTCTACATAGTAAAGAAATTTTGAAAATTTTACTTTTTGAACAATTATTCATTGAACATCGTCCCCCCCCCCCCCCCGTGTATTTTCAATGAGGGAAATTAGTTCAAATGCTTGCCTTTTCTGATTTTTTGTTGCGAATATGTGACGATTTGACTGCGGAATTCGACTCGGGGGATTTTTTCAATAACCCTGGGTCTAAAAAAATAGGAAGAATTCGAAAATGAAGAAATTTGAACTTTACCGTACGATTAACATGTGGACAATTAAAAACGAAAAATTTTGATCGCTCACTTTTTGGGACCAACTTTTGAACCACTTAATATTTTCTGATTGTTTTAAAATTGGAATTGGAGATTCTGCTATATACTGGCTTCAATTTCTTCATAGTAAAAAATTTTTGAAAATTTTACTTTTTGAACAATAATTCATTGAACGTCGTCCCCCCTTGTATTTTCAATGAGGGAAATAGGCTCAAATACTTTCCTTTTCTTATTTTTGGTTGCAAATATGTGACGATTTGACTGCGGAATTCGACTCGGGTGATTTTTTCAATAACCCTGGGTTAAAAAAAATTGAAAGAATTCGAAAATGTCGAAATTTGAAATTTTCCGTACGATTAACATGTGAAAAATTAAAAACGAAAAATTTTGATTGTGCTCTTTTTGGGACCAACTTTTCAACCCCTTAATATTTTCTGAGTATTATTAAATTGTAATTGGAGATTCTGCTATATTCTAGCTTCAATTTCTTCATAGTATAGAAATTTTGAAAATTTTACTTTTTGAACAATAATTCATTGAACATCGTCCCCCCCGTGTATTTTCAATGAGGGAAATAAGCTCAAATGCTTGCCTTTTCGGATTTTTTGTTGCGAATATGTGACGATTTGACTGCGGAATTCGACTCGGGTGATTATTTCAATAACCCTGGGTCTAAAAAAATAGGAAGAATTCGAAAATGAAGAAATTTGAAGTTTTCCGCACGATTAACAGGTGGACAATTAAAAACGAAAAATTTTGATCGTGCACTTTTTGGGACCAACTTTTGAACCACTTAATATTTTCTGAGTGTTATAAAATTGGAATTAATAATTCTGCTATATACTAGCTTCAATTTCTTCATAGTAAAAAAATTTTGAAAATTTTACTTTTTAAACAATAATTCATTGAACATCGTCCCCCGTGTATTTTCATTGAGGGAAATAGGCTCAAATGCTTTTATTTTCTTATTTTTGTTATTGAATATGTTTCGATTTGACTGCAGAATTCGACTCCTGTGAATTTTTCAATAACCCTGGGTCTAAAAAAATAGGAAGAATTCGAAAATGAAGAAATTTAAAGTTTTTCGTACGATTAACATGTAAATTATTAAAAACGAAATATTTTGATCGTGCACTTTTTGGGACCAACTTTTGAACCACTTAATATTTTCTGATGGTTATAAAATTGGAATTGGAGATTCTGATATATACTAGCTTCAATTTCTTCATAGTAAAAATATTTTGAAAATTTTACTTTTTGAACAATAATTCATTGAACATCGTCCCCCCCGTGTATTTTCAATCGGAGAAATAGGATCAAATGCTTTCCTTTTCTTGTTTTTGTTTGCGAATGTGTGACGATTTGACTGCAGAATTCGACTTGGTTTTTTTTTTTCAATAACCCTGGGTGTAAAAAAATTGGAGGAAATCGAAAATTAAGAAATTTGAAGTTTTCCGTACGATTAACATGTGAAAATTAAAAACGAAAATTTTTGATCGTGCACTTTTTGGGACCAACTTTTGAACCACTTAATATTTTCTGAGTGTTATAAAATTGGAATTGGAGATTCTGCTATATTCTAGCTTCAATTTCTTCATAGTATAGAAATTTTGAAAATTTTACTTTTTAAACAATAATTCATTGAACATCGTCCCCCCCGTGTATTTTCATTGAGGGAAATAGCCTCAAATGCTTTTATTTTCTTATTTTTGTTAGCGAATATGTGACGATTTGACTGCAGAATTCGACTTGGGTGATTTTTTCAATAACCCTGGGTGTAAAAAAATTGGAAGAATTCGAAAAAGAAGAAATTTGAAGTTTTCCGTACGATTAACATGTGGAAAATTAAAAACGAAAAATTTTGATCGTTCCCTTTTTGGGACCAACTTTTGAACCATTTAATATTTTCTGAGTGTTATAAAATTGGAATTTTAGATTTTGCTATATACTAGCTTCAATTTCATCATAGTAAAAAATTTTTGAAAATTTTACTTTTTGAACAATAATTCATTGAACATCGTCCCCCCCGTGTATTTTCAATGAGGGAAATAAGCTCAAATGCTTGCCTTTTCGGATTTTTTGTTGCGAATATGTGACGATTTGACTGCGGAATTCGACTCGGGTGATTTTTTCATTAACCCTGGGTCTAAAAAAATAGGAAGAATTCGAAAATGAAGAAATTTGAAGTTTTCCGCACGATTAACAGAGGTGGACAATTAAAAACGAGAAATTTTGATCGTGCACTTTTTGGGACCAACTTTTGAACCACTTAATATTTTCTGAGTGTTATAAAATTGGAATTAAACATTCTGCTATATACTAGCTTCAATTTCTTCATAGTAAAAAAATTTTGAAAATTTTAATCTTGAAACAATAATTCATTGAACATCGTCCCCCCGTGTATTTTCATTGAGGGAAATAGGCTCAAATGCTTTTATTTTCTTATTTTTGTTAGCGAATATGTGACGATTTGACTGCGGAATTCGACTCCTGTGATTTTTTCAATAACCCTGGGTGTAAAAAAATTGGAAGAATTCGAAAATTAAGAAATTTGAAATTTTCCGTACGATTAACATGTGAAAAATTAAAAACGAAAAATTTTTATAGTGCACTTTTTGGGACCAACTTTTGAACCACTTAATATTTTCTGATAGTTATAAAATTGAAATTGGAGATTCTGCTATATACTAGCTTTAATTTCTTCATAGTAAAAAAATTTTGAAAATTTTTTTTTTTGAACAATAATTCATTGAACATCGTCCCCCCGTGTATTTTCAATGAGGGAAATAGGCTCAAATACTTTCCTTTTCTTATTTTTGGTTGCAAATATGTGACGATTTGACTGCGGAATTCGACTCGGGTGATTTTTTCAATAACCCTGGGTGTAAAAAAATTGGAAGAATTTGAAAATAAAGAAATTTGAAGTTTTCCGTACGATTAACATGTAAATTATTAAAAACGAAAAATTTTGATAGTGCTCTTTTTGGGACCAACTTTTCAACCCCTTAATATTTTCTGAGTATTATTAAATTAAAATTGGAGATTCTGCTATATTCTAGCTTCAATTTCTTCATAGTATAGAAATTTTGAAAATTTTACTTTTTAAACAATAATTCATTGAACATCGTCCCACCCGTGTATTTTCAATGAGGGAAATTAGCCCAAATGCTTGCCTATTCTGATTTTTTGTTGCGAATATGTGACGATATGACTGTGTAATTCGACTCGGGTGATTTTTTCAATAACCCTGGGTCTAAAAAAATAGGAAGAATTCGAAAATGAAGAAATTTGAAGTTTTTCGTACGATTAACATGTAAATTATTAAAAACGAAAAATTTTGATAGTGCTCTTTTTGGGACCAACTTTTCAACCCCTTAATATTTTCTGAGTGTTATAAAATTGGAATTTTAGATTCTGCTATATACTAGCTTCAATTTCATCATAGTAAAAAAATTTTGAAAATTTTACTTTTTGAACAATAATTCATTGAACATCGTCCCCCCCGTGTATTTTCAATGAGGGAAATAAACTCAAATGCTTGCCTTTTCGGATTTTTTGTTGCGAATATGTGACGATTTGACTGCGGAATTCGACTCGGGTGATTTTTTCATTAACCCTGGGTCTAAAAAAATAGGAAGAATTCGAAAATTAAGAAATTTGAAATTTTCCGTATGATTAAAATGTGGAAAATTAAAAACGAAAATTTTTGATAGTGCACTTTTTGGGACCATTTTTTCAACCACTTATTATTTTCTGAGTGTAATAAAATTGGAATTGGAGATTCTGCTATATACTAGCTTCAACTTCTACATAGTAAAGAAATTTTGAAAATTTTAGTTTTTGAACAATAATTCATTGAACATCGTCCCCCCGTGTGTTTTCAATGAGGGAAATAGGCTCAAATACTTTCCTTTTCTTATTTTTGGTTGCAAATATGTGACGATTTGACTGCGGAATTCGACTTGGGTGATTTTTTCAATAACCCTGGGTGTAAAAATATTGGAAGAATTTGAAAATAAAGAAATTTGAAGTTTTTCGTACGATTAACATGTAAATTATTAAAAACGAAAAATTTTGATAGTGCTCTTTTTGGGACCAACTTTTCAACCCCTTAATATTTTCTGAGTATTATTAAATTAAAATTGGAGATTCTGCTATATTCTAGCTTCAATTTCTTCATAGTATAGAAATTTTGAAAATTTTACTTTTTAAACAATAATTCATTGAACATCGTCCCCCCGTGTATTTTCATTGAGGGAAATAGCTTCAAATGCTTTTATTTTCTTATTTTTGTTAGCGAATATGTGACGATTTGACTGCAGAATTCGACTTGGGTGATTTTTTCAATAACCCTGGGTGTAAAAAAATTGGAAGAATTCGAAAAAGAAGAAATTTGAAGTTTTCTGTACGTTTAACATGTGGAAAATTAAAAACGAAAAATTTTGATCGTTCCCTTTTTGGGACCAACTTTTGAACCACTTAATACTTTCTGAGTGTAATAAAATTGGAATTGGAGATTCTGCTATATACTAGCTTCAACTTCTACATAGTAAAGAAATTTTGAAAATTTTAGTTTTTGAACAATTATTCATTGAACATCGTCCCCCCCGTGTATTTTCAATGAGGGAAAATAGCTCAAATGCTTGCCTTTTCTGATTTTTTTTTTGCGAATATGTGACGATTTGACTGCGGAATTCGACTCCTGTGATTTTTTCAATAACCCTGGGTGTAAAAAAATTGGAAGAATTCGAAAATTAAGAAATTTGAAATTTTCCGTACGATTAACATGTGAAAAATTAAAAACGAAAAATTTTGATAGTGCACTTTTTGGGACCAACTTTTCAACCACTTATTATTTTCTGAGTGTAATAAAATTGGAATTGGAGATTCTGCTATATACTAGCTTCAACATCTTCATAGTAAAAAAATTTTGAAAATTTTACTTTTTGAACAATTATTCATATAACATCGTCATCCCATGTATTTTCAATGAGGGAAATTAGCCCAAAATGCTTGCCTTTTCTAATTTTTTGTTGCGAATATGTGACGATTTGACTGCGGAATTCGACTCCTGTGATTTTTTCAATAACCCTGGATCTAAAAAAATTGGAAGAATTCGAAAATTAAGAAATTTGAACTTTTCCGTACGATTAACAGGTGGACAATTAAAAACGAAAAATTTTGATCGTGCACTTTTTGGGACCAACTTTTGAACCACTTAATATTTTCTGAGTGTTATAAAATTGGAATTAATGATTCTGCTATATACTAGCTTCAATTTCTTCATAGTAAAAAAATTTTGAAAATTTTACTTTTTGAACAATAATTCATTGAACATCGTCCCCCCCGTTATTTTCAATCGGAGAAATAGGATCAAATGCTTTCCTTTTCTTGTTTTTGTTTGCGAATGTGTGACGATTTGACTGCAGAATTCGACTTGGGTGATTTTTTCAATAACCCTGGGTGTAAAAAAATTGGAAGAATTCGAAAATAAAGAAATTTGAAGTTTTCCGTACGATTGACATGTAAATTATTAAAAACAACAAAAATTTTGATCGCGCACGTTTTGGGACAAACTTTTGAACCACTTAATATTTTCTGATTGTTATAAAATTGGAATTGGAGATTCTGCTATATACTAGCTTCAATTTCTTCATAGTAAAAAAATTTTGAAAATTTTACTTTTTGAACAATAATTCATTGAACATCGTCCCCCCGTGTATTTTAAATGAGGGAAATAGGCTCAAATACTTTCTTTTTCTTATTTTTGGTTGCAAATATGTGACGATTTGACTGCGGAATTCGACTCGGGTGATTTTTTCAATAACCCTGGGTCTAAAAAAATAGGAAGAATTCGAAAATGAAGAAATTTGAACTTTTCCGTACAATTAACATGTGGAAAATTAAAAACGAAAATTTTTGATAGTGCACTTTTTGGGACCAACTTCTCAACCACTTATTATTTTCTGAGTGTAATAAAATTGGAATTGGAGATTTTGCTATATACTAGCTTCAACATCTTCATAGTAAAAAAATTTTGAAAATTTTACTTTTTGAACAATTATTCATTTAACATCGTCCCCCCATGTATTTTCAATGAGGGAAATTAGCCCAAATGCTTGCCTTTTCTGATTTTTTGTTGCGAATATGTGACGATTTGACTGCGGAATTCGACGCCTGTGATTTTTTCAATAACCCTGGGTCTAAAAAAATTGGAAGAATTCGAAAATAAAAAATTTGAAATTTTCCGTACGATTAACATGTGGAAAATTAAAAACGAAAAATTTTGATAGTGCACTTTTTGGGACCAACTTTTCTACCACTTATTATTTTCTGAGTGTTATAAAATTGGAATTGGAGATTCTGCTATATACTAGCTTCAACTTCTACATAGTAAAGAAATTTTGAAAATTTTACTTTTTGAACAATAATTCATTGAACATCGTCAACCGCGTATTTTATTGAGGGAAATAGGCTCAAATGCTTTTATTTTCTTATTTTTGTTAGTGAATATGTGACGATTTGACTGCAGAATTCGACTCCTGTGAATTTTTCAATAACCCTGGGTCTAAAAAAATAGGAAGAATTCGAAAATGAAGAAATTTAAAGTTTTCCGTACGATTAACATGTAAATTATTAAAAACGAAAAATTTTGATCGCGCTTTTTTTGGGACCAACTTTTGAACCACTTAATATTTTCTGAATGTTATAAAATTGGAATTGGAGATTCTGCTATATACTAGCTTCAATTTATTCATAGTAAAAAAATTTTGAAAATTTTACTTTTTGAACAATAATTCATTGAACATCGTCCCACCCGTGTATTTTCAATGAGGGAAATTAGCTCAAATGCTTGCCTTTTCTGATATTTTGTTGCGAATATGTGATGATTTGACTGCGGAATTCGACTTGGGTGATTTTTTCAATAACCCTGGGTCTAAAAAAATAGGAAGAATTCGAAAATGAAGAAATTTGAAGTTTTTCGTACGATTAACATGTAAATTATTAAAAACGAAAAATTTTGATAGTGCTCTTTTTGGGACCAACTTTTCAACCCCTTAATATTTTCTGAGTATTATTAAATTAAAATTGGAGATTCTGCTATATTCTAGCTTCAATTTCTTCATAGTATAGAAATTTTGAAAATTTTACTTTTTAAACAATTATTCATTGAACATCGTCCCCCCGTGTATTTTCATTGAGGGAAATAGCTTCAAATGCTTTTATTTTCTTATTTTTGTTAGCGAATATGTGACGATTTGACTGCAGAATTCGACTTGGGTGATTTTTTCAATAACCCTGGGTGTAAAAAAATTGGAAGAATTCGAAAAAGAAGAAATTTGAAGTTTTCTGTACGATTAACATGTGGAAAATTAAAAACGAAAAATTTTGATCGTTCCCTTTTTGGGACCAACTTTTGAACCACTTAATACTTTCTGAGTGTTATAAAATTGGAATTGGAGATTCTGCTATATACTAGCTTCAATTTCTTCATAGTAAAAAAATTTTGAAAATTTTACTTTTTGGACAATAATTCATTGAACATCGTCCCCCCCGTGTATTTTCAATCGGAGAAATAGGATCAAATGCTTGCCTTTTCGGAGTTTTTGTTGCGAATATGTGACGATTTGACTGCAGAATTCGACTTGGTTTTTTTTTTCAATAACTCTGGGTGTAAAAAAATTGGAAGAATTCGAAAATGAAGAAATTTGAAGTTTTTCGTACGATTAACATGTAAATTATTAAAAACGAAAAATTTTGATAGTGCTCTTTTTGGGACCAACTTTTCAACCCCTTAATATTTTCTGAATATTATTAAATTGTAATTGGAGATTCTGCTATATTCTAGCTTCAATTTCTTCATAGTAAAAAAATTTTGAAAATTTTAATTTTGAAACAATAATTCATTGAACATCGTCCCCCCGTGTATTTTCAATGAGGGAAATAGGCTCAAATACTTTCCTTTTCTTATTTTTGGTTGCAAATATGTGACGATTTGACTGCGGAATTCGACTCGGGTGATTTTTTCAATAACCCTGGGTGTAAAAAAATTGGAAGAATTCGAAAAAGAAGAAATTTGAAGTTTTCTGTACGTTTAACATGTGGAAAATTAAAAACGAAAAATTTTGATCGTTCCCTTTTTGGGACCAACTTTTGAACCACTTAATACTTTCTGAGTGTAATAAAATTGGAATTGGAGATTCTGCTATATACTAGCTTCAACTTCTACATAGTAAAAAATTTTGAAAATTTTACTTTTTGAACAATAATTCATTGAACATCGTCCCCCCCGTGTATTTTCAATGAGGGAAATAAGCTCAAATGCTTGCCTTTTCGGATTTTTTGTTGCGAATATGTGACGATTTGACTGCGGAATTCGACTCGGGTGATTTTTTCATTAACCCTGGGTCTAAAAAAACAGGAAGAATTCGAAAATGAAGAAATTTGAAGTTTTCCGCACGATTAACAGGTGGACAATTAAAAACGAGAAATTTTGATCGTGCACTTTTTGGGACCAACTTTTGAACCACTTAATATTTTCTGAGTGTTATAAAATTGGAATTAAATATTCTGCTATATACTAGCTTCAATTTCTTCATAGTAAAAAAATTTTGAAAATTTTAATTTTGAAACAATAATTCATTGAACATCGTCCCCCCGTGTATTTTCAATGAGGGAAATAGGCTCAAATACTTTCCTTTTCTTATTTTTGGTTGCAAATATGTGACGATTTGACTGCGGAATTCGACTCGGGTGATTTTTTCAATAACCCTGGGTGTAAAAAAATTGGAAGAATTCGAAAAAGAAGAAATTTGAAGTTTTCTGTACGTTTAACATGTGGAAAATTAAAAACGAAAAATTTTGATCGTTCCCTTTTTGGGACCAACTTTTGAACCACTTAATACTTTCTGAGTGTAATAAAATTGGAATTGGAGATTCTGCTATATACTAGCTTCAACTTCTACATAGTAAAGAAATTTTGAAAATTTTAGTTTTTGAACAATTATTCATTGAACATCGTCCCCCCCCCGTGTATTTTCAATGAGGGAAAATAGCTCAAATGCTTGCCTTTTCTGATTTTTTTTTGCGAATATGTGACGATTTGACTGCGGAATTCGACTCCTGTGAATTTTTCAATAACCCTGGGTCGAAAAAAATAGGAAGAATTCGAAAATGAAGAAATTTGAACTTTACCGTACGATTAACATGTGGACAATTAAAAACGAAAAATTTTGATCGTGCACTTTTTTTAGAAATTTTGAACCACTTAATATTTTTTGAGTGTTATAAAATTGGAATTAAACATTCTGCTATATACTAGCTTCAATTTCTTCATAGTAAAAAAATTTTGAAAATTTTAATTTTTAAACAATAATTCATTGAACATCGTCCCCCCGTGTATTTTCATTGAGGGAAATAGGCTCAAATGCTTGCCTTTTCTGATATTTCGTTGCGAATATGTGACGATTTGACTGCGTAATTCGACTCGGGTGATTTTTTCAATAACCCTGGGTCTAAAAAAATAGGAAGAATTCGAAAATGAAAAAATTTGAAGTTTTTCGTACGATTAACATGTAAATTATTAAAAACGAAAATTTTTGATAGTGCTCTTTTTGGGACCATTTTTTCAACCCCTTAATATTTTCTGAGTATTATTAAATTAAAATTGGAGATTCTGCTATATTCTAGCTTCAATTTCTTCATAGTATAGAAATTTTGAAAATTTTACTTTTTAAACAATAATTCATTGAACATCGTCCCCCCGTGTATTTTCATTGAGGGAAATAGCTTCAAATGCTTTTATTTTCTTATTTTTGTTAGCGAATATGTGACGATTTGACTGCAGAATTCGACTTGGGTGATTTTTTCATTAACCCTGGGTCTAAAAAAACAGGAAGAATTCGAAAATGAAGAAATTTGAAGTTTTCCGCACGATTAACAGGTGGACAATTAAAAACGAGAAATTTTGATCGTGCACTTTTTGGGACCAACTTTTGAACCACTTAATATTTTCTGAGTGTTATAAAATTGGAATTAAATATTCTGCTATATACTAGCTTCAATTTCTTCATAGTAAAAAAATTTTGAAAATTTTAATTTTGAAACAATAATTCATTGAACATCGTCCCCCCGTGTATTTTCAATGAGGGAAATAGGCTCAAATACTTTCCTTTTCTTATTTTTGGTTGCAAATATGTGACGATTTGACTGCGGAATTCGACTCGGGTGATTTTTTCAATAACCCTGGGTGTAAAAAAAATGGAAGAATTCGAAAAAGAAGAAATTTGAAGTTTTCTGTACGTTTAACATGTGGAAAATTAAAAACGAAAAATTTTGATCGTTCCCTTTTTGGGACCAACTTTTGAACCACTTAATACTTTCTGAGTGTAATAAAATTGGAATTGGAGATTCTGCTATATACTAGCTTCAACTTCTACATAGTAAAGAAATTTTGAAAATTTTAGTTTTTGAACAATTATTCATTGAACATCGTCCCCCCCCGTGTATTTTCAATGAGGGAAAATAGCTCAAATGCTTGCCTTTTCTGATTTTTTTTTGCGAATATGTGACGATTTGACTGCGGAATTCGACTCCTGTGAATTTTTCAATAACCCTGGGTCGAAAAAAATAGGAAGAATTCGAAAATGAAGAAATTTGAACTTTACCGTACGATTAACATGTGGACAATTAAAAACGAAAAATTTTGATCGTGCACTTTTTTTAGAAATTTTGAACCACTTAATATTTTTTGAGTGTTATAAAATTGGAATTAAACATTCTGCTATATACTAGCTTCAATTTCTTCATAGTAAAAAAATTTTGAAAATTTTAATTTTTAAACAATAATTCATTGAACATCGTCCCCCCGTGTATTTTCATTGAGGGAAATAGGCTCAAATGCTTGCCTTTTCTGATATTTCGTTGCGAATATGTGACGATTTGACTGCGTAATTCGACTCGGGTGATTTTTTCAATAACCCTGGGTCTAAAAAAATAGGAAGAATTCGAAAATGAAAAAATTTGAAGTTTTTCGTACGATTAACATGTAAATTATTAAAAACGAAAATTTTTGATAGTGCTCTTTTTGGGACCATTTTTTCAACCCCTTAATATTTTCTGAGTATTATTAAATTAAAATTGGAGATTCTGCTATATTCTAGCTTCAATTTCTTCATAGTATAGAAATTTTGAAAATTTTACTTTTTAAACAATAATTCATTGAACATCGTCCCCCCGTGTATTTTCATTGAGGGAAATAGCTTCAAATGCTTTTATTTTCTTATTTTTGTTAGCGAATATGTGACGATTTGACTGCAGAATTCGACTTGGGTGATTTTTTCATTAACCCTGGGTCTAAAAAAACAGGAAGAATTCGAAAATGAAGAAATTTGAAGTTTTCCGCACGATTAACAGGTGGACAATTAAAAACGAGAAATTTTGATCGTGCACTTTTTGGGACCAACTTTTGAACCACTTAATATTTTCTGAGTGTTATAAAATTGGAATTAAATATTCTGCTATATACTAGCTTCAATTTCTTCATAGTAAAAAAATTTTGAAAATTTTAATTTTGAAACAATAATTCATTGAACATCGTCCCCCCGTGTATTTTCAATGAGGGAAATAGGCTCAAATACTTTCCTTTTCTTATTTTTGGTTGCAAATATGTGACGATTTGACTGCGGAATTCGACTCGGGTGATTTTTTCAATAACCCTGGGTGTAAAAAAAATGGAAGAATTCGAAAAAGAAGAAATTTGAAGTTTTCTGTACGTTTAACATGTGGAAAATTAAAAACGAAAAATTTTGATCGTTCCCTTTTTGGGACCAACTTTTGAACCACTTAATACTTTCTGAGTGTAATAAAATTGGAATTGGAGATTCTGCTATATACTAGCTTCAACTTCTACATAGTAAAGAAATTTTGAAAATTTTAGTTTTTGAACAATTATTCATTGAACATCGTCCCCCCCCGTGTATTTTCAATGAGGGAAAATAGCTCAAATGCTTGCCTTTTCTGATTTTTTTTTGCGAATATGTGACGATTTGACTGCGGAATTCGACTCCTGTGAATTTTTCAATAACCCTGGGTCGAAAAAAATAGGAAGAATTCGAAAATGAAGAAATTTGAACTTTACCGTACGATTAACATGTGGACAATTAAAAACGAAAAATTTTGATCGTGCACTTTTTTTAGAAATTTTGAACCACTTAATATTTTTTGAGTGTTATAAAATTGGAATTAAACATTCTGCTATATACTAGCTTCAATTTCTTCATAGTAAAAAAATTTTGAAAATTTTACTTTTTGAACAATAATTCATTGAACATCGGCCCCCTCGTGTATTTTCAATCGGAGAAATAGGATCAAATGCTTTCCTTTCCTTGTTTTTGTTTGCGAATGTGTGACGATTTGACTGCAGAATTCGACTTGGTTTTTTTTTTCAATAACCCTGGGTGTAAAAAAATTGGAAGAATTCGAAAATGAAGAAATTTGAAGTTTTCCGCACGATTAACAGGTGGACAATTAAAAACGAAAAATTTTGATCGTGCACTTTTTGGGACCAACTTTTGAACCACTTAATATTTTCTGAGTGTTATAAAATTGGAATTAAACATTCTGCTATATACTAGCTTCAATTTCTTCATAGTAAAAAAATTTTGAAAATTTTAATTTTTAAACAATAATTCATTGAACATCGTCCCCCCGTGTATTTTCATTGAGGGAAATAGGCTCAAATGCTTGCCTTTTCTGATATTTCGTTGCGAATATGTGACGATTTGACTGCGTAATTCGACTCGGGTGATTTTTTCAATAACCCTGGGTCTAAAAAAATAGGAAGAATTCGAAAATGAAAAAATTTGAAGTTTTTCGTACGATTAACATGTAAATTATTAAAAACGAAAATTTTTGATAGTGCTCTTTTTGGGACCATTTTTTCAACCCCTTAATATTTTCTGAGTATTATTAAATTAAAATTGGAGATTCTGCTATATTCTAGCTTCAATTTCTTCATAGTATAGAAATTTTGAAAATTTTACTTTTTAAACAATAATTCATTGAACATCGTCCCCCCGTGTATTTTCATTGAGGGAAATAGCTTCAAATGCTTTTATTTTCTTATTTTTGTTAGCGAATATGTGACGATTTGACTGCAGAATTCGACTTGGGTGATTTTTTCAATAACCCTGGGTGTAAAAAAATTGGAAGAATTCGAAAAAGAAGAAATTTGAAGTTTTCTGTACGATTAACATGTGGAAAATTAAAAACGAAAAATTTTGATCGTTCCCTTTTTGGGACCAACTTTTGAACCCCTTAATATTTTCTGAGTGTTATAAAATTGGAATTTTAGATTCTGCTATATACTAGCTTCAATTTCATCATAGTAAAAAAATTTTGAAAATTTTACTTTTTGAACAATAATTCATTGAACATCATCCCCCCCGTGTATTTTCAATGAGGGAAAAAAGCTCAAATGCTTGCCTTTTCGGATTTTTTGTTGCGAATATGTGACGATTTGACTGCGGAATTCGACTCGGGTGATTTTTTCATTAACCCTGGGTCTAAAAAAATAGGAAGAATTCGAAAATGAAGAAATTTGAAGTTTTCCGCATGATTAACAGGTGGACAATTAAAAACGAGAAATTTTGATCGTGCACTTTTTGGGACCAACTTTTGAACCACTTAATATTTTCTGAGTGTTATAAAATTGGAATTAAACATTCTGCTATATACTAGCTTCAATTTCTTCATAGTAAAAAAATTTTGAAAATTTTAATTTTTAAACAATAATTCATTGAACATCGTCCCCCCGTGTATTTTCATTGAGGGAAATAGGCTCAAATGCTTTTATTTTCTTATTTTTGTTAGCGAATATTTGACGATTTGACTGCGGAATTCGACTCCTGTGATTTTTTCAATAACCCTGGGTGTAAAAAAATTGGAAGAATTCGAAAATTAAGAAATTTGAAATTTTCCGTACGATTAACATGTGGAAAATTAAAAACGAAAAATTTTGATAGTGCACTTTTTGGGACCAACTTTTCAACCACTTATTATTTTCTGAGTGTAATAAAATTGGAATTGGAGATTCTGCTATATACTAGCTTCAACATCTTCATAGTAAAAAAATTTTGAAAATTTTACTTTTTGAACAATTATTCATTTAACATCGTCCCCCCATGTATTTTCAATGAGGGAAATTAGCCCAAATGCTTGCCTTTTCTGATTTTTTGTTGCGAATATGTGACGATTTGACTGCGGAATTCGACGCCTGTGATTTTTTCAATAACCCTGGGTTTAAAAAAATTGGAAGAATTCGAAAATAAAAAATTTGAAATTTTCCGTACGATTAACATGTGGAAAATTAAAAACGAAAAATTTTGATAGTGCACTTTTTGGGACCAACTTTTCAACCACTTATTATTTTCTGAGTGTTATAAAATTGGAATTGGAGATTCTGCTATATACTAGCTTCAACTTCTACATAGTAAAAAATTTTTGAAAATTTTACTTTTTGAACAATAATTCATTGAACATCGTCCCCCCGTGTATTTTCAATGAGGGAAATAGGCTCAAATACTTTCCTTTTCTTATTTTTGGTTTCAAATATGTGACGATTTGACTGCGGAATTCGACTCGGGTGATTTTTTATATAACCCTGGGTTAAAAAAAATTGAAAGAATTCGAAAATGTCGAAATTTGAAATTTTCCGTACGATTAACATGTGAAATATTAAAAACGAAAAATTTTGATAGTGCTCTTTTTGGGACCAACTTTTCAACCCCTTAATATTTTCTGAGTATTATTAAATTGTAATTGGAGATTCTGCTATATTCTAGCTTCAATTTCTTCATAGTATAGAAATTTTGAAAATTTTACTTTTTGAACAATAATTCATTGAACATCGTCCCCCCCCGTGTATTTTCAATGAGGGAAATAGGCTCAAATGCTTTTATTTTCTTATTTTTGTAAGCGAATATGTGACGATTTGACTGCAGAATTCGACTTGGGTGATTTTTTCAATAACCCTGGGTCTAAAAAAATAGGAAGAATTCGAAAATGAAGAAATTTGAAGTTTTCCGCACGATTAACAGGTGGACAATTAAAAACGAGAAATTTTGATCGTGCACTTTTTGGGACCAACTTTTGAACCACTTAATATTTTCTGAGTGTTATAAAATTGGAATTAATGATTCTGCTATATACTAGCTTCAATTTCTTCATAGTAAAAAAATTTTGAAAATTTTACTTTTTAAACAATAATTCATTGAACATCGTCCCCCGTGTATTTTCATTGAGGGAAATAGGCTCAAATGCTTTTATTTTCTTATTTTTGTTAGTGAATATGTTTCGATTTGACTGCAGAATTCGACTCCTGTGAATTTTTCAATAACCCTGGGTCTAAAAAAATAGGAAGAATTCGAAAATGAAGAAATTTGAAATTTTTCGTACAATTAACATGTAAATTATTAAAAACGAGAAATTTTGATCGTGCACTTTTTGGGACCAACTTTTGAACCACTTAATATTTTCTGAGTGTTATAAAATTGGAATTTTAGATTCTGCTATATACTAGCTTCAATTTCTTCATAGTAAAAAAATTTTGAAAATTTTACTTTTTGAACATTAATTCATTGAACATCGTCCCCCTGTGTAATTTCAATGAGGGAAATAGGCTCAAATACTTTCCTTGTCTTATTTTTGGTTGCAAATATGTGACGATTTGACTGCGGAATTCAACTTGGTTGATTTTTTCAATAACCCTGGGTCCAAAAAAATTGAAAGAATTCGAAAATGTCGAAATTTGAAGTTTTCCGTACGATTAACATGTGAAAAATTAAAAACGAAAACTTTTGATAGTGCTCTTTTTGGGACCAACTTTTCAACCCCTTAATATTTTCTGAGTATTATTAAATTGTAATTCGAGATTCTGCTATATTTTAGCTTCAATTTCTTCATAGTATAGAAATTTTGAAAATTTTACTTTTTGAACAATAATTCTTTGAACATCGTCCCCCCGTGTATTTTCAATGAGTTAAATAAGCTCAAATGATTGCCTTTTCGGATTTTTTGTTGCGTATATGTGACGATTTGACTGCGGAATTCGACTCGGGTGATTTTTTCAATAACCCTGGGTCTAAAAAAATAGGAAAAATTCGAAAATGAAGAAATTTGAAGTTTTCCGCACGATTAACAGGTGGACAAATAAAAACGAGAAATTTTGATCGTGCACTTTTTGGGACCAACTTTTGAACCACTTAATATTTTCTGAGTGTTATAAAATTAAAATTAGAGATTCTGCTATATACTAGCTTCAATTTCATCATAGTAAAAAAAAATTGAAAATTTTACTTTTTGAACAATAATTCATTGAACATCGACCCCCCGTGTATTTTCAAAGAGGGAAATAAGCTCAAATGCTTGCCTTTTCGGATTTTTTGTTGCGAATATGTGACGATTTGACTGCGGAATTCGACTCGGGTGATTTTTTCATTAACCCTGGGTCTAAAAAAATAGGAAGAATTCGAAAATGAAGAAATTTGAAGTTTTCCGCATGATTAACAGGTGGACAATTAAAAACGAGAAATTTTGATCGTGCACTTTTTGGGACCAACTTTTGAACCACTTAATATTTTCTGAGTGTTATAAAATTGGAATTAAACATTCTGCTATATACTAGCTTCAATTTCTTCATAGTAAAAAAATTTTGAAAATTTTAATTTTTAAACAATAATTCATTGAACATCGTCCCCCCGTGTATTTTCATTGAGGGAAATAGGCTCAAATGCTTTTATTTTCTTATTTTTGTTAGCGAATATGTGACGATTTGACTGCGGAATTCGACTCCTGTGATTTTTTCAATAACCCTGGGTGTAAAAAAATTGGAAGAATTCGAAAATTAAGAAATTTGAAATTTTCCGTACGATTAACATGTGGAAAATTAAAAACGAAAAATTTTGATAGTGCACTTTTTGGGACCAACTTTTCAACCACTTATTATTTTCTGAGTGTAATAAAATTGGAATTGGAGATTCTGCTATATACTAGCTTCAACATCTTCATAGTAAAAAAAATTTGAAAATTTTACTTTTTGAACAATTATTCATTTAACATCGTCCCCCCATGTATTTTCAATGAGGGAAATTAGCCCAAATGCTTGCCTTTTCTGATTTTTTGTTGCGAATATGTGACGATTTGACTGCGGAATTCGACGCCTGTGTTTTTTTCAATAACCCTGGGTCTAAAAAAATTGGAAGAATTCGAAAATAAAAAATTTGAAATTTTCCGTACGATTAACATGTGGAAAATTAAAAACGAAAAATTTTGACAGTGCACTTTTTGGGACCAACTTTTCAACCACTTATTATTTTCTGAGTGTTATAAAATTGGAATTGGAGATTCTGCTATATACTAGCTTCAACTTTTACATAGTAAAGAAATTTTGAAAATTTTACTTTTTGAACAATTATTCATTGAACATCGTCCCCCCCCCCGTGTATATTCAATGAGGGAAATTAGTTCATATGCTTGCCTTTTCTGATTTTTTGTGGCGAATATGTGACGATTTGACTGCGGAATTCGACTCGGGGGATTTTTTCAATAACCCTGGGTCTAAAAAAATAGGAAGAATTCGAAAATGAAGAAATTTGAACTTTACCGTACGATTAACATGTGGACAATTAAAAACGAAAAATTTTGATCGCTCACTTTTTGGGACCAACTTTTGAACCACTTAATATTTTCTGATTGTTATAAAATTGGAATTGGAGATTCTGCTATATACTGGCTTCAATTTCTTCATTGTAAAAAAATTTTGAAAATTTTACTTTTTAAACAATAATTCATTGAACATCGTCCCCCCGTGTATTTTCATTGAGGGAAATAGGCTCAAATGCTTTTATTTTCTTATTTTTTTTGCAAATATGTGACGATTTGACTGCAGAATTCGACTTGGGTGATTTTTTCAATAACCCTGGGTGTAAAAAAATTGGAAGAATTCGAAAATAAAGAAATTTGAAGTTTTCCGTACGATTAACATGTAAATTATTAAAAACGAAAAATTTTGATCGCGCACTTTTTGGGACCAACTTTTGAACCACTTAATATTTTCTGATTGTTATAAAATTGGAATTGGAGATTCTGCTATATACTGGCTTCAATTTCTTCATAGTAAAAAAAATTTGAAAATTTTACTTTTTGAACAATAATTCATTGAACATCGTCCCCCCGTGTATTTTCAATGAGGGAAATAGGCTCAAATACTTTCCTTTTCTTATTTTTGGTTTCAAATATGTGACGATTTGACTGCGGAATTCGACTCGGGTGATTTTTTATATAACCCTGGGTTAAAAAAAATTGAAAGAATTCGAAAATGTCGAAATTTGAAATTTTCCGTACGATTAACATGTGAAATATTAAAAACGAAAAATTTTGATAGTGCTCTTTTTGGGACCAACTTTTCAACCCCTTAGTATTTTCTGAGTATTATTAAATTGTAATTGGAGATTCTGCTATATTCTAGCTTCAATTTCTTCATAGTATAGAAATTTTGAAAATTTTACTTTTTGAACAATAATTCATTGAACATCGTCCCCCCCGTGTATTTTCAATGAGGGAAATAAGCTCAAATTCTTGCCTTTTCGGATTTTTTGTTGCGAATATGTGACGATTTGACTGTGGAATTCGACTCGGGTGATTATTTCAATAACCCTGGGTCTAAAAAAGTAGGAAGAATTCGAAAATGAAGAAATTTAAAGTTTTTCGTACGATTAACATGTAAATTATTAAAAACGAAATATTTTGATCGTGCACTTTTTGGGACCAACTTTTGAACCACTTAATATTTTCTGATGGTTATAAAATTGGAATTGGAGATTCTGATATATACTAGCTTCAATTTCTTCATAGTAAAAATATTTTGAAAATTTTACTTTTTGAACAATAATTCATTGAACATCGTCCCCCCCGTGTATTTTCAATCGGAGAAATAGGATCAAATGCTTTCCTTTTCTTGTTTTTGTTTGCGAATATGTGACGATTTGACTGCGGAATTCGACTCCTGTGATTTTTTCAATAACCCTGGGTCTAAAAAAATTGGTAGAATTCGAAAATTAAGAAATTTGAATTTTTCCGTACGATTAACATGTGGAAAATTAAAAACGAAAATTTTTGATAGTGCACTTTTTGGGACCAACTTTTCAACCACTTATTATTTTCTGAGTGTTATAAAATTGGAATTGGAGATTCTGCTATATACTAGCTTCAACATCTACATAGTAAAGAAATTTTGAAAATTTTACTTTTTGAACAATTATTCATTGAACATCGCCCCCCTCCCCCCGTGTATTTTCAATGAGGGAAATTAGCTCAAATGCTTACCTTTTCTGATTTTTTTTTGCGAATATGTGACGATTTGACTGCGGAATTCGACTCCTGTGAATTTTTCAATAACCCTGGGTCGAAAAAAATAGGAAGAATTCGAAAATGAAGAAATTTGAAGTTTTTCGTACAATTAACATATAAATTATTAAAAACGAGAAATTTTGATCGTGCACTTTTTGGGACCAACTTTTGAACCACTTAATATTTTCTGAGTGTTATAAAATTGGAATTTTAGATTCTGCTATATACTAGCTTCAATTTCTTCATAGTAAAAAAATTTTGAAAATTTTACTTTTTGAACATTAATTCATTGAACATCGTCCCCCTGTGTAATTTCAATGAGGGAAATAGGCTCAAATACTTTCCTTGTCTTATTTTTGGTTGCAAATATGTGACGATTTGACTGCGGAATTCAACTTGGTTGATTTTTTCAATAACCCTGGGTCCAAAAAAATTGAAAGAATTCGAAAATGTCGAAATTTGAAGTTTTCCATACGATTAACATGTGAAAAATTAAAAACGAAAACTTTTGATAGTGCTCTTTTTGGGACCAACTTTTCAACCCCTTAATATTTTCTGAGTATTATTAAATTGTAATTCGAGATTCTGCTATATTCTAGCTTCAATTTCTTCATAGTATAGAAATTTTGAAAATTTTACTTTTTGAACAATAATTCTTTGAACATCGTCCCCCCCGTGTATTTTCAATGAGTTAAATAAGCTCAAATGATTGCCTTTTCGGATTTTTTGTTGCGTATATGTGACGATTTGACTGCGGAATTCGACTCGGGTGATTTTTTCAATAACCCTGGGTCTAAAAAAAATAGGAAAAATTCGAAAATGAAGAAATTTGAAGTTTTCCGCACGATTAACAGGTGGACAAATAAAAACGAGAAATTTTGATCGTGCACTTTTTGGGACCAACTTTTCAACCACTTATTATTTTCTGAGTGTTATAAAATTGGAATTGGAGATTCTGCTATATACTAGCTTCAACTTCTACATAGTAAAGAAATTTTGAAAATTTTACTTTTTGAACAATTATTCATTGAACATCGCCCCCCCCCCCCCCGTGTATTTTCAATGAGGGAAATTAGCTCAAATGCTTTCCTTTTCTGATTTTTTTTTGCGAATATGTGACGATTTGACTGCGGAATTCGACTCCTGTGAATTTTTCAATAACCCTGGGTCGAAAAAAATAGGAAGAATTCGAAAATGTCGAAATTTGAAGTTTTCCGTACGATTAACATGTAAATTATTAAAAACGAAAAATTTTGATCGCGCACTTTTTGGGACCAACTTTTGAACCACTTAATATTTTCTGATTGTTATAAAATTGGAATTGGAGATTCTGCTATATACTGGCTTCAATTTCTTCATAGTAAAAAAATTTTGAAAATTTTACTTTTTGAACAATAATTCATTGAACATCGTCCCCCCGTGTATTTTCAATGAGGGAAATAGGCTCAAATACTTTCCTTTTCTTATTTTTGGTTTCAAATATGTGACGATTTGACTGCGGAATTCGACTCGGGTGATTTTTTATATAACCCTGGGTTAAAAAAAATTGAAAGAATTCGAAAATGTCGAAATTTGAAATTTTCCGTACGATTAACATGTGAAATATTAAAAACGAAAAATTTTGATAGTGCTCTTTTTGGGATAAACTTTTCAACCCCTTAATATTTTCTGAGTATTATTAAATTGTAATTGGAGATTCTGCTATATTCTAGCTTCAATTTCTTCATAGTATAGAAATTTTGAAAATTTTACTTTTTGAACAATAATTCATTGAACATTGTCCCCCCCGTGTATTTTCAATGAGGGAAATAAGCTCAAATGCTTGCCTTTTCGGATTTTTTGTTGCGAATATGTGACGATTTGACTGCGGAATTTGACTCGGGTGATTATTTCAATAACACTGGGTCTAAAATAATAGGAAGAATTCGAAAATGAAGAAATTTGAAGTTTTCCGCACGATTAACAGGTGGACAATTAAAAACGAGAAATTTTGATCGTGCACTTTTTGGGACCAACTTTTGAACCACTTAATATTTTCTGAGTGTTATAAAATTGGAATTAATGATTCTGCTATATACTAGCTTCAATTTCTTCATAGTAAAAAAATTTTGAAAATTTTACTTTTTAAACAATAATTCATTGAACATCGTCCCCCCCGTGTATTTTCAATCGGAGAAATAGGATCAAATGCTTTCCTTTTCTTGTTTTTGTTTGCGAATGTGTGACGATTTGACTGCAGAATTCGACTTGGTTTTTTTTTTTCAATAACCCTGGGTGTAAAAAAATTGGAAGAATTCGAAAATTTAGAAATTTGAAGTTTTCCGTACGATTAACATGTGAAAATTAAAAACGAAAATTTTTGATCGTGCACTTTTTGGGACCAACTTTTGAACCACTTAATATTTTCTGAGTGTTATAAAATTGGAATTGGAGATTCTGCTATATACTAGCTTCAACATCTTCATAGTAAAAAAATTTTGAAAATTTTACTTTTTGAACAATTATTCATTTAACATCGTCCCCCCATGTATTTTCAATGAGGGAAATTAGCCCAAATGCTTGCCTTTCTGATTTTTTGTTGCGAATATGTGACGATTTGACTGCGGAATTCGACTCCTGTGATATTTTCAATAACCCTGGTTCTAAAAAAATTGGAAGAATTCGAAAATTAAGAAATTTGAACTTTTCCGTACGATTAACATGTGGAAAATTAAAAACGAAAATTTTTGATAGTGCACTTTTTGGGACCAACTTTTCAACCACTTAATATTTTCTGAGTATTATTAAATTGTAATTGGAGATTCTGCTATAATCTAACTTTAATTTCTTCATAGTATAGAAATTTTGAAAATTTTACTTTTTAAACAATAATTCATTGAACATCGTCCCCCCGTGTATTTTCATTGAGGGAAATAGCCTCAAATGCTTTTATTTTCTTATTTTTGTTAGCGAATATGTGACGATTTGACTGCAGAATTCGACTTGGGTGATTTTTTCAATAACCCTGGGTGTAAAAAAATTGGAAGAATTCGAAAAAGAAGAAATTTGAAGTTTTCCGTACGATTAACATGTGGAAAATTAAAAACGAAAAATTTTGATCGTTCCCTTTTTGGGACCAACTTTTGAACCACTTAATATTTTCTGAGTGTTATAAAATTGGAATTTTAGATTCTGCTATATACTAGCTTCAATTTCATCATAGTAAAAAAATTTTGAAAATTTTACTTTTTGAACAATAATTCATTGAACAGCTCCCCCCCCCCCCGTGTATTTTCAATGAGGGAAATTAGCCCAAATGCTTGCCTTTTCTGATTTTTTGTTGCGAATATGTGACGATTTGACTGCGGAATTCGACTCCTGTGATTTTTTCAATAACTCTGGGTCTAAAAAAATTGGTAGAATTCGAAAATTAAGAAATTTGAACTTTTCCGTACGATTAACATGTGGAAAATTAAAAACGAAAATTTTTGATAGTGCACTTTTTGGGACCAACTTTTCAACCACTTAATATTTTCTGAGTATTATTAAATTGGAATTTTAGATTCTGCTATATACTAGCTTTAATTTCTTCATAGTATAGAAATTTTGAAAATTTTACTTTTTAAACAATAATTCATTGAACATCGTCCCCCCGTGTATTTTCATTGAGGGAAATAGCCTCAAATGCTTTTATTTTCTTATTTTTGTTAGCGAATATGTGACGATTTGACTGCAGAATTCGACTTGGGTGATTTTTTCAATAACCCTGGGTGTAAAAAAATTGGAAGAATTCGAAAAAGAAGAAATTTGAAGTTTTCCGTACGATTAACATGTGGAAAATTAAAAACGAAAAATTTTGATCGTTCCCTTTTTGGGACCAACTTTTGAACCACTTAATATTTTCTGAGTGTTATAAAATTGGAATTTTAGATTCTGCTATATACTAGCTTCAATTTCATCATAGTAAAAAAATTTTGAAAATTTTACTTTTTGAACAATAATTCATTGAACAGCGCCCCCCCCCCCCCCCCCGTGTATTTTCAATGAGAGAAATTAGCCCAAATGCTTGCCTTTTCTGATTTTTTGTTGCGAATATGTGACGATTTGACTGCGGAATTCGACTCCTGTGATTTTTTCAATAACCCTGGGTCTAAAAAAATTGGTAGAATTCGAAAATTAAGAAATTTGAACTTTTCCGTACGATTAACATGTGGAAAATTAAAAACGAAAATTTTTGATAGTGCACTTTTTGGGACCAACTTTTGAACCACTTAATATTTTCTGAGTGTTATAAAATTGGAATTTTAGATTCTGCTATATACTAGCTTCAATTTCTTCATAGTAAAAAAATTTTGAAAATTTTACTTTTTGAACCTTAATTCATTGAACATCGTCCCCCTGTGTAATTTCAATGAGGGAAATCGGCTCAAATACTTTCCTTGTCTTATTTTTGGTTGCAAATATGTGACGATTTAACTGCGGAATTCAACTTGGTTGATTTTTTCAATAACCCTGGGGCCAAAAAAATTGAAAGAATTCGAAAATGTCGAAATTTGAAGTTTTCCGTACGATTAACATGTGAAAAATTAAAAACGAAAACTTTTGATAGTGCTCTTTTTGGGACCAACTTTTCAACCCCTTAATATTTTCTGAGTGTTATAAAATTGGAATTGGAGATTCTGCTATATAATAGCTTCAACTTCTACATAGTAAAGAAATTTTGAAAATTTTACTTTTTGAACAATTATTCATTGAACATCGCCCCCCCCCCCCCCCCGTGTATTTTCAATGAGGGAAATTAGCTCAAATGCTTGCCTTTTCTGATTTTTTTTTGCGAATATGTGACGATTTGACTGCGGAATTCGACTCCTGTGAATTTTTCAATAACCCTGGGTCGAAAAAAATAGGAAGAATTCGAAAATGAAGAAATTTGAAATTTTTCGTACAATTAACATGTAAATTATTAAAAACGAGAAATTTTGATCGTGCACTTTTTGGGACCAACTTTTGAACCACTTAATATTTTCTGATTGTTATAAAATTGGAATTGGAGATTCTGCTATATACTAGCTTCAACATCTTCACAGTAAAAAAATTTTGAAAATTTTATTTTTTGAACAATAATTCATTGAACATCGTCCCCCCGTGTATTTTCATTGAGGGAAATAGGCTCAAATGCTTTTATTTTCTTATTTTTGTAAGCGAATATGTGACGATTTGACTGGAGAATTCGACTTGGGTGATTTTTTCAATAACCCTGGGTGTAAAAAAATTGGAAGAATTCGAAAATTAAGAAATTTGAAGTTTTCCGTACGATTAAAATGTGAAAATTAAAAACGAAAATTTTTGATCGTGCACTTTTTGGGACCAACTTTTGAACCACTTAATATTTTCTGAGTGTTATAAAATTGAAATTAGAGATTCTGCTATATACTAGCTTCAACATCTTCATAGTAAAAAAATTTTGAAAATTTTACTTTTTGAACAATTATTCATTTAACATCGTCCCCCCATGTATTTTCAATGAGGGAAATTAGCCCAAATGCTTGCCTTTTCTGATTTTTTGTTGCGAATATGTGACGATTTGACTGCGGAATTCGACTCCTGTGATATTTTCAATAACCCTGGTTCTAAAAAAATTGGAAGAATTCGAAAATTAAGAAATTTGAACTTTTCCGTACGATTAACATGTGGAAAATTAAAAACGAAAATTTTTGATCGTGCACTTTTTGGGACCAACTTTTGAACCACTTAATATTTTCTGAGTGTTATAAAATTGGAATTGGAGATTCTGCTATATACTAGCTTCAACATCTTCATAGTAAAAAAATTTTGAAAATTTTACTTTTTGAACAATTATTCATTTAACATCGTCCCCCCATGTATTTTCAATGAGGGAAATTAGCCCAAATGCTTGCCTTTCTGATTTTTTGTTGCGAATATGTGACGATTTGACTGCGGAATTCGACTCCTGTGATATTTTCAATAACCCTGGTTCTAAAAAAATTGGAAGAATTCGAAAATTAAGAAATTTGAACTTTTCCGTACGATTAACATGTGGAAAATTAAAAACGAAAATTTTTGATAGTGCACTTTTTGGGACCAACTTTTCAACCACTTAATATTTTCTGAGTATTATTAAATTGTAATTGGAGATTCTGCTATAATCTAACTTTAATTTCTTCATAGTATAGAAATTTTGAAAATTTTACTTTTTAAACAATAATTCATTGAACATCGTCCCCCCGTGTATTTTCATTGAGGGAAATAGCCTCAAATGCTTTTATTTTCTTATTTTTGTTAGCGAATATGTGACGATTTGACTGCAGAATTCGACTTGGGTGATTTTTTCAATAACCCTGGGTGTAAAAAAATTGGAAGAATTCGAAAAAGAAGAAATTTGAAGTTTTCCGTACGATTAACATGTGGAAAATTAAAAACGAAAAATTTTGATCGTTCCCTTTTTGGGACCAACTTTTGAACCACTTAATATTTTCTGAGTGTTATAAAATTGGAATTTTAGATTCTGCTATATACTAGCTTCAATTTCATCATAGTAAAAAAATTTTGAAAATTTTACTTTTTGAACAATAATTCATTGAACAGCTCCCCCCCCCCCCCGTGTATTTTCAATGAGGGAAATTAGCCCAAATGCTTGCCTTTTCTGATTTTTTGTTGCGAATATGTGACGATTTGACTGCGGAATTCGACTCCTGTGATTTTTTCAATAACTCTGGGTCTAAAAAAATTGGTAGAATTCGAAAATTAAGAAATTTGAACTTTTCCGTACGATTAACATGTGGAAAATTAAAAACGAAAATTTTTGATAGTGCACTTTTTGGGACCAACTTTTCAACCACTTAATATTTTCTGAGTATTATTAAATTGGAATTTTAGATTCTGCTATATACTAGCTTTAATTTCTTCATAGTATAGAAATTTTGAAAATTTTACTTTTTAAACAATAATTCATTGAACATCGTCCCCCCGTGTATTTTCATTGAGGGAAATAGCCTCAAATGCTTTTATTTTCTTATTTTTGTTAGCGAATATGTGACGATTTGACTGCAGAATTCGACTTGGGTGATTTTTTCAATAACCCTGGGTGTAAAAAAATTGGAAGAATTCGAAAAAGAAGAAATTTGAAGTTTTCCGTACGATTAACATGTGGAAAATTAAAAACGAAAAATTTTGATCGTTCCCTTTTTGGGACCAACTTTTGAACCACTTAATATTTCCTGAGTGTTATAAAATTGAAATTAGAGATTCTGCTATATACTAGCTTCAACATCTTCATAGTAAAAAAATTTTGAAAATTTTACTTTTTGAACAATTATTCATTTAACATCGTCCCCCCATGTATTTTCAATGAGGGAAATTAGCCCAAATGCTTGCCTTTTCTGATTTTTTGTTGCGAATATGTGACGATTTGACTGCGGAATTCGACTCCTGTGATATTTTCAATAACCCTGGTTCTAAAAAAATTGGAAGAATTCGAAAATTAAGAAATTTGAACTTTTCCGTACGATTAACATGTGGAAAATTAAAAACGAAAATTTTTGATAGTGCACTTTTTGGGACCAACTTTTCAACCACTTATTATTTTCTGAGTGTTATAAAATTGGAATTGGAGATTCTGCTATATACTAGCTTCAACTTCTACATAGTAAAGAAATTTTGAAAATTTTACTTTTTGAACAATTATTCATTGAACATCGCCCTCCCCCCGTGTATTTTCAATGAGGGAAATTAGCTCAAATGCTTGCCTTTTCTGATTTTTTGTTGCGAATATGTGACGATTTGACTGCGGAATTCGACTCGGGGGATTTTTTCAATAACCCTGGGTCTAAAAAAATAGGAAGAATTCGAAAATGAAGAAATTTGAATTTTACCGTACGATTAACATGTGGACAATTAAAAACGAAAAATTTTGATCGTGCACTTTTTGGGACCAATTTTGAACCACTTAATATTTTTTGAGTGTTATAAAATTGGAATTAAAGATTCTGCTATATACTAGCTTCAACTTCTTCATTGTAAAAAAATTTTGAAAATTTTATTTTTTGAACAATAATTCATTGAACATCGTCCCCCCGTGTATTTTCATTGAGGGAAATAGGCTCAAATGCTTTTATTTTCTTATTTTTGTAAGCGAATATGTGACGATTTGACTGCAGAATTCGACTTGGGTGATTTTTTCAATAACCCTGGGTGTAAAAAAATTGGAAGAATTCGAAAATTAAGAAATTTGAAGTTTTCCGTACGATTAACATGTGAAAATTGAAAACGAAAATTTTTGATCGTGCACTTTTTGGGACCATCTTTTGAACCACTTAATATTTTCTGAGTGTTATAAAATTGAAATTAGAGATTCTGCTATATACTAGCTTCAACATCTTCATAGTAAAAAAATTTTGAAAATTTTACTTTTTGAACAATTAATCATTTAACATCGTCCCCCCATGTATTTTCAATGAGGGAAATTAGCCCAAATGCTTGCCTTTTCTGATTTTTTGTTGCGAATATGTGACGATTTGACTGCGGAATTCGACTCGGGTGATTTTTTCAATAACCCTGGGTCTAAAAAAATAGGAAGAATTCGAAAATGAAGAAATTTGAAGTTTTCCGTACGATTAACATGTGGAAAATTAAAAACGAAAACTTTTGATAGTGCTCTTTTTGGGACCAACTTTTCAACCCCTTAATATTTTCTGAGTATTATTAAATTGGAATTTTAGATTCTGCTATATACTAGCTTTAATTTCTTCATAGTATAGAAATTTTGAAAATTTTACTTTTTAAACAATAATTCATTGAACATCGTCCCCCCGTGTATTTTCATTGAGGGAAATAGCCTCAAATGCTTTTATTTTCTTATTTTTGTTAGCGAATATGTGACGATTTGACTGCAGAATTCGACTTGGGTGATTTTTTCAATAACCCTGGGTGTAAAAAAATTGGAAGAATTCGAAAAAGAAGAAATTTGAAGTTTTCCGTACGATTAACATGTGGAAAATTAAAAACGAAAAATTTTGATCGTTCCCTTTTTGGGACCAACTTTTGAACCACTTAATATTTTCTGAGTGTTATAAAATTGGAATTTTAGATTCTGCTATATACTAGCTTCAATTTCATCATAGTAAAAAAATTTTGAAAATTTTACTTTTTGAACAATAATTCATTGAACAGCGCCCCCCCCCCCCCCCCGTGTATTTTCAATGAGAGAAATTAGCCCAAATGCTTGCCTTTTCTGATTTTTTGTTGCGAATATGTGACGATTTGACTGCGGAATTCGACTCCTGTGATTTTTTCAATAACCCTGGGTCTAAAAAAATTGGTAGAATTCGAAAATTAAGAAATTTGAACTTTTCCGTACGATTAACATGTGGAAAATTAAAAACGAAAATTTTTGATAGTGCACTTTTTGGGACCAACTTTTGAACCACTTAATATTTTCTGAGTGTTATAAAATTGGAATTTTAGATTCTGCTATATACTAGCTTCAATTTCTTCATAGTAAAAAAATTTTGAAAATTTTACTTTTTGAACCTTAATTCATTGAACATCGTCCCCCTGTGTAATTTCAATGAGGGAAATCGGCTCAAATACTTTCCTTGTCTTATTTTTGGTTGCAAATATGTGACGATTTAACTGCGGAATTCAACTTGGTTGATTTTTTCAATAACCCTGGGGCCAAAAAAATTGAAAGAATTCGAAAATGTCGAAATTTGAAGTTTTCCGTACGATTAACATGTGAAAAATTAAAAACGAAAACTTTTGATAGTGCTCTTTTTGGGACCAACTTTTCAACCCCTTAATATTTTCTGAGTGTTATAAAATTGGAATTGGAGATTCTGCTATATAATAGCTTCAACTTCTACATAGTAAAGAAATTTTGAAAATTTTACTTTTTGAACAATTATTCATTGAACATCGCCCCCCCCCCCCCGTGTATTTTCAATGAGGGAAATTAGCTCAAATGCTTGCCTTTTCTGATTTTTTTTTGCGAATATGTGACGATTTGACTGCGGAATTCGACTCCTGTGAATTTTTCAATAACCCTGGGTCGAAAAAAATAGGAAGAATTCGAAAATGAAGAAATTTGAAATTTTTCGTACAATTAACATGTAAATTATTAAAAACGAGAAATTTTGATCGTGCACTTTTTGGGACCAACTTTTGAACCACTTAATATTTTCTGATTGTTATAAAATTGGAATTGGAGATTCTGCTATATACTAGCTTCAACATCTTCACAGTAAAAAAATTTTGAAAATTTTATTTTTTGAACAATAATTCATTGAACATCGTCCCCCCGTGTATTTTCATTGAGGGAAATAGGCTCAAATGCTTTTATTTTCTTATTTTTGTAAGCGAATATGTGACGATTTGACTGGAGAATTCGACTTGGGTGATTTTTTCAATAACCCTGGGTGTAAAAAAATTGGAAGAATTCGAAAATTAAGAAATTTGAAGTTTTCCGTACGATTAAAATGTGAAAATTAAAAACGAAAATTTTTGATCGTGCACTTTTTGGGACCAACTTTTGAACCACTTAATATTTTCTGAGTGTTATAAAATTGAAATTAGAGATTCTGCTATATACTAGCTTCAACATCTTCATAGTAAAAAAATTTTGAAAATTTTACTTTTTGAACAATTATTCATTTAACATCGTCCCCCCATGTATTTTCAATGAGGGAAATTAGCCCAAATGCTTGCCTTTTCTGATTTTTTGTTGCGAATATGTGACGATTTGACTGCGGAATTCGACTCCTGTGATATTTTCAATAACCCTGGTTCTAAAAAAATTGGAAGAATTCGAAAATTAAGAAATTTGAACTTTTCCGTACGATTAACATGTGGAAAATTAAAAACGAAAATTTTTGATCGTGCACTTTTTGGGACCAACTTTTGAACCACTTAATATTTTCTGAGTGTTATAAAATTGGAATTGGAGATTCTGCTATATACTAGCTTCAACATCTTCATAGTAAAAAAATTTTGAAAATTTTACTTTTTGAACAATTATTCATTTAACATCGTCCCCCCATGTATTTTCAATGAGGGAAATTAGCCCAAATGCTTGCCTTTCTGATTTTTTGTTGCGAATATGTGACGATTTGACTGCGGAATTCGACTCCTGTGATATTTTCAATAACCCTGGTTCTAAAAAAATTGGAAGAATTCGAAAATTAAGAAATTTGAACTTTTCCGTACGATTAACATGTGGAAAATTAAAAACGAAAATTTTTGATAGTGCACTTTTTGGGACCAACTTTTCAACCACTTAATATTTTCTGAGTATTATTAAATTGTAATTGGAGATTCTGCTATAATCTAACTTTAATTTCTTCATAGTATAGAAATTTTGAAAATTTTACTTTTTAAACAATAATTCATTGAACATCGTCCCCCCGTGTATTTTCATTGAGGGAAATAGCCTCAAATGCTTTTATTTTCTTATTTTTGTTAGCGAATATGTGACGATTTGACTGCAGAATTCGACTTGGGTGATTTTTTCAATAACCCTGGGTGTAAAAAAATTGGAAGAATTCGAAAAAGAAGAAATTTGAAGTTTTCCGTACGATTAACATGTGGAAAATTAAAAACGAAAAATTTTGATCGTTCCCTTTTTGGGACCAACTTTTGAACCACTTAATATTTTCTGAGTGTTATAAAATTGGAATTTTAGATTCTGCTATATACTAGCTTCAATTTCATCATAGTAAAAAAATTTTGAAAATTTTACTTTTTGAACAATAATTCATTGAACAGCTCCCCCCCCCCCCCCCGTGTATTTTCAATGAGGGAAATTAGCCCAAATGCTTGCCTTTTCTGATTTTTTGTTGCGAATATGTGACGATTTGACTGCGGAATTCGACTCCTGTGATTTTTTCAATAACTCTGGGTCTAAAAAAATTGGTAGAATTCGAAAATTAAGAAATTTGAACTTTTCCGTACGATTAACATGTGGAAAATTAAAAACGAAAATTTTTGATAGTGCACTTTTTGGGACCAACTTTTCAACCACTTAATATTTTCTGAGTATTATTAAATTGGAATTTTAGATTCTGCTATATACTAGCTTTAATTTCTTCATAGTATAGAAATTTTGAAAATTTTACTTTTTAAACAATAATTCATTGAACATCGTCCCCCCGTGTATTTTCATTGAGGGAAATAGCCTCAAATGCTTTTATTTTCTTATTTTTGTTAGCGAATATGTGACGATTTGACTGCAGAATTCGACTTGGGTGATTTTTTCAATAACCCTGGGTGTAAAAAAATTGGAAGAATTCGAAAAAGAAGAAATTTGAAGTTTTCCGTACGATTAACATGTGGAAAATTAAAAACGAAAAATTTTGATCGTTCCCTTTTTGGGACCAACTTTTGAACCACTTAATATTTCCTGAGTGTTATAAAATTGAAATTAGAGATTCTGCTATATACTAGCTTCAACATCTTCATAGTAAAAAAATTTTGAAAATTTTACTTTTTGAACAATTATTCATTTAACATCGTCCCCCCATGTATTTTCAATGAGGGAAATTAGCCCAAATGCTTGCCTTTTCTGATTTTTTGTTGCGAATATGTGACGATTTGACTGCGGAATTCGACTCCTGTGATATTTTCAATAACCCTGGTTCTAAAAAAATTGGAAGAATTCGAAAATTAAGAAATTTGAACTTTTCCGTACGATTAACATGTGGAAAATTAAAAACGAAAATTTTTGATAGTGCACTTTTTGGGACCAACTTTTCAACCACTTATTATTTTCTGAGTGTTATAAAATTGGAATTGGAGATTCTGCTATATACTAGCTTCAACTTCTACATAGTAAAGAAATTTTGAAAATTTTACTTTTTGAACAATTATTCATTGAACATCGCCCTCCCCCCGTGTATTTTCAATGAGGGAAATTAGCTCAAATGCTTGCCTTTTCTGATTTTTTGTTGCGAATATGTGACGATTTGACTGCGGAATTCGACTCGGGGGATTTTTTCAATAACCCTGGGTCTAAAAAAATAGGAAGAATTCGAAAATGAAGAAATTTGAATTTTACCGTACGATTAACATGTGGACAATTAAAAACGAAAAATTTTGATCGTGCACTTTTTGGGACCAATTTTGAACCACTTAATATTTTTTGAGTGTTATAAAATTGGAATTAAAGATTCTGCTATATACTAGCTTCAACTTCTTCATTGTAAAAAAATTTTGAAAATTTTATTTTTTGAACAATAATTCATTGAACATCGTCCCCCCGTGTATTTTCATTGAGGGAAATAGGCTCAAATGCTTTTATTTTCTTATTTTTGTAAGCGAATATGTGACGATTTGACTGCAGAATTCGACTTGGGTGATTTTTTCAATAACCCTGGGTGTAAAAAAATTGGAAGAATTCGAAAATTAAGAAATTTGAAGTTTTCCGTACGATTAACATGTGAAAATTGAAAACGAAAATTTTTGATCGTGCACTTTTTGGGACCATCTTTTGAACCACTTAATATTTTCTGAGTGTTATAAAATTGAAATTAGAGATTCTGCTATATACTAGCTTCAACATCTTCATAGTAAAAAAATTTTGAAAATTTTACTTTTTGAACAATTAATCATTTAACATCGTCCCCCCATGTATTTTCAATGAGGGAAATTAGCCCAAATGCTTGCCTTTTCTGATTTTTTGTTGCGAATATGTGACGATTTGACTGCGGAATTCGACTCGGGTGATTTTTTCAATAACCCTGGGTCTAAAAAAATAGGAAGAATTCGAAAATGAAGAAATTTGAAGTTTTCCGTACGATTAACATGTGGAAAATTAAAAACGAAAACTTTTGATAGTGCTCTTTTTGGGACCAACTTTTCAACCCCTTAATATTTTCTGAGTATTATTAAATTGGAATTAAAGATTCTGCTATATACTAGCTTCAACTTCTTCATTGTAAAAAAATTTTGAAAATTTTACTTTTTAAACAATAATTCATTGAACATCGTCCCCCCGTGTATTTTCATTGAGGGAAATAGGCTCAAATGCTTTTATTTTCTTATTTTTTTTTGCGAATATGTGACGATTTGACTGCAGAATTCGACTTGGGTGATTTTTTCAATAACCCTGGGTGTAAAAAAATTGGAAGAATTCGAAAATAAAGAAATTGGAAGTTTTCCGTACGATTGACATGTAAATTATTAAAAACAACAAAAATTTTGATCGCGCACGTTTTGGGACAAACTTTTGAACCACTTAATATTTTCTGATTGTTATAAAATTGGAATTGGAGATTCTGCTATATACTAGCTTCAATTTCTTCATAGTAAAAAAATTTTGAAAATTTTACTTTTTGAACAATAATTCATTGAAAATCGTCCCCCCGTGTATTTTCAATGAGGGAAATAGGCTCAAATACTTTCCTTTTCTTATTTTTGGTTGCAAATATGTGACGATTTGACTGCGGAATTCGACTCGGGTGATTTTTTCAATAACCCTGGGTCTAAAAAAATAGGAAGAATTCGAAAATGAAGAAATTTAAAGTTTTTCGTACGATTAACATGTAAATTATTAAAAACGAAATATTTTGATGGTGCACTTTTTGGGACCAACTTTTGAACCACTTAATATTTTCTGATGGTTATAAAATTGGAATTGGAGATTCTGATATATACTAGCTTCAATTTCTTCATAGTAAAAAAATTTTGAAAATTTTACTTTTTGAACAATAATTCATTGAACATCGTCCCCCCCGTTATTTTCAATCGGAGAAATAGGATCAAATGCTTTCCTTTTCTTATTTTTGTTAGGGAATATGTGACGATTTGACTGCAGAATTCGACTTGGGTGATTTTTTCAATAACCCTGGGTGTAAAAAAATTGGAAGAATTCGAAAAAGAAGAAATTTGAAGTTTTCCGTACGATTAACATGTGGAAAATTAAAAACGAAAAATTTTGATCGTTCCCTTTTTGGGACCAACTTTTGAACCACTTAATATTTTCTGAGTGTTATAAAATTGGAATTTTAGATTCTGCTATATACTAGCTTCAATTTCATCATAGTAAAAAATTTTTGAAAATTTTACTTTTTGAACAATAATTCATTGAACATCGCCCCCCCCCCCCCCGCTCGTGTATTTTCAATGAGGGGATTTAGCCCAAATGCTTGCCTTTTCTGATTTTTTGTTGCGAATATGTGACGATTTGACTGCGGAATTCGACTCCTGTGATTTTGTCAATAACCCTGGGTATAAAAAAATTGGTAGAATTCGAAAATTAAGAAATTTGAACTTTTCCGTACGATTAACATGTGGAAAATTAAAAACGAAAATTTTTGATAGTGCACTTTTTGGGACCAACTTTTCAACCACTTATTATTTTCTGAGTGTTATAAAATTGGAATTGGAGATTCTGCTATATACTAGCTTCAACTTCTACATAGTAAAGAAATTTTGAAAATTTTACTTTTTGAACAATTATTCATTGAACATCGCCCCCCCCCCCGTGTATTTTCAATGAGGGAAATTAGCTCAAATGCTTGCCTTTTCTGATTTTTTTTTGCGAATATGTGACGATTTGACTGCGGAATTCAACTCCTGTGAATTTTTCAATAACCCTGGGTCGAAAAAAATAGGAAGAATTCGCAAATGAGGAAATTTGAAGTTTTTCGTACAATTAACATGTAAATTATTAAAAACGAGAAATTTTGATCGTGCACTTTTTGGGACCAACTTTTAAACCACTTAATATTTTCTGAGTGTTATAAAATTGGAATTAAACATTCTGCTATATACTAGCTTCAATTTCTTCATAGTAAAAAAATTTTGAAAATTTTAATTTTTAAACAATAATTCATTGAACATCGTCCCCCCGTGTATTTTCATTGAGGGAAATAGGCTCAAATGCTTTTATTTTCTTATTTTTGTTAGCGAATATGTGACGATTTGACTGCGGAATTCGACTCCTGTGATTTTTTCAATAACCCTGGGTGTAAAAAAATTGGAAGAATTCGAAAATTAAGAAATTTGAAATTTTCCGTACGATTAACATGTGGAAAATTAAAAACGAAAAATTTTGATAGTGCACTTTTTGGGACCAACTTTTCAACCACTTATTATTTTCTGAGTGTAATAAAATAGGAATTGGAGATTCCGCTATATACTAGCTTCAACTTCTACATAGTAAAGAAATTTTGAAAATTTTAGTTTTTGAACAATTATTCATTGAACATCGTCCCCCCCGTGTATTTTCAATGATTGAAATTAGCTCAAATGCTAGCCTTTTCTGATTTTTTTTTGCGAATATGTGACGATTTGACTGCGGAATTCGACTCCTGTGAATTTTTCAATAACCCTGGGTCGAAAAAAATAGGAAGAATTCGAAAATGAAGAAATTTGAACTTTACCGTACGATTAACATGTGGACAATTAAAAACGAAAAATTTTGATAGTGCACTTTTTGGGACCAACTTTTCAACCACTTATTATTTTCTGAGTGTAATAAAATTGGAATTGGAGATTCTGCTATATATTAGCTTCAACTTCTACATAGTAAAGAAATTTTGAAAATTTTAGTTTTTGAACAATTATTCATTGAACATCGTCCCCCCCGTGTATTTTCAATGAGGGAAATTAGCTCAAATGCTTGCCTTTTCTGATTTTTTTTTGCGAATATGTGACAATTTGACTGCGGAATTCGACTCCTGTGAATTTTTCAATAACCCTGGGTCAAAAAAAATAGGAAGAATTCGAAAATGAAGAAATTTGAACTTTACCGTAAGATTAACATGTGGACAATTAAAAACGAAAAATTTTGATAGTGCACTTTTTGGGACCAACTTTTCAACCACTTATTATTTTCTGAGTGTTATAAAATTGGAATTGGAGATTCTGCTATATACTAGCTTCAACTTCTACATAGTAAAGAAATTTTGAAAATTTTAGTTTTTGAACAATTATTCATTGAACATCGTCCCCCCCGTGTATTTTCAATGAGGGAAATTAGCTCAAATGCTTGCCTTTTCTGATTTTTTTTTGCGAATATGTGACGATTTGACTGCGGAATTCGACTCGGGGGATTTTTTCAATAACCCTGGGTCTAAAATAATAGGAAGAATTCGAAAATGAAGAAATTTGAACTTTACCGTACGATTAACATGTGGACAATTAAAAACGAAAATTTTTGATCGTGCACTTTTTGGGACCAACTTTTGAACCACTTAATATTTTCTGATGGTTATAAAATTGGAATTGGAGATTCTGATATATACTAGCTTTAATTTCTTCATAGTAAAAAAATTTTGAAAATTTTACTTTTTGAACAATAATTCATTGAACATCGTCCCCCCCGTGTATTTTCAATCGGAGAAATAGGATCAAATGCTTTCCTTTTCTTGTTTTTGTTTGCGAATGTGTGACGATTTGACTGCAGAATTCGACTCGGGTGATTTTTTCAATAACCCTGGGTGTAAAAAAATTGGAAGAATTTGAAAATAAAGAAATGTGAAGTTTTCCGTACGATTAACATGTAAATTATTAAAAACGAAAAATTTTGATCGCGCACTTTTTGGGACCAACTTTTGAACCACTTAATATTTTCTGAATGTTATAAAATTGAAATTGGAGATTCTGCTATATACTAGATTCAATTTCTTCATAGTAAAAAAATTTTGAAAATTTTACTTTTTGAACAATAATTCATTGAACATCGTCCCACCCGTGTATTTTCAATGAGGGAAATTAGCTCAAATGCTTGCCTTTTCTGATATTTTGTTGCGAATATGTGACGATTTGACTGCGGAATTCGACTCCTGTGAATTTTTCAATAACCCTGGGTCGAAAAAAATAGGAAGAATTCGAAAATGAAGAAATTTGAACTTTACCGTACGATTAACATGTGGACAATTAAAAACGAAAATTTTTGATAGTGCACTTTTTGGGACCAACTTTTCAACCACTTATTATTTTCTGAGTGTTATAAAATTGAAATTGGAGATTCTGCTATATACTAGCTTCAACTTCTACATAGTAAAGAAATTTTGAAAATTTACTTTTTGAACAATTATTCATTGAACATCGTCCCCCCCCCCCCCGTGTATTTTCAATGAGGGAAATTAGTTCAAATGCTTGCCTTTTCTGATTTTTTGTTGCGAATATGTGACGATTTGACTGCGGAATTCGACTCGGGGGATTTTTTCAATAACGCTGGGTCTAAAAAAATAGGAAGAATTCGAAAATGAAGAAATTTGAACTTTACCGTACGATTAACATGTGGACAATTAAAAACGAAAATTTTTGATAGTGCACTTTTTGGGACCAACTTTTCAACCACTTATTATTTTCTGAGTGTTATAAAATTGGAATTGGCGATTCTGCTATATACTAGCTTCAACTTCTACATAGTAAAGAAATTTTGAAAATTTTACTTTTTGAACAATTATTCATTGAACATCGTCCCCCCCGTGTATTTTCAATCGGAGAAATAGGATCAAATGCTTTCCTTTTCTTGTTTTTGTTTGCGAATGTGTGACGATTTGACTGCAGAATTCGACTCGGGTGATTTTTTCAATAATCCTGGGTGTAAAAAAATTGGAAGAATTTGAAAATAAAGAAATTTGAAGTTTTCCGTACGATTAACATGTAAATTATTAAAAACGAAAAATTTTGATCTCGCATTTTTTGGGACCAACTTTTGAACCACTTAATATTTTCTGAATGTTATAAAATTGGAATTGGAGATTCTGCTATATACTAGCTTCAATTTCTTCATAGTAAAAAAATTTTGAAAATTTTACTTTTTGAACAATAATTCATTGAACATCGTCCCACCCGTGTATTTTCAATGAAGGAAATTAGCTCAAATGCTTGCCTTTTCTGATATTTTGTTGCGAATATGTGACGATTTGACTGCGGAATTCGACTCGGGTGATTTTTTTCAATAGCCCTGGGTCTAAAAAAATAGGAAGAATTCGAAAATGAAGAAATTTGAAGTTATCCGTACGATTAACATGTAAATTATTAAAAACGAAAAATTTTGATAGTGCTCTTTTTGGGACCAACTTTTCAACCCCTTAATATTTTCTGAGTATTATTAAATTAAAATTGGAGATTCTGCTATATTCTAGCTTCAATTTCTTCATAGTATAGAAATTTTGAAAATTTTACTTTTTAAACAATAATTCATTGAACATCGTCCCCCCGTGTATTTTCATTGAGGGAAATAGCTTCAAATGCTTTTATTTTCTTATTTTTGTTAGCGAATATGTGACGATTTGACTGCAGAATTCGACTTGGGTGATTTTTTCAATAACCCTGGGTGTAAAAAAATTGGAAGAATTCGAAAAAGAAGAAATTTGAAGTTTTCTGTACGATTAACATGTGGAAAATTTAAAACGAAAAATTTTGATCGTTCCCTTTTTGGGACCAACTTTTGAACCACTTAGTATTTTCTGAGTGTTATAAAATTGGAATTTTAGATTCTGCTATATACTAGCTTCAATTTCATCATAGTAAAAAAAATTTGAAAATTTTACTTTTTGAACAATAATTCATTGAACATCGTCCCCCCCGTGTATTTTCAATGAGGGAAATAATCTCAAATGCTTGCCTTTTCGGATTTTTTGTTGCGAATATGTGACGATTTGACTGCGGAATTCGACTCGGGTGATTTTTTCATTAACCCTGGATCTAAAAAAATAGGAAGAATTCGAAAATGAAGCAATTTGAAGTTTTCCGCACGATTAACAGGTGGACAATTAAAAACGAGAAATTTTGATCGTGCACTTTTTGGGACCAACTTTTGAACCACTTATTATTTTCTGAGTGTTATAAAATTGGAATTAAACATTCTGCTATATACTAGCTTCAATTTTTTTCATAGTAAAAAAATTTTGAAAATTTTAATTTTTAAACAATAATTCATTGAACATCGTCCCCCCGTGTATTTTCATTGAGGGAAATAGGCTCAAATGCTTTTATTTTCTTATTTTTGTTAGCGAATATTTGACGATTTGACTGCGGAATTCGACTCCTGTGATTTTTTCAATAACAATGGGTGTAAAAAAATTGGAAGAATTCGAAAATTAAGAAATTTGAAATTTTCCGTACGATTAACATGTGGAAAATTAAAAACGAAAATTTTTGATAGTGCACTTTTTGGGACCAACTTTTCAACCACTTATTATTTTCTGAGTGTTATAAAATTGAAATTGGAGATTCTGCTATATACTAGCTTCAACTTCTACATAGTAAAGAAATTTTGAAAATTTACTTTTTGAACAATTATTCATTGAACATCGTCCCCCCCCCGTGTATTTTCAATGAGGGAAATTAGTTCAAATGCTTGCCTTTTCTGATTTTTTGTTGCGAATATGTGACGATTTGACTGCGGAATTCGACTCGGGGGATTTTTTCAATAACCCTGGGTCTAAAAAAATAGGAAGAATTCGAAAATGAAGAAATTTGAACTTTACCGTACGATTAACATGTGGACAATTAAAAACGAAAATTTTTGATAGTGCACTTTTTGGGACCAACTTTTCAACCACTTATTATTTTCTGAGTGTTATAAAATTGGAATTGGAGATTCTGCTATATACTAGCTTCAACTTCTACATAGTAAAGAAATTTTGAAAATTTTACTTTTTGAACAATTATTCATTGAACATCGTCTCCCCCGTGTATTTTCAATCGGAGAAATAGGATCAAATGCTTTCCTTTTCTTGTTTTTGTTTGCGAATGTGTGACGATTTGACTGCAGAATTCGACTCGGGTGATTTTTTCAATAATCCTGGGTGTAAAAAAATTGGAAGAATTTGAAAATAAAGATATTTGAAGTTTTCTGTACGATTAACATGTAAATTATTAAAAACGAAAAATTTTGATCGCGCACTTTTTGGGACCAACTATTGAACCACTTAATATTTTCTGAATGTTATAAAATTGGAATTGGAGATTCTGCTATATACTAGTTTCAATTTCTTCATAGTAAAAAAATTTTGAAAATTTTACTTTTTGAACAATAATTCATTGAACATCGTCCCACCCGTGTATTTTCAATGAAGGAAATTAGCTCAAATGCTTGCCTTTTCTGATATTTTGTTGCGAATATGTGACGATTTGACTGCGGAATTCGACTCGGGTGATTTTTTCAATAACCCTGGGTCTAAAAAAATAGGAAGAATTCGAAAATGAAGAAATTTGAAGTTTTTCGTACGATTAACATGTAAATTATTAAAAACGAAAAATTTTGATAGTGCTCTTTTTGGGACCAACTTTTCAACCCCTTAATATTTTCTGAGTATTATTAAATTAAAATTGGAGATTCTGCTATATTCTAGCTTCAATTTCTTCATAGTATAGAAATTTTGAAAATTTTACTTTTTAAACAATAATTCATTGAACATCGTCCCCCCGTGTATTTTCATTGAGGGAAATAGCTTCAAATGCTTTTATTTTCTTATTTTTGTTAGCGAATATGTGACGATTTGACTGCAGAATTCGACTTGGGTGATTTTTTCAATAACCCTGAGTGTAAAAAAATTGGAAGAATTCGAAAAAGAAGAAATTTGAAGTTTTCTGTACGATTAACATGTGGAAAATTAAAAACGAAAATTTTTGATAGTGCACTTTTTGGGACCAACTTTTCAACCACTTATTATTTTCTGAGTGTTATAAAATTGGAATGGGAGATTCTGCTATATACTAGCTTCAACTTCTACATAGTAAAGAAATTTTGAAAAATTTTACTTTTCGAACAATTATTCATTGAACATCGTCCCCCTCGTGTATTTTCAATGAGGGAAATTAGCTCAAATGCTTGCCTTTTCTGATTTTTTTTTGCGAATATGTGACGATTTGACTGCGGAATTCGACTCCTGTGAATTTTTCAATAACCCTGGGTCGAAAAAAATAGGAAGAATTCGGAAATGAAGAAATTTGAACTTTACCGTACGATTAACATGTGGACAATTAAAAACGAAAATTTTTGATAGTGCACTTTTTGGGACCAACTTTTCAACCACTTATTATTTTCTGAGTGTTATAAAATTGGAATTGGAGATTCTGCTATATACTAGCTTCAACTTCTACATAGTAAAGAAATTTTGAAAATTTTACTTTTTGAACAATTATTCATTGAACATCATCCCCCCCGTGTATTTTCAATGAGGGAAATTAGTTCAAATGCTTGCCTTTTCTGATTTTTTGTTGCAAATATGTGACGATTTGACTGCGGAATTCGACTCGGGGGATTTTTTCAATAACCCTGGGTCTAAAAAAATAGGAAGAATTCGAAAATGAAGAAATTTGAACTTTACCGTACGATTAACATGTGGACAATTAAAAACGAAAAATTTTGATCGTGCACTTTTTGGGACCAATTTTGAACCACTTAATATTTTCTGATGGTTATAAAATTGGAATTGGAGATTCTGCTATATACTAGCTTCAATTTCTTCATAGTAAAAAAATTTTGAAAATTTTACTTTTTGAACAATAATTCATTGAACATCGTCCCCCCGTGTATTTTCAATGAGGGAAATAGGCTCAAATACTTTCCTTTTCTCATTTTTGGTTGCAAATATGTGACGATTTGATTGCGGAATTCGACTCGGGTGATTTTTTCAATAACCCTGGGTTAAAAAAAATTGAAAGAATTCGAAAATGTCGAAATTTGAAATTTTCCGTACGATTAACATGTGAAAAATTAAAAACGAAAATTTTTGATAGTGCTCTTTTTGGGACCAACTTTTCAACCCCTTAATATTTTCTGAGTATTATTAAATTGTAATTGGAGATTCTGCTATATTCTAGCTTCAATTTCTTCATAGTATAGAAATTTTGAAAATTTTACTTTTTGAACAATAATTCATTGAACATCGTCCCCCCCGTGTACTTTCAATGCGGAAAATAAGCTCAAATGCTTGCCTTTTCGGATTTTTTGTTGCGAATATGTGACGATTTGACTGCGGAATTCGACTCGGGTGATTTTTTCAATAACCCTGGGTCTAAAAAAATAGGAAGAATTCGAAAATGAAGAAATTTGAAGTTTTCCGCACGATTAACAATTGGACAATTAAAAACGAGAAATTTTGATCGTGCACTTTTTGGGACCAACTTTTGAACCACTTAATATTTTCTGAGTGTTATAAAATTGGAATTAATGATTCTGCTATATACTAGCTTCAATTTCTTCATATTAAAAAAATTTTGAAAATTTTACTTTTTAAACAATAATTCATTGAACATCGTCCCCCGTGTATTTTCAATCGGAGAAATAGGATCAAATGCTTTCCTTTTCTTGTTTTTGTTTGCGAATGTGTGACGATTTGACTGCAGAATTCGACTTGGGTTTTTTTTTCAATAACCTTGGGTGTAAAAAAATTGGAAGAATTCGAAAATTAAGAAATTTGAAGTTTTCCGTACGATTAACATGTGAAAATTAAAAACGAAAATTTTTGATCGTGCACTTTTTGGGACCAACTTTTGAACCACTTAATATTTTCTGAGTGTTATAAAATTGGAATTGGAGATTCTGCTATATACTAGCTTCAATTTCTTCATAGTAAAAAAATTTTGAAAATTTTTCTTTTTGAACAATAATTCATTGAACATCGTCCCCCCCCCCCCTTCTATTTTCAATGAGGGAAATTAGCTCAAATGCTTGCCTTTTCTGATATTTTGTTGCGAATATGTGACGATTTGACTGCGGAATTCGACTCCTGTGATTTTTTCAATAAACCTGGGTGTAAAAAAATTGGAAGAATTCGAAAATTAAGAAATTTGAAATTTTCCGTACGATTAACATGTGGAAAATAAAAAACGAAAAATTTTGATAGTGCACTTTTTGGGACCAACTTTTCAACCACTTATTATTTTCTGAGTGTTATAAAATTGGAATTGGAGATTCTGCTATATACTAGCTTCAACTTCTACATAGTAAAGAAATTTTGAAAATTTTAGTTTTTGAACAATTATTCATTGAACATCGTCCCCCCCGTGTATTTTCAATGACGGAAATTAGCTCAAATGCTTGCCTTTTCTGATTTTTTTTTTGCGAATATGTGACGATTTGACTGCGGAATTCGACTCCTGTGAATTTTTCAATAACCCTGGGTCGAAAAAAATAGGAAGAATTCGAAAATGAAGAAATTTGAACTTTACCGTACGATTAACATGTGGACAATTAAAAACGAAAATTTTTGATAGTGCACTTTTTGGGACCAACTTTTCAACCACTTATTATTTTCTGAGTGTTATAAAATTGGAATTGGAGATTCTGCTATATACTAGCTTCAACTTCTACATAGTAAAGAAATTTTGAAAATTTTCGTTTTTGAACAATTATTCATTGAACATCGTCCCCCCCGTGTATTTTCAATGAGGGAAATTAGCTCAAATGCTTGCCTTTTCTGATTTTTTTTTGCGAATATGTGACGATTTGACTGCGGAATTCGACTCGGGGGATTTTTTCAATAACCCTGGGTCTAAAATAATAGGAAGAATTCGAAAATGAAGAAATTTGAACTTTACCGTACGATTAACATGTGGACAATTAAAAACGAAAATTTTTGATCGTGCACTTTTTGGGACCAACTTTTGAACCACTTAATATTTTCTGATGGTTATAAAATTGGAATTGGAGATTCTGCTATATACTAGCTTCAATTTCTTCATATTAAAAAAATTTTGAAAATTTTACTTTTTAAACAATAATTCATTGAACATCGTCCCCCGTGTATTTTCAATCGGAGAAATAGGATCAAATGCTTTCCTTTTCTTGTTTTTGTTTGCGAATGTGTGACGATTTGACTGCAGAATTCGACTTGGGTTTTTTTTTCAATAACCTTGGGTGTAAAAAAATTGGAAGAATTCGAAAATTAAGAAATTTGAAGTTTTCCGTACGATTAACATGTGAAAATTAAAAACGAAAATTTTTGATCGTGCACTTTTTGGGACCAACTTTTGAACCACTTAATATTTTCTGAGTGTTATAAAATTGGAATTGGAGATTCTGCTATATACTAGCTTCAATTTCTTCATAGTAAAAAAATTTTGAAAATTTTTCTTTTTGAACAATAATTCATTGAACATCGTCCCCCCCCCCCCCTTCTATTTTCAATGAGGGAAATTAGCTCAAATGCTTGCCTTTTCTGATATTTTGTTGCGAATATGTGACGATTTGACTGCGGAATTCGACTCCTGTGATTTTTTCAATAAACCTGGGTGTAAAAAAATTGGAAGAATTCGAAAATTAAGAAATTTGAAATTTTCCGTACGATTAACATGTGGAAAATAAAAAACGAAAAATTTTGATAGTGCACTTTTTGGGACCAACTTTTCAACCACTTATTATTTTCTGAGTGTTATAAAATTGGAATTGGAGATTCTGCTATATACTAGCTTCAACTTCTACATAGTAAAGAAATTTTGAAAATTTTAGTTTTTGAACAATTATTCATTGAACATCGTCCCCCCCGTGTATTTTCAATGACGGAAATTAGCTCAAATGCTTGCCTTTTCTGATTTTTTTTTTGCGAATATGTGACGATTTGACTGCGGAATTCGACTCCTGTGAATTTTTCAATAACCCTGGGTCGAAAAAAATAGGAAGAATTCGAAAATGAAGAAATTTGAACTTTACCGTACGATTAACATGTGGACAATTAAAAACGAAAATTTTTGATAGTGCACTTTTTGGGACCACCTTTTCAACCACTTATTATTTTCTGAGTGTTATAAAATTGGAATTGGAGATTCTGCTATATACTAGCTTCAACTTCTACATAGTAAAGAAATTTTGAAAATTTTAGTTTTTGAACAATTATTCATTGAACATCGTCCCCCCCGTGTATTTTCAATGAGGGAAATTAGCTCAAATGCTTGCCTTTTCTGATTTTTTTTTGCGAATATGTGACGATTTGACTGCGGAATTCGACTCGGGGGATTTTTTCAATAACCCTGGGTCTAAAATAATAGGAAGAATTCGAAAATGAAGAAATTTGAACTTTACCGTACGATTAACATGTGGACAATTAAAAACGAAAATTTTTGATCGTGCACTTTTTGGGACCAACTTTTGAACCACTTAATATTTTCTGATGGTTATAAAATTGGAATTGGAGATTCTGATATATACTAGCTTTAATTTCTTCATAGTAAAAAAATTTTGAAAATTTTACTTTTTGAACAATAATTCATTGAACATCGTCCCCCCCGTGTATTTTCAATCGGAGAAATAGGATCAAATGCTTTCCTTTTCTTGTTTTTGTTTGCGAATGTGTGACGATTTGACTGCAGAATTCGACTCGGGTGATTTTTTCAATAACCCTGGGTGTAAAAAAATTGGAAGAATTTGAAAATAAAGAAATGTGAAGTTTTCCGTACGATTAACATGTAAATTATTAAAAACGAAAAATTTTGATCGCGCACTTTTTGGGACCAACTTTTGAACCACTTAATATTTTCTGAATGTTATAAAATTGAAATTGGAGATTCTGCTATATACTAGATTCAATTTCTTCATAGTAAAAAAATTTTGAAAATTTTACTTTTTGAACAATAATTCATTGAACATCGTCCCACCCGTGTATTTTCAATGAGGGAAATTAGCTCAAATGCTTGCCTTTTCTGATATTTTGTTGCGAATATGTGACGATTTGACTGCGGAATTCGACTCCTGTGAATTTTTCAATAACCCTGGGTCGAAAAAAATAGGAAGAATTCGAAAATGAAGAAATTTGAACTTTACCGTACGATTAACATGTGGACAATTAAAAACGAAAATTTTTGATAGTGCACTTTTTGGGACCAACTTTTCAACCACTTATTATTTTCTGAGTGTTATAAAATTGAAATTGGAGATTCTGCTATATACTAGCTTCAACTTCTACATAGTAAAGAAATTTTGAAAATTTACTTTTTGAACAATTATTCATTGAACATCGTCCCCCCCCCCCCGTGTATTTTCAATGAGGGAAATTAGTTCAAATGCTTGCCTTTTCTGATTTTTTGTTGCGAATATGTGACGATTTGACTGCGGAATTCGACTCGGGGGATTTTTTCAATAACGCTGGGTCTAAAAAAATAGGAAGAATTCGAAAATGAAGAAATTTGAACTTTACCGTACGATTAACATGTGGACAATTAAAAACGAAAATTTTTGATAGTGCACTTTTTGGGACCAACTTTTCAACCACTTATTATTTTCTGAGTGTTATAAAATTGGAATTGGCGATTCTGCTATATACTAGCTTCAACTTCTACATAGTAAAGAAATTTTGAAAATTTTACTTTTTGAACAATTATTCATTGAACATCGTCCCCCCCGTGTATTTTCAATCGGAGAAATAGGATCAAATGCTTTCCTTTTCTTGTTTTTGTTTGCGAATGTGTGACGATTTGACTGCAGAATTCGACTCGGGTGATTTTTTCAATAATCCTGGGTGTAAAAAAATTGGAAGAATTTGAAAATAAAGAAATTTGAAGTTTTCCGTACGATTAACATGTAAATTATTAAAAACGAAAAATTTTGATCTCGCATTTTTTGGGACCAACTTTTGAACCACTTAATATTTTCTGAATGTTATAAAATTGGAATTGGAGATTCTGCTATATACTAGCTTCAATTTCTTCATAGTAAAAAAATTTTGAAAATTTTACTTTTTGAACAATAATTCATTGAACATCGTCCCACCCGTGTATTTTCAATGAAGGAAATTAGCTCAAATGCTTGCCTTTTCTGATATTTTGTTGCGAATATGTGACGATTTGACTGCGGAATTCGACTCGGGTGATTTTTTTCAATAGCCCTGGGTCTAAAAAAATAGGAAGAATTCGAAAATGAAGAAATTTGAAGTTATCCGTACGATTAACATGTAAATTATTAAAAACGAAAAATTTTGATAGTGCTCTTTTTGGGACCAACTTTTCAACCCCTTAATATTTTCTGAGTATTATTAAATTAAAATTGGAGATTCTGCTATATTCTAGCTTCAATTTCTTCATAGTATAGAAATTTTGAAAATTTTACTTTTTAAACAATAATTCATTGAACATCGTCCCCCCGTGTATTTTCATTGAGGGAAATAGCTTCAAATGCTTTTATTTTCTTATTTTTGTTAGCGAATATGTGACGATTTGACTGCAGAATTCGACTTGGGTGATTTTTTCAATAACCCTGGGTGTAAAAAAATTGGAAGAATTCGAAAAAGAAGAAATTTGAAGTTTTCTGTACGATTAACATGTGGAAAATTTAAAACGAAAAATTTTGATCGTTCCCTTTTTGGGACCAACTTTTGAACCACTTAGTATTTTCTGAGTGTTATAAAATTGGAATTTTAGATTCTGCTATATACTAGCTTCAATTTCATCATAGTAAAAAAAATTTGAAAATTTTACTTTTTGAACAATAATTCATTGAACATCGTCCCCCCCGTGTATTTTCAATGAGGGAAATAATCTCAAATGCTTGCCTTTTCGGATTTTTTGTTGCGAATATGTGACGATTTGACTGCGGAATTCGACTCGGGTGATTTTTTCATTAACCCTGGATCTAAAAAAATAGGAAGAATTCGAAAATGAAGCAATTTGAAGTTTTCCGCACGATTAACAGGTGGACAATTAAAAACGAGAAATTTTGATCGTGCACTTTTTGGGACCAACTTTTGAACCACTTAATATTTTCTGAGTGTTATAAAATTGGAATTAAACATTCTGCTATATACTAGCTTCAATTTTTTTCATAGTAAAAAAATTTTGAAAATTTTAATTTTTAAACAATAATTCATTGAACATCGTCCCCCCGTTTATTTTCATTGAGGGAAATAGGCTAAAATGCTTTTATTTTCTTATTTTTGTTAGCGAATATTTGACGATTTGACTGCGGAATTCGACTCCTGTGATTTTTTCAATAACAATGGGTGTAAAAAAATTGGAAGAATTCGAAAATTAAGAAATTTGAAATTTTCCGTACGATTAACATGTGGAAAATTAAAAACGAAAATTTTTGATAGTGCACTTTTTGGGACCAACTTTTCAACCACTTATTATTTTCTGAGTGTTATAAAATTGAAATTGGAGATTCTGCTATATACTAGCTTCAACTTCTACATAGTAAAGAAATTTTGAAAATTTACTTTTTGAACAATTATTCATTGAACATCGTCCCCCCCCCGTGTATTTTCAATGAGGGAAATTAGTTCAAATGCTTGCCTTTTCTGATTTTTTGTTGCGAATATGTGACGATTTGACTGCGGAATTCGACTCGGGGGATTTTTTCAATAACCCTGGGTCTAAAAAAATAGGAAGAATTCGAAAATGAAGAAATTTGAACTTTACCGTACGATTAACATGTGGACAATTAAAAACGAAAATTTTTGATAGTGCACTTTTTGGGACCAACTTTTCAACCACTTATTATTTTCTGAGTGTTATAAAATTGGAATTGGAGATTCTGCTATATACTAGCTTCAACTTCTACATAGTAAAGAAATTTTGAAAATTTTACTTTTTGAACAATTATTCATTGAACATCGTCCCCCCCGTGTATTTTCAATCGGAGAAATAGGATCAAATGCTTTCCTTTTCTTGTTTTTGTTTGCGAATGTGTGACGATTTGACTGCAGAATTCGACTCGGGTGATTTTTTCAATAATCCTGGGTGTAAAAAAATTGGAAGAATTTGAAAATAAAGATATTTGAAGTTTTCTGTACGATTAACATGTAAATTATTAAAAACGAAAAATTTTGATCGCGCACTTTTTGGGACCAACTATTGAACCACTTAATATTTTCTGAATGTTATAAAATTGGAATTGGAGATTCTGCTATATACTAGATTCAATTTCTTCATAGTAAAAAAATTTTGAAAATTTTACTTTTTGAACAATAATTCATTGAACATCGTCCCACCCGTGTATTTTCAATGAAGGAAATTAGCTCAAATGCTTGCCTTTTCTGATATTTTGTTGCGAATATGTGACGATTTGACTGCGGAATTCGACTCGGGTGATTTTTTCAATAACCCTGGGTCTAAAAAAATAGGAAGAATTCGAAAATGAAGAAATTTGAAGTTTTTCGTACGATTAACATGTAAATTATTAAAAACGAAAAATTTTGATAGTGCTCTTTTTGGGACCAACTTTTCAACCCCTTAATATTTTCTGAGTATTATTAAATTAAAATTGGAGATTCTGCTATATTCTAGCTTCAATTTCTTCATAGTATAGAAATTTTGAAAATTTTACTTTTTAAACAATAATTCATTGAACATCGTCCCCCCGTGTATTTTCATTGAGGGAAATAGCTTCAAATGCTTTTATTTTCTTATTTTTGTTAGCGAATATGTGACGATTTGACTGCAGAATTCGACTTGGGTGATTTTTTCAATAACCCTGAGTGTAAAAAAATTGGAAGAATTCGAAAAAGAAGAAATTTGAAGTTTTCTGTACGATTAACATGTGGAAAATTAAAAACGAAAATTTTTGATAGTGCACTTTTTGGGACCAACTTTTCAACCACTTATTATTTTCTGAGTGTTATAAAATTGGAATGGGAGATTCTGCTATATACTAGCTTCAACTTCTACATAGTAAAGAAATTTTGAAAAATTTTACTTTTCGAACAATTATTCATTGAACATCGTCCCCCTCGTGTATTTTCAATGAGGGAAATTAGCTCAAATGCTTGCCTTTTCTGATTTTTTTTTGCGAATATGTGACGATTTGACTGCGGAATTCGACTCCTGTGAATTTTTCAATAACCCTGGGTCGAAAAAAATAGGAAGAATTCGGAAATGAAGAAATTTGAACTTTACCGTACGATTAACATGTGGACAATTAAAAACGAAAATTTTTGATAGTGCACTTTTTGGGACCAACTTTTCAACCACTTATTATTTTCTGAGTGTTATAAAATTGGAATTGGAGATTCTGCTATATACTAGCTTCAACTTCTACATAGTAAAGAAATTTTGAAAATTTTACTTTTTGAACAATTATTCATTGAACATCATCCCCCCCGTGTATTTTCAATGAGGGAAATTAGTTCAAATGCTTGCCTTTTCTGATTTTTTGTTGCAAATATGTGACGATTTGACTGCGGAATTCGACTCGGGGGATTTTTTCAATAACCCTGGGTCTAAAAAAATAGGAAGAATTCGAAAATGAAGAAATTTGAACTTAACCGTACGATTAACATGTGGACAATTAAAAACGAAAAATTTTGATCGTGCACTTTTTGGGACCAATTTTGAACCACTTAATATTTTCTGATGGTTATAAAATTGGAATTGGAGATTCTGCTATATACTAGCTTCAATTTCTTCATAGTAAAAAAATTTTGAAAATTTTACTTTTTGAACAATAATTCATTGAACATCGTCCCCCCGTGTATTTTCAATGAGGGAAATAGGCTCAAATACTTTCCTTTTCTCATTTTTGGTTGCAAATATGTGATGATTTGATTGCGGAATTCGACTCGGGTGATTTTTTCAATAACCCTGGGTTAAAAAAAATTGAAAGAATTCGAAAATGTCGAAATTTGAAATTTTCCGTACGATTAACATGTGAAAAATTAAAAACGAAAAATTTTGATAGTGCTCTTTTTGGGACCAACTTTTCAACCCCTTAATATTTTCTGAGTATTATTAAATTGTAATTGGAGATTCTGCTATATTCTAGCTTCAATTTCTTCATAGTATAGAAATTTTGAAAATTTTACTTTTTGAAGAATAATTCATTGAACATCGTCCCCCCCGTGTACTTTCAATGCGGAAAATAAGCTCAAATGCTTGCCTTGTCGGATTTTTTGTTGCGAATATGTGACGATTTGACTGCGGAATTCGACTCGGGTGATTTTTTCAATAACCCTGGGTCTAAAAAAATAGGAAGAATTCGAAAATGAAGAAATTTGAAGTTTTCCGCACGATTAACAATTGGACAATTAAAAACGAGAAATTTTGATCGTGCACTTTTTGGGACCAACTTTTGAACCACTTAATATTTTCTGAGTGTTATAAAATTGGAATTAATGATTCTGCTATATACTAGCTTCAATTTCTTCATATTAAAAAAATTTTGAAAATTTTACTTTTTAAACAATAATTCATTGAACATCGTCCCCCGTGTATTTTCAATCGGAGAAATAGGATCAAATGCTTTCCTTTTCTTGTTTTTGTTTGCGAATGTGTGACGATTTGACTGCAGAATTCGACTTGGGTTTTTTTTTCAATAACCTTGGGTGTAAAAAAATTGGAAGAATTCGAAAATTAAGAAATTTGAAGTTTTCCGTACGATTAACATGTGAAAATTAAAAACGAAAATTTTTGATCGTGCACTTTTTGGGACCAACTTTTGAACCACTTAATATTTTCTGAGTGTTATAAAATTGGAATTGGAGATTCTGCTATATACTAGCTTCAATTTCTTCATAGTAAAAAAATTTTGAAAATTTTTCTTTTTGAACAATAATTCATTGAACATCGTCCCCCCCCCCCCCCTTCTATTTTCAATGAGGGAAATTAGCTCAAATGCTTGCCTTTTCTGATATTTTGTTGCGAATATGTGACGATTTGACTGCGGAATTCGACTCCTGTGATTTTTTCAATAAACCTGGGTGTAAAAAAATTGGAAGAATTTGAAAATTAAGAAATTTGAAATTTTCCGTACGATTAACATGTGGAAAATAAAAAACGAAAAATTTTGATAGTGCACTTTTTGGGACCAACTTTTCAACCACTTATTATTTTCTGAGTGTTATAAAATTGGAATTGGAGATTCTGCTATATACTAGCTTCAACTTCTACATAGTAAAGAAATTTTGAAAATTTTAGTTTTTGAACAATTATTCATTGAACATCGTCCCCCCCGTGTATTTTCAATGACGGAAATTAGCTCAAATGCTTGCCTTTTCTGATTTTTTTTTTGCGAATATGTGACGATTTGACTGCGGAATTCGACTCCTGTGAATTTTTCAATAACCCTGGGTCGAAAAAAATAGGAAGAATTCGAAAATGAAGAAATTTGAACTTTACCGTACGATTAACATGTGGACAATTAAAAACGAAAATTTTTGATAGTGCACTTTTTGGGACCAACTTTTCAACCACTTATTATTTTCTGAGTGTTATAAAATTGGAATTGGAGATTCTGCTATATACTAGCTTCAACTTCTACATAGTAAAGAAATTTTGAAAATTTTAGTTTTTGAACAATTATTCATTGAACATCGTCCCCCCCGTGTATTTTCAATGAGGGAAATTAGCTCAAATGCTTGCCTTTTCTGATTTTTTTTTGCGAATATGTGACGATTTGACTGCGGAATTCGACTCGGGGGATTTTTTCAATAACCCTGGGTCTAAAATAATAGGAAGAATTCGAAAATGAAGAAATTTGAACTTTACCGTACGATTAACATGTGGACAATTAAAAACGAAAATTTTTGATCGTGCACTTTTTGGGACCAACTTTTGAACCACTTAATATTTTCTGATGGTTATAAAATTGGAATTGGAGATTCTGATATATACTAGCTTTAATTTCTTCATAGTAAAAAAATTTTGAAAATTTTACTTTTTGAACAATAATTCATTGAACATCGTCCCCCCCGTGTATTTTCAATCGGAGAAATAGGATCAAATGCTTTCCTTTTCTTGTTTTTGTTTGCGAATGTGTGACGATTTGACTGCAGAATTCGACTCGGGTGATTTTTTCAATAACCCTGGGTGTAAAAAAATTGGAAGAATTTGAAAATAAAGAAATGTGAAGTTTTCCGTACGATTAACATGTAAATTATTAAAAACGAAAAATTTTGATCGCGCACTTTTTGGGACCAACTTTTGAACCACTTAATATTTTCTGAATGTTATAAAATTGAAATTGGAGATTCTGCTATATACTAGATTCAATTTCTTCATAGTAAAAAAATTTTGAAAATTTTACTTTTTGAACAATAATTCATTGAACATCGTCCCACCCGTGTATTTTCAATGAGGGAAATTAGCTCAAATGCTTGCCTTTTCTGATATTTTGTTGCGAATATGTGACGATTTGACTGCGGAATTCGACTCCTGTGAATTTTTCAATAACCCTGGGTCGAAAAAAATAGGAAGAATTCGAAAATGAAGAAATTTGAACTTTACCGTACGATTAACATGTGGACAATTAAAAACGAAAATTTTTGATAGTGCACTTTTTGGGACCAACTTTTCAACCACTTATTATTTTCTGAGTGTTATAAAATTGAAATTGGAGATTCTGCTATATACTAGCTTCAACTTCTACATAGTAAAGAAATTTTGAAAATTTACTTTTTGAACAATTATTCATTGAACATCGTCCCCCCCCCCGTGTATTTTCAATGAGGGAAATTAGTTCAAATGCTTGCCTTTTCTGATTTTTTGTTGCGAATATGTGACGATTTGACTGCGGAATTCGACTCGGGGGATTTTTTCAATAACGCTGGGTCTAAAAAAATAGGAAGAATTCGAAAATGAAGAAATTTGAACTTTACCGTACGATTAACATGTGGACAATTAAAAACGAAAATTTTTGATAGTGCACTTTTTGGGACCAACTTTTCAACCACTTATTATTTTCTGAGTGTTATAAAATTGGAATTGGCGATTCTGCTATATACTAGCTTCAACTTCTACATAGTAAAGAAATTTTGAAAATTTTACTTTTTGAACAATTATTCATTGAACATCGTCCCCCCCGTGTATTTTCAATCGGAGAAATAGGATCAAATGCTTTCCTTTTCTTGTTTTTGTTTGCGAATGTGTGACGATTTGACTGCAGAATTCGACTCGGGTGATTTTTTCAATAATCCTGGGTGTAAAAAAATTGGAAGAATTTGAAAATAAAGAAATTTGAAGTTTTCCGTACGATTAACATGTAAATTATTAAAAACGAAAAATTTTGATCTCGCATTTTTTGGGACCAACTTTTGAACCACTTAATATTTTCTGAATGTTATAAAATTGGAATTGGAGATTCTGCTATATACTAGCTTCAATTTCTTCATAGTAAAAAAATTTTGAAAATTTTACTTTTTGAACAATAATTCATTGAACATCGTCCCACCCGTGTATTTTCAATGAAGGAAATTAGCTCAAATGCTTGCCTTTTCTGATATTTTGTTGCGAATATGTGACGATTTGACTGCGGAATTCGACTCGGGTGATTTTTTTCAATAGCCCTGGGTCTAAAAAAATAGGAAGAATTCGAAAATGAAGAAATTTGAAGTTATCCGTACGATTAACATGTAAATTATTAAAAACGAAAAATTTTGATAGTGCTCTTTTTGGGACCAACTTTTCAACCCCTTAATATTTTCTGAGTATTATTAAATTAAAATTGGAGATTCTGCTATATTCTAGCTTCAATTTCTTCATAGTATAGAAATTTTGAAAATTTTACTTTTTAAACAATAATTCATTGAACATCGTCCCCCCGTGTATTTTCATTGAGGGAAATAGCTTCAAATGCTTTTATTTTCTTATTTTTGTTAGCGAATATGTGACGATTTGACTGCAGAATTCGACTTGGGTGATTTTTTCAATAACCCTGGGTGTAAAAAAATTGGAAGAATTCGAAAAAGAAGAAATTTGAAGTTTTCTGTACGATTAACATGTGGAAAATTTAAAACGAAAAATTTTGATCGTTCCCTTTTTGGGACCAACTTTTGAACCACTTAGTATTTTCTGAGTGTTATAAAATTGGAATTTTAGATTCTGCTATATACTAGCTTCAATTTCATCATAGTAAAAAAAATTTGAAAATTTTACTTTTTGAACAATAATTCATTGAACATCGTCCCCCCCGTGTATTTTCAATGAGGGAAATAATCTCAAATGCTTGCCTTTTCGGATTTTTTGTTGCGAATATGTGACGATTTGACTGCGGAATTCGACTCGGGTGATTTTTTCATTAACCCTGGATCTAAAAAAATAGGAAGAATTCGAAAATGAAGCAATTTGAAGTTTTCCGCACGATTAACAGGTGGACAATTAAAAACGAGAAATTTTGATCGTGCACTTTTTGGGACCAACTTTTGAACCACTTAATATTTTCTGAGTGTTATAAAATTGGAATTAAACATTCTGCTATATACTAGCTTCAATTTTTTTCATAGTAAAAAAATTTTGAAAATTTTAATTTTTAAACAATAATTCATTGAACATCGTCCCCCCGTGTATTTTCATTGAGGGAAATAGGCTCAAATGCTTTTATTTTCTTATTTTTGTTAGCGAATATTTGACGATTTGACTGCGGAATTCGACTCCTGTGATTTTTTCAATAACAATGGGTGTAAAAAAATTGGAAGAATTCGAAAATTAAGAAATTTGAAATTTTCCGTACGATTAACATGTGGAAAATTAAAAACGAAAATTTTTGATAGTGCACTTTTTGGGACCAACTTTTCAACCACTTATTATTTTCTGAGTGTTATAAAATTGAAATTGGAGATTCTGCTATATACTAGCTTCAACTTCTACATAGTAAAGAAATTTTGAAAATTTACTTTTTGAACAATTATTCATTGAACATCGTCCCCCCCCCGTGTATTTTCAATGAGGGAAATTAGTTCAAATGCTTGCCTTTTCTGATATTTTGTTGCGAATATGTGACGATTTGACTGCGGAATTCGACTCGGGTGATTTTTTCAATAACCCTGGGTGTAAAAAAATTGGAAGAATTTGAAAATAAAGATATTTGAAGTTTTCTGTACGATTAACATGTAAATTATTAAAAACAAAAAATTTTGATCGCGCACTTTTTGGGACCAACTATTGAACCACTTAATATTTTCTGAATGTTATAAAATTGGAATTGGAGATTCTGCTATATACTAGTTTCAATTTCTTCATAGTAAAAAAATTTTGAAAATTTTACTTTTTGAACAATAATTCATTGAACATCGTCCCACCCGTGTATTTTCAATGAAGGAAATTAGCTCAAATGCTTGCCTTTTCTGATATTTTGTTGCGAATATGTGACGATTTGACTGCGGAATTCGACTCGGGTGATTTTTTCAATAACCCTGGGTCTAAAAAAATAGGAAGAATTCGAAAATGAAGAAATCTGAAGTTTTTCGTACGATTAACATGTAAATTATTAAAAACGAAAAATTTTGATAGTGCTCTTTTTGGGACCAACTTTTCAACCCCTTAATATTTTCTGAGTATTATTAAATTAAAATTGGAGATTCTGCTATATTCTAGCTTCAATTTCTTCATAGTATAGAAATTTTGAAAATTTTACTTTTTAAACAATAATTCATTGAACATCGTCCCCCCGTGTATTTTCATTGAGGGAAATAGCTTCAAATGCTTTTATTTTCTTATTTTTGTTAGCGAATATGTGACGATTTGACTGCAGAATTTGACTTGGGTGATTTTTTCAATAACCCTGAGTGTAAAAAAATTGGAAGAATTCGAAAAAGAAGAAATTTGAAGTTTTCTGTACGATTAACATGTGGAAAATTAAAAACGAAAATTTTTGATAGTGCACTTTTTGGGACCAACTTTTCAACCACTTATTATTTTCTGAGTGTTATAAAATTGGAATGGGAGATTCTGCTATATACTAGCTTCAACTTCTACATAGTAAAGAAATTTTGAAAAATTTTACTTTTCGAACAATTATTCATTGAACATCGTCCCCCTCGTGTATTTTCAATGAGGGAAATTAGCTCAAATGCTTGCCTTTTCTGATTTTTTTTTGCGAATATGTGACGATTTGACTGCGGAATTCGACTCCTGTGAATTTTTCAATAACCCTGGGTCGAAAAAAATAGGAAGAATTCGGAAATGAAGAAATTTGAACTTTACCGTACGATTAACATGTGGACAATTAAAAACGAAAATTTTTGATAGTGCACTTTTTGGGACCAACTTTTCAACCACTTATTATTTTCTGAGTGTTATAAAATTGGAATTGGAGATTCTGCTATATACTAGCTTCAACTTCTACATAGTAAAGAAATTTTGAAAATTTTACTTTTTGAACAATTATTCATTGAACATCGTCCCCCCCGTGTATTTTCAATGAGGGAAATTAGTTCAAATGCTTGCCTTTTCTGATTTTTTGTTGCAAATATGTGACGATTTGACTGCGGAATTCGACTCGGGGGATTTTTTCAATAACCCTGGGTCTAAAAAAATAGGAAGAATTCGAAAATGAAGAAATTTGAACTTTACCGTACGATTAACATGTGGACAATTAAAAACGAAAAATTTTGATCGTGCACTTTTTGGGACCAATTTTGAACCACTTAATATTTTCTGATGGTTATAAAATTGGAATTGGAGATTCTGCTATATACTAGCTTCAATTTCTTCATAGTAAAAAAATTTTGAAAATTTTACTTTTTGAACAATAATTCATTGAACATCGTCCCCCCGTGTATTTTCAATGAGGGAAATAGGCTCAAATACTTTCCTTTTCTCATTTTTGGTTGCAAATATGTGACGATTTGATTGCGGAATTCGACTCGGGTGATTTTTTCAATAACCCTGGGTTAAAAAAAATTGAAAGAATTCGAAAATGTCGAAATTTGAAATTTTCCGTACGATTAACATGTGAAAAATTAAAAACGAAAAATTTTGATAGTGCTCTTTTTGGGACCAACTTTTCAACCCCTTAATATTTTCTGAGTATTATTAAATTGTAATTGGAGATTCTGCTATATTCTAGCTTCAATTTCTTCATAGTATAGAAATTTTGAAAATTTTACTTTTTGAACAATAATTCATTGAACATCGTCCCCCCCGTGTATTTTCAATGCGGAAAATAAGCTCAAATGCTTGCCTTTTCGGATTTTTTGTTGCGAATATGTGACGATTTGACTGCGGAATTCGACTCGGGTGATTTTTTCAATAACCCTGGGTCTAAAAAAATAGGAAGAATTCGAAAATGAAGAAATTTGAAGTTTTCCGCACGATTAACAATTGGACAATTAAAAACGAGAAATTTTGATCGTGCACTTTTTGGGACCAACTTTTGAACCACTTAATATTTTCTGAGTGTTATAAAATTGGAATTAATGATTCTGCTATATACTAGCTTCAATTTCTTCATATTAAAAAAATTTTGAAAATTTTACTTTTTAAACAATAATTCATTGAACATCGTCCCCCGTGTATTTTCAATCGGAGAAATAGGATCAAATGCTTTCCTTTTCTTGTTTTTGTTTGAGAATGTGTGACGATTTGACTGCAGAATTCGACTTGGGTTTTTTTTTCAATAACCTTGGGTGTAAAAAAATAGGAAGAATTCGAAAATGAAGAAATTTGAAGTTTTCCGTACGATTAACATGTGAAAATTAAAAACGAAAATTTTTGATCGTGCACTTTTTGGGACCAACTTTTGAACCACTTAATATTTTCTGAGTGTTATAAAATTGGAATTGGAGATTCTGCTATATACTAGCTTCAATTTCTTCATAGTAAAAAAATTTTGAAAATTTTTCTTTTTGAACAATAATTCATTGAACATCGTCCCCCCCCCCCCTTCTATTTTCAATGAGGGAAATTAGCTCAAATGCTTGCCTTTTCTGATATTTTGTTGCGAATATGTGACGATTTGACTGCGGAATTCGACTCCTGTGATTTTTTCAATAAACCTGGGTGTAAAAAAATTGGAAGAATTCGAAAATTAAGAAATTTGAAATTTTCCGTACGATTAACATGTGGAAAATAAAAAACGAAAAATTTTGATAGTGCACTTTTTGGGACCAACTTTTCAACCACTTATTATTTTCTGAGTGTTATAAAATTGGAATTGGAGATTCTGCTATATACTAGCTTCAACTTCTACATAGTAAAGAAATTTTGAAAATTTTAGTTTTTGAACAATTATTCATTGAACATCGTCCCCCCCGTGTATTTTCAATGACGGAAATTAGCTCAAATGCTTGCCTTTTCTGATTTTTTTTTTGCGAATATGTGACGATTTGACTGCGGAATTCGACTCCTGTGAATTTTTCAATAACCCTGGGTCGAAAAAAATAGGAAGAATTCGAAAATGAAGAAATTTGAACTTTACCGTACGATTAACATGTGGACAATTAAAAACGAAAATTTTTGATAGTGCACTTTTTGGGACCAACTTTTCAACCACTTATTATTTTCTGAGTGTTATAAAATTGGAATTGGAGATTCTGCTATATACTAGCTTCAACTTCTACATAGTAAAGAAATTTTGAAAATTTTACTTTTTGAACAATTATTCATTGAACATCGTCCCCCCCGTGTATTTTCAATGAGGGAAATAGGCTCAAATGCTTTTATTTTCTTATTTTTTTTTAAGAATATGTGACGATTTGACTGCAGAATTCGACTTGGTTGATTTTTTCAATAACCCTGGGTGTAAAAAAATTGGAAGAATTCGAAAATAAGGAAATTTGAAGTTTTCCGTACGATTAACATGTAAATTATTAAAAACGAAAAATTTTGATCGCGCACTTTTTGGGACCAACTTTTGAACCACTTAATATTTTCTGATTGTTATAAAATTGGAATTGGAGATTCTGCTATATACTAGCTTCAATTTCTTCATAGTAAAAAAATTTTGAAAATTTTACTTTTTGAACAATAATTCATTGAACATCGTCCCCCCGTGTATTTTCAATGAGGGAAATTAGCTCAAATGCTTGCCTTTTCTGATATTTTGTTGCGAATATGTGACGATTTGACTGCGGAATTCGACTCCTGTGATTTTTTCAATAAACCTGGGTGTAAAAAAATTGGAAGAATTCGAAAATTAAGAAATTTGAAATTTTCCGTACGATTAACATGTGGAAAATAAAAAACGAAAAATTTTGATAGTGCACTTTTTGGGACCAACTTTTCAACCACTTATTATTTTCTGAGTGTTATAAAATTGGAATTGGAGATTCTGCTATATACTAGCTTCAACTTCTACATAGTAAAGAAATTTTGAAAATTTTACTTTTTGAACAATTATTCATTGAACATCGTCCCCCCCCGTGTATTTTCAATCGGAGAAATAGGATCAAATGCTTTCCTTTTCTTGTTTTTGTTTGCGAATGTGTGACGATTTGACTGCAGAATTCGACTCGGGTGATTTTTTCAATAATCCTGGGTGTAAAAAAATTGGAAGAATTTGAAAATAAAGATATTTGAAGTTTTCTGTACGATTAACATGTAAATTATTAAAAACGAAAAATTTTGATCGCGCACTTTTTGGGACCAACTATTGAACCACTTAATATTTTCTGAATGTTATAAAATTGGAATTGGAGATTCTGCTATATACTAGATTCAATTTCTTCATAGTAAAAAAATTTTGAAAATTTTACTTTTTGAACAATAATTCATTGAACATCGTCCCACCCGTGTATTTTCAATGAAGGAAATTAGCTCAAATGCTTGCCTTTTCTGATATTTTGTTGCGAATATGTGACGATTTGACTGCGGAATTCGACTCGGGTGATTTTTTCAATAACCCTGGGTCTAAAAAAATAGGAAGAATTCGAAAATGAAGAAATTTGAAGTTTTTCGTACGATTAACATGTAAATTATTAAAAACGAAAAATTTTGATAGTGCTCTTTTTGGGACCAACTTTTCAACCCCTTAATATTTTCTGAGTATTATTAAATTAAAATTGGAGATTCTGCTATATTCTAGCTTCAATTTCTTCATAGTATAGAAATTTTGAAAATTTTACTTTTTAAACAATAATTCATTGAACATCGTCCCCCCGTGTATTTTCATTGAGGGAAATAGCTTCAAATGCTTTTATTTTCTTATTTTTGTTAGCGAATATGTGACGATTTGACTGCAGAATTCGACTTGGGTGATTTTTTCAATAACCCTGAGTGTAAAAAAATTGGAAGAATTCGAAAAAGAAGAAATTTGAAGTTTTCTGTACGATTAACATGTGGAAAATTAAAAACGAAAATTTTTGATAGTGCACTTTTTGGGACCAACTTTTGAACCACTTATTATTTTCTGAGTGTTATAAAATTGGAATGGGAGATTCTGCTATATACTAGCTTCAACTTCTACATAGTAAAGAAATTTTGAAAAATTTTACTTTTCGAACAATTATTCATTGAACATCGTCCCCCTCGTGTATTTTCAATGAGGGAAATTAGCTCAAATGCTTGCCTTTTCTGATTTTTTTTTGCGAATATGTGACGATTTGACTGCGGAATTCGACTCCTGTGAATTTTTCAATAACCCTGGGTCGAAAAAAATAGGAAGAATTCGGAAATGAAGAAATTTGAACTTTACCGTACGATTAACATGTGGACAATTAAAAACGAAAATTTTTGATAGTGCACTTTTTGGGACCAACTTTTCAACCACTTATTATTTTCTGAGTGTTATAAAATTGGAATTGGAGATTCTGCTATATACTAGCTTCAACTTCTACATAGTAAAGAAATTTTGAAAATTTTACTTTTTGAACAATTATTCATTGAACATCATCCCCCCCGTGTATTTTCAATGAGGGAAATTAGTTCAAATGCTTGCCTTTTCTGATTTTTTGTTGCAAATATGTGACGATTTGACTGCGGAATTCGACTCGGGGGATTTTTTCAATAACCCTGGGTCTAAAAAAATAGGAAGAATTCGAAAATGAAGAAATTTGAACTTAACCGTACGATTAACATGTGGACAATTAAAAACGAAAAATTTTGATCGTGCACTTTTTGGGACCAATTTTGAACCACTTAATATTTTCTGATGGTTATAAAATTGGAATTGGAGATTCTGCTATATACTAGCTTCAATTTCTTCATAGTAAAAAAATTTTGAAAATTTTACTTTTTGAACAATAATTCATTGAACATCGTCCCCCCGTGTATTTTCAATGAGGGAAATAGGCTCAAATACTTTCCTTTTCTCATTTTTGGTTGCAAATATGTGACGATTTGATTGCGGAATTCGACTCGGGTGATTTTTTCAATAACCCTGGGTTAAAAAAAATTGAAAGAATTCGAAAATGTCGAAATTTGAAATTTTCCGTACGATTAACATGTGAAAAATTAAAAACGAAAAATTTTGATAGTGCTCTTTTTGGGACCAACTTTTCAACCCCTTAATATTTTCTGAGTATTATTAAATTGTAATTGGAGATTCTGCTATATTCTAGCTTCAATTTCTTCATAGTATAGAAATTTTGAAAATTTTACTTTTTGAAGAATAATTCATTGAACATCGTCCCCCCCGTGTACTTTCAATGCGGAAAATAAGCTCAAATGCTTGCCTTTTCGGATTTTTTGTTGCGAATATGTGACGATTTGACTGCGGAATTCGACTCGGGTGATTTTTTCAATAACCCTGGGTCTAAAAAAATAGGAAGAATTCGAAAATGAAGAAATTTGAAGTTTTCCGCACGATTAACAATTGGACAATTAAAAACGAGAAATTTTGATCGTGCACTTTTTGGGACCAACTTTTGAACCACTTAATATTTTCTGAGTGTTATAAAATTGGAATTAATGATTCTGCTATATACTAGCTTCAATTTCTTCATATTAAAAAAATTTTGAAAATTTTACTTTTTAAACAATAATTCATTGAACATCGTCCCCCGTGTATTTTCAATCGGAGAAATAGGATCAAATGCTTTCCTTTTCTTGTTTTTGTTTGCGAATGTGTGACGATTTGACTGCAGAATTCGACTTGGGTTTTTTTTTCAATAACCTTGGGTGTAAAAAAATTGGAAGAATTCGAAAATTAAGAAATTTGAAGTTTTCCGTACGATTAACATGTGAAAATTAAAAACGAAAATTTTTGATCGTGCACTTTTTGGGACCAACTTTTGAACCACTTAATATTTTCTGAGTGTTATAAAATTGGAATTGGAGATTCTGCTATATACTAGCTTCAATTTCTTCATAGTAAAAAAATTTTGAAAATTTTTCTTTTTGAACAATAATTCATTGAACATCGTCCCCCCCCCCCCTTCTATTTTCAATGAGGGAAATTAGCTCAAATGCTTGCCTTTTCTGATATTTTGTTGCGAATATGTGACGATTTGACTGCGGAATTCGACTCCTGTGATTTTTTCAATAAACCTGGGTGTAAAAAAATTGGAAGAATTTGAAAATTAAGAAATTTGAAATTTTCCGTACGATTAACATGTGGAAAATAAAAAACGAAAAATTTTGATAGTGCACTTTTTGGGACCAACTTTTCAACCACTTATTATTTTCTGAGTGTTATAAAATTGGAATTGGAGATTCTGCTATATACTAGCTTCAACTTCTACATAGTAAAGAAATTTTGAAAATTTTAGTTTTTGAACAATTATTCATTGAACATCGTCCCCCCCGTGTATTTTCAATGACGGAAATTAGCTCAAATGCTTGCCTTTTCTGATTTTTTTTTTGCGAATATGTGACGATTTGACTGCGGAATTCGACTCCTGTGAATTTTTCAATAACCCTGGGTCGAAAAAAATAGGAAGAATTCGAAAATGAAGAAATTTGAACTTTACCGTACGATTAACATGTGGACAATTAAAAACGAAAATTTTTGATAGTGCACTTTTTGGGACCAACTTTTCAACCACTTATTATTTTCTGAGTGTTATAAAATTGGAATTGGAGATTCTGCTATATACTAGCTTCAACTTCTACATAGTAAAGAAATTTTGAAAATTTTAGTTTTTGAACAATTATTCATTGAACATCGTCCCCCCCGTGTATTTTCAATGAGGGAAATTAGCTCAAATGCTTGCCTTTTCTGATTTTTTTTTGCGAATATGTGACGATTTGACTGCGGAATTCGACTCGGGGGATTTTTTCAATAACCCTGGGTCTAAAATAATAGGAAGAATTCGAAAATGAAGAAATTTGAACTTTACCGTACGATTAACATGTGGACAATTAAAAACGAAAATTTTTGATCGTGCACTTTTTGGGACCAACTTTTGAACCACTTAATATTTTCTGATGGTTATAAAATTGGAATTGGAGATTCTGATATATACTAGCTTTAATTTCTTCATAGTAAAAAAATTTTGAAAATTTTACTTTTTGAACAATAATTCATTGAACATCGTCCCCCCCGTGTATTTTCAATCGGAGAAATAGGATCAAATGCTTTCCTTTTCTTGTTTTTGTTTGCGAATGTGTGACGATTTGACTGCAGAATTCGACTCGGGTGATTTTTTCAATAACCCTGGGTGTAAAAAAATTGGAAGAATTTGAAAATAAAGAAATGTGAAGTTTTCCGTACGATTAACATGTAAATTATTAAAAACGAAAAATTTTGATCGCGCACTTTTTGGGACCAACTTTTGAACCACTTAATATTTTCTGAATGTTATAAAATTGAAATTGGAGATTCTGCTATATACTAGATTCAATTTCTTCATAGTAAAAAAATTTTGAAAATTTTACTTTTTGAACAATAATTCATTGAACATCGTCCCACCCGTGTATTTTCAATGAGGGAAATTAGCTCAAATGCTTGCCTTTTCTGATATTTTGTTGCGAATATGTGACGATTTGACTGCGGAATTCGACTCCTGTGAATTTTTCAATAACCCTGGGTCGAAAAAAATAGGAAGAATTCGAAAATGAAGAAATTTGAACTTTACCGTACGATTAACATGTGGACAATTAAAAACGAAAATTTTTGATAGTGCACTTTTTGGGACCAACTTTTCAACCACTTATTATTTTCTGAGTGTTATAAAATTGAAATTGGAGATTCTGCTATATACTAGCTTCAACTTCTACATAGTAAAGAAATTTTGAAAATTTACTTTTTGAACAATTATTCATTGAACATCGTCCCCCCCCCCCGTGTATTTTCAATGAGGGAAATTAGTTCAAATGCTTGCCTTTTCTGATTTTTTGTTGCGAATATGTGACGATTTGACTGCGGAATTCGACTCGGGGGATTTTTTCAATAACGCTGGGTCTAAAAAAATAGGAAGAATTCGAAAATGAAGAAATTTGAACTTTACCGTACGATTAACATGTGGACAATTAAAAACGAAAATTTTTGATAGTGCACTTTTTGGGACCAACTTTTCAACCACTTATTATTTTCTGAGTGTTATAAAATTGGAATTGGCGATTCTGCTATATACTAGCTTCAACTTCTACATAGTAAAGAAATTTTGAAAATTTTACTTTTTGAACAATTATTCATTGAACATCGTCCCCCCCGTGTATTTTCAATCGGAGAAATAGGATCAAATGCTTTCCTTTTCTTGTTTTTGTTTGCGAATGTGTGACGATTTGACTGCAGAATTCGACTCGGGTGATTTTTTCAATAATCCTGGGTGTAAAAAAATTGGAAGAATTTGAAAATAAAGAAATTTGAAGTTTTCCGTACGATTAACATGTAAATTATTAAAAACGAAAAATTTTGATCTCGCATTTTTTGGGACCAACTTTTGAACCACTTAATATTTTCTGAATGTTATAAAATTGGAATTGGAGATTCTGCTATATACTAGCTTCAATTTCTTCATAGTATAGAAATTTTGAAAATTTTACTTTTTGAACAATAATTCATTGAACATCGTCCCACCCGTGTATTTTCAATGAAGGAAATTAGCTCAAATGCTTGCCTTTTCTGATATTTTGTTGCGAATATGTGACGATTTGACTGCGGAATTCGACTCGGGTGATTTTTTTCAATAGCCCTGGGTCTAAAAAAATAGGAAGAATTCGAAAATGAAGAAATTTGAAGTTATCCGTACGATTAACATGTAAATTATTAAAAACGAAAAATTTTGATAGTGCTCTTTTTGGGACCAACTTTTCAACCCCTTAATATTTTCTGAGTATTATTAAATTAAAATTGGAGATTCTGCTATATTCTAGCTTCAATTTCTTCATAGTATAGAAATTTTGAAAATTTTACTTTTTAAACAATAATTCATTGAACATCGTCCCCCCGTGTATTTTCATTGAGGGAAATAGCTTCAAATGCTTTTATTTTCTTATTTTTGTTAGCGAATATGTGACGATTTGACTGCAGAATTCGACTTGGGTGATTTTTTCAATAACCCTGGGTGTAAAAAAATTGGAAGAATTCGAAAAAGAAGAAATTTGAAGTTTTCTGTACGATTAACATGTGGAAAATTTAAAACGAAAAATTTTGATCGTTCCCTTTTTGGGACCAACTTTTGAACCACTTAGTATTTTCTGAGTGTTATAAAATTGGAATTTTAGATTCTGCTATATACTAGCTTCAATTTCATCATAGTAAAAAAAATTTGAAAATTTTACTTTTTGAACAATAATTCATTGAACATCGTCCCCCCCGTGTATTTTCAATGAGGGAAATAATCTCAAATGCTTGCCTTTTCGGATTTTTTGTTGCGAATATGTGACGATTTGACTGCGGAATTCGACTCGGGTGATTTTTTCATTAACCCTGGATCTAAAAAAATAGGAAGAATTCAAAAATGAAGCAATTTGAAGTTTTCCGCACGATTAACAGGTGGACAATTAAAAACGAGAAATTTTGATCGTGCACTTTTTGGGACCAACTTTTGAACCACTAAATATTTTCTGAGTGTTATAAAATTGGAATTAAACATTCTGCTATATACTAGCTTCAATTTTTTTCATAGTAAAAAAATTTTGAAAATTTTAATTTTTAAACAATAATTCATTGAACATCGTCCCCCCGTGTATTTTCATTGAGGGAAATAGGCTCAAATGCTTTTATTTTCTTATTTTTGTTAGCGAATATTTGACGATTTGACTGCGGAATTCGACTCCTGTGATTTTTTCAATAACAATGGGTGTAAAAAAATTGGAAGAATTCGAAAATTAAGAAATTTGAAATTTTCCGTACGATTAACATGTGGAAAATTAAAAACGAAAATTTTTGATAGTGCACTTTTTGGGACCAACTTTTCAACCACTTATTATTTTCTGAGTGTTATAAAATTGAAATTGGAGATTCTGCTATATACTAGCTTCAACTTCTACATAGTAAAGAAATTTTGAAAATTTACTTTTTGAACAATTATTCATTGAACATCGTCCCCCCCCCGTGTATTTTCAATGAGGGAAATTAGTTCAAATGCTTGCCTTTTCTGATTTTTTGTTGCGAATATGTGACGATTTGACTGCGGAATTCGACTCGGGGGATTTTTTCAATAACCCTGGGTCTAAAAAAATAGGAAGAATTCGAAAATGAAGAAATTTGAACTTTACCGTACGATTAACATGTGGACAATTAAAAACGAATAATTTTGATAGTGCACTTTTTGGGACCAACTTTTCAACCACTTATTATTTTCTGAGTGTTATAAAATTGGAATTGGAGATTCTGCTATATACTAGCTTCAACTTCTACATAGTAAAGAAATTTTGAAAATTTTACTTTTTGAACAATTATTCATTGAACATCGTCCCCCCCGTGTATTTTCAATCGGAGAAATAGGATCAAATGCTTTCCTTTTCTTGTTTTTGTTTGCGAATGTGTGACGATTTGACTGCAGAATTCGACTCGGGTGATTTTTTCAATAATCCTGGGTGTAAAAAAATTGGAAGAATTTGAAAATAAAGATATTTGAAGTTTTCTGTACGATTAACATGTAAATTATTAAAAACAAAAAATTTTGATCGCGCACTTTTTGGGACCAACTATTGAACCACTTAATATTTTCTGAATGTTATAAAATTGGAATTGGAGATTCTGCTATATACTAGTTTCAATTTCTTCATAGTAAAAAAATTTTGAAAATTTTACTTTTTGAACAATAATTCATTGAACATCGTCCCACCCGTGTATTTTCAATGAAGGAAATTAGCTCAAATGCTTGCCTTTTCTGATATTTTGTTGCGAATATGTGACGATTTGACTGCGGAATTCGACTCGGGTGATTTTTTCAATAACCCTGGGTCTAAAAAAATAGGAAGAATTCGAAAATGAAGAAATTTGAAGTTTTTCGTACGATTAACATGTAAATTATTAAAAACGAAAAATTTTGATAGTGCTCTTTTTGGGACCAACTTTTCAACCCCTTAATATTTTCTGAGTATTATTAAATTAAAATTGGAGATTCTGCTATATTCTAGCTTCAATTTCTTCATAGTATAGAAATTTTGAAAATTTTACTTTTTAAACAATAATTCATTGAACATCGTCCCCCCGTGTATTTTCATTGAGGGAAATAGCTTCAAATGCTTTTATTTTCTTATTTTTGTTAGCGAATATGTGACGATTTGACTGCAGAATTTGACTTGGGTGATTTTTTCAATAACCCTGAGTGTAAAAAAATTGGAAGAATTCGAAAAAGAAGAAATTTGAAGTTTTCTGTACGATTAACATGTGGAAAATTAAAAACGAAAATTTTTGATAGTGCACTTTTTGGGACCAACTTTTCAACCACTTATTATTTTCTGAGTGTTATAAAATTGGAATGGGAGATTCTGCTATATACTAGCTTCAACTTCTACATAGTAAAGAAATTTTGAAAAATTTTACTTTTCGAACAATTATTCATTGAACATCGTCCCCCTCGTGTATTTTCAATGAGGGAAATTAGCTCAAATGCTTGCCTTTTCTGATTTTTTTTTGCGAATATGTGACGATTTGACTGCGGAATTCGACTCCTGTGAATTTTTCAATAACCCTGGGTCGAAAAAAATAGGAAGAATTCGGAAATGAAGAAATTTGAACTTTACCGTACGATTAACATGTGGACAATTAAAAACGAAAATTTTTGATAGTGCACTTTTTGGGACCAACTTTTCAACCACTTATTATTTTCTGAGTGTTATAAAATTGGAATTGGAGATTCTGCTATATACTAGCTTCAACTTCTACATAGTAAAGAAATTTTGAAAATTTTACTTTTTGAACAATTATTCATTGAACATCATCCCCCCCGTGTATTTTCAATGAGGGAAATTAGTTCAAATGCTTGCCTTTTCTGATTTTTTGTTGCAAATATGTGACGATTTGACTGCGGAATTCGACTCGGGGGATTTTTTCAATAACCCTGGGTCTAAAAAAATAGGAAGAATTCGAAAATGAAGAAATTTGAACTTTACCGTACGATTAACATGTGGACAATTAAAAACGAAAAATTTTGATCGTGCACTTTTTGGGACCAATTTTGAACCACTTAATATTTTCTGATGGTTATAAAATTGGAATTGGAGATTCTGCTATATACTAGCTTCAATTTCTTCATAGTAAAAAAATTTTGAAAATTTTACTTTTTGAACAATAATTCATTGAACATCGTCCCCCCGTGTATTTTCAATGAGGGAAATAGGCTCAAATACTTTCCTTTTCTCATTTTTGGTTGCAAATATGTGACGATTTGATTGCGGAATTCGACTCGGGTGATTTTTTCAATAACCCTGGGTTAAAAAAAATTGAAAGAATTCGAAAATGTCGAAATTTGAAATTTTCCGTACGATTAACATGTGAAAAATTAAAAACGAAAAATTTTGATAGTGCTCTTTTTGGGACCAACTTTTCAACCCCTTAATATTTTCTGAGTATTATTAAATTGTAATTGGAGATTCTGCTATATTCTAGCTTCAATTTCTTCATAGTATAGAAATTTTGAAAATTTTACTTTTTGAACAATAATTCATTGAACATCGTCCCCCCCGTGTATTTTCAATGCGGAAAATAAGCTCAAATGCTTGCCTTTTCGGATTTTTTGTTGCGAATATGTGACGATTTGACTGCGGAATTCGACTCGGGTGATTTTTTCAATAACCCTGGGTCTAAAAAAATAGGAAGAATTCGAAAATGAAGAAATTTGAAGTTTTCCGCACGATTAACAATTGGACAATTAAAAACGAGAAATTTTGATCGTGCACTTTTTGGGACCAACTTTTGAACCACTTAATATTTTCTGAGTGTTATAAAATTGGAATTAATGATTCTGCTATATACTAGCTTCAATTTCTTCATATTAAAAAAATTTTGAAAATTTTACTTTTTAAACAATAATTCATTGAACATCGTCCCCCGTGTATTTTCAATCGGAGAAATAAGATCAAATGCTTTCCTTTTCTTGTTTTTGTTTGAGAATGTGTGACGATTTGACTGCAGAATTCGACTTGGGTTTTTTTTTCAATAACCTTGGGTGTAAAAAAATAGGAAGAATTCGAAAATGAAGAAATTTGAAGTTTTCCGTACGATTAACATGTGAAAATTAAAAACGAAAATTTTTGATCGTGCACTTTTTGGGACCAACTTTTGAACCACTTAATATTTTCTGAGTGTTATAAAATTGGAATTGGAGATTCTGCTATATACTAGCTTCAATTTCTTCATAGTAAAAAAATTTTGAAAATTTTTCTTTTTGAACAATAATTCATTGAACATCGTCCCCCCCCCCCCCTTCTATTTTCAATGAGGGAAATTAGCTCAAATGCTTGCCTTTTCTGATATTTTGTTGCGAATATGTGACGATTTGACTGCGGAATTCGACTCCTGTGATTTTTTCAATAAACCTGGGTGTAAAAAAATTGGAAGAATTCGAAAATTAAGAAATTTGAAATTTTCCGTACGATTAACATGTGGAAAATAAAAAACGAAAATTTTTGATAGTGCACTTTTTGGGACCAACTTTTCAACCACTTATTATTTTCTGAGTGTTATAAAATTGGAATTGGAGATTCTGCTATATACTAGCTTCAACTTCTACATAGTAAAGAAATTTTGAAAATTTTAGTTTTTGAACAATTATTCATTGAACATCGTCCCCCCCGTGTATTTTCAATGACGGAAATTAGCTCAAATGCTTGCCTTTTCTGATTTTTTTTTTGCGAATATGTGACGATTTGACTGCGGAATTCGACTCCTGTGAATTTTTCAATAACCCTGGGTCGAAAAAAATAGGAAGAATTCGAAAATGAAGAAATTTGAACTTTACCGTACGATTAACATGTGGACAATTAAAAACGAAAATTTTTGATAGTGCACTTTTTGGGACCAACTTTTCAACCACTTATTATTTTCTGAGTGTTATAAAATTGGAATTGGAGATTCTGCTATATACTAGCTTCAACTTCTACATAGTAAAGAAATTTTGAAAATTTTACTTTTTGAACAATTATTCATTGAACATCGTCCCCCCCGTGTATTTTCAATGAGGGAAATAGGCTCAAATGCTTTTATTTTCTTATTTTTTTTTAAGAATATGTGACGATTTGACTGCAGAATTCGACTTGGTTGATTTTTTCAATAACCCTGGGTGTAAAAAAATTGGAAGAATTCGAAAATAAGGAAATTTGAAGTTTTCCGTACGATTAACATGTAAATTATTAAAAACGAAAAATTTTGATCGCGCACTTTTTGGGACCAACTTTTGAACCACTTAATATTTTCTGATTGTTATAAAATTGGAATTGGAGATTCTGCTATATACTAGCTTCAATTTCTTCATAGTAAAAAAATTTTGAAAATTTTACTTTTTGAACAATAATTCATTGAACATCGTCCCCCCGTGTATTTTCAATGAGGGAAATTAGCTCAAATGCTTGCCTTTTCTGATATTTTGTTGCGAATATGTGACGATTTGACTGCGGAATTCGACTCCTGTGATTTTTTCAATAAACCTGGGTGTAAAAAAATTGGAAGAATTCGAAAATTAAGAAATTTGAAATTTTCCGTACGATTAACATGTGGAAAATAAAAAACGAAAAATTTTGATAGTGCACTTTTTGGGACCAACTTTTCAACCACTTATTATTTTCTGAGTGTTATAAAATTGGAATTGGAGATTCTGCTATATACTAGCTTCAACTTCTACATAGTAAAGAAATTTTGAAAATTTTACTTTTTGAACAATTATTCATTGAACATCGTCCCCCCCGTGTATTTTCAATGAGGGAAATTAGTTCAAATGCTTGCCTTTTCTGATTTTTTGTTGCGAATATGTGACGATTTGACTGCGGAAATCGACTCGGGTGATTTTTTTCAATAGCCCTGGGTCTAAAAAAATAGGAAGAATTCGAAAATGAAGAAATTTGAAGTTATCCGTACGATTAACATGTAAATTATTAAAAACGAAAAATTTTGATCGTGCACTTTTTCGGACCAATTTTTGAACCATTTAATATTTTCTGAATGTTATAAAATTGGAATTGGAGATTCTGCTATATACTAGATTCAATTTCTTCACAGTAAAAAAATTTTGAAAATTTTACTTTTTGAACAATAATTCATTGAACATCGTCCCCCCATGTATTTTCATTTAGGGAAATAGGCTCAAATACTTTTCTTTTCTTATTTAAAAGTGCAAATATGTGACGATTTGACTGCGGAATTCGACTCAGGTGACTTTTTCAATAACCCTGGGTCAAAAAAAATTGAAAGAATTCGAAAATGTCGAAATTTGAAGTTTTTCGTACGATTAACATGTGGAAAATTAAAAACGAAAGAGATGCAGCCTGGCACTTGGAAACATTTCGCCAAACCCTTTGCTTGGCAAAGGAGATGCAGTCTGGCACTTCGAAATCTCTTTTGCCTATAGTTTTGGTCATCCAAAGGGTGAAGAATTTATCTTTAAGACACTTGAGTTGTTCGCAGGTCGGGTTTCGGCGCTCCCGGACAATCCCGAGCCGAAGATATTACTGTAACTGAACTGCTGCTGGTGTCCAAGGGCATGCGATCAGCTAACGATTATTTATATGATGTCTTAGCTTATTGCAGGTCGGGTATTGGCGACCCCGGACAATCCCTAGCCGAAGATATTACTGTAACTGAACTGCTGCTGGTGTCCAAGGGCATGCGATCAGCTAACGATTATTTATATGATGTCTTAGCTTATTGCAGGTCGGGTATTGACGACCCCGGACAATCCCTAGCCGAAGATATTACTGTAACTGAACTGCTGCTGGTGTCCAAGGGCCTGCGATCAGCTAACGATTATCTATATGATGTCTTAGCTGATTGCAGGTCGGGTATTGGCGACCCCGGACAATCCCTTGCCGAAGATAGTACTGTAACTGAACTGCTGCTGGTGTCCAAGGGCCTGCGATCAGCTAATGATTATCTATATGATGTCTTAGCTTATTGCAGGTCGGGTATTGGCGACCCCGGACAATCCCTAGCCGAAGATATTACTGTAACTGAACTGCTGCTGGTGTCCAAGGGCCTGCGATCAGCTAACGATTATCTATATGATGTCTTAGCTGATTGCAGGTCGGGTATTGGCGACCCCGGACAAACCCTTGCCGAAGATAGTACTGTAACTGAACTGCTGCTGGTGTCCAAGGGCCTGCGATCAGCTAATGATTATCTATATGATGTCTTAGCTTATTGCAGGTCGGGTATTGGCGACCCCGGACAATCCCTAGCCGAAGATAATAACTATTTCTGAATTGCTGCTTGTGTCCTGGGGCCTGCGTTCAGCTTAGTGTTGTCGATTCCCTTTGATCATCGAAGGAGATGCAAATTGGTACTTCGAAGTTTTAGACAAGCCTTTTGCTTGCCAAAAGAGATGCAGCCTGGCACTTGGAAACATTTCGCCAAACCCTTTGCTTGGCAAAGGAGATGCAGTCTGGCACTTCGAAATCTCTTTTGCCTATCCTTTTGGTCATCCAAGGGGATGAGTGAAGAATTTATCGTTAAGACACTTGAGTTGTTCGCAGGTCGGGTTTTGGCGCCCCCGGACAATCCCGAGCCGACGATATTACTGTAACTGTATTGTTGCTGGTGTCCAAGGGCCTGCATTCAGCTAACGATTATCTATATGATGCCTTAGCTGATTGCAGGTCGGGTATTGGCAACCCCGGACAATCCCGATTCGAATATATTACTGTAAATGAATTGCTGCTGGTGTCCAAGGACCTGCGTTCAGCTAATGATTATCTATATGATGTATTAGCTGATTGCAGGTCGGGTATTGGTGATCCCGGACAATGGCGGATCCAGCCAGGGGGCGCGGGGGGCACGCGCCCCTTCCTCAGCTTGAGTTTATATATATATATATATTTTAAATAAGTTCACACAACAAACATATTTCGACCTTCATCTAATTTCCGGGGAAAAAAAAAAAAAAAAAGAAGAAAAAAAAAAAGAAGCAGCAGCTAATTTTTGGATAAGGTTCTTTTTATAGCCTTCTCCCTTCTCATTCAAATGGACGTTGAAAGACTGTACAAGCATTCAAACCTCCACCCCCTTGATCTTGAAGACGTCTTCACGGCACTTCAAAACACATCTCTTTCTGTTAAAAGTATCCTGGGATCGAGTCATCAATTAATATTCTTCCCGTCCTTCAGGACCCAAGATACCTTTTTCTTTCGGCTGAGAGGAAGAGATTTTGACTCTCACATGCGTAATGTTCAACGCCAACCAGGGATGGGGGGGGGGGGGGAGAATAATGGGAGGTTGACTATTTGGGTTACCCTCCCTCTTCGGAAATTGCCACCTTCATTCAGCTGGACATGGTAATTGGCTAAACTTTAAAGTTTTGATAGAAAGGAAGAGGTAGGTTGTTTATAAACTGCACAAGAACTCGTCCAGTTCCATCTCGTGCTTGTGTTTCGGCTTGTAAATAAGAGCCATGTTTGAATTCAGATTAAAAATCCTCCTTTGCAACACCACAGTGGAAAGGTATGCCAATTTTTTACAAGAAATAGACTTACAAACAGTTTTGTAAAAAGTATTATCTGTGTAAAGTAGCAGTACTCGGTAGGTGCCCACGGGAAGCAGGAATATTTTACTTTTTTTTGTGTTTATTTCGGGAGGGGGGTCTTGTTTTACGATATAAAATGTCAAATTTTATCACTGAACTTTTTCATTTAATTTTATCATTATACTTTTTTATGTGTAAGTATATCTATTGGCAATAGAGACTTTGAAACTGGAATTTATTTTGTTATAACTGATCAATAATTAAATTGTATTTGTTTCTATTGCCTTATTAAAAATATTACTTATAATTATTAGTAAAACATTATTTTTGGAAAACAATTTTTCCCTACATACTTTAGATTACTCGAGTAGCTATATGGATAATCCAGTAAAACTACGTATTTTTACTTATTAAGCTCACTGCATTAATATTTTATGAATATGTTAACCTTTAACTGCTGTGTACGGTCTGACAGACCGCGAGTCATTTTTTGTAGAATGCTTCCGCCCCCTAAAATATTTTATGTTTGACTTTTATATTACTTTTTCCGATACTATGTTTCTCAAATTTTAAACTGATGCTCATTAAATTGTTTGGTGCAGTATGGATCACGTGTTGCCCTTGCGCCAAAATTATCAAACTACCCAACTACAGCAGTTAAAGGTTAAATTTTGATGTACAATTACTGATCTCCCAGTTTGATGTAAGTATAATGTAAGGTTTATACCCAGTCAGTTAGTCACAAATAAAAGTAGCAAGTTCCCGCTTTCATTGGAATTGCTTCAGTATAATCGATACCTCCGGAAATGTAGCTTGCTAAAACGTTCAATATGTACGGTACATTTTGAATAAATTTTTTTTTACTAAATAAAATAGTAAATGAAAAAGCAAAAGAACAGTGTTAACCTCCCTACGTTAAGCTATCAAGTCGGAGATGTGACTAATGAAGGGGGGGGGGGGGTCAATCAATGGATATGGATGATCTTGACGTATATTTTTTTAACACTGCTTAGATTTTTGATTTTTTTTTAAAAACTTTTTTTGAATATTCAATTTCGTCCTGACTAGGCCACGGCAAATTGTTGCGCCCCCCTCAGAAAAATCCTGGATCCGCCACTGCAACAAGGGGGTAGGGGAAGTGGTTAAAACTGGTCTTGTAAAAAGAGGTTCCCTAATTTCTGAAACTATCCATCTCTTACATCGTTTCTCTGTGGCATCGCTCACTATTCTCGTATGGTGCAATGCCCATTCTGGTATCCCCCTTAACGAGATGGCAGACAAGTTAGTGGTTCAGGCAACGTCTAATCCCTCTCTGTCAGTTATCCTATTGTAGACTTCCAAGACGTTAAACGCTACATTAAATCAAGTCTTTCAACGGAATTTAACGAGTCGTGGGCTTCTTCAACTTACTTTCATCGCTTCTCAAAACAAACTCTCGAGCGGCCGTTCTTTGATTGGGTCCCTTCTAGACATTTAGAGATTATGGTCTTGCGTATTCTTGCCAATTCATTTCCGTTGAACAGCATCTTACACAAAATCGGTTTGGTTCCTTCGTCTCTTTGTATATCTTGTAAGTCAACCGAGAACCTCTCTCACAGATTACTGCAATGTTCAACGCTCTCTGCTCTTTCCTCTGCTCGGCTTTTCTCCTTCTTCCGTCTCTTCGATAAACGACGTCATCTCAACTACGAATTTCCAGTCTCCAAGAGTGGGTCGTGCCATTCTTTCTATGTTCCCCTAGTTTGTTTGTTCTACTTCAGTTTTTCTCATCGATATAAATAAACAAATGGATAGACTGCTTAACGCTGAGAAAATGAAGCCGTTGCCAGATGCCGTTGGTGGGATAAAAAATACGGATTGCCGAGGATTGTAAATAAAATTTTGGGTTGTACACAGCAGAAATGTCAATAGTAGACCTTAATTAGTAATAATGTGCAAAAAAATATATACTCTAGCATTTTACAAGGTTTTTCTTATTTCCATCCAACTATAAAAGGGAACTGTGATTGGTTAATCTTCCCACCAGCTTCGCATTCCCCGGCGCGTTTTTCTCTTTGCATTGACAATGGAGCAGTCTATCCAGTTGTTTATCTATATCGATGGTTTTTCTAGAAGACTTGTAGTTGGTTCTCTTATATATGTACGCGGAGGCAGGTGCAAAGTCCTTCCTTTCCACTCTCTGCTCAGGGGTTCAACCAACCAACCATATTTTTACATTTCACTAGCTAATCAAAAAGTCCACTTATTGTTTCACTAAAATTAGCAGTTTACTATGACGTCATGATACGCATAACATTAATTCCTTATAGAGGAGCGCAGAAATAGACAGTCGAAATCCAATCAAAACATACACACACATACAGCGTTGAAAGTCAACTTAGCTTGTTTTGGAGGTATATTATTTTAAAGTAGGTATTTTTCTCTAAGATTTTGTTACTATAAGTATGTTTCTCCAACTACAATCAGTTCTGATGTTGTTATAATTTTTCTGAGCTATTATTTATGTGATTTCAAGTACAAACATCAACACTGATTCGACATTGCATGCTCACACCCCACAGGGCACCAACAAACTCAACTACCTAAATTAAATTTGCACTATAGGGAACTAGCGATTTTTGGTTGATTTGAAGCTGAAATTAATCAGCTGAATATTTTACATGCTATCGATAAAATGGGTTAGAGAATGTGTAACAGTTTGAAACTATTCATCTTTTAAATAATTTCAGAAAAAATTAGAAAAATGGCCGTACCTCATAGTGCATCTGAACCAAATGGGGTTAGAATACGTTATACCCTTCCCCCTATTTTTTTTTTTTTTTTTTTGTGGTGATTTTGCAATAAGTATGGCAACCCGGTACCAATTTGGTTCCATTACAACTTAGTATCCATTTTGGCAAACCTGTAACTCAATTCAGTCGTAGTGTCAATGCAACTTGGCGGCATTTTGCAAAGTCGCCAAAGTGGTTGGGGGGGGGGGGGGCTTCGGGCTTATAACACATTTTAACCCCAAATGGAGTAGAAAACTGAAAAAGTAACCTAATATGAAGGTGATATTTTATAAAATTGTTTTTGTGTCAACAGAGTATTGGGTACTTACAAAATAAATTTCTGAAGCTCAAGGATATGCTGGGCATATTAAATGAAATACTTTCTTTGTAACCAAATTTTTAAAGTCCAAATACAATTGCATATAAAAATTATACAAATAACCAATCATTTTCTGTTGTAATTTGATTTTGTTTGCTTGTTGAATTTCTAATTTGTCAGAATTAATGCCTGATCATTACATTTATGAAATTGAGAAACTATTTAAAAAGTTTTACTTTAAACTCCATTGAAATCTAATTGAAAAAATTCATTAAAAATTGCTGTATTGAGTAAATTATTTATGTACATAATAATTTGTTTGTATAATTTCATATTGTTGAAGTTTTATGTTTTTGTTATGTTCTAGATATCCAAATGGCTAAAGTAAAGTCTTCGTAAGTATACTGTAACATATTAAAGTTGATTTCTCTCTCAATAAAAATAATATTCTTATTTTAATTTACATTTGTAATACAACATTAATAGAGTAATTACCTAGCACTTATTCTCCATAACTAACAATTGAAAGTTCTATATTTGTGTTCCGAATTAGTAACCTTTGCATTAAAGATTAATGTACTGATAGCAAATACCACTGCTTAGTTAAATGCCCATCAGATGGTCATAGGGTTAGCGATCTGCCTTTGCATGCCAAAGGTGTTGGTTTAGAATCTTGGGTTAGGCATGGTCTTGTTCGTTGTGGTTTGGAATCCATATTAAGCTGTAGGTCCTGGCCTGATTAGCCGTCATTGTACAAAAAAATAGGTTGTTGAGCATACAAAGCAACCAACCAATCTAAAAGTAAACAAATTGTAAATGATGATCTTTAAAGAGTTGCCTCAAACATTTATAGCAATCAATCACTTGTCTAATTTTTTAAATTGGAAACATTTTATGCTTAAAGCAAGGTTCATACAGTGAGTTTCAGAATTAGGTCCACTCTATAATTACTTAATTCCTATTGTTATAAAAGCATAATATTATATCAAAATTTTTAATTTCATGCACAAGTTTAACAAAAACAATTAAATATAAATTCTACAGGCATAGCACAATTCAGCAGAAACACCCTTTTCAGCTTCTAATTTTCAGTACTTCGAATGTAGCTTAAAATTAGAAACTTTGTCGTAGGTATCTTTTTTGATAGTCTTCTAATGTAACCTCGACTAAGCCACACAAAAATTATACATTATGTGGCAGAGTGCCTGTTTAAAAGTTCCTATTTCTCTGTGAAATTTTTCCCATTCTTAATATTTTCCTCTTTTCTGTCAGTGGACGACCCAGTTTGTTAATTTATGAGCAATACATAAAAACTTAACTTAGAAGGGCAATTCCAGTACTACTTTGTCCAATTTTTCTCATTCTTTAATTTGCAGTGGCAAATATTTGAAACGCATTGTTGACCTGTCATTTCAAAAAGTACTGTAATTAAATATAATCCCATCTGATCGAAAGAAATCCCTTTTTATTTTTTTTATATTATGTATAGGGAGTGGAAAGTCTTATCCTGATTTTAAAAATGTATTGCACATTCACTATTTTATTGATTGATATATGCTGTAGTTTTAATCGTATTTCAATTCATCATTTTTACACCTGACTGCCTTGAATTTTACTATTGATTATTATTTTTTACTTGCCAAATTAAAAATGTTAAATTCAATAAACTATTTTTAAAAATCAAAAACCATTTTTTAAATTAGATATTGTTCTTTAATATTACCTTTTATTGCTCTCGTGATTGCTCTAATAAGGTATTATATGCTTTAATTTGGTCTGTATGGAAGAAAGGCTTCAAAAAAGTTTATACTGCTCCAATTTACAGTTTCTGCTGCTTCAAAGCCATGAAGCCAGGCACACCCTTGCATATAGTTTTTTTTTTTTTCCCTTTTTTTTTTTGTTGCTATAATGCAGTACTTGAGTCTATGAACATTATTTTAATCATGTGACCTTTATGTTAATCAGAGTATGCAATGTCTATAATACTGAGTACTGCACCTTCCATTTCTAAAAATCCATGCATATATGGCATAATTTTGCTCCATAAATATTTGAATCTGTAAAGGTTTTTTGTTCATCCACTATAATTCTTATATTAATGGTGCTTCCAAACAACGTCATTATATATGTTCTTCAGATTTAAAAAAAAAAAAAAAAATATTGGTTTATCAAAATAAAACAAAATTCTTAAAAAAGTAACCTTTTATGAGTTTATATACATTCATTTTCATTAAAAAAAAATGTGATGATTTTTTTTAACCCTAGGTATGCACAATCGAAAAATCACTTTTAAATGTACAATCGACCCGAGAGGTCTTTCATTTATTTTTCAGCGGAAACATAATATTTTTCATTTGTTTTCGGTTAAGGAATTCCAAAACACTTGAATTGAGGAAATATTAAAAAAAAAAAAATATTTCTAAGGCAGGCAAAGCGGTAAGTAGGGAGACCACTCAGGCCGCGTGTTCCGCATTGTTAAAATAAATCTATGGGTGAAAAAGTTACCATAGGAAAATATTATTTTGGTTATAAATCTTTCCTTTTTTCAGGCATGTTATTGTGCTATTAAAGAGTATAGTCAGCAAGCACATGTTTCCTGCAGTTCGGCCTCGACTCGCCGACAAAATGGAAGTGATCAAGTTTGATCCTTATGGTACGTACTTATATATATATATATATATATATATATATATATATATATATATATATATAACTTATGCATATTGTTTAGTACTGCTATACTTTAGTTGTATGAAAAGTAAATCTTTGTAAAAATGACATTCTGTGTTTTCCAGAGTACGTAATCAATTAAAAAATGCTATGCAAAAACTAGATAAACACCATAAATTTTAAAATTGAGTTATATCTGTTGTTATGCACCTGAAATTGTCAAGGAAAATGATAATGTCTTAAAAAGTTAGTGAAAATTTGAAATTGTTTATATTTCTTGAAAAGTTGTGGAAATATATTTTGTGTTTCATTTTACTGTGTCTCTTTGTATAACATTATTATTGCTAATTAGTTAAAAGCGAAAAAGAAAAAACAGTTCCATTGTCAATTCGATTAAGTTATTACTGTCAATGGAATTATTTTATTTATTTAATATAACACTATAAGCTGAAATTATAAGATCCATGTTAGAAAAACTATTTTTTATTCCCCTTCAGTTTGTTTTTAGTCCATTCATTATAGTCCTTTATGTTATTTAAATAAAAGTGTAGTTCTGGTGTATAACAAAAGGTGTTTAAAAGTAAAAGAATCATTAAATCAGTTTTAACTTTTTTTTTGTAATTTTCACCTAATTAAAAATTTTACTTATTGCTGTGTATCATTTTGATAGCAATTATTTCAACTTACGTTATAGTTGGATAAATGCTTAAAATAATAAATAGAATATTTTCCAATTAATATCTCAAAAATTTTTAGACAAAACACTTTAAATTTTATATCTTAACCAATTGGTAAAAAATTGACACTTTTTTTTTATCATAGCTTGTATGTGTTCTGTCAAAACAGACTTGAAAAAATTCAAATTGTTATTTGCGGGATTGTAGATGTTTTGGCCTGCCTTCTAAAAATAAATAACTTCATACATAAATTATACAATAACAAAAACTGATAGTTAAGAAAAGCTTTAGTAACGAAATGCTATTCTACCTAAAGAGCTTTTGTCAAGGTTATTTTGTAAGTTAAAATATTCAATGTGTGTGTTGTCATATTGTACAGTACTCAAAAAAAAAAAAAAAAAATTCGAACGATGGCTATATCTTTGGTTCTAATTATCGTAGAATCTTGCGGTTTGCACCAAAATGTTTTGCTTACGATTTTCTATATGTCTAGTAGGGTGCATCAAATGCCCCATATTTTAAAAAAAATTGTGGAAATGGTCTGTCCCTAAGTTATTTTTGTTCAAAATGCTAAAAAAATATTATATATAAAAGCTTTTAAAAATTGAATAGCATCTATGTGGTCCACCGGGACTTGGAATATACAATAAAAATGAAAATTCTGAAAAAAAAAAAAAAAGAAAAAAAAATGAATCGCAAGTAAAAAAAAGTTTACACGCATATTCTAATGAAATAATGCAATTAAACTGTTTTGTGGTGTAATAAAAAGATATATAATCATGTACTACTAATTTTCTAATTTTAATTTAATTCATATAAGTACACTCATTTACTCAATTTTGGCCGTTTTCGCAGATTTCTCTGTTTCTGTCAAGAGTTGTATTTAGAGTGAGATTTTTTGGAAATTGGGATTTTCAAAATCCACACCATATCTATCTTGTAATTTAAAAGCAATATTAGGGGAATTTAGTATTGCAGCTAACATTGCATTGCATTACTTTTGTTCTTATGGGAAAACTTAATTGCACTCCATTGGGCCAATGGCACAATTTCTTCTGTAAGATACCAGTAGTGGTTTTTAACGGTACTTATTGCACTCATATAATATGGTGAAAAGTTTAGTGTATAAATGTAAGAGAATGAAGCTTTTTTTGGTCATTTAAAGGGGCATTTATGGCAGAATTGCAGGTTATTCAACAGGTGCTATAGATGAGAGTAACAAAGTTGGCAGTTGCATAGATTGGCAACCTATTATTTTGAAATTATTGTGCCAGCAGATAATTGCTATATATTTGCTTCTCAAGAAAACACATTTGAATTGTATATAAGAATTATCCTCCAACGTGTTTTGTGCAAGGCTCCTAGTCGATTTAATTTTGCTTCTTGAGTAAAATGGGAAAGTCAAAGTATATTAGGCAAAGCTCTATGAACTCCATATAGTCATCTCACTTTTTTCCCAAATCAATGGCAGATTTGGCTGTCTGAATTGCACTGGCACTAAGAAAATCAATTTTTCTTTTTGCTTGTATGTTTATTGACTTAGAGTCAAATATTCCAATTCGCTATCAAAATATTCAAGATGATTAAAATTGTCATGAAATTGTTTAGACGAGGTTATATTTAATGACTTGGAAGACTCGATCTTTTAGTCATCAAATGCATGATACAAAATGACTTCTCCCACATGACAGCAAGCTGACCAAAGAAGCGCATGTTCCAATTTCTTTTTTATACTGATGCAGGCAGCAATAACTGGCCTGTGTTCTAAGAAGGTGTGTCAAACATCATGTTCACAATTATTTGTATGCATTGCCAAGAGGTGAGCTGCTCATATTTTAAGTCAGAAATGATTGGGCATCATTAACGATTAGTTTCTTGGGAATATGCTGATTTACCAAGAATCTTTTGCTGCTGAACATTTCCAATGACATTGGTGATATTTTCTTCTCTTTTGTACTTATTAAGTAATGATGTTGAAAGTTTTGCATCTCAGTGCAGAGTCATATATATTTAGGGAAGCACCACTGCTCCTTGCAGATGTAGTTGAAACACCATTGCAACTTGGCTTCTTGATCTATCTGCTGTTGTGCTAGATACAATCGATTAAGAGGTAGATTTTTAACTTTGCATTATTATTAAAAAGGTTTATAATATTTTTACAAGCTTTTCATTCATTGATTATTCTGGGATATTTACTTTTTTATAAAACAGCTTGGCTTGTGAAAGAACTAGTTCTGCCATATAGACCAATTTTCTTGAACATCTTTTTCAATATGTCATATACCTTAATTAATTGGAAGTTTGGAGTCATTTATTTTTTAATCATCACAAGTTATCTTGCTGCCACCAAAAGTATTTTGATAAAAGAATACAGTGTTACCAGATGCAGAGTAAAAAAAAGTAGAGGGAATTCCCGCTGTGATCATAAACGTTGTTTACTTTGCTATCTGAAAATGTTAATGACCTAGATATTAAAATGTATTGTAATCAAATTGAACTTAAATATTGAAATGCACACTTCAACACATTTTAAGGATGGTGCAGGTTATTCTATTAGTTAATAAAATATGAAAATATAATATAGTATGAAAAATACAGAATTTTGTGATTTTACATCAAAAATCTGAAAATTCCAACTTTCCGTAGACCCCCTAAAATTGTTTGGAAATTAAAAACTAACTGAAATGGTAACTTTTTACAGGTAATGGAACATTTTGGTAATGGGAACAAAGTGATTTGTTTCTAGAGGGGCGTTGGATGCACCCTAATGTCTAGTGCAACATTTTTTTCTTAGGGGGCTGTGTGATAAGTAAATTTAACTCTATTTTTAAAAATTTCAATACAAACCCCTATTTTTTATGTCTTCATTCCATTTAGAATTCTTCGTTTACCCTAGACACCAAATTTCAGTTTGTTATGTTGATAAACACGTAATTTATGAGAAAAAATGTTTTGGCTGATCTTGATGGCAAATTTCTTTAATGCGGGGAAGTATCGAATGTTTGCTTACTTGAAGACGTAATCTATTACACGGCCCTTTAAAGCGAGCCTTTTCACATTTTTGCTAAAATATTGAGAACCAAAAGTCAAAATGCAATTAAAAAAATTATGGAGTGGTTTTCGATCATAATAATTCCAATGGGAGCAAAAAAAAATACATGTTTTTATTTAAAAAAATTTAAAACTTGTTTTATTAATATTTAATTATTAAAAAACTGTTTAATACAAAGGTTGCATGTTATTTATGTTTGGCCTTTTGTAAACTATCGTTTGAAACAAAAATGGCTAAAATATATTAACTATTTCAGAATTTATGGCTAAAAAAAAAATGTCTTTTTAACACTATTTTGCCATTTTTTTTACATCATTTAAATTACTAACCACTGACTGGAAAATTATGAAATTTGGTATTTAGACGTTTTTTCGTATTCTAAATCTAAATATGGTATAATATTAAGGGGTTGTCATTGAACTTTTTAAAATTTGGTTTAGTTTTAATATGTAGATGACCCCTCACGATAATTTTTTTTTATATACAATTAGTAAAAACCTTCCATGATTTACAATGGTACTTGACTTTTGTTATTTCATCAATTAGAATACAAGATATAGCGATCAATTCGGATATTTTTTTTTGCGTACTGTACATTAAATACTTGTATGTTCTTTATAAAGTTTATAATATTGGTTTCTTTGTCTATCTAGTTCAAAAAGATGTCTTGTACAAAGAAATGAAAAAAATTAAAAGTGTTAGACCTTGAAAAGAAGTGGAATTCTTCCATCCAGCATCATCATATTTGTTCATTATATACTTTAGGTTATATGAAATGAAGTAAAATTTGTTTATGAAAAAGTTTTCTTTATTGTTTGCTGTAGAACACCAATTGAAAATGCTATTTTAAGAATTCCACCTAAATAAATGTTATGCTTATAAGTTAAAAGCAAAGTATAAAAGCAAATTACTGAATATTAAAAAAAAATATATTTTTAAGAAAAGTGGTACTTAGCAGATGCAGATTGCCTTAATAAAAACTATAAGTTGTATGTAAAATACTGTATATCATTGGCATAGATTTTTATTGGGGAACTCAATGAAAAGAAAGGTTAAATATGAATATCCACAGCCGAAGAGAACTCTGTATCAAAGACATTCATTTTTCAACTTTTTATACCTTTGTGGCACCATCAAATAACAGATAAAAGCTTCTGTGCACTGGAGTACTCTTTTGTGCAGCGGTAAAGTATCCGTCTCGAAATCCAATGGTCTCACGATCGAGGCTCGTCGCCCGCAATGAAAGCTGCATACGCTTTATTGGTGACAGCCGAACTAAAACGAATCATGCTGCCATCTATCGGCGCTTCTGAAAGGAGAAACTTCATCGCAACAAGCGATCATATATGCAACTCGCGTGCAACACCTCAATAAGCGGGCACAACAATGCAACTAGCATCCCAAACCTCCAACTCCAATCAGACGTTGATCAGAACAACAGTATCACTCCTTCGTCGCTGGGATGTGGCTGTGTGGCAACATCAAATAACAGATCAAAGCTTCTGTGCACTGGAGTACTCTTTTGCACAGCGGTAAAGTATCTGTCTCGAGATCCAATGGTCTCGCGATCGACGCCCGCAACGAAAGCTGCATACGCTTTACCTTTATAGCATTTTTTCAAGAATTTCGGAGGTGGGGGTGTTTAGAACACCTTTAGAGGCATTACCATAGTGATTTTGTTCAAAATCATTAGAGCCGTTTTTTAGCAATTGATGAAAAACATGATTTTATCATGTAGTGCACTTGCGCAATGTTGATGAAAACCTTAATGACAGGTCCAATGGCCACCACTAATCCGTGCACTAAATTTGAACATTGCAAGTCAATTTGTTCGGGAGTTATGTACACACAGACTTACTTTTTACTCAACCACTTTTTTAAAGTCAAATATGTTCCAAATCATGGAGAAGTGTAGAAAAATTTCATTTTTTTTTTATCGAAAACGTTACTTTTATTATTACCCTATGTTAACATATGGGGAATTAAAAGTAAAAATTATCATTTTTATTGGGAATCGGAAAAAAAATCCGGTCAAGATAGAGTTAAAGGTCTTATTTTTCTGTCTGTAATAAAATCAAAATCAACAAATTTGAATTTAGGCTCGTTTGACTCTGAGAGACAGATACTTCTTTAAATTGAATAGTTGGTTTATTATTGTAAAAGAATGGATGGGAGGAAACTGAAATAGATTTCTATATCTCTACCTTGTAATTTTAATTATGTTTGAAGGTTTATTATAATTAAAGAACACATAATTCTACTGAATAGGTTTATTCAATCTTATTTTTAACAAAAATACAATTTCTTCTATATTTTTAACACTTTTGTGGTACAACTTCTAAAAAACATCTTATTTTAGAGCCTAATATTGGCAAAATTTGTATACATGACAAAATGTTACAAATATCACACTATTTTAGAATTCTTACTTTTTAAAACAACTGTTTTAAGTATAATTTTCAAAACATTAAGGTTTTTATAGGCGATAAAATGCAAAATATTATTAATAAAAACAGCAAATAGAATTTTTAATGTTATAATAATTAATGTAAGATACAATAGAGTTATATTATGTTCAATCAATTAGCAGACATGTTTGATTAGAAACAATGCAAAGAAAATTGTACTGTATATTTATGATGATTCTAACAATATCCAATTTAGATATAGCTTAATATGAAGGTTAACAGTAGGATTGAAGCAATTAAGATTTTTACGTATTACCTAAGACACACAGATTTTAAAAACATTTCCTGTACTATTATTCGACAACTATATATGTATATATATTGCACAAACTAATGTAGTAACTAGAAAATCATATTTATGAACTGAATACAAGCCAAAGTATTACATAAAACATTTGAAAATATCTTTAGTTGATTATTCTCAAACAAACATAAAATATTTATTATTTTTTGGTTATGGATCCATCCATATGACACACACACATAGTTGGTCTAAATCTGTAAAAAAATTAATACACAAACAAGATACAATACCAATTCTGTACTTTAATATGCATTAGTTCATGAGCTACAAAAAATCTTGAAAATCCTTACTTAGCAAGGGATATGCAAGACTTGTGCCAGCATGGATTATTTGAATAGCTTTTACTTAATATTAAATTAAATAGCTTTTAATTCATATTATTAAATAACTTTTAATCATCAATTAACTTTTCAAAATAATAATGATTTGCATTTAACTTATTATCAAGTAGGTTTTAAAAATATAAATTAGGCTTTAAATATTATTAAATAGCTCTGAAATACTAAATAGTTTTAAAATAAGCATTATTAAATATTTTAATACAGATTATTAAATGACTTTGAAATTAGCTATTTACACTGATCTAATAAACTCACATTATACACTTGTATTACATCTTAAAATAGTTTTTATAAACTCTAGTAAATACTTTCAGAAATTTGGCAGGACACTGTTAATTGTAAATAATCATAAGAACTAGGCATAAAATATTTTTTTATTGGTTTGATTTCTTTTTTTGATCTATATTATATAAATTCAAGTTCAAGTTTTTCAGATGTATTTTCTTATACTATACTTTTCTTATAATTATTATTATTTTCTCCGAATAATTTATAAAATATCTACTTTTCATTCCATAATTTGAAAATTCTTTGTTTAGGTATCTGAATATTACAATATTTCTAAGACAAAGGCAATTTCAATAAAGTATTAATTTCTACTAGAAATATTTGTTCGACATAAAATATGAATTTTTTGGCACTCCTACAATAAAATAAAATTTCCTGCATCAGTATATTTGCATACAATCAACAAAATATTACGTATTAAAATGTACACTATTATTAACAAGGGAACATGTTCCTTCTGATGGAGTACATAGAGACAGCTGAAGTACCAGAAATTAAGTTGATTAACGATTTTGTAAACATCACGAATTCAAGCTTTAATATACATGAAATGTTTCTTCAAAACTTTGTTCATGGAATTAGTTTGTGGTTTCAACAGGATTTGGCAATCGAACATGAAAAGTTTTTGTTCTTTCCAATTTAAAATAGTTTTTGAAAATGAACTCGTATAATAAATAATACTACTGACTTAATCTTTAAATCCAAAATATATGAGTAATGAAATATTATCTAAAATTCAATTTTGTATAGGCTTTACAAAATTATGGGAAATTTAAATTTCACAAGTATAGTACTTGAAATTAGAGTTGCATCGGATATCTAATTTCTTTAATAGAAAATGAAATTATAATTGGTAAATAAATAAGTTTTTGTATTCTTATAAACACATTAGAAGATTCCATTTGCAGACAAGAAAAAAAAAGCTAAAAATAACTTCCAAAACTACTTTGTAATACCTCCAATATTCTCTTTAAATGTGGTTTAGGTAATAATTTTTCAAAAAAATAAAATAAAACGTTAGCCATAGTAAAAGAGAAGTTTGTTGGTCGATAGTCAAACTTCTGTTAATTGTACTTTAATCGAATTTTGAAGTAATATTTCCGCTTATCCTCTATTAAAAATATACCATTGGTGGTACAAGTAATTTAAAAACTTTTTAAGTTATTACCAAACACCAAAAAACAAATTTCATACGCTAACTAAAGAGCTAAATTATGTTCTTAAACATTTCTTTTCAAAATTGTGTGAAAAAAGTTAACAAGACTTACATTTCCTGTTATTTCATAAAATTCAATATAATTATATTTTTTAAGAGGTTGGCAATCATTATATTAGCAATGTTCTTTTTTTGCTATTAATACACTTATCTAAAAATTAGGAAAATTTTATAAACAATAAAATATAACAAAACAATAACAATGAAACATTCATTTTATATTTTGTAACTGACTAGAAAAACAATAAAATTATGCTTGGTAAAATAAAAGTTTAAAACTAACAGTATAAATTTCTAACAAAAATAGTAAAATAAGAGGGAAGAACTAGTCTAAGAGTCATTAAGGCTTCTTCTTACTTTAGGCACCTCGAAAATAGGCCATTTTCACGATTTTTTTTCGAGGATTTTTGCAAACAATTATGGGATAAAATGGATCCTATATAATAAACACATCTTTCAAGTACAAGAAAATTTATTTTTTTATTTTTTTGAACAATTATTATAATAAAACAGTAGCATCGAAAAACCCGTGTAGAAATGTAATGTTCGTGGCTTGTTGATGAAATTTCGGAAACTATCCGGCCGATTGTCATGAAATTTGAATGACATATTCTTCATAGTTATGGCTATAGCGCATATCATCAGATTTTTGAAATTTTGATTTGAAGTATTTTTTTTACAAAAAACGCGTTTTTTTTTTTTACTTTTTCGAAAAACGTGCGCCATTTTGTTATTTTTGCGAATATCAAAAATCTGATGATATGCGCTATAGCCATAACTATGAAGAATATGTCATTCAAATTTCATGACAATCGGCCGGATAGTTTCCAAAATTTCATCAACAAGCCACGAACATTACATTTCTACACGGGTTTTTCGATGCTACTGTTTTATTATAATAATTGTTCAAAAAAATATTTTTTTTTCTTCTTGTACTTGAAAGATGTGTTTATTATATAGGATCCATTTTATCCCATAATTGTTTGCAAAAATCCTCGAAAAAAAATCGCGAAAATAGCCTATTTTCGAGGTGCCTAAAGTGAGAAGACGCCTTAAACCTCTTCAAACCATTTCGAAATGTATAAACAAATAATGCATCATATTTCAAATGTGGCATAACAGAGTTCTCACTGAAACCATAGAATGAAAATCAAGGATTTTTAAATAATATTTTTAAGGACCTTTGAAAATTTGTTTTCACGCATCAGATCTTTAATGTGTGACTCTACAGCTGCTTTGCTTCAATATCAAAATCTTTCATGCACAATTTGCGTTTTGTCTTATAAACAGACTTTGATGATGGTCTTTAATCTTTCGGCTCACAAAATGCAAACACTAATCTCAAGAGTTTGTCTAACAGAGTACAGTGTGCAACTAAAACCGTCAGATTTCTATACCACTAATCAGCAACTACAAACTAAACGATGCACAAGTTGATGCATGCGTAGTACGAATATACCAGAAAATTTTGATGCGGTGCTGAATAAGTGAAACAAATTAAGGACTTTTAAGGACCTCTAAACATTTTCAAGTATTTTAAAGCCTGGAAAACAAGTTAAAAAGTATTAAGCACTTATAATGACTTTTAACGTCTGTGGGAACCTAGCATTACTAAAAAAAAAAAATTTACTGCAACCTAGAAATAAATAAATAATAAGTTAAACTGAAATAATAACGGACAGCTTACAAATAACTTGCATTTATTTTTGATGCATTTTTCCTGTTAATAGGCAACTAAAATTCTTTTTGTTTATGAGGTTGCCAGCAAATAATTTTGTTTTGCCACTTTTGAAACATGGCTGCACATATAACGTAGAAATATGTAAATGCAAGAGGAAATTAAATACACAAAAATTGTAAAATCACAAAAAATGCCAATAGAGCAGAACATAAAAAAATATAACCACCATAAAAATAGTAAATTAAGTAAAATATAGGACTCTTGTAGTCAGGATTTCACGCATTATTTTCAAGTTGTAATTTTACTTTATTTTAGAAAGTTACAGCTCACAGAATTCTAAAATTGCTACTTTTCACTTAAATTTCCTAGGTAATTAAATGACCTCCAAGTCCTTGAAAGCATAAGTGGTTATTGAAATGACCCAGAGAAATAGAGATGTTAAGAATTTTTATTTTCCATATAAGGGTTATTATTGATGGAAGAAAAAGTAGACTTTTTTTTGTAATTTTTAAAACTAAATGCTACTGTTTATCGAGGGTAACACCATTATTGAAGTCAGATTCGTACTCTAAACTTGGTTAGGAACAAACATTACAGGACTTTATCTACATTTAAGTGAGAAATCGATAGACTATCTGCATGGCCTGGCTTTGTGTTGTAAGAGATAGTGAACACATTCCTTTTAAAATTGAAACACCTTGCCAGCTTTCCAAAACTGGAACATTTTGTCTATCCAACCATTCTCTGTAACTCAAAATCATTTTTATTTTTATAATTAAAAACACAATGTTGATCCCTATCAAAAAGAGACACTTGTCTCTCTCCTAACACTAAAACAGTTTATTCAACAACTTAAAAAAAAAAAAAAATTACAGCACATTAATTACATAAAAAAAGATTTCCAGTATAATAAAGTAATTGACTGTAAACACAATACTATTATCAATATATCCAATCCAACTCTTCAACGTTTTCTGGAATAAATTTCTAGTCATGCCCATATTTATTCAACTTCATCATCAAATGCTAGAACATATCAAGAAAAGCAATTAAATTTTGAACATATTTCACTGCTGATTTTCTACAGCTCTTTTAGGATTTAACACATTAAAATTAATGCTCAGGACTACATTCGATACAGTTTACCACAAAACGTACTGATGCTTCATGCGTACCTTTTTTACCACAATAATTAAAACAACCCATCTTCAAAAAGTAATATTTTTTTACGAATATTTGGCAAAAAATATACAGCATTTATTACAATTCAATGTGCGAATAAAATTTTTTTGTCCAGACGACGATTATAATTCAATAGGTTTTGACAATGTAGCATAAATCTTGTGCATGCATCGAGACACAATTTATGGAAATGAACTATGTTTGTTAAGCACTTACAACATTGAATTGTGACAGGGGTTTGCTACTACAAACAAAAATATAAAATATTTGAATATCCTATCATAAAATCACCTACATTACATTACGATTATTAGTATCAATGAAAACATTTTTTAACAGACAAGTATTGTACACCAATCAATCATTTATCGGATCTGTCGCAATAGGTACATCAAGTTGCAAATATTTTTCTGTAAAAAAAGATACATTGGATTTCAGTTATGGTGAAAGTAATAAAGCCAAAAAAAAAAAAAAAAAATGATGAAACAACATTGTACTATGTAAGAAAGTTTGAAAAGGGTGATTTAACCCATTGTGGTAAATTTAGTAACCTCAAAATCAAATTTGAAATGTTGTGTCACTGTTGATGTATAATTAATTCTCAAGATTTAATCCATTATGAATAAAATTAGGAATAACCTCCATGACTATTCAATAAAAGCTTATTACTGTTCTCGGTTGGACTACAAGGAGTAGAACTGTGTGGCTGTTGAGGACTGCATTTCGATCTGTCCCATCTTAAACTGCAGGCGTTGAAGCCATCGCAGGAACGTAGTGCTGTTGGAGGCAGTTTCCTCCCGCGATCTGTTGGGCGGACAGCAACTCACACATGCCTGAAGTCTCATGTGAAGGTTTCCAGACAGCTGCAAGAGGACAAAATTAATATAAATAAAACCTATACGAACGTACAAAAAAGTATTCCTTAGCACACTACACTTTTTTAAAAGAAAACATTATTACACTCTACATTGTTAATTGTAAAAATCAATAGGTACTTTCTTTAATAAATTTTAAATGTAGTTGCAATTGACTGAAAAAAAACAATAACCTGAGGCATTTGTACCGGCCATTCATATGACCACTCTAAATTTTAAATCAATTACAATAGAACATTCAACAATTAAGAAGTTAAAGAGAAATTCATAATTTATAATACATTTAATAAAGTAGTTTCATTCTAGTCACAAATACAACCAATTTTCTTTTGTCAGTTTTGTGCACAATTATAAGAAGAAAAAAGTGCTCCTGATGAATGAATTTCATAGCGACAATAGTTCAATAAATATAAATGTAAGTTTTGTGTTCCTCATAAAGGTACGATTGTAGTACATTGATATGAATATTGAAGAATTGAGGCCTTTAGAGGAGGACATTGAATGGGAGCGGAAATGTAGAATTGCCATCTGTTGTATCATACATTTCTTCTATAATTAGTAGGACAATAATATTGCATAAAAAAAAAGTTGATAATTTTTATGAATAGAATAGGGACTGGAATAAATTAAAGATAAACAAAAACAGTCACCTGACTATTATTAATATCCAAACAAAACTATTCCTTATCATCGATGAATTGAGAAGCACAACTTCTAAAACACTAAAATAAACGCAAGCAAGATATCTTACAAAATTGACATCAGAGTCGGGTGTTTAGATATCACTCTTTCTGATTCAGAGGTAAAGAATTATCTGTGTATCAAAAATAGTAAAGTGCGAGATTGCGGTTATTTATTTTCATTATGAAATGGAAAACAACTCATCCAATATTTTTAACAAAATAATCTTAAAACTAATCACATAATGTATTTAGAATGTGACATGTCAATGCAGCCTCTGGATTCACATTCAATGATGGTTGTTGTTTATTCTCTTTGCTGATTGATTTATCTTCCCTTTTTGTATGAGAGAGAGAGAGAGAGAGAGCTCTTTAAATAGTGAACACTATTCAAACTATATTTCTATCTTTATTCAAGTATGACTCAGCCCAGCATGGCCACAAACACATACCCTATATTGCCTGATGTAGTTGGATATTAAAAATAAACATACTAGTGAAAAAAGCAGAGGCCAGGATTTTTGCCCTGACTTGCATCATACACAAGCAGTCTATCGTTATTATTTTGAATAATAATTAAATTATTATGAATGATTATTTTATTTTATTAATTCTACATTTTAGTAATTTTATTGAAAATAATATTGCACATGCAAATGTGTGTATGTAGAAAATATTTGCTAAATATAGATATACTCACATGTCCCTGAAAACTGTACAGAACTGGTGTCCACATAGGAAGCAGCTATTAAAAATAATATTTGATTTTATTAATTTACAGAAAATAAATATCACGAAACATATTTTTGTATGACTGAACAAATATAGGATGTAAAATTTAACAAACAAGTTTTCAAGGATTTTATTTTATTGCATGATGAATAGATTTTGTCTGTATATGCAGAAATACATTAAAATAATTAGAAATTTTTAAACTATACAGAAACTTCAACTTAAAATAAACTATTTTGTAATGAATTTCATCTAATGAATGTAGTATGAAATATTAATGAAGAATAATTACTCGGGCTAGTATGGTAGAGTTGCACTCTTGTAATGCTTCCATGAGGCTTAAGAAATGTAGACTGACCATCTCAGCCAACTGCATAAAGAGGAAAAACAAAATACAATTTAACTTTAGGGAAACACATCATAAATCTATCTAATTATCTTAAGTCCTTATATACAATATATTTAATACAACAGACTACTATCTATTAAAGATTGAACAATTTGGGTGCATGGAATTAAAATGTTAAATGCATACCTTGCTGAATACATTGATAGTTTTTCTGCAATCTAAATATTTTAACTGTATCTTCACTATTGAGCTTGAAATTAGTAGATTTATAGCTCCATTAATTTTTTTTTTTTTTTAGAAGTTTGTTTAATTCAGATACCTAGCCTAAATTCAAAAACCACTGCCAGAAACTGACAAACGTTAATCAAATTAGGAACGGAACTATAATTTTATCAGAAAATCTAACTTCCCTTTTAAATAATGCATGTAATTTACCAGAGTTTTTTTTTTTTAATGCGGCTAGCTTTTATTCATAAGTGTTTTTAAATTACATTTGTAGCATACACTTTACAACTACTATGCTGATATATTACTTGCCAAGCCCCAATCATTAACGTTTGATAAGATTCCAAACTGCTACATACCTCGTGAATTAAAGTAAATGGGATAGCATCCATTAGCTAGAACAAAGTCATGGAATTGAATACAATGTTCTGCTTCCTGACACAATTGGTGTATTTCTTTCACTAAATTTAAGGCCCCGCTTATGAAACAGGGTTTCAATGTGCTATGGTAATCCTTGGGACAGCTTCTTTAGAACCAATGCTAGAAAGGTTGTTAATGTCCCGAGATTTATAGTAAATTGTCTCTTTTTTAATTAAAAACATTTATGATTACTGCAGTTGATTATTTAATAAGTACACATACTTGTTGACCTCACTCGGAGAAGTATAGGCAAAAAATTGTACCTGGTGTAAAACTGAAATTTTTTATCATGAAAAACATTTAATCCAAAATGTAGCTCGAAATATTTTAATTTGTAAGTGAGTCAATCAGTCTAGCTTTTATGGTAGGCCATAAGCACCTCCTCCCCTTCCCTAGGCTGACAATACTTGGCTTGCAGTTATTTATTTACTAAATATAATCTAATGTTGGAATAATCATGAAATATCTAGTGGACAATTTTCTGCTGTAAGCACGGGACATTTTGGCTTTTTTTCCTACTCGTAAACAGATTATAATTTTAAAACTATGATGAATCTAGTAGTTATGTTTTTGTTTTACATTATATTAGTTTGTTGCAAAGCTATATAGAAAGATAATTATTTTAACAAAGTCAAATATGCATCTTAGAACACCGATGCACAAAACACATCAGTGTCCCATACATCAGTAACTTATATAACTAAGCATTGGACCTAATTAAATTATATTTTCTCATGTAACTTTGCCTTTAATGTAAATTATTTTTTCATATAGTTTTATATAAAGCAAAAACATAACTACTAGATATATCATAACATTGCGATTCTAATCCATTTACGAGAAGAAAGAAGAGCAAAAATGTTCCGGGCGTTGTCCAAAGAATTGCCCGAGTACTACTTGTAAGAAAGATGGAGGCTACTATACAGGGTGCCACTAAAAAGCAGTAATAAGGGTCAAAATTTTATACAGGGGAGATAGGTAAACAAGTTGGACAAAAAATAATTGTTTAGAAGAAAAGCAGGTTCTATCACAATTAAGTTTTCAGTTTAGAATTTTGTAGTTTAACAAGGCCTCCCTAGATAAGAAAAAAAATAAGATTACTAAACTTAAATTTCGTTAACAACTAGTATAGACCATTGACAGAATCATAATGAAAAAATAATAAAAAATATATGCAACTTTTTCCAAGACTTTTGTTCGTGAAATTCAGGATATTATTTGAATTGAACAAAGATATTGTAAACTCTTCAAAGAACTATCACAATATCAATATTTCTGTAATTTAAGGAACAAGAAAAATGTCAAAAAGTTGTTTAAATGAATTATGCAGATAGTTTGAAAGTTTTTTTTATGTCAGATTAATTGAAGCTATTACCTAGGATCTTAATTACTAAACATATGTTTGTTCTTGTTGCCAAGTACATGTACGAAATTTTTTCAGGATAAAAGCTAAGGCATTTTCCCCCCATATCATACAGACCAAAATTTATAAATAAAAATTTTTTTTAGATAACATTTGATGAAAATATGATTGTTATGCCCTTTTGCTTGGTTTACCTATTGCCCATGTAAAGATGGTTATAATTGTAGTGTGTTTATTTAGAAACATCAAGAGCCTGTACAAATGAACATCTCAATAAAAATGTACAAACGAATATCTAAAAAAAAAAAAAAAAAAAAAAAAAAAAAACTCAGTTCAAATTTTCATTTTTGTCACTAAGTGGAAAGTAGCACTTTAAAGAAGTAATGAAAGTAAATTTTATGGGCAATATTAGACAGATGAAATATTTGATCAATTCAATAAAATTTTAAATGTCTATCATGTAATCATATTTCTTAAACGCAAAACTTAAAAAAAAAAAAAAAACTATTTTTAATTATTTATTTGAATTTTTTCTTTAATTATATTTTTAGAAACTATTTTCCATAGTTTCAATAACTAATACATATAATTGATGAAGACTTGTTCTTAAGGACAGACTAGACATACTTCTAAATGGTTCACTTTAATTATAACCAACTTGTATAAATAAAAGTGCACTACTGCCTTTTTTTTCTCTTTGACACTTTGTGCAAAGAAACTACTGAAAAGAACAGGAAATGAGCAAACCTGGCGATATTCTTCCTGATTAGGGTTTGTATGTAAAAGAATGAAGAATAATTGAAGACATACAGAAAAGAAAGGAACTACAATTGCAATGTCACTAAAAATACAGGATAACATTTGACATGCATGCCAGTTACAATCAAACATAATAAACAATAATTCACTAAAACATGACAGAGATACACATAGTCTAAAATGCAATAGGCATATAAACAATTTAATTGTAAATTTGGATAAATTCACTAAAAATTTATTATTTTTGCACTAAAAATAATATGAATGTAATGTTTCATTCCTATAAAATTCCATTTCCTATAAAAATGTGCATAAACAGTTTATGGTAAGTATATAGAACTATCATGTTTCTTGCAGTTTATTAAATTAAAAAAAAAAAAAATTCTATTTGATATTAGATAAATAATATCAAATGGAATTTTTTAATCAAACAAGTAAATCAGTAAGTGCTTAACAAGTAAATCAGATGATAATGTAGAAGTGAAAACAGTCAAAATGTAAAAAACGAGGAAAATATATACACAGTACTATTTTTACTCTACAAAAATAGCTGAATAAGAATATATCTGTATACTAATAAGTGAACAGAACAATGGTGCAGCCAGAATTTATTTTTCTAAGGAGGGGTTTAGTCTGATAAAGTTTTTAAAGTCCACTAAAAATAATATTGTAAAAAAAGCGGAACTTCTCAGAAAAAAAGGAGGAAATCCACATAAACACGGAAGATTTTCATCCCTTATAATAGTTAAAAAATGTCAAATTAATAATCATGACTTAGGGTAGGAAATTAGCTCATGGTGTCAGTGAACGTGTTTGGTTATAAATGATCATCGAATCAAATATTACAATATCAAAAAAAAAAAAAAAAAAAAAAAAAACTATTATAACTAGGCTTTTTACTTGGGTCTGTCATAGATTTTTTTTTTCAATCCGAGACGGATTATGAATTTTCTACAAAGTTGAAAAATTAAAAACTAGTTGCTAATAAGAAATGCAAGTGAAAATCGTCAAGCATGATATTTGTTAAATAAAATTTTTTTTACTATGTAAGATGTCCCAAAAAGGTTCAAACCTGCTCTATTTCTTTACTCATGGGAGGTAGACAAAAAAATCGATGTAAATGGAAAAAAAAGTAAGAAATCCTATTGTAATAGTAAACAATTTAAAGTAAAATAATAACAAAATGTAAATTTAAAAATACTTGGCTTTTTTATAAAAAAAAAAAAATAATAATAATAATAATAATAAAAAGAGAAATTTTGCCAAAGTTTCAAATCCAATACAGTAAAATATCGGAAATCCGGGACTTCTAAAATCTGGAAATATCTAAGATCCGGACCTTTTCCAGCACTGCTATCTTAATTTTTTTTTTGGCTACGGTAGTTTGTCCGTATCCGAAAGTGATGGCAGCAAAAACGAAGTGGTTGAGGATAAAATCCCAATGGATCAGTTAGTTAAAGTATTAGGCACTGCAATTAAAGGTTTAGTGCAACGATACAATTCCAGAACCGGAATAAAGAAATGGGTTGGTTGTTTTTAGATTATCTGGCGCCGTCAGCAACACGAGGGCTATAATGCGCCGAAACATTCGTCATTTGACAAGCTAACATACATTTAAAAACACCCATGTCTTACACAGGACTCGAACCCGCAACCTCGCGGTCTAGAAGCTAGCACGTTAACCACTGTACCGTTTGGTCGGCAATAAAAAAATGGGAGAAAAGTTCAGTGAAAACTATTAAAACAGTTGACCTTAAAACAAATGTTTTTCAAAACCCAATCAAGTTATATAAGGGTTTTTCTTAGTTTATTCTATTTATATTATTATTTCATTGATTTTGTGTATAAATAATGATATGTTTTAACAGGGTTGCAACCCAAATCACAGAATGAAAATCAATGACTTTTAAGTATCTAAATAACATTTTTAAGGACCTTTGAAATTTTTTTACAATCATCATGTCTGTATATAAACCTTAAAAAATATATATATTTAAGTGGCGGTCACACGGGGATAGCAAGTCTGAGTTGTATTTTTTATAGATTTCTCAGTTGGCATACAACATTCACAAAAATTATGAACTTATAAGGATCTAAGAATTTTCAAGGACATTTAAGCACCTTTAAGCATTTTCAAGGGCCTTGAAAACAAGTTAAAAAATATTAAGCACTTTCAAGGGCCTTGAAAACAAGTTAAAAAATATTAAGCACTTTCAAGGGCCTTGAAAACAAGTTAAAAAATATTAAGCACTTTTAATGACCATGGGAACCCTGTTTAAAATCTGGAATTTTTCAAAATCCGGAACCGCCGAAGTCTCTGCAATTCCGGATTTGAGATACTCTACTGTAATTACAAAAATTCTGAAACTGCATCTCAAAAGGATTTAATACAAAAAGAAAAGAAAAAAAAAAGAAAAAAAAAAAAAAAAAAAAAAAAAAAAGGGAGGGGAAAAAAAAAAAGAAAAAAAAGAGGAGAAATTATATTTGTTGTACCATGGTTTGCATAAAACTAATTTGATCATATTTATTGTATATATCTAAAATGATCAGCAAAACTACTTTAACTCTTTAAAAAACATCAAATAAGGGCTAGATTAATAGGATAACCAATAATTTTACGAGTTTCTCAGATGTTTTATTAAAGAAGTTTGAAAAAATGTAAAAGGGAGGATTAATGGAAATTTGGAAGAGGCCTTGGCATTAATGATACCAAAAGCATTCAACTACAATATAATGGTACTTATATATATACATATAAAAATGGCACACTATTACACTTGCATCAATGTTGTGATCAAATGCAAAGTAAATAGTACAGGGTTCCCACTCAAATCACAAAATGAAAATCAATGGCATTTCAATGACTTTTAAGGACCTAATTAATGTTTTTAAGGACCTTTGAAAAAAAAAAAAAAATCAGGCCCTATGTCTACATATAAATTTTTTATAAAGTATATTCTACCAAAACAGTAACAAGTTGGCACGTACCTAATACAAATATGTCAGAAAATTCCGATACGGTGCGGATAAGTTGCGGTAACGCGGGTATAGCAAGTCCGAGTTGTATTTTTATAAATTTTGCAGTAGGACAACATACACAAAAATTAAGGACTTTTAAGCACCTCTAAGCATTTTCAAGGCCTTGAAAACAAGTTAAAAAATATTAAGCACTTTTAATGACTTTCAATGACCGTGGGAACCCTGTAGTAAAAAGTTTTTGTACTAGCGGTGACAACTAAAAATTCGTAATTAAATTTTAAAAACTGATCATATGAGCCATTTAATAACATAATATAAATAATTTATTGAAAATAATCACAATTATTATTTACTTGAAATTGTCACCCCCCCCCCCCCATAGCAAATGAACAAAAGACACCGATTAGAAGAATGTTTCAAGTGCTTCGTAACCGTAACCAAATATTCCTTACCTTGGAGTGGCAGACAAGTTGCAGAATACCGGGTGTTAATTTGGCCCAGAAATCAGTGAGAGTTAATCCAGAAACTTGATTTTGTTCACTGCCAGGCGGATTTAATGCGACCATGTGTTCACAGTACATTGTCCACAACTAGAAGGAGAATATGAGTTTTATAACCGAATTCAAGAGTATTTAATGAATGGTGCCCTTTAGGTTAAAGTATTAGAACTATGGTTAGGAAATTTAGTATTTTATTTCAAATTATATTATTTTTATTTAATTCATCAATGACGCAGTAGTTAAACCCAGTTGGAATTAAAAAAAAATGTCAATTTCCAAAGCAGAAACTTGAGCTAAATAGTAGCTAGTTGAATTGAAATTTTATTTTATATTTTAAGCACTTTAGGTAAATTTTATTACAATGGCAACAGCTAAACTAAATACAAAATTTGAAACACTTTCTTTTAAACATAAATTCTTCAAAATTTAATATTCCAATGACAATATTAATAGAATGCTGCTTAGCGCTGGTCACAATTCAAGGGTTTAGTGAATAGAGCTTTTGTTAAACATGTTTAATCAATAACATCTTTAACATGTTGAGCGCCCTGTCAGCCATCGGTGGCCAGCACTGAACTGTCTGTTTAGGCCGCGTCAGAGGCTGACAGTGTAAAATATGATATAAAACTAAAAAATTTACGTTGTTTTAAGTAATTACTGAAAGTTTATTTAAAATTTAATTAATTTTTATTTACTACAGGATTATATCATTAAGGCATTTTAATGAAACACGGTAAACATAAAAACAGTTGTCCTTCGCAGATATCACAAAATGCGACCACTCGTTTAGTCATTTTTCTAGCCATTGCTCTACCATATTGTGTCATTTTTTTTAATTTTTTCGTAAAAGGCACCCCCTTCATGAGCCAAATGATAAACAAGACAAAACAGACTTGATACATAATGTGTTGAATGAATATCTTTAAGCATTTCATTCTAAACGTAAATATCCATTTTATTCTAAACGTAAATATCTTCTACTGCGATAAGAAACAGAGAATCTAATATATTTACACAGCTGTATCGAGTAAATTTCAATCTGTTAGTAGTGAGCTTTGCATTGCTATACTGCAATACCAGCGCCCAGCGCTCTAAGCAGGACGCGTGGCCTGAAGGGGAATTCCTGAAGAATTTGTGTGGCGCTCAATGTGCTAATTATGCATCTCAAATGTAAACTATCGTAATTAGAATCCAATCATAGTTTTTACCCCCTTTGTAGCCCAAAATTCAAAAATGAAGTTAAACAGTAGTACCTGACATAAAATGAAGGCATGAAACAAGGAAGACATGTGAAGCACCGAAACCTATAAGCAAAGAAATTTAATATGAAACTTACATTGATTACTTTTAAAACATTAACATTGAAAATAAGAGTGTTATATTTATAAATAAAAATTATTTGATGCAGAGACAAGATCTAGCAAAAAAGAATGGAAGTTAATCACTCAGTACTGATAAAAATAGTTTTGAATATCAGATTTAAATAAATAAGTGTCGCAATCGCAGTTACCTTTTACTTAATATTAAACTATTTTATATTTTTCAAAAATTAGTATTATTAATTTTTATACAAAAATAATCACTTTTATAATACAAATGTATAATCAAATTTCCACAGGAACACATTAAGAGCAATAATTAAAACAATTAATACATTACTTTTGTTTTGATTCAAGTAAAACACTACATTTCTAAAAGATGCATATTACTAAACCCCACACTACAGACTTCAGAACACATTAACTTAGTCTTATCATCTTGTGCATTAAATACTCATTACAAACAAAACCCTTATGTCTAAATATTTAAAAATAAGCTGATGGTTTTGGTTTTCAACTTCACTTTCAAGGCTATTCAATAACTTTTTTACCTACATCAAAAAGCAGAGTTAAAAGGCAAACACTGCATTTCGACTGCATCACTCGAAAAAAATTGTGTTAAACAAATGTAGCCAAGGAAAGTATTTAAATATTTGAAACAGTAATACACCTTTAATATGCATCCACAATTTCCCACCCTTACAGTAATTTCTAAAGTACACGGAACTTCCAAAGTATTTTTTAGATGAAAGTAGGGCCATACTTAAGATCCTTGAAGACCCTGGGTAATCTTAAATTAAGGTTGCTAAGTATAATGTAAAATTTTATAATTTTTACTCTTGGGTAATATATAAAGTTAAGTTTACCACTTTGACAACTGCATGCTTTCAGGTATACCTATAAATTTCATTTTGAAAACAATAACAAATCCCAAAATTATTAGATAAAAAAGTTTTGATTGTTTGTTATAACCAAGAGCAGTGCATGCCAACTAAGCTGGATTTACATGCTACCAGTCGGGATTCCAATTTAGATTGCCATTTCTGTTACGTCAGCTCAGCGACCACTGTGCCGTCTGTCGGTTATCTGGGAGAGTGCACGTGATTGGTTGATGGGAGTCACTGGCACCAGTAAGTAAAAAATGTTTGCGTTACTGGAACCTGTAGACAGGGGAGGTCAAAGTCTGGGGATTTAAACTGGAATTTCGACTGATAGATTGTACATCCAACTTTAGGCTCTTCTACTGGGAAAGGATTCTTACTCTAAGTTGTTTTATGCCTATTTTTTTTTTCTTCTTTCTTTCATTCCAACAAAAGAACTAATTGTGTACAACTAATGCTTTAAACAGGGTGTCCACAGAAAAGTTATTTTGAAATTCTCAGACATTTCCCTGTAATACCCAATTTTTCCCCTGATTATAAGCTATAGATAAAAACACACACACATACACAAATAATAAACTTTGAAGTAAAAAAAAAAACATTCAGACATACCATCATAGCAATTTCAGATTCAATAAGCTATTTTCCAAGTAAAATTTAAAAAATAAAGACCATAAATCATGTCAAAGTGGATGAAACATTCAACAAATATTCTATACTAATTATTTTTATTTTTTAATACTTGAAATTTTAATAGAAATTGAAAAAATCAATAATTACATTAAAAACCTTTCGTAAAGTAATTTTTTTTTTGTATTTTATACATAAAATAAAATTGGCAAAAAAAAAAAAAATAATTAAAAATCAATTTGTACAAATATAGTAAAAATAACTTTTCCTTAAAAAAGTCCAATATCCTTTCGTTATAATTTACAGCCCCCTTTTGAAGGACATAACTTGAGGCTGACCTTTGACTGCTCTGTGAATCCCGTGAGAATATTCTGTATGTGGTCCGCAATGTGGCTGCTTTCCTCCAATGGGATTGGCTGGCAGGGTGAAGGGGACTGCATCAGGGCACTATGAATGAGGGCTCCGAGCAGTAGCCACGACAGGAGGCGGATATGGCTCACACACTCGATGAAATCCTTAGGGCTACACACAACACATTCACGTCAAAGCATGCAGTGCAAAAACAAATAGAATGTTCCTGAAGCAAATAAAGTAAGGAAATCCAGTGGAATTTGAATATTCTTCAATTGGATTTTCCCAATATTACAGTCAGAATTTACAGCAATGGAATTACTATCACAAACTACAAGGATTATAACTTTGCTTGTAACAGTTTTTGGAAATGGAAATTAAAAAAAAAAAAAAATCTTTATCTTTTATTTAAATTATATCTAGGGTCTGTTGTTGCACTGTAATATTTCCCTGATACTTCAGGTCACTTTTTTAACAATAGCAAATGCTGGTCATTAAATGCTAATTATATTGAAATACATAATATACTAATTTAAATACTGACTTTTTTGAAAATATTAATAGGTTTATAATTAGCAGTACAGTATATTCGTAGTTCAGGTTGATATGATTTTGTTGAGGAGATAAGAAATACAAAGTTGCTATTCTTTAAGCATAGGTGCAAGCGAACATACTTGATCACGAAATGGAAGTTGAAATGCATATTGAACTGTATATTATTTGATAACAACAGGCATGCTGCAATACCTGAGCAAAAAAAGCTGAATTTCACAGGATGAGGTAATTTTGAGGATTTGTATTATTTTCAGGAATGACCAAAATCCAATTAAAAAATTAGAAAACAGCATTTCTGCACATAGTAGTAAGTCTGTAACAAGTTAAGGTACTATTCATTATCTGAAAGTTAAAGTTATTGATTGAAATAAGCCATTCTTAAACATTTAATCAAAATATAGATAAACTATATCACGAAAGAGTAACTGAAGAAACTAAAAGGGAAAATTTGACTTCCAGCTCTCAAAGGATTTTATTTAATGTTCAGTACTTCAAATGACAAAACAGACGAATTACAGAACTTCTATAATATTCTGTCAGTACATCCAAAAAATTAAAACTTTGACAGTATAAAAACCAGTCAAGTAATTGACATGCAATAGGACACATCAGATGACAGGAAAGCAATTTGACATAAATATCCAAAAATAGGCACACATTTTCTTTTATTTAAGGTTTTGTAATGTTATAACTTTTCTTCCGAATTTGAGGTAAACAGGTAATCCGAGTTCAATAAACTCTAAAAATATTAGATGAATTTTTTATAACACATCCTCCAATAGATTCTGCAACATTTCTATATTTAGTCTAAATAAGTGTAATTGGATTTTCCACAATAAAGTGTCTTGGCAATCCCTATACCTTTACTTATCGAAGAGTGTCTTAGTAAAACAAAGAAAAATTGTTGCACTAACCCTTGTTGCATTGTGGTGGGTGGGTGGTACAGCCACGGAATGTAGCGGTTAATCGCTCGGTTGTCTCTTCCGTTATTCTTGGAGAACTCAATGGCTAGGAACTGAGATAGACCAGCCTTTAGATGACCACCAAGAGTCTCCTCATTTAGGTGAGTATAATTTCCATACAGCATATTCTACAAAGGGAGGACAATGGGCACAGGAATTAGAACCTGTTCAATAAACACATTAATCCCACTGATTATTTAGAGATAGTAGTTGATTATTTAGACATATAATCATCTCTTCCAGTTGCAAGGGAAAGAATACATATAGGTTGAAATCATTTCATATACAATCAAAGATAATTGGGTCAAAACTAAAGTAATGGACAAGATGGGCATTTTTTTTTTTTTAATTTTACTTTATTAAGAGTGACGAAAGACAACCAAAACTAAATTATTTATTTTGAAATCCGTTCAATATTTCTCGAGTTACACCCGTTTCAATTTCCTACTTTTAAAAGCACAGCAAAAACCAGACTAGCTTAGCTGTGACATCACCCAACATCATATTCCGAATTTTGTTTCTTGCGGTCTTTGAAATTATTTTTTAATTTATTTGCATTGTTATAGCGTGTTTCGATTTTTTCAAATCTTGTATTCTTTTAATCGATATAAAATTATGTCCTCAAATTCAGCGTACAAATATTGCCTCATCCCGAAATGTAGGAATATTTCAATTACCAACACGGCTACATTATTTATCAGTGTTCTTAAACACGCAGATATCCGCAGAAGTGGTATAAAGCCATGAAACTGGACGATGTTTCTGCCAAAAGTACCCTATACATTTGTAAAAATCATTTTTATCTGAGTATATTACGTCTATTACTTTTATTTTTACAAAATGATTTAATTATTGATACATTGATCATGATATACAGTGACTCGCAAACGTTTTCATATAGTTTAAAGAAAAATCCTGTTGCCTGGAATGGAATTCGAATATTAATTCCTATATTTTCCTCACTTCAGCAAAATTTTCAGTTCCAGAAACAAGAAAAAATCAGCAAGTGCTAAGTTTGAGGAGTATGGAAGATGATTCATCACTAAGATCACATGCTGGGCCAAAAACAGCTTCACAGGCAATCCTGTGAGGCCGGGCATTGTCGTGCAAAAAATGCCAACACCCTTTCTGTCGAAAACGAGATCTTACAAAACCAATTCTTTGTCAAAATTGAGCAAGAAATTTTCGGTTAAACTGCTTTGCGGCAGTCTTAACACATGGAACACATTCATGATGAACGAGCAGGGTTTGAAGATGTCAAAAAAATCAAGAAAATTACGACAACAGAAATGAAGAGCATTTCGAAAGACAACTTTAAAAAAAAAAATTCGAAACCTGTTATTAAATCTGGCCTGAAAATTAATAGCAGCATTTTGTAAGTTTAAAATTCAGGGAGATGAGAACACTGCCTTTGTTAGCGGTTGTCTTTTAAGAAGATCATCCTCCGACTTGTATTTTGAATAGTAGAAAAACAATAAAAAACTACCTTCGTGCAGTTAAAAAAAGTGTGTATAGATAATACTTTAAAAAACCCTTGTTTCTTATAATATTGCTTCTATATGGCACTTGGCTCAAAAACACCAGATAAATAGATAACATCATTCGCCAGGCACTCAACCATAAGGCACTCCGTCATGCAGAAATAAGACATGTCACATATAATTTAATAAACTAGTTTAGAATGTATGCAAAAAAAATTATAGAAAGCATAACACACAAACTATGTCAGGGAAATTTTGTTATCAGTCGTTTGTTTGGTATGAACATCTAAAAATGTGAATTTAGAGAATTAAATAACTTGCCTTCACTTTGGTGAGCGTATGAACATCAGCAACAAACTCCAGGGCATCATTCACATACTGCTGCATGCATTCCCCAGCTAATGTTTTATACTAAAAGATATAGTTTCGATTAGAACGATTAATAAATAATGCAGATATTTATTGATGGACAATAAGAATTACCATGGATTGGTTTTCTATTTGAATAGGTGCACCTTCGAGAATGACATTCGGAGCCAGACGACCACAACAGTCAGCAAGAATGAACTTTAAGAAAAAAAAATAAAAAAGAGAATATTTTACAATTTTTTTTCATATTTATGTAAAAAAAAAAAAAAAAAAAAAAAAGGGTAGCTAATTTTAAATATAAATCTTTTTAAGAAAGATAAAAAATAAAATAAGGAAGATACAAACAATAAAGATTATATTTCAGTCTTTATAATATTTCCTAAAAAATACGCCTTCTTAAAACAGAGTGCCTAGGAGGAGAGAGTACTGGTATTTCTCAGACAATTTTCATTCACCTGTGCTTTTATAATCATTCATATGCAAACAATTTAAAACTAAATTTCAAGAATATTATCACACAAAAAACTAACGTGAAGTTTTCAAACATATTAAAGTTATTTACTAATCAAATAAAACCTCAAAATACTTTTTTTTTTTTTAAAAAAAAGCTTATAAAAAATACAGATGTAACTTTAAGGGAAGTAAAGAACAATACTACAAATATTTATTAGACTATTAAAAACAATTCGTTACTCAACTTAATTAGTAAAACTTATTTTCTCTTTATGAATATTTGCATGAGTACAGTTTAGAAAATTTAAAAGAATACTGCCTACAAACTAATTGACCTTGTTTAGGTAATTAATTCTATAGATGAATGTTATTAGTTTATGTCCAGTGAGTTTAGAGAATACTAGGAGACACCTTTTTAAGATGTCTCCTAGGCTACTGACCCTACACTGTGACCCTGATTTTCTTTTTTACAAAGTAGGTATATTAATATTTGATCTGCATTACTTGATGATTATTTGCAGTGCTTTAAAGCTTACTTGAAATTCAAAAAATAAATTTAAAAAAAAAAAAATTGTTTGGTGAAATGAGGATGTAGAGTTAATATGAAAAGAATTGCATCCTTTTGGTTACCAAAATAAAAGTGGTGCGTTTAACTGTTACTATGTGTGTATAGCAGAAAACAAAGCATCATTTAATGACAAAATCAGATAAACTCATATATAAAAAATCAGATAAAGGTGACACTAATTTATGTCAATTGTTATACATACTTGAACCAAAGTTAATAAATTAGCATCAGGAACCGATGTTTTGAACTTAAGAGCTTGAACCAATTCAAAAACTGCTGTTCGTGTCAGAAGTAGCTTATCTCGTTCCTAAAATATCAAGAAGGTAAAGCTATAATTAAACCAAATTAACAAAAACCAAATTAACTTTGTAACTGAAGTATTATACATTTTTTAAAATTCATCAGTAATAATGAGTTAGTTAATATTGCTCAAATTTGAGGGTTGAATAATCGCTGAAAAATAGCAAAATGCTTAAAGCAAAAGTAAAAATGTCAGTAAAGCAAAAGCTATAATAAATAGTAAATGCTAAAGCAAGATTTAAAAACTCCATAACTTTAATATTCAGTGTGTCTACACCTCCTGTTTCCTTACGCAGAAGCAAAATTGGGGAGTTTAAGGAAATTTCTCCTCCCAATAATTGCTGTTTTATTTAGAAAACTCTCTCTCTCTCTCTCTGTATATATATATATATATATATATATATATATATATACACATATATATTGGATTTAAAAACTGTTTTTAAAAGTTTTAATAAATAAAACAAATATTTTTTTAATTTAAGTTTTAGATTTTTATTCCAATTTAAAAACTATAACATATTTTAACTCACAATTCAGTTTTAATAATAAATTGATGTTTAAAATAGAGAATCATTAAGCAAACTTTTCATACAAGAAGTTCCCTTCCTTATATGCATATTTTTAATATTTGCTAACATCCACATATCACGTTACCAAATTAAAAAAAAAAATGCAAAACACTTTATTTAATAGTCAGAATTTCCACTGAAATCTTAGAATGAGAATCCATGACTTTGACTTTTCAAGGACTTTTAAGGAGCTAAATAATATTTTTTAAGGACCTTCAAAAATTTGTTTTCATGCACCCCCCCCCCCAGGTCCTTAACCCACTGACGGTCATGGGAATGGGCGAAATTCTCCAGTTGTTTTTCCTGCAATAATTTTTAAATTATATTTCTAATTCAAATACATAATTTTTTTAATTATTTTTTTATTATTTTATTTTAGATAGGTTAGAGACTATTGTCCTAATAAAAATATCTAAAATATATCTTATTTTAAATTTTATTTATAAACTTAAAAATGTTGTGTATTGCTAGAAAAACTGGGGATCCTAAGACGTATATATATGTGCATGACCGTCAATGGGTTAAGGTGGGATTTTACAGTTGTCATTAATATAAAAATATTTCATGTACAATTTGCATTTTACCTTATGAACAGTCTATGATCTTTTGGTTTACAAAATGTAAACACTAATCTAACATGCTTGTCTCACAGTGTACTAAAACCGTTCGATTTCTACTCCACCAATCATCAAATATGAACCAAACAATGTACTAGTTGATGCATGCTCAGTACAAATATACCAGAAAAAGTTTATGTGGGTAAGTGACAAAAATTAAGGACTCATTTTCAAGTACATTTAAGGCCTGGAGAACAATTTAAAAATATTAAGCACTTTTAATGACCATGGGAACCCCGCTAGTTAATATTGAAATTTCTTACTAAAAACTATGTAATACGATATAGCAAAACCTACTCCTGTATGATATTCAAAATAGTATCAATATTTTAATTAGTGAACAACTTAAAAGATTTATTGTACTTACTCGGACATTTCTGTTGCATACTGTGCATAACTCTGACAGCAGATTGTAATCCAAAGATGAGTGTTGTATTGCATGGCTTAAAATCTTGGAAAATGGATCCAAAATATTCTAGGATAAAGAAGAAAAAATATTATGACACCAAAATTGCAAACTACATAACACACCAAGATAATTAATTTTACAAAATTAACGTAATTACACTACATACAATTTATAGTACAAATATTTACAGGATCACACATACAATAGTTTCCGGATCATACCTAATAATGCAATACAATATACAAAGTTGACAGAGCGTTTGACAATCATAATGGAAAAATTCAACACAAAATGCAAGTTGATAAAGTTTATAGAATCCAACAATACACATAAAAATACCCTTATCTATATAAATAAAACTGACTTTCTGTCACACGGATTTGGGGACCGTTTCACGTAAAAACTACCTAACGGATTAGGATGAAATTTGGTATATCGCTTAATTAAACGACCAGGAGTAAAATAGGCGATATATTTTTAATTTTAATTGAGTTTTAAAATTTCCGAAATAATTTTTTTTGGTGTTTTTAAGCAGACACAATTTAGTATTTCCTGAATGGCAACTGAATGACAATCTTCGTTTGGTTTGTTTTGAAAATCGTGGGGACCGTTTCACGTAAACACTACCTAACGGATTAGGATGAAATTTGGTATATCGCTTAACTAAACGACCAGGAGTAAAATAGGCGATATATTTTTAATTTTAATTGAGTTTTAAAATTTCCGAAATAAATTTTTTTTGGTGTTTTTAAGCAGACACAATTTAGTATTTCCTGAATGGCAACTGAATGACAATCTTCGTTTGGTTTGTTTTGAAAATCGCAAATGATATTCTACATTCACAATGCTTAGAAAAAAACGCCCATCATTAAGCAAAATCGACAAAAAAGTTTTTCAAAAACGTACGAATTACAAAATGACAACAAAGAAGCTTCGACTTCGCGGCAGCCGGACATTTCCCCAGAGGACAGATTAGCGTCGCAACGGCGACGCCAGGAGTCTGTAAGGAGTAGAGAAACATCAGAGAGGCGTGCCGTTCGTTTAGAAGCCGATCGGCTAAGGCATGCCGAACTAAACGAACAAAGAATGAATTTACAATGGGGTGATAAACTTTTATTTAGTACCAAAAACTGAGTTTATCCGTCAACGACGGGCCACGCAGCTAGTTTTCACTATAAAAGAGAGCATGTCCATAAAAATTCAAAGCTAACTTTAGACTTCCATTAGCTTTAGAAATTTTCATCTGAGCTGAGACAAAAAATATTTTGATAAATGTTTTAACACTAAGATTTAAAGTCTTGAAAGTCATGATTTTTATTAAAGGGGGAAAAAAGTTGTTTTTTATTAATTTTGTGAGTGAAATTACAGTTTAATTTAATAATTGATGCCAAAAATGGGATAAAATAATGCTTGATTTTAACAATAGATTGAATTTTATTAGAGAATACTCACAAAGATTTATAATAAATGGATGCTTAAATGTAATCAATACTACTTACAAATCAACTGCTGAAACCCAAATAAGAACAGGTAAATTAAAAAAAAATAATAATCTGATAATTGCTACAAAGACACAATTGTGTAAAAGAAGAATAAATTTGTACAAGTCTGAATATGATAAACACATAAATAAGCTCAATTAAAAAATGTAGGAATCATTAATTATTCTTAATTAATAATATGTATAGAAAAACTGACGTGATAGAGATAATTTTATAAAAACAAAAATTATTTGAGATGTTTCCAATTGAAGCTTGCAATTGTGGAGTGAAACTGCTTTAAAATATATTCGAGAATTAATTTAATATATAATTTTAGTATTTTCTTTAAAAGGTTACTAACTTTGGCATCCCTTATGACAGGCAACTTCATGGCACATAAAATAATTTTCAGGACACTGTTCAGCTGTATGGGTCCTGGCTGAAAAGTTTCGTGCATCTTCCTCAAGAAATTGTCCAATAGTTGCAGGAAGCCTCCCCAGGTGGGTAAATTGCTTTCTAATGGCAAGCAGTCCAAGTAAGTTGCCACATTTTCCAAAATGTGAAATATGATTTCATGTTCAAGATGCTTAGTGTCATTCAAATTCTAAAGAAAAATATATTAGATATAATTTTTTTTTTCAATAAAATAATATTATAAAAAAAGGCAATACTGCATTTTACAGACACAGGATTGTAAAAAAAAAGTATTATTAAAAGTTAATTTACACATTGCCAGTGCAGGAATGCCAGCTCTTTGTTTACATAGTGCAAGCAACTGGAAAAACCCAGCTACTGAGTGAGCATTGTATCACCAGTCGATGTATATGGAAAAGTATAGGTGATGGTAGTTTATGCGCAATGAAATAAAAATGTTTTATCAACTAAAACAGCTCGCTAATGGCATGCCTTTGACATATGCTTTAGTGAGTGGCTCAAAGAATTTGCACAGTGCTAGTCACTGGCGTCTACAGACTGATGATCTAAACTGGCACTCTGACTGGAAATGTATAAACAGTCTTAAGTTGGCACCCATTAGTTAGAAGACCTCTTAAAGTTATCGAAATTTGAATTCTAACAAACTAAGACAGCTATTTCACAAACTTCCTGTAACTCAAATTTAGAAGCCTGTTAGCTAGATTAGAAAGAGAATGGCAAAGCCAAGCATACTTAGACTTGATGAGCCCATTGTACATACTAAGAAGATATACAGCCTATGGCATGCTAAACAGTCTGGTGGCATTATAGAAAACCAAAAGTCATCAGACTTGATGTCAATAACACCACAGGTGCTGATATGATTGGCATTTGTCAAAAACATGCTCTATTGTTTTAGCTGAGTTTCCACAGTCTTTGCATAGGTTATCTTTGACAACTTTCATTGTTTTAAGATGGTTCCTAAGACAGTGACCGGTTAACAGACCAATTATAATTGTACAGGACATCCTGTGCAGTCCCAGTATAAATTTTTGTGTTTGGTTTGAGGTTTCTTTTATAAAGTGTTTGGACTGTCTCAAACCCTGAGACTTTTACCAATATACTTTAATTTCTTTACAATTAGTATCATGATTATGGCTTCTGTAGCAAACATCTTGATTTAGAGAGTCAATCTGGATTTGTAAAATGAAGCTCTTTAAACAGTAAGAATCAAAACATCACAAGAGAAATATAGTTTAACAAATTTAGAGCAAATAGTCCTATTAAAATGTCTTTTTTTTTTCAGCTGCAAGCTTTTTACCTCAAATAATAAAATCAAAGGCGTGACTTGATTGACTTCATTGAAATCTGCTAGAGCAACAGCCATAGTTTTGTAGAACTCGGAATCTGAAATCAAAAAGTTGGAAAATAACAGGATTGGAATGTAGGTCCATTAAAGATAGGTAGTTGCAGTAAAACACAATGTACCTATGACATGAGATTGAAATATCTGTAAAAAGATTCCATTGGGTGCCAGCTGATGTAAAGTGCATCGGATAAACTGTCTTGCAACACTCACCGACCCACCAGGTAAATGGATATTACTGCAATAAACAGATAATAAGCATGATATTCAAAGGAATCATTGACACATTTAAAGATAATATGAATCAAGTCAATTTTTTTGTAAAAAAATTATTATAATATGGAATAATGATCGTTAAAGGCATACCTTTTCAGGGTAAAAGTGAATCAAATCCTTAATTTTGCAGTATACCAACAGATGGCAATAACTGTCTTTGTTCTCTGATAATCGACTAGTTTAAATGATTATTAACTCAACTTGTTTCAAAATTATAATTTAAAGACTTGATCCACTTAAGTTAAAAAAACCTCAGTTATGCTTTTCTGTAATTAATAACAGAAAGTACTAATTTAAAATTACATTGTTTACTGTGGAGCAAGAGCTACACGAGGGCAACACTGCGTCAAAACACTGTTATAACATGCTTCTGAGTTTTAAAGCCATTTTGCCTTCCAGAAGATCTTACAAGGGGAATCTGCTCTGTATTTGCATGTCGAATAAGAAAAAGCCTCAAAAATAAAGCCACCCGACAATCAATATGACTATCTGTCACAACTATTATGAATACATACTAATTTTTTAAAACATCAAGAGTTGAGCAACAAAACAGGAACTTGATTAGAAGATCTAATGAAAGTCCCTGCCTATTCAGCCAGAAAAAAAACTTGCCAAAATAGTTGTTTGCTTTTATAATAAGTTACAAGTAAAAGCAAAAAAAAAAAAAAAAAAAAAAAAAAAAAATGCATTAATACTGTAAATAAATGTCAACAAAATGTAAAAAACTAACCCTGTTTTGAATCATTTTGTAAGTTTCTTGCAAAAATATGGTGTAAAAAATTACATGTATATTTAGAATGCTTTTTTTAGTTGAATTAGTATAAAAATGCTAAATATATCTTTCTATAACTAACTTAAAACATTTGATTTTAAAAAGGCACTTTTAATGAAAAAACTACTAAAACTAGGATGTCAAAAAATATTAAAGCTAGTCTAGGAGATAAAAGCTGCAAAGGGAAAATTTGATATATTAAGTACTTACCATTCACTTTGCCATGGATAGTTTGGTGATGATGCTATCCTAAAATATGTAATGAGAAATTCAATTAATAGTATTAAGAAATAATCACTTGCTGAAAAATTACAAAGAATGTTTCTAAATTCAAGCAAAAATCCAAATTCATGCAATAAAAAACAAAACTTTAAAAAAAAATTACAATTCATCTAACTTAAATAATAAAATTTAAATTTAAAATAGGGATTTTTATTAAAAAAAGAAAGAAAATTAATTAATTAAATCCTCATTTTTAAATAGACAATTTTTAACCAACATGCAAAGAAATATATTTATGAAATATTTGAATTTCTCATTAAAAGAAATCAGACAGTGCAAAATATATTTATCTAAACAACTTCAAATTGAAACCTATTTATAAGGGAAGGATGCTGTAAAAATCCATGGATCCAAAGTAACATAAAATAAAAATCAATAACTTGTATACAATCAAAAGTAGGCCATTCAAGTTTTTAATTTTTTTTTTGCATACCAAGAAAAAAATTAGTTTTTTCTCAATCAATTTTTGCAGTAAATATATGTGAGCACTTTATTTAAATGAAGTTAGTTATTTAAGTAAGCAGCAAGCACTGATGAATAAGATTTTTCAGTAAAGTGCTAACTGTTGGGGGAAAAAAAAAAAAAAAAAAAAAAATGCAATTATATTTTATGAATTAGAAAAAAAAAAAAAATTTCTTTAGAAAACGTTATGTCCTAAATTGTTTTTGAAAATGATTTCTCATATGTTTTGTTACTTTTGAATCAGTCTGTAGATGATAAACTTGAAAGAATTTTTTTTTCACCTCGCGACAACCCGTAACATTTTGGGCAACAGCCCAGCCGCCATTGCAGGTTCCCTGTGGACGAAAGTGGCAAGAATAACGACGCAAAGTCCTATTTCCTCGTCACTGTATTCTTCTTTCACCATTCCACATTCGGTGCACCGCTCAATCACCATATCATCCCCAATGCGGGGATAAGAAGGCTGACTTGTGCTCGAACGCTTCGAAGCGAGGCCAAGGTTGGATATACTTCCCATTTCGACTTTTCGTATTCTCCTAAAAAATAAAATTCTTGAAAATAAGTAACCTCATTAGAAAAGTCACTATATCACAAAAGAATTCAAAACTGAGTAATGACAAAAAAAAAAAAACTCTAATACAGAAATGGGACCTGCCTAATTGCATGTGATTCATATTCAATACCTTAAGCTTCCTATTTTTCTAGAAGTGAGCAATACATTACTTGGAATCTATACACTGAAATTGCTTTGTAGATAAATTACAGGTCTGAATGGGAAGAAACCAGGAAAACTCCTACAAGGCAGGTCAAAGATTGAAACTGCACTATTTTCCCTAATCACTATTGCAAAGATTGAAACTGCACTATTTTCCCTAATCACTATTGTGTATACTCTTTGTGATGTCACGATACAAACTCTATTTCATTACGAACTGAATGATATAACTTTTCTAGGTGTGGCATCATGAAAATCTGTTTAGATAGTTTCAGTTCGTGTTCGTTTTTTTGTGTGGAATAAAGTAGAGCCGTTAAGTTTACGTCTGAGTTAGCTCTATTATTTATATAAATATTTTAGAACTAGGCGAGCCTTGGGTTCTAGTTGAAAAGATAAATTAATCTAGGTCAAAATAGACGTGTTTCTGCAGTGTAGAAAGTTCGTAGTTATTTTATAGAAGAACAATTCTTCACACTCTTTTTTCGAAAACAGAGTTTCAAAGTGGTGACACACTGGGAATTGAATCAAGATCCTCTTTTTAAAAAAGCTGCTTTCTCTACCACTGCTTTCAAACCACTAATAATAAAACAGTTTAAAGATAAAAAGAAACTTTAATAATTGAGCAAATCCAATTTTAAAGATGCATTGCTTCTGTCTCAAGCTGAGGCCTAGTTATCATGGAGACAGCAATTTTCTGACTCTATGGAAAACAATACATTCAACTGGGCAGAATGAGTGAAGGCATAAATAAAAAAATAAAGAAATTCTTACAAATTAAAACAGCAAACATACCTTTGACCTGCATTCTGATAGTCAAAACTTCTTTGTGCTTCCAAAGTATTTATCCCAGACTTCCTTTGCTTTCTTTGTCTATATGGTAGTCTGCACTTAACTTCTTCATCAAAAGCTAATAAAAAATTAAGAAAAAATGTAATAATGGGTTGTCATAGTCATAACAAATATAAATGGGATAGATTGTATAAAAAGTTTATATTTTGCTTAGTTAACTTGTAGTAATTGTTCAAAAATGTACTAAAATTCCTCAAGCATGAACCTCAAATCTGTGAAGAATCAAATGTAGTGATTTAGATATGAGAAATTAGTCAATATCCTTTCTTTTAGATTAAGCGTTTCATAACATTATATTTTAAAATTAACCATACTTATTTGTATGTTCCCAGCTCATTGCCTGAGCATGCAATAGTAGGCCCTTTCCTCCTTGATTTATACCATTTTCATTTATGTAGCAGTGACAGAATAAGACACACTCAGCAGTGATAGTGTAAAAGATCAGCCCACTATATTCTTCAATAAAAACCTCTTTCATCAACACATTTGTATTCTGCCATACTCCCATCGACTAACGAACAGTATTAAAATTAAGTAACTGTCACTAAATTTCTGCAGATTTTTAAAAGTATCTAATATAACATTATTCACACAATGAAGCAGATGCTGCAAGTGACTACAATGAAGTAGATGCTGCAAGCTGTGTTCAGCGACAAAAAACATACCCCCTAAACATAGTTATCAGATGTATTACAAAATATCTATTAACATCAATTGGATTTGTAATTGTATATAAATTGAATTTGTATATAAAATTTATTTTCAATCACAAAAAATATGTAAAACTTGAAGCAAGTACAAAAGAAACCTAAAAACTCACCCTTGTCAAGATTCTTCTGACCTGAGACATCCTGAGAGAAGCCCGAAGCCTCGTTCTTCTCGCTGGCCATCATATCGATGCTCCCACCACTGTGCCGATGGTAGTCCACCTCCACTTCCTGCTTCTTCTCTTGCTTCAAGTTGTCTTCATTCCGCATGTCCATCGCATTCTTACACACGTCAAACACCCCGAAAGCAGACGCCGGACAATTCATATCGGGGGTGAGGTCGAAAATCCTGTTGATGAAATTCCCAGAGGCCATGGCACCAAGTGCGCTTCCTTCACTGTCTTCAGTTGCCTTCTTGCTCGGAGGATCGTCTTTTGGAAGCAGCTTGGTCTCGCTGATTTCGTGCTTAGACGCGTCCAATTCTAAAATGGGAAGCTCTTTTGCTAAAACTATCTCCTTTGGGATGCTTTTATCGACCGGTTTCTTCACTTCCAGGTCGATGTTTATGACAGTGTCCTTGGAAACGATAGGAGGCTTGGGCTCAAAGATGCTGATGATACCTTTGCAAACTGGAAGTGGTTTTGGTGGTGGCTCGAGGAAGCTTTCTGAAGACTTTGATATGGGCGGATACCAATCCTTCTTGGACGGTGGAGGGCCCACAGGCAACAAGCGTTCTGGAGCTGGGATGTTGATGAACAAATCCACATTTCCAGTCTGCACCCCTTTGTCCTCACACAGATCCCGAGTGTCCCGGGACACATTGAGGTTTTGTTCTGGAAAGAAATCGTTGGGATTCTGGGGCATGTACGGCAACGTGTCGCTTCTTCTGGGTTTCTCCTTATCCGGCATACCGATAGGCAACAGCCTTTCCAAAGGTGGTCGGAAGATAGGAACCGTCAGATTCTCACTGCTGAGCATCTCAACTTTACGAGCTGCCTTTGACTTCTTGCTCTGGTACAGTTTGGATCTCGGGTACCTCGAATGGGCCATCTGTCCCTCATCGCTCTGCGGCAGATCGAGAATATTGCTGTCCGTCTTGCTTCTACAGACGCTCTGGTGCTGATTGCTCTCGAAAGGCAAGCTCTTCATTCTTGCCAGGTCACTTCTTGTGGCTTTGCTGTGGTATCTGAGAGCATAATTAGAGTCCTCTGACACCTTCTTTTCTTTTTTCAGGTAGCGAGGACCTGCATCAATCTTGCACACAGCCTTTTTGACCTTGATACTATCATCCGATTGGGAATCTGTCTCCACATTTGATATTCGCGAGAAATCTGCATTAAACTTGAATGGAGTAGAATCTTTTGCCTCTTTCACAACATCCTTCTTCTCGATGTTCTTCTCCATGACTTCGACGGATGACTTCTCAACAACGCTGATATTCTCCGCTTCAGAACTCTCAAACTTTTCTTCTGGCATATCAACACAAACCTCTACACTATGCTCAGACTCGGGGTTTATTTTCCTAAAAAAAATCAACCACTATTCAAGGATAATAATTATTTATCTTCATTTTCAAGGAATACAACATTTTTCTCAAGGAAGTCAAAGTTGTAAGGTTCTGCAAAATTCATTTCTTGAGCTCGTGAAGTTGTTAATTGTTACTTATTTACATTATTACTGAATTTCATAAAAATAATTTAATCAAAATTTTAAAAATAATGGAAAAAATCATAATTTTTTCAATAACTGGGATTTTTTTTTAATATACTTTAAACATTTTTTTATTAGAAAAGTTTCAAAATGTTTAAAAAATTTAAATTTTTCCGGTTCTCTAAAAAATAAATTTAAATGATACCAACATTCTCTAGTACTTAAGTATAATCCTGTCAACCTTTTTTTTTTTGTAACAAAAAGTTTGCCAAATGTTGAATTTCTTTCCTGTTATCAAAATGACATAATAAATGTCAATTATTGAGTTGGTTGGGCATGATACTTACCCCACTGAAAAGGGCTGTAAAATTAGGTGGTAAAATTTTTGTTGGTGGTCGACTACACAATTTAGTGAATTACTTGACTAAATTTACGTACTATCCCATCTACTGTTGCCGAACTCTTATTGGCGGTCTATTACTAGAGCTATTGGATTGGTAAACTATGTTATTCTCTAAATTAATTTTTTTTTTTTTTAATTTTAGAATGTATGAAATCAGGGTTCCCACTCAAATCACAGAATGAAAATCAATGACTTTTAATGTTCTAATTAATGTTTTTAAGGACCTATGAAAATTAGTTTTCAGACATCATATCTATATTTAAATTTTTAATAAAGTATATTCTACCAAAAAAGTTACAAGTTGGTGGATGCGCAATACAAATATGTCGAAAAATTTTGATACGGAGCAGATAAGTGGCGGTCACGCGGGGTTAACAAGTCGAGTTGTATTTTTATAAATTTTGCAGCTGGACAACATCCGTAAAAGTTTAAGGACTTTTAAGGACCTCTAAGCATTTTCAAGGACTTTAAAGCACCTCTAAGCATTTTCAAGGACTTTAAAGCACTTCTAAGCATTTTCAAGCACTTTCAAGGCATTGAAAACAAGTTCAAAAATATTAAGCACTTTTAATGACTTTCAATGACCGTGGGAACCCTGGAAATACATTCTCAACAATATAGTAAGAAGGAGAGATTTTTATAATATTTTTGATGCACTCTCCCAAAACACAGGAAGATCAATTTACTGGACCACAGTTCAAGATGTATGTATGCTATGCATGCAATGAGCAATAATTTTTAATTTTCAATACTTTATTCATATTTGCAAAAAATACTGCAACTGGACAGAAATTCATTAGTTGGTGAACAAGGACTTTCAAAGGCCTTTTTAAGAAAATTCAAGGATCTTTTTAGGAAAATTCAAGGACCATAAAAATACATACTTTAGAGATAAAAATTCAAAATGGAGATTATCGGTGGTCACTTAAAAATGCAAGGACTTTCAATGACCTTATCCTTTTTTCAAGGACCGAATTTCATAAAAAAAAATAATAAAATTCAAGGACTTTCCAGGACTGTAGTCACCCTGCATAAATGAATAAGTTAATTTTGATAAAATAAGCAAACTCTCAGCTATAATTAGACTGAATCGAATTTCACCTATCTTAATTCTGGAGACTGGGAAATCCAACAAATTATGAACTTTTTTAAGGTTTGCCACATTTTTCAAGGAGATGAAAAAACACAAATACGAACCCAGAGGACCACTTCTCGGTGACAACGACCGACTCCTCCAGAGAATAAGGTTCGTTGACCACAGTAGCACATGCCTGCTCAATGGGCTGTGTGTACAAGTCAGCTGCAAATTGCTCGAGTTCGAAGCTCTCAGACTTTGGGCTTTCTGGAATGGCCTCTAGTTCTGGTTCCGCATCTTCCCCTTCACTTGAGCAGCTCCTTTCGCTGGACTTCCATGACTTCCATTGATGTCCTTTTTCTTTCTGTTTTTGAGGGTCGTCTTCACTGTTGCGGTCAGTCGATGAAGAAAACTTGCTCCTACCTTTGGAGGACTTCGCGGTTTCTTCGTGAAGGGATGCTGTTTCGTAGGAGGCTTCTTTCTCCCTTTCCATCATGTGTTCGATGTCAGCGGCTGATGGTGTGCTAAAGTCTAGAAGAAGGGATAAAGGAAATTACCATGTTATATTCAGGGAGGTAAATAATTCTTCTCCAAAACCTCCTTGATTACCCTGATAGAGTTTCCTGATATTTCTGACAGAGTAATGAGATTTTACAGTGATGTTGTTACGCATTAAATGAAATATCGATGCACAGAAAAACTATAGCCTTTGCCGAGAAAAAAACCCCCTATTTTTTCTAACTCAGAATTTCAAGAAATTCCCCGACATTTTAAAGTTTAAAAAAAAATTCCTGAGAAATACATAATATCTATAATTTTTTTAAATTAGTTTTTACATAATAACTAAATGGACTTTTAAGTTAAAGTTAGAAGTGTGGAAACATATTACTCTATAAGAAGGCATTTATTTTATACTAGTTGCATGCCCAGGCACTAGGTACCCTATTGGGTAATAAATATTAGATGGACTCTAAGATATTAAATAAAATAGACTATTTCAAATGAAATATCGATGCCCAGAAAAACTATAGCCTTTGCCGAGAAAAAAAACCCCCATTTTTTCTAACTCAGAATTTCAAGAAATTCCCCGACATTTTAAAGTTTAAAAAAAATCTTCCTGAGAAATACATAATATCTATAATTTTTTAAAATTAGTTTTTACATAATAACTAAATAGACTTCTAAGTTAAAGTTGGAGTTAGAAGTGTGGAAACATATTAGTCTATAAGATGGCAATTTTATACTTGTTGCATGGCCAGGCACTAGGTACCCTATTGGGTAATAAATATTAGATGGACTCTAAGGTATTAAATAAAATAGACTATTTCAAAATTCACGTAGTTAGCTTAGAAAAATATCTAGTTTAAATACTACCCATGGTCACCTTTCCATGGTAAGATTAAGCACACATGTTAACACAGTCATGAAACTGTAAATAATGATTTCAAACTGAATTGGTCTAGATACCTATACTATATACAAATAATCTGGTTCAAATTGGTTTAGTAGAAGTTCATTCTTAAGTTACGATCACACTTCCTTTCAACGATTTCATCCCCCTGGTCCCAAATCCTCGCTGCAAAACACCTTAAGTTTTGTAATTAGCTCATAAGGAACACAAGTGAGTCAGTTAGGACTTCTAAATATTATACAGATTACACTTCGAATAATACTGCGGTTTAGTTTCAATACAATGAGGTAACATTATTTTTGCCTTTAAGTTTAAAGTAAAATAATTAAGTGCATTATAAAAGTTCATGCAACTGATATTTGATTTTAGTAAAAATAATGTTCACCGATACATATGAAAGTAAACAAGATAACAATTATTTTATTCATAAATTTAATATTACTTTCAAATTTATGTGATTTGGAATGATTCAGCTCACTTTAGTTACTTAATTCTGCAAACTCTACTTACCTCTAGATCTGGATGGTAATGGGCTGAGAAGTGGCTCATGTATTAGTTTACAGCGGTGATGATGGGCCTTCAGAGTGTTTAGAACAATCAGAATCAACCAGTTGACATATCTGGTGAACTGATTGTTGTCATAGTGGTACTGTTTGGGAAGAACAAAAGCATTTCTCATTAACAAGTTGGATAATCGAAGGAATAAAGAAACCAAATTTATTTAAAATCAAGTATACATTTTGAGAAAGAAAAATTGGCAGTATTAAGTTTGAAAAAGAGAAAAGCCTTTTCTTTTTTTTTAAATAAAAAAATAGTAGTGATTAAAATTCATGAGTAGTTTTCTCCTCATTATAACTATATCCTAGAGGACTCAATTCAATGATGTGATAAATTCATTGATATGATAAATAATGACTGCATGGAATACTTAGTGAAAAGTTAGTAAAATTTTCTTTATAATGATTTGGTCCATTTGTAGAGAGCACAGTCAGTTTTCTAAAAAATTTAGGTATGAATTTCAGGGACAATTTCAAAAATTTCAATTATAGGGATTATTTCCACATATTTTAGGGATAATTCTTAAAATTTTAGGGACAAATCCTTAAATTTCAGGGATAATTCTTAAAATTTTAGGGACAAATCCTTAAATTTCAGGGATAATTTAATATAATTTAGGGATATTTCTTTTGAAACTGACATAGCCTTTTAACACAGACATATTCTTTCCAAAGCTTGTTTCAATATCGATAAAAAATCGAAGATCAAACACCTTTTTAGCAAAATAACAGTTATATAATTAAACAATTATAATATTTTGACAAATATGGAAACTTAATTAAATCCACTTTTTTTTATTTGGAGGAATATCGGGGTGTATTTTTGGGTTTTGGAGGAAAATCGGGGAATTTTCGTGGCTTTTAATTATTTTTTTAGGAATTATCCAAAAATTTAAGTACAGTTTTAGGAATTTTAGGGAGAAAAAAAAATTTAAGGAATATGAAGAATTTTAGGGTGAATGCAAACCCTGCATTTGTTTTTGGCAATCAAAATCTTCTGCAAGCTAATTATCTCACTTGCCACTATCCTATCGAGTTGAAGCTGGGAAGATAGACTCATTGTTGATAACAATGCAAGCTATCAAGTTTTGGGGACAAAAAAAAAGTAAATCAATGGCATATGTTTTCTTTACTGTGGTTAAGCATTATAAAATTTGGATCTAAGCACAAAATTGCTAAGTTTCAGTTCTAATGAAGAAACCAAATTTAAAATGGGTCTATATATGTTCATGAGAAGACAAGGAGTAAAAGTTCAATGCATATAAGGGATTTAGATTAAAAACTTTGTTTTAATGGATGAACTTTTTTTTATACAAATATAATTGAAAAACTTTTTGGGGAATAAGCAAATAACAGTTGAATTTTTTTAAATATTGCTGTCGAGCCTTAAACTGGAACAAAATTTAAGGACTTTTAGGGAACTCTAAACATTTTCAAGTACTTTCAAGGCCTTGAAAACAAGTTAAAAAATATTAAGCACTTTCAATGACAGTGGGAACCCTGCTAAAACTCAAACTTTAAAGCACCCATTTTTCAAAAACAAAATTTGTTCCCAGTGTGCAGGAATATGAAATTCGTAAGGCAATTATATATGATCATGGAAGTGAGTGAGCTTTTACCTTATATATAATGACTAAAGTTGACTGAAGCCAAGAATGGCGACTAAAGGAGTCCAACATCCACAAGGAGTATGTTGGAGGGTAGTGTTCGTTGGGGTACTTTTGTGGAGATGGACATCCAACCAGGATGGACAGGAATGTAGTCATCAGAAAGTTGCCCATTGTGAAATTGTAGTCTAGAACCTGAAAATTAAATTAAAAAGAACTAGAGGTATCATTCACAAAAAAATATCAGGTACCTTTTTTATTCATTTTGACACACATTGGTAGGCTAAGTAACAGAGCAACACAGTATTTTTTTATTTTTTTTATAAACTTTTAAATAATTTAAACTTAGCGTAGAAAACCCTTTGACCTGTATTAAATATAGTTTTGAAGAAAAATTTTGTTTATCGAACTTGAAAGAATAGAATACAGTTGAGTATATGAAGGAAGCAATGTCTATCATAGAAAATTTAAAGATTAATTGAAATCTTGAGGATGTCAATGAGTTATTTTAAATTTGAAAAAAAAAAGTTTGTCCTAAAACCAGGGAATTTTTTTATGTCAACTTATGGTATTCAAATTTGTATGTGAAAGTGCACCTCTCAATAATTTTATAAGTCATAATATGTTAACGGTTCAAGGAGAATTCATCAGAAAAGTTGAATTTCAAGTTATTTCTAGGGTTATTGAAGTGAATTTAAGAAAGAATGATCACAGCCCAGGTGAATACACTTTTCACTATATACGGGACAACTACAGGATGAACAGAACCTAAAATTTGAATCCATGTTTTCTCAAACTACTTTTTGTGACTCGAATCACTTTTCTCTTCAACCTTTCATTTGATTTTAAGGGATAAAGATGTCTTTCTTTCTTACAAAAGTACATTTTCAATGCAAAAATATTTATTTCTTAATTAAGTGGCAAAAAAAAAAAACCATTAAAATATTTTGCATTTAATCTCAAATTTTTGAAATGTCAGGATAAACTTTAGCTAACAAGATGTACATAAACATTCAGGGGATTGTTGGTAAAAAAATCAAATCTAGAGAGCTGTCATTAATGAATATGAACAGGAATGAGTCTTACCTTTGGCATACACATCAGAAACGTACTGAAAATGGCAGAACACCTGAAAGTGAACACAAATAATTTAAATACAATTCCTTTAAAGCTCAGGATTTTTTTTACTTTTTCCAACAGTTGGTATGCACATGCAAAAAAAAAAAAAACAGAAAAATTAAACGAATTGTCTATTGTGAAAAGGGCTCAACTCTGAAAGACAAGGAACATGACAAAAATGAATATTTTGATGATCACTATAGAACGAAACATAAACCCTTGTCCACTATAAGACAACACACAACCCTCTCTAAACTACTTTACTTGAGCTCCACAACAAGTCGTACTTAAGGAAATTACAAAGGCATTTGAAGTAGAAATTTATCCACACAATTTTTCCGAGCTAAGCTCTTTTGATAGTAGTTGATTCCAATAAGCTTATGAATTTTTTAAGTCTTAAAAGGAATATATTTTCTTCTATTTATCATCATATGTTTATATAATAAAAATCAAAGTTGTGAGCTAAGTCTGAAGTTCAGCAATCTTGAAATTTGAACAGACACTTAGTGAATCGGAGAGTAAATATGCACATTGTCAGAGTAATGTTAGTAAGCATAACGATCAAGAAATGTAATTAAAAGTGGTTACTTCGATGGCACAGTTTGGTCCTTGTGTTGTCCTTGCACCAAATAAATTTTAAACACAGCCAACCCAGAAATGTAAATAAGTATAACGAGTGAATTATTTGTTTTTGAAGGCCATTTCACAGCTCATATCAGTAAAAGAAAAATGTACGTTTTGTTATTAATTTATTCAGGGTGGCCACAAAATTCAAGAAAAAAAGTTCCCTGATAATTCTCTGAGAGATTTCTAAAAAATTCCCTGATTTTAGGACAAACTTTTTTTTTTCAAATTTCACCTATTTTCTTAGGTTTTCCAGATGTCTAGACACCTTGATCAAATAGAACATGTATGCTAAAGAGATAATATGGAATTTTTTTTCTAAATAGTTTTGCTGGTAATGAAAAGTTTAAATTATTCCGTAACACTAAACTTCTAACGATTACCACCACAAATCTCTGAGTAAATAGTGCCAAAATATGAATGAACATGCCTTAAACAATTTAAAATTTCCCTGATTATCATGACATTTAAAAAAATTCCCTAACATCTCCCTGATTTTTTGCAGAATCGGAAATCTCCGACATTTCTCTGATTTCCAGGTTTTCCCGGTACTGTGGCCACTCTGCTATTACAGTGATTATTTATTATTATTTTTCATACTAATAAGTATTGTTGTACATTAGCTCAAGTGATTCAACCAATTGGGGAAGTGATTACTCTTAAGGAATTAGGTATGTAAGTAATATAACCTATAAAAACAGAGTTTTTAAAAAATCCTTTATATGCATTGTCAGTTTTTATATTCATTAACACAGAGCCGATACAAAAACATTTCTATAGGCAAAATGTGTGGCAAACTACATTTCAAAATATTTTTATTATAAATGAACATGAATTTACTCACATCCAAATGTAATTTATTTATTCTGATTAAAATAATTTTATTATTTATTAAAAAACATTTTGGCAACAGGAAAGAGTTTCAACAATGGTCGGTTCAATGCTTTTTTAATGTGATTGGATGACAGCAAGTTGGTTTATTAGTATTCCGTAAAAACGACCTTTTAGTGACAGTTACAGCCCCAAAATTAGATAGAATGCATTGTCATCAACATCGAACTTATCTGCCAAATTTCAGCCTGATTGGATGACAGCAAGGGCTCAATTGGTTGACATTAAGCCTCTGCAGATTCAGCCGCCATCAACAAACATACAAAAGCGAAGTTAATATTTAAAAAGGAACCCTTTTGGCTTTAAGCAACTAATATTTTCAAAAGCTAGATAAATACCTGACTTTATGTGGTGGTAGCAAAAACCTTCCTTCGCCTTGATTATGGCTGTATCCAAGGAGGATGTTTAAATGACGTAGGACAATATGCTGAAAAACAAATGCAATTTAACCAAAGCATTGAGAATTTTTTTTAGGTTACATATAAAAAAAAGTAACAAAGTTTGTATAGTATAGATAGGAAAGAAATTTAATTATGATAGAAAAAAAAAAAAAAAAAAAAAAATGCAATGAGAAAGTGAAACTAGAAATTGAATTATAGCTATAGAATTGTAAAGGAGTATTTACTTGACTTCTGGTTATTTTATCGTCAGAACGATGAATTGGATCAGGTCTGGATAAGAACTAGAATAAAGTGCAACAGTTTTAGTCTAAATTAAAGAACTGCAAAATTGCATTAAAATAATAATAGTATTTTATCACACACTGGACTTAAAAGTAGAGAAAGGTTGATAAGAAAAATCAATTCCAATTCGCATGATATATTGCTTCATACTTCATCGATACATAAATATTTAATTTGAATTCTGATGAAAACTGTAAATATCAATTTGCCAAAATCCCTTAAACAAATTTAAAAACCTTAATTAGTTTTTATTGTAATTCTAATATGCACCAAAACTCTTTGTACAATCATATTCACCTCTTCCAAAAACAATTTAACATCACAAAACTGTATACAGTTTTGTTGCACACATAAAATAACAATTAGACTGAATTGACACTGAGTGAAAAACATGTGAATAAGAAAAAAAATATATATATTTCTGACTAATATAAGTTAATCATAAATGATAAGGTTAACCAATTGAGCCTTGATATTTGTTAATTGCATTGAATTTGTTTTGGCACAATAGTAGCACAAGTGCTATAGAACCCAAAATATCATTAAAACATAAAAACACCCCCTTCCCCTTAAATACAGTATTAAGTAGGTCCTTCAAACAGTAACCTCCATATTTACATATTGAAGTGGACAAAATCCAAAAAAAATTCCCCCAGGCAATACGACAATCAACGCTACACAAACCACCATGGTCTTGTGATTGCTAATTATTTTAATCAGACACTGAAGAGAGCCAATGTAGTTACTTGATCCCAAGACCTTTCGAATGCTAGCCACTTAATCTGCCTCCAAGTCACGAGTCCAACCCTTATTACCCGTCCTAAATTGTTCATTATACATAGGTGTCCTAAACTGTTCACCATGTTTAAATGTTAATATTATTCATTAATCATAATTATAATATCATTCATTATCATATCATTGAGTAGCTCACCTGCATCAGGAGGAATATGAGCAAAGGAAGTGTCTCCTTGTCATGGTCATCAACGTCCATTGCTCGATAAAGTACATTTAAGAAGTGAGTCTCTTCTTGCACCGTCTCTTTCAAGTGGCCATCTGTTCACAAAATGCGATTCATTTATTCAATTGAAAATAAATAAGGTTTTAAATGTTACGTAAGTTTCAATTTAGGACATAAATTAGTTACTGATCAGCTGTCCAGGGATCACTGTCATTATGCAAATATTTCCACATTTAAGGGGAGTTGGTACCTCCTATAGCAGCAATAATAACTTGCCATATTTCATGTACCTCTTTCACAGAAAATTATTGACATAGAAGCCTAATTTTTTTTTTTAGTGCATTTAGCATATACTAGCTTTTTTTCTGAAGTGAGATTTTAAATATAATTCATTTACTTTTTCTTTTTTTTTTCTTAAATTTATTATTTTGAAAGTCACTCAAATTTGTTAAAATTCATAAGGTTTTTCTTGACAAAATAAGTCAGAACAAAAAATATTGTTAAATTAACTAAAAAAATCTCCCTTGAGTAGATACAGATACATAAAAGGAATAAGTGGTTAAAATTTTAGGTATATAGTGTGTGCAGTTTCGCAGAAAAAGGTACATGAGTAGTAAGAAATGAAGTTTTGAGAAAAACGATTTTAAAGATAAATTGAATTACACTTATAATTCCTACTTTTGTCTTCAAAAAAGTATTAAAAACATTTCTAATTGAGGTATTATTACAAATGAAGTATCCTTTTAAAGGTAAAATTTTAAATTTTAATAAACAACAGTAAACTGAAAATCGATTTTTTATAAATTTTAGGGTAACAAAGGGTAAAGTTGCATATCTTCGTTAAAGCATTTTAATAGTAGGAAACATTTTAAATGCAGGAGTTGAAAAGATAAAAAAAAAAAAAAAAAAAAAAAAAATAGTTATTACATTAACTCAGTAAATTTTGGCACATTAAAATGCATAAATGTAAATAAAATCCCTCAAGCATGTTTTTTCATACAAAACTTTTAACTATGGTAAAGATTTTAAAGTCAAACTCACCAGTAAAAAAGCTGTTTGGAAAATGCTGCAACGGTCCCAAAACTCCTATTGCACTTCCAACTAATCGAGAACTTTTTCGCTTTAACACTGGAGCAGAAGATTGTCTTTCATAAAATTTATCTTTGTCTGTAAAATACAGGAATAATACTGTCTTTATGAAAGAACAAACTACCAGTTTTGTAACTAATTTTCGCTAATTAGTACAATATGAAATTGCTTATCAATTTCGTAAAAAAAAATATATATTTCAAATAAATATTTATTATCGATCCAGAACAAACTAACTGTCACCTGTTTTCATCTGAATACACAAGGAATTTTAAAGAAGTTTTACAGAAGAAACTAGAGGTGTGGAACATCACTCAACTTTAAAATACACTATAATGCTGACGTGGATTTGTGTCATTTACTGTTTTTATATTTTTATCATTCATTTAGCAAAAGTGGCCAGTTTTGCTATGTTTTTTGCGTAATTCTTGTATGGTGTTTTAAAAAAACAAAAACTCCGCCAAAATGGTGATTTTGGCGATATACTTTTTGATAATCCTTAAATATTATCCTTTATTATAAGCGAAACTGAGAGGAGAAGAAAAAATGATCGTTGATGAGGTATGCTCAAAGAAAGGGAACACTGTGTTGAAGGCATTCATTTTTCAACTTTTTACGCCATTAAAACATTTTTACGGGAATTTCGGAGGTGGGGATGTTTAGAACACCTTAAGAGGCATTACCACAGCGCTTTTTATCAAAATCGTTAGAGTCGTTTTTTAGCAATCATTGGGAAATATGATTTTTTCAATGGCAGCTACCTTATGTGCATGCACGATTTTGACGAAAACCTTAATGGTAGGTCCCATGGCCGCCACTAACCCTCATACCAAATTTTAACATCGTAGGTCAATTTGTTCCGGAATTATGCTGACCACAGACAAACATTTTTTATAGATAATTTTTTTGAAATCGGGAGGTTTCAAAACGTGGAGAAATGCAAAAAAAAAAAAAATAATAATCACATTTTTTTTTTTGACCGAATTCTATACTTTTATCACCCTATGTATACTTTTGGGTAAATGAAAGTAACTATGAGTACAACATACATACATACTAACTATACTTTAAATTGACGTTAATTAAAATTAGAAATAGACAATATAAAACATATTAAAATAAAAACATAGATAGAAACTACATAATATAGTCTCACTTTTAGTCTCATGGATGACCGCTTAACGCATAAAACAAACTGTAAAAACCTGATAAAATCACCAAATAGCATATATGCACAATTCATCCTAACCTATAGTCTTACAGATTTCTTTTTCCAAACCCTTTCTATTGGATGTAACTGATTTTGAAATGACAAATTTACACATTTGACTGTATATAAAATTTAAATATTAGAAAACAACTAAAATTTTTAAAATTTTGACTGTCAAGTGTGCAATTGGAGAAGTTAAATAGTATTTATGCTTATAACTTTAGACTTTAATGCACAATATAACAAAATGCGACTCACAGAGATAATTTTTCATTTATTAATAATGAATTGTTTAATTTCTAAGAAATGATTAATTAACAGTAGCATTCATTGCATACTCCTTTTTAAACTGCAGTCACAATGTTTTGCACCAGAGCTTTCATAGATTAAATTTTAGTGCAAATGGGAAAACATGGTCTGTATGGAAGACTAAGCTTTTTTTCAAACTTTGAGCATCTTGAAATAAGTGCGGTTTAAACTTTTCAATGTTAAGAATACTCTAAAAAACATTAGTACAACTATTTTGACAAAAATCATTCATTTTTGGCAGCAGCCAAGCAACAATAATTTTACAAAGGAAAAATACTTTTAGTGGTAAAGTGATGTAATTTCCTTTGCCAATAACAATTTGCATATTGACAGCCAGTTCTGAAAATATTTTTAAAATAAACACAAAGTCTCTTTTGGACACAAGGATACCTTAAGACTCGGTAAAAATTCAATAAAAATGTATCTTTAGTGTAATTTGATTACTATACATTAAAAATTAGGACAATAGAAAGTAATACTAAGGTTTTCCTTACTTAAAAACCATTATATGCATTCTTAGACTAGCCTAAACCTTACCGATCTTGTCTTGACGTGATATTAGGGGTGTGGGTGCAGACATGGCTCTTTTGTAAGGCATTTTAGTCCCGAAACTAGATGTCAGGGACTTAGTGTTGGCTGTGTGGGCTAATGCCTCATGAGCTCTCTTAAGCTTCTTCTGGAACATTTCGCTGTTCACATTTGTGTTCTTTAAATCTAAAAAGCAAAATTTATTGAAGGCTTGGAAATTGAGTTAAAAAATATAAGAAAATAAGACACCACACTATTTGTAGAAATTAACATTTTTAATTACATTAAAATTCCATAAGTAATTTGCTCCTTTACTTTAATCAAATAAAGAAAATATTAAAAAAAATATATTATTACATCCATTAAACAATAAAAAGTACCATATAACATTCAGTATACAAAAAAAAAAAAAAAAAAAAGTAAAGATGCAAATTTAGTATTATAGTTTAAGGTGGTTGTAAAACTCTATCTAACACACAAGTTTGTAATCTAGTGCTTGTTTGTGCATGAAAGGTTTCAGACTAGTAGCAAATGCCATAAAAGTTGTGAGAGACAATTTTTATCGCTTTTAAAGAACGTGTAATGAGTGTTATATAAAAGGTGATAATTAAAGCACACACCTGGCTGAAGCATAAGTAATGAAAATAGTACTACTTGCGAGAAGAGTATCACATTACATCATCACTAAGCAAAATGTAGATTCAATAATAGTTCACTGGCTGGAACTATAATTGAATCTACAAATGGACTCTGAGATGATAATGACCCAAAATCATTACAATATTCCAAAGGATCAATTTCCAAAACTTTACAGCAGATAACAGCTAACAACTAAAAACTAACTACAAGGTGGGACCGAAAAGTAAGGTGACTGATGTCATAGTAATCACTGTATTATATATTTGCAGATAAATACATCACTATCCTTCAAAGTAGTTCCCACCGTCTACAATACACTTTTGACAACGTTCATACATGTTCTTGAAACTTCTGAAAAAGTTCTCCTTTGAGACTGTCTGAAGTTCCTTGGTAACAGCAGTTTGAATGACTGAGATGCTTGAAAATCGGTTTCCCTTCAGTGCCAATTTCAGTCGTGGAAAGAGGAAAAAATCCTTAATCCCCTGATGCCAGCAGATTTTTTCCTCTTTCCACGACTGAAATTGGCACTGAAGGGAAACCGATTTTCAAGCACCTCAGACATTCAAGATGCTGTTACCAAGGAACTTCAGACAGTCTCAAAGGAGGACATTTTCCGAAGTTTCAAGAACTTGTATGAACATTGTCAGAAGTGTATTGTTGGCGGGGGGAACTACTTTGAAGAACAGTGATGTACTTATCTGCAAATATGTAATACAGTGATTATTATGACATCAGTCACCTTACTTTTCGGTCTCACCTTGTATATATAAGTGCATCTATTACAAACTGATGTTTTTTGCATAATGTTTATTCTGTTTCATGCACAACCTAATATAAGTGTTAACAGAACTTAAAAGTAAACAGCTGTTTTCTTACTGATTTATTTGTTATCTTTTAATGAAAAATTAATTTCCTTATTGGTGGAATACAAAAATACTATAAACAAAGCTTTAAATCCTAAATAGCTAATGTTAAAAAAAAAAGGTTTGGAACTAAATAAAATAATACATCAATTCATTACAATAGCATATATTGTGAATTATTCTGTTACCTCTCACATAAGATATGTCTCCAAGTTTTTCCAAAGTTATCTGGTCTTCTAGGAATAAGGTATCAAAGCGGTTCAGAAAAAATTCCCATGTGAGAAATCTCTTGCTTGTCAGGTGATTGTGAATTTGAAATATCGTCTGGAGTATCATCGGTCGGTCAGTGATATTGCTGTCAAACTGAACTTCTAGACACCAAACGAACAACTGCACAAAAAGCAATCAAATGGGTTAAAGAAGGAAACCAAGAATCATTCTTAACAGTCACAACTGAAGTAAATAAAGAATAAGATTTTTTTTTAAGCTATTTTATTTTAATAAAATTAAATATTTTTCCAACTTATGATTGAAAACTTACAAGGTTATTGTATTGATTATTGAATATGCTTATTATCAAAGCATAATGCAGGTCTAAGCATTCAATGTATTAGGCTACACGATAATTTTGAGTGGGACATTCTTGATTTTTGCGACTCAAATTATTACAGAATTTATATACAAATTTTTTAGAACTTAAAATGTGTTTTCTGCAATATGACTTCATGTATGCTAGGCTTGTACTCTTCCGTTAGATGGGAACCGTTTGTCCCCTAGTCTAAAAGCGTACACGTTTAAATGACACGTAAATGTATTGCCAAACTTAAATGTATAGGGTATAATGTACTTAATAAAATTAAATGTATAGGGTATAATGTACTTAATAAAATTAAATGTATAGGGTTTAATGTAAATAGGGTTGCTATAGCAACTCTATAATGGTTTGTTATAGGAAATATAAAAGATTTGAAGGTTGTTAGTTTGGATTAATTATCTGTGCAATTTGGAAGTTTTTATCTGATACCCGTCTAACGGAAGAGCACCACAATGCCTTAAGATAATATGAAATTGTAGAATACTCACCTTGAGTGATGGCGTTTTAATGCTTTCCAGGTTAAGTAATGTCCTCTGTGAAATAGTGGGCTGTTCGTCATCCAGGCTGTGCACCAAATAGCAGAATGCTCCGGCTAGGGCAGACTGCATAAGAGGGCTGTTCTTCACAGAGATGGAGTCAACAAAATGGGCAATCACAGTCACTTTCTCAACTAAAGAAGAAGAAAGAAACAGTTTAAAAAACTGGATGTTTAGAAGGAAATCAGTTTTAATTTATCTTATATTTCTATGGCATTGTAGTTTCACAAGAATAGATCAATGAAATAAATCTAAGAAAATAATCGTTCAAAATATAATCGTGATTTTCACTCAGTTTTATATGTATATAAATTATATTGCACATTTTGATGTTCAAAAAGTAATTAAATATTTTTTCAAAATTCTTGAATATTTCTAGAATATCTTCATATTTCCATGATACTTTTATGTTCTTTGCATGATATACTAAAATGAAGACCATACAATGAAATTAGAAAATTGTGTTTTAATGATTCTTTGATTAAAATATACTTAGCTTATTTTCTAAAAGATTTTTTTAATGCTTAGGAAAGAATTTTTTTTTTTGAACGAAAACTAGTCATATTCTTTTGTGCTAGTTAATTTTACGAAATAATAGCTATAATTTTTTTTCAATACAATTTGTTTAAGATTTGGTATTGATACAATCATAACTTCAAATTCAGTAACTATGCACAATCTTTTCATTGATAGCTTTCCTTATTTTCTCGAAGATATTAATATAAACAAAATAACTCTGTTTTTTAAGGAGAAGAAACAAAAAAGCCTGATAAATGCAGAATTGAATTTTAAAAAATTACTCTTTTGTCTGATTTAAGGTGTTTACATAACAATGCAGCGTCAAATTTTCTTCAAGTTACTTAAATTTTTAATTTTTTTAAGTTTTTGAAAAAGAAAGACAAGCCCAGTTGTAAAAGAACATTGTCAACAAGAAAAATTGAGATTAAAAATTACAATTGATTTTAAGTTTTTGCCACTTCAATTACTTGAATACTTTTATAATCACTAGAGATGTTTGGTTACAATATATAGATATTAGTGCATTGTAGAAATTGTAACAAATAACATTCAGATTGGTATTAAAACTGAACTCACGAGAAGTCTCAAAATTATTACAAATTTAAATTTAATCATAAAGGTTGAATTTTGTAATGTGTAATTTTAAGTGAAAGGCCTACCCGCAGCAAACCTTGCCCTCCATTCTTTATTGTGGAATTCTTCTTCTAGTATTTTCCAGAAGGTTTCGAAGCCAGAAAGAAGAGTGATGGAATGAAGAAGAAGGGAAGTCGCCAACTGGGCAATGTGAGAGAATTCCATTTGGAGAAGTTTCCACAGGCTAGGAAATAACACAAATAATAAATCTAAAGTTACAATTTGAAATGTAGTTGAAAAAAAAGGATAAAATATTGGAAACATCTATCGAACAATTTGTACATAAAAGCAGAAATGTGATTGGCCTTGAAGTTAAAATGAAAGGTAATAATGGTGAGCGCAAAATTAAAAAAAAAAAAAAAAAAAGTTTCCCGATAGATTTCCAAAAAAAAATTCCTGATTTTGCAGCAACTTTTTTTCAAATTTCCCCAACTTTTCTAGATGTGTAGACACACTGACCAAATAGAGCATGTATTCTAAAGAGATAATACTCCAATTTTTGAAAAATAGTTTTGATGGTAATGAAATGTTTAAACTATTCCGTAACACAAAACTTCTAACGATTACCACTAAAATTCTTCGGGTAAATGGCGCCAATATACAGATGAATGGGGAAACATACCTTCAGAACAATGATAGAAAATTTCCATGATTTTTGTGAAATTTAAAAAACTCTCTGACATTTCCCTGAATCAGAAAACTCCCTGACATTTTGCTGATTTCCACATTCTGTGCCCCTCGGATCTTATGTAATCAAAAACCTAATAAATATATAATTTCCATTTAATTCTTTGTACCATTACTCTGAGTTATTAAAAGATTTTTGAAGAAAAACTATAGCCTAATCACACAAAGTAACTTAATATATTATCAATGGTTTTACTAATGCAGCATCAAATTTCTTTACGAAAAAGCCCTGGAATGCTAACCAGGGTTCGCCCTCATTTTCAGAAAAAAAATTCCTTGAGATTTCCTACTACGGGCTTATTTACTTTTAGCCTCATATATATAGTCAAACCTCAATTACAGAAATTCTTGCGATAACTCAAAAAAAGTATTTTTATCTTTAAGACAAACTTTCTGACAGTCTATGTTATCAAATAATTCTGTAACTTCAATATCTCGAGTTAGGGTTACACAAATAGCACAGAAGAATAGGATTTTTTCCAGAGTAATAACGACTTTTTCCAGATTTTAGGGAATTTTCTTTTTTCCCTGAGATTTTAAAGCTGATTTATTTTCCCTGAGTTTTCCAGATTTTTGCTGCTCTCCATGAGGTGTATGAACCCTGCTAACCCAAAAGTTAAAGGACAGTTTTAAAACATATAGTTTGACAGGTATATTTCATAGGTGAGATAAATCAAATGCAAAAGAAATCGATCCTTACTTTATAACTAAAATATTCTCTTGGCACCATATGAGGAATCCTCTGTGATTGTGAGCTGCTTTGTTCAAAACTTCAGAATGCAGACACATCACTTTTAAACACGCCAAGATGTGGTAGAGGACATCTGCATCCTCAAACACTGCCAGATCCTGTAAATCATGAAGAGATATTGAATTTACATCAAATCAAATATCTTTCAAATTTAATTCAAAATTCTTCAAATTTGATTTATAGTATAGTCCATTCCAGTTTATTTCTAATCAAATAAATTGTTCTAAATTTAAATTCTCCTAATTAATTAATAATTCTAACTTAATGTACAAGTCAATTTTATACATGCCTGTAATATTATATAAGAATTGTCAGTATGCAAATTTAACAGAAACACTTTAGCTGGCAATATGTTGAGTAAAATAGATTTTATAATGCAAGATTTTGATATCGTATTTTGAATAATTTGGTTTCTACAGTAATGTAGAGAAAAGCTTATATAGAGGTTTTGAGTGTCTGAGGTCAACATTCCAAGATGAAAATACAAATGTTATAGACATTTGCAATATATCAAATAAAAAGTCCCACAGCAATATTCAACTCGAATTACCAAAAACTACAACAGGAAGTTAAATAACAATTGAAGTCCTGACAAGACAAGTGCTTATATAGTAACTCTATGGGAAGTTACACCTCCTGGCTCCAACAAAAAAATATGATTGGAACTTGGCTATGTAGTGACTGTCATCAAATTAAAAGTATTTTGGTTTCAAACCTCTAAATTGACAGTGTTTTTGTCTGTCATAAGTTGTCAATTTATATAAGAGAAAATAAAAATCATTAAATGTCGCCAAATTATAAATGGTAGGCATTGGACCTGATATACTTCAATAGAAATATACATCTGTTTTTAGTGACTGTTACTGTCACAATACAGCGAGTGTAAAAGTGATGCTGAAACAAGGGAACCTGCCTTAATATTTCTGTATAAGAAACTAATAGTATTTTATTGTGTATTTTAAATAAATGTGGTGTCTCTAAAGAATTTATTCTTATTAGAACTTAAAACTTGAATCGTTACAACTTGAAACTATGGGGAAATAATATAACCCATAAAAACAAAGTTTTTAATACAAATGCTTTATATGCATTGCCAATTTTTATATTCATTAACATGGAGCTGATTCTGTTAACAGCATGTGCTTGGTATTTGCATCTAATTTTAAACATCAAAAACATTTCTATATGAACAAAATGTGCAGCAAATTACATTTCAAAATTTATTTATTAAAATGAACCTGAATGTATGCACTCACAACCAAATATCTTTTGATTTAAACAATTTTATTATTTATTTATTAAAAACATTTTGGCAACAGGAAAGTGTTTCTTTAATGGTAGGTTAAATGCTATTTTAGCGCGAGATGGCAAGTTGGTTAACTAGTATTTTGTAAAAGCTGTATTTTAGTGACAGTTACAGCTCCAATATTTGATAAAATGCATTGTCATCGACATCAAATCTATCTGACAAGTTTCAGCCCGATTGGATGACGGCAAGGAAGTTAATTAGGCCTCGTCAAATTTTCTGCCATCGCCATACATAACCAACCACCCACAAACACAAATTCGAAGTTAATATAAAGGATTTAAAAATTGTTAATCTCTCATAGGTTGACATTTTTACTGATGATTTGCCTGTTTTTTGTGTAAATTGTATTATTCAAAAAATATAAATTTTTAAAAAAGAACTAGCACTTGGTCAAATTTAGATATGCATGAAAAACTTTTGGTATCCAATATCTATAAACTCCATTTTTGCAACATAATTATTTCCTCTGCAAACTTCTCACAATCAAATGGCAATACTATTTTAAAGCAATAATATGTTTAAAATTACTAAATTGTTTATAAATCAAAACGTTAGTTGTACATAATGACACAATGAAACACGTAAAAGATATTTAGTCAAAAATACTTTTACTAATTGAGTGAATTCAAGTATAGCTACAATCAGCTTTGCAAAGTTCTTGGAAGTATAACATTAACTAAAAATAGAAGCAATTAAATCAAACCTTCAATAAAACATAAAACAACTGGAGTTGAGAGGGCAATTCTTCAATGGTGAATTTAAACTTCCCTTGGGATGTTTTCCAGAAACTAACATCATCCAAATTTTGCATTGCACCAATATCATTTTCATCCATTAACAAAGGTGGAGCAATAGTGCATTTGGCACCAGCTAAAAACAATAGTAAAATATAAATAAAAAATTCACTAAATGTTGAACACAGTTTGGAATTGTAAGATATACTTCAAATAGACACTAATAATTAAACATATATAAGGTGTCAAGAGACAACTAGAAGAGATTAAATTCATCAAACAGGGCAATTTCACAGGTTTTTAAATCATACATGTTATAAAATTCAAATTTTACTTACTTAGGGAATAGAAAATATGTTTTACAATAGAGTGTTTACTAAACGAAGCAGTCTAACAAACCACATTGAAAACTGTACTGGTGTAACTAGTTTTAAAAGAAAACTAAATCTAAAAAGAATTTAAGAGTCTTCTAAGCTAATTTAAATTTGAGTAATATTTCTTTGATCAATCCAGTTGTGATTTCAGAAAAAGAACATTATAAATGTAACAAATTCAGAGCACCTGCATCTAGAAACAAGAGCAACCACTGTAAAAATATGTAATGCCAGAATAACCAAAATTAACATTGAATTATCTTTTTCTGATGTGTTTAGAATCTTGAAAATTACTTAGCATTGGCAAAAATGATAATATTTGCTCTAGTTATTTTGTCTGCCAGATTGATCTTAGAGTTAGAAAACATACAAAAAATATTGTAAGAAGATAAGCATTAACATTCAGACAAGGTAGTGTTCACTGAAATACATAAAAAAATGGGTTTACCCAAAAAGGAATACAAGTGTTTAATCAAAACGAGTTGCTGTAAGTACCTGAAAGTATCTCCCCAGTGTTATTTAAATATATTGCAGGTGCTGATCAGTCAGATTTCATTTTAAAATCCCATCTATTGAAAAAAAACCTATTTCCTTTAGAAGAAGGGATTATTTTACAGGGTATTTTCATGAAAGCCATATCCAAATATAGTCAAAATAATACGAACTATCGATTTACTTTTTGCTACGTTTGGATTCCACCCTATGTTTTCACGATACACAAATCTTTACAACTTTTAATATTAAAAAATAAACTGACACTTACCTTTTGCAAAGTAAGCTATGGCTTTTTTTATCAACCCCAACAAGGACAATTTTAAATTCAAAACGCAAACATATGTGATTTTACCCATTTCCCCCCCACCAGTGCCAATAATCACATCCTACGGCAATCGAGTCCAGAGTCAATACATACAGGGCTCTGTGGTTCAGATGCCTTACCTACGTCATCATCAGTGATCTTTATCTCCCTAGCTTGAGCAGCCACGATGCTCTCAGTGGGGAGAGCAGTCACTGTGTCTTCTGTGGTCAGTTGGCATTCCACAACGGTGGCAGTGTGGAGGAGAACCCCTTTGTTGTCTTCCTCGTGTGGAAAGGAGGTCGCAGCAATGTCCTCCTTTCGGGGGGAGGATGAAGGGAGTTCCGTCTTACTCGAGTCTGGTGGATCGGGGGTGATGTTCTGGGGCGGGATCCTCAGTTCAAGCTTGTCTTCATAGAGGGACCCCTCCCCCGGAACCTGAAATGGGTTTATTGGGATCAATGGGATAGTGTTAGGAGGAACAATATCCATTAAGCTTTGATAAAGGAAAGGGGATTGAGTTTTTTTTTTTTTTTTTTTTTTTTTTTTTTTAAGAATATAGATAATAACTAAGTCTGACTTATTTGTTGTGCAAAATATTCTCAAAGGAAAAATAACTATGAGAAGTAAAAAATTAGAATCCAAATTGGATTTCAATCATTATAAGAAACAGATCATATGTTTTATTTTCCCTCTTTCTCCTCGAGGTGGACACGGAACCTATTTGGAAATAATAGTCAAAAGTGCACTATAATAACCAGTACAGATTGGACAAAAATATTGTTGAGTTATATCCTAGCATACCAGTTGAGAGTACTTATGAAGGTCCTTAGATATTCTAGCTAGTAATGTAAGAAACCTAAGGATCTCCAACTCAAAAAATGTCCCTTCAAATACAGTAAAACCCAGATTTTGTGTGTTTCCTGTTTCATATGGCTTTTTTTTTCCAGAGTCCAGATTTTTTTCTACACAAATAACATGCATTTTTTCTGTGTGATATGTTTTGTATTTATCTGATTTAACACATTTTGTGTTTTTTACAGAAGGATTCCTGAATAATATGTTTTCCTTTATAGTTTACTGTGCGTTTTCTAAGGATTTCCAGCTGATACATTATTCATTCATCCAATTTCCAATATTGAGTTTCTATGTTTTTTACAGATGGATTTCTGCATGATACGTCTTTAATAAATCTGATTTTCAATTGACAATGAAGGAAGAAATTTAAAATGAACTAACGAAATCAATTTCTTCTAACAATTCGGCCATTCATTGGTTAAAAACTATTTTCTCAAGAAAAGCATTCACAAAGCATTTTAATTCATAAAAATGCTCTATTGGATTTGAATTCTTAAAAAAGAAATCGTTGTGCTGTGTTATGAGACTAGACTTTAATTATGTAACTCCAAAAAAGAAATCCTATGAACTTAAATAACGCAATTGGTTGAAATATGGTATTATCGATTTGGTTTTAAACATCCATAATGTAAATACCCAATTTTCTGAGTAAAATAATTAAATAATCATATATAATACTTAATTAATGTGTCTAGTACTTGTGCTTATATGCAATCAGTTTTGAATCTCTGAATTTGTTTTCTTAATTACCTCGATTTTACATTTTCCAGCATCTTACATTCTTTTTTTATCCTGGTCCCAAGAAAAATATAACATCAGAGTTTCACTAAATACTAACTATACTCTAATTTCTGAATAATTTGGAGACATTCGCTACAGTTCCCAAGTAAGTTATCTTAATGGAAAAGAAAATGTTTGCTAACGTATAACTTACATCAGCCATTGAGACTTCCATGACAGGTGAGAAATACTCGATCAAAGTAAGACTCAGCTGAAAAAATATTGCACACACTTCGCAAAACGAGCACTGACTTCCTTCGGTCGACTCGTAGCAGGTGTGCACTCCCTCCCACGGGGCGTCGATGAGGCTTCGTATCAAATGAAGAATGCTCTGCGCATCTGGCTGGTCGAAGCCTTTATGCATGTTGATATCATGTAGTTCTAGCTGTAATAAAGATTAGCAAAATATGCAGCAAACTACATTTCAAAATTTATCTATTAAAAATTAACCTAAATTTATTCATTCATACCCAAATATTTTTTATTTATTCGGATTAAAACAATTTTGGAAACAGGAAAGAGATTCAACAATTGGTTAAAATTCTTTCACTTATAGAGTTACTATGCAACGCAACGTTGAATTGACCTGGACCACATTCCATAATAACTTTCTACGCACACGTCCAATTATCATTTATTTATTACGATATAAATAATTTTGGCAATAGGAGTGAGTTCTAACAATGATCGATCAAATGAGATTTATTAGCATTCCAAAAGGATTATAGAAATGTGTGTAAAAGCGATCTTTTAGTGACTGTGACAGTCTCCAAAACTTGAATGCAGTGTCATCAACATCAAATCCATCTGTCAAGTTTCAACCCCATCAGATGACGGAGCAGCGAATGGGTTAATTAGGCTTTCCCAAATTTGCCCGCCAACCACAAATAAATAAAATCAAAGTCAAAACAAAAAATTAAAAATGAGGGTTCTGCTTTCTAAACAGGACAGGTTAACTTTTGAAAACTTTTAAGGGAGTTGGTACCCTAAAATTTATAAATAATCGATTATGTGTTTATTACTGTTCATCAAAATTTAAATTCTCCCCTTTAAAAGGACACCTCATTTGTAATAATACCTCAACTAGAAGTATTTTAATAATTTTTCGAAGACAAAATTGCTAGTAAAGTTTTTTTTTAAATGCATTTTTCCTCAAAACTACATTTTTCATTATACATGTACCTTTTTCTCAGAAACTGCACAAGATATTTTCCTAAAAATTTTACCGCATATTCCTTTTATCTATCTTTATATACTGAAGTGAGGTTTTGTTGTTATTTTAAAAATATTTTTTGTTTTGGCTTATTTCGGCAAATAAAACTTGTGATTTTTAACAAATTTGAGTGACTTGCACAAAAATTCATTTAAAAAAAAAAAAAAGTAAATAAATTACAATCAAAAGCTAGTTTCAGTAAAATATCAAGCGTCTGCTAAACGCAGTGAAAAAAATTAGGCTTCTATGTCAATTATTTTCTGAGAAAAAGTTACATGAAATATGACAAATTAACATTAGTGGTATAGAGTGTACCAACTCCACTTAAAATTAGTAACTTTTTGTTTTGTACAATTTAACTTGGTAATAAGTTTCTGGAAATCGTATCAGCATAGCTGCATGAAAAATTCTTCAAATGCAAGTATATTACCATGTTAACTATGTGTAAGAAAATTTCGTTAATTTTGATGAGTTTTTCTTAAAAAATCATATTCATTTTGAATGCATTCTTCTCCTGTCTCAAATGTAAACATTGTAATGCACAGCATATAAAATTTTTATGCCACAGAAAATAAACAGCTTCAATAATTCGAGGAATTTGTGGATTTTCAGGAAAAATAAAAAAAATTATGAATTACTATTAGAATCTTGGTGAGATTATTTTAAATCTATTCATTGATAAAACAAACAACAAAATATAGATAATTTCAAGACATAATACACAATGCCATCCAAGACCACACTTCTCATCAACAGCAGCTTCTTAATTAGATACTTGAATTTGAAAATACAAAATTTTTAGAACTGTCACCATGATTGATCAAGTTTTGGTTAATGAAGAGATGCTGATGTCAAAAAAAAAAAAAAAAAAAAAAAAAAATCCAACTATAAACAATACTGCAGATAAAATGTGGTTATTTCTTTAGAGCACTATCAATTAGAATTAATAAAAAAAAAATAGAATAAGATGTTTAGAGTTAATTTCAAATGATTTATAATTTATAAATCCTAACTTAATGTTAAAAATATTTTTCAGTTGCATGATCCACAACGAACTAACTTGAAGAGGAAAATGTAGTTGAAGAAACCCATGTACTTTCTGTATTTTAGTTTTGTTTGCATAAATGATATAAATTGTTTAGTATTTGGTTTCACTTTTCAAAAGAAATATTAGTTTTTCTGTCTGGATATCAGTGTTTTTGTTTGCACTTGAGAATCATTCACAGCTCATAAGCTTCAATAGAAATATGGTTCTATTTTCCCAAATCTTTTAAAACTTTTTAAAAATTTAAGTTTAATTTCAAACTCATATCCTCACCTGTTTAATTAGAATATCGAGCATGAGAATATAACATGACAGATCAATCTCCTCATCCGACTTGTCTTCCACATCTGGCGGCACAGCCTCGTCTTCCGGAACATTCCCGAGGCTGTGGTGGTTCTTCGAGTGTCTCAGCGACCCCCTGGGTTCCAGGGGGGCTGGAGGAGGGATGAGGGAGCAAGAGGATGGCTGGGGGGCAGAAGCACCCTCTTCTTCCCCAGACGTGATGTTCTGAACTCCATCCGTGAACATGGAGTAGAGGAGTTCCAAAGGAACTGGGACTTCAAGCATGCTCAGGATCTGGAAGAGAAGAAGGTTTGTTATTGTCTTACTTAAAGAGAATTAGTCATCGAACATTCTTCTGACATATTTATACTAAAAAGTAATTTGTAAGAATATTCGAGTCTGCTTGTAAAATAGCATTTGGATGTGTTGAAAAATCTTAATGAGTTAAATTTCAAACTAATAGTAAAATCTATTATGGCTCTCCAAATCATGATAATTCTTTTTATGTTCAATTACCCATATGAAAATATAAAGTAAAGAAATTACTGTTTTCGGTCAATTTTTTTTTTTTTTTTTTGCATCTCTCCATGTTTTAAACATTTTGACTTAAAAAAAGTGCTATACGTATATAAAAGTGCTATGTATACATGGTCAGCATAACTCCCGAACAAATTGACTTATGATGTTCAAGTTTGGTGTATAGGTTAATGGTGGCCATTAAGGTTTCTTGTTAATATTACACATGTGCAAAACATATAAAAATCATGCTTTTCAGTAATCTTCCCTTGAATAGTGCTTATTAACGACTGTTTTTCTAATCCCTACAGTTTCCCTGACAGGAAAGGATAATGCAAGAAAGAATTATTTTTAAAATATATCTCCAAATTTGAAATTTGCTATTTTGGCAGTGTTTTTCTTCAGGGAAAGGGGTAGGGGGGGGGGGGGTGCCTATGTAAGAATTATAACCAAATTGAATTTTTTTTTTTAAATGAATGAAAATAGGAAAATGGTAGTAACACTATTCCACATCAAATTTAAATGTAGTGAAAAAAAAATCTAGATCTATAATAAAATTTAAATCAAGCTTATCTGGTCACCTGTCACCCGTAAATTATCAATGAGAAACCAAATTGTCTGACTGTCTCCTAACGCCTCCAAAATTATTATAATTTGGCAAAGTTGTAACATCATAGTTCTCTTACAGATTAATTTTTAAGCAAAGGTCAACTTAACTTTTACACTTCAACTGATACTAATTATGAAATTCACCTTCCAGTTTGCAAATTCTTGAAAAATAAAAATATTAAAGCATAATGTCAGTAAATTAAATCGTGTTTTGTGGATATGTTGAAGATGACTTATAATTGAAAATGTCCATTAAAAGAACTTAAAAAGAAAATATTTTACGAAATAATAGAACCCATAAAAACAACGTTTTTAATATAAATCCTATATACTCAATGCTAATTTTTATATTCATTAAACACAGCACTGATACTGTAGACAGAGGGTGCTAGGTGTTTGAATCTAATTTTAAATATCAAAAACATTTCTATCAGCAAAACGTGCAGCAAACTATGTTTCAAAATTTATGTATTAAAAATGAACTGGAGTTTATGTACTCCCATCCAAATACAGTCAAACCCTGTTAACGTGAAATCACTTAACATGAAATCCCATTTAATGCAAAATAAAAGCAGTTCTCCGTACTTAAACTTTATCATTAATTTATTCGTTTAAAATGAAATTTGGTTAGCGTGAACAATTTCAGGGGCCCCATTGGTTTCACGTTAATGGGGTTTGACAGTAACTTTTATTAATTCTGATTCAAAATATTTTATTATTTATTTATTAAAAAAATTTTGGCAACAGGAGAGAGTTTCTTGAATGATCGGTCAAATGCTATTTTAGTGCGATTAGATAATGGCAAGTTGGTTTACTAGTATTCTGTAAAAGCGACCTTTTAGTGACAGTTACAGCCCCAAAATTTGGCATAATGCTGTCATTGAAATCAAATCTATCAGTCTGATTGGCTGAAAGCAAGGGGGTTAATTAGGCCTCCACAGATTTGCCCGCCATTGACAAACATACATACAAAATTGAAGTTAATATAAAGGATTTAAAAAGCACCGAGTTCAAAAATATGTCATGCTTGTTCTGAGCTAGTTTACTAATTTTTAAAAAAATTCTAAAAACCATTTTGTGAAAACTGCAAATAGTCAATCAGGACTCTTGATTCAAAGTAACACTATTTTAGCAGATAACTTGCTTCGTTAGGGAGTTAAATTGTGTTTAACATGTTATTAAAATTGTAGATGTGGAAATTTTTAAAACTTTGGATATTCGCATCTTGGTCTTCACAACTATGATAAGCAACAAAAATAATGTTTAAACAGCACAATACATTATAAAATAATAAATAGTGACTCATTACACATACTTTGAAAACTTGGACTGGTTTCTCACATCTTCCCTGATATAGTTGCTAATATAATAAGGAGCCATTGCATTTAATGTAAGAAGAAATAATTTGCTCATGTTGATAGTAATCGATTCATTATAAACACACTAGGGGGCTTCGCCCCATGCTCGCTAACGCTCGCCAACCCCCAAACGCCTCGCTGCGCTCGGATTGAGCGGCTTTGCAGGACGAATTTGTGGTTAAAACATCTTGCGGCGCTCGAATAGGTTTGCCAGCCATAAAAAATTTAACCAAATTTTTATAAATTTAATGTAAGGTCTAATGGAGAAAACACCCAAATTGCAAGTTTCATAATAGAAAGTTAAATATACTATCCGCCAACATTCTGACTTAAAACTTCATTAGCTATGCCCTTACATTGAAGTCCTAATATTTTTTATTTATTCTGATAAGTCGCCCCGTTAGAGAACGAAGTCCAACGCGAAGCATTTTCTGGATAGAAATACTTCAAAATAATAATTACTCTAATACAAAAATGCTTCACAAAAACAGAAAAAATCAACTTTGAAACAAAGAGTTTAAAAAGAGCTTTAAAATTAGCAAAGGGTTTGTTGTTTACATACGTAAGGATAGCTTTAAAATTAGCAACGGGTTTGTTGTTTACATACGTAAGGGAGAACGACGTCCAACGCGAGGCATTTTCTGGATAGAAATACTTCAAAATAATAATTACTCTAATACAAAAATGCTTCAGAAAAACAGAAAAAAATCAACTTTAAAACGAAGAGTTTAAAAAGAGCTTTAAAATTAGCAACGGGTTTGTTGTTTACATATGTAAGGATAGCTTTAAAATTAGCAACGGTTGGTTGAACCCCCGAGCAGCCGGTTTGTTGTTTACATACGTAAGGATGTTGCCAATCATATATTCAAAATCATTGAGGCTTTGTAGTAGATTAATGATGAAAAATATTGAAATTTAACTAATTAATAAAGTGTTAATAAATTATTTTCACACGTTTTGGCAAATCTACAGCTTATTTCCTTTAAAATGACACCTTGATCATTGAAATTGGTCGAGCAGTTTGGCGGACGGACTAACCCCAAAAAACGTATTGCCTATTAAATATATAGATCAATGAAATTGGTTGAGCAGTTTAGGCGGACGGACTAACCCCAAAAAACGTATTGCCTATTAAATATATAGATTCCAAACAATTTAAATAAGCAATGTGTTTGTTTCGATTTTTCATAAAAACCAAACATGCTTTTAACTTTTATATTTTTTAAAATTTAATTTAAGATTTTTAAAATAAACAACAGAAATAAAGCAACATCAGATTATCAAAAAGTCAAATAGTATTGGTAGACAATTTTTTTCTGGATGCATTTCTACAAAAAAAAAAAAAAATAAGCAACAGTGTATTAAGTACAATTATTGCATTTCATGGAAAAGTATGAAAACATTATACCTGCATCCAGTTCAAAGCCTGTTGTTGTACAGCAGATGAGGTACTTTTGAACCTTTTAATTAAAAACATGTACATCTGTTCCGCAGTAAAGGCAAGGGGACTCAAGTCCGGATCCAGAACTTTACTAAAAAAGAAAAAAACTTAGCTAGCAGGTATGAAAAACAGGGAATAACTTTCAATATAAACTCTAGGTGTTAACAAAAAAGAATATGACAGCTAATCTTGAGAACTTAATGCTGGAAAATCACAGTTTCAAGTACGATAAATTTATTTTTTCTGACAAAAATCAGAAACTTTTATTAAGTACAAACCACAGCAGTAATCAATCATTTTATAAAAGAACCATTTTTAACATAAAAACTTCACAAGTTAAAAATACTGAAGCTTGAACACAATACAGTAAATGCAAAATGCGATAAACTATAAGTGTAAAAAGTATCTATTATCCAAGTAAACATCATGAAATTTTTTGATTAATTACATTTAACTGTCAAAAGCTCACCTTAATAGAATTTTAAGATCATTGAATTCCGATTCAACAGCTTTATGCGTCAATGCGTCCATCCAGTGAGGCATAATGTACTCCCATACCTACAAAATTTCATTTAAACTTATTTCCGGAATTAAATTTTAGACAAGGTGAAATTTGAAGACAAGATTCAAGTTGAAATTAAAAGCCCAGAACTTGGGTAGGCAACTCATCATCCAAGTCTGCTCTGCAATCAGAGGTCTATTGTACCATCCCTAAACACCCAAGTTGTAACCATCCCTTGTTAAAGAGACCTGTGACTGAGGTAAAGTACAGAAGACATTTAACAGATATGTCCTGTATTTTCTAGGGTTCAATAAAGTGAAACCCCAAACAATCAAATCAATAGGTTGAGAAAGGCTCACTTTCAAAATGTATGTGCAATGTTGTTACCTCCATATAGCTAGACATACTCTATAAATCAAGTCGCCAATAACACCAACTTTGTGCATACACTTTTTTTAAAGTGAAATTCAAGGACTTTTAAAGCCTTTTTCAAGGATGTTGAAAAAAAAATTTCAAAACCTATTTTACCGCTACAGTTGAAACAAAAACTGCATTTTTAAATATTTTTTTAATTGATGAATTTGTAAGAAGTTTAAAATAATTACTAAACTGAAAAGATGCAACCATATGTATTTATCGACATAATGCACGAGTTATCTGTTATCGACAATATTCGGAATTCTGGTAAAATGGGAATTTTTCGGTTTTACAATTGAAAATGAGAAATTCATGGAATTTCCAGACCTTTATGGAAATAAACAAGTTTTTCAAAGCTATTCAAGGTCTTGTAAATAAAATGATGAAATTCAAGGAGTTTCTAGGTCTAATAGGTTGTGTATGCATCCTGCAAGCATCATAAGTGTATTTTTATGATGCAGTGTAAAGTGAGTGCAACATCTGCAGAAAGGATTTTTCCACACCTACCACCTGCTAGCAAAAAGCCTTGGTAATAAAATGATCTGGGTATGCAAATTTCTAAAGTTGCCAAGCAGAATAAAAGGAGACGTTGATTAAAGAATCACCAGCTTTGATAAATGGCAGGCAGCAAAACTATGTCGACATTTAATCTTTAAATGTAATTTTTTATTAATTAAAATTTAAACTTAAAGTTTAGCTGCTTTCAAAATTACTTTCATACAATCAAAGTTTATTAATATTGCTCGCTGGTTAGAAGAGCTAGGATGTCCTCATGTCCAAATTAGGATTTAGGGAGGACGCAGAAGATTTGTAGTACCTCCTCACTTCTCAGCTCTTTCTTACGTAAACTTAGACAATCATGGTTAAGTACTTTTGTCTGCCTCTAGCTCTCTTTATTGCACCAATTAATGTATTGTTGCTTTCTGAAGTCAAAAACAGTACCCTTAAAAAGTTAATTCGATATTCCAAAAGCTTGTTCAGTAACTGCAAGGGGTCTTTGAAGCCATTCACACCAAAATGTTAAATTACTCATAAACTAGAGGTACTGAAAGACGAAGTACAAAAAAAGCGTAATTTTATTGCTGTAAGGTCATACCTAAGCACTTCTAGACAAGTTAAGAAGTAAAAGGTTAGGCCTTTGTAAAGCTAAAAGAGCGGTCTAACTATCATGGCAAGTAAATATCTTTTTTCTTTAGTAGTTCCTACCAAGGCAAATTCTACAGAAAAATTAAAAGCCTCAACAAAGTTCTATGCATTAATTAAATGTTTAAAAGTAGATTAAAGATTCGTAAACTTAGTTATGTTGATAACTATTTTATTTTATTTCAAGAATTAGTTTATTAGGTATTAATTTTTGTCTATGGCTAAATTTTAAGACAATCAATAAACTTCTAAAAATATGATGATACAATATATAGTTAAATAATTTTGTCACACTTTGGACATACAAGTATGATATACAATAAAAACAAGTGTGAAAAAGTCACCCTTAGAACTATTTTTTTTCTTATATATATGTGCACTATTTTTGAGTGAGCACACAAAAAGAAAAGTTATTGATAAATACAGAAATACATAAAAGTTGGTGTCAGATTAGAAACAATTTTTAAAAATATAAACTAGACAATTTTTTATTTTATAAAAATAGTAAGGATATCAGTTAAATACAAGAGCATACATGAAAAATATTAAAGTAACAAATAACAACAGTGACTATTATAAATATAAAATAGTAACTGTGCCTAGGACATAATGCAAGAACATGAAAAAAAAAAGATAATTACCTCTACAGTGAGTATGTCATAGGGTGCAAGACAAATCAATCTCTTAAAACCCTCTTTTATTTGAACTGGGTAGGAAGGCCATGATTCCCTTTAAGATCAAAGTGATAACATAAATAAAGAGTTTGCATTTAAAATGGGCTAGAACCATTAGGGAAAATTTGTTTAAAATTAGCAATATTTTTAAACACACACTTAACTTAGTAATATTTGCTTCAAATATGATTAGTGCAGCTGCATGCAATAATATTTTAAGACAAATGAAAAATGTAACAAACTATTGCTAATTTTGAACACTTTTTGTAAACTAGATAGGGTTGATTTTGAATGCAAACTCCTGAAATGTTTTTTAATTAAAACATAGGACAAACTTTATAAATGTAATAATTCTATGAATATTTAAAGATAAGATGTAAAACAGGGTCATTTTAAATAGGGCTTTATTCTTAACAGGATAAAGCAACAGATAGCAATTTGTAAATCAAACATGAATATAGATAAAACAGGTTTTAAATTGGAATACATCATCACAGAAATAAGGATATTTATTATAGGTTAAAAGCAGACTAGTTTTGTAAGGAAAGGTTTTGGAATGCCGATGTAGATCCGTTTTGTTTCTAGTATGAACAAAATTCAATTTATTTCATTTCATTAATAAAGCAAACACATTTGCATAATATATTTAAATGTTGAGAATTATTGGAGAAAAGCATCAAGATGATGTTTAGTTTGAACACAAGTAAAACTATTAAATTACTACAAATTTTTGCAAATAAAGCACACAAAAATGCAAACTTTAATTTTTTGCTTTTAATACAATTAGCCTAAATAAATTATGCCTCTTGTAATTGAGATTACATTAAAAAATATTTACTTCAAATACAGTTTTTTTTTTACCAAAATCCCAATATATATGGACAGTTTACAAATATATTTTGCACTAGCAAAAAGCATTATTAACAAAAAGTGTGAGAATTAGCAAAATCTATCTTACTATACAGCTATTCCAAACATACAATTTAATTAAGGATACTCCCTGCATTTGAGGATTAAAAATTTAATTAAGTTGTCACCAATTTTGCAATAACACAAAAATAAGTGTCAAATGGTTTTTAAAACTATAAATTTTAGTCCTTACAACAAAATAGTATTCTAAAACTTAAACTCCATAAAAGATTTTTTAATAGACCACAGAAAAAATTCATAATAGCATGATAAAATATTAAAATGAACATTTAATAGATAATATGGACATTCATGTTACATTGAAAGTAATCTTACCAGTGGCCACCAACTTTTGCATAATCTACAGGATGAGGGAGCAAACAGGAAACAAACACTTCAAAATGAGTGTTCACCACTTCCATTAGCCAGCCATGAATGTACTTTCATAATAAAAAAGAATGAAGAAAAATTAAAAAAGAAACTATTAACTAAAATTGCATTGATGCAAAAGTTATATTTGAAGATACAAACCCATACCTCTTTTTTCAATCGCTCTAGAGCACTCAGCTCATGAACTGCAAAAAAATTAAATTAAATAAATATGTGTTGAAATAGAAACAATAGATACAAATTCAAGCCATATGATCAAAACTTCTGAAAAAATACAGAGTGGCCACAAAATTCAGGAAAAAAAGTTCCCTGTTAATTCTCCGATTTCCCAGTCGGATTTCTAAAAAATCCCCTGATTTTACAGGCAACTTTTTTTCAAATTTCTCCAATTTTTCCAGTGTGTCGATCAAATCGAACATTTAAACCAACGAGATAATATGGCATTTTTTTAAATTTTTTTTTTTTAATATTTTGGCAGTAACAAAAAGTTTAAATTATACTGCAACATGGAACTTCTAACGATTACCACAATTCTCTTGGAAAATGGCGCCAAAATATTGATGAATGAGGAAACGTACCTTCAAAACAATAGAAAAATTTCCTGATTTTTGCAAAATTGAAAAAAATTCTCTGACATTTCCGGTTTTTTTCCAGAATCAGAAAACTCCCTTACATTTCCCTGATTTCCAAGTTCTGTGGTCACTGTGTAAATACATCATAAAACTTATTTAAGATCATCACTTTTTTCAAATTTTCTTTTCTATAAACTGAACAGGAAAAGAGAAGAAATGTATAAAAATTCTAAAACAGAGCCTTAAATTTTATACTTAAGTCAAAAACCAACGGGAAAAAGCAGTTTTTGTTTTTCATAAAAAAATTCTTTAGATATGTATCAAGATATTTTATAGATTGGGGGTAAAAATATATTTGTGCAGAAAACATTATTTTTTCAAATAATTATAATTTCTTACCATCTGGTAGACATGCAGTATAATGAAACCATTGAAACAGCATACTAAGCAGTCGACCTAGTGATTCCTGAAAAAGTGTTACTTTTATCAGCTACCATACATGTAAGAACTAAGTGAAATTAAAGCCTTTTCATGATTGCTGAAAGTTAAGAAAAAAACTTTATTTGGTGGTAATTTAGGAGATATCTATTTCGGGAAAGAATTTATATATGAATATGTAAATATATACAAATTGTCAATTACAAGAGTCCAGATTATAAAGTGACAGCATGTTCCTTAAGCAATGTGAAGAAGTTAATGATCGAAATTTTTAAAGTGAAATCCTTTTCTTAAAGAAGTAATGCAGGAATAAGATTAATAAAATAATAATTTGGTAAGCAATTATTAAATCTTGAATAACTTTACAATGGCATAATGGCAAAAATTTAATATGGCAAAAATTTCAATGGCAAAAATTTAAAATATATCTTACTTATAAACTTACGAAATATATAATAGCTAGAGACAGAAATTTAAATAAAAATCTATGTTCTTCAAATTATCAAAAAAAAATAAAAGGAATCATTTGATAGAGTAATAATATGGAAAATGTGACATGACAAAAGGAAAAGAATAATCTAAAATAAAAATATGATTTCCAGCACCTGCATGATTTCTTATATATTTTTTTTTTTTTTTTAAATAATTATTAATTTTATGATTATAATCATAATTTCTTCATTTTTTAACATTTCGCTGTTCTGATTCTAATTAGGGTCCTTTCCATGTTACTATTACAATAACAATTTACCTTTTTTTTTATTCAACTTTCAGAATTATGGTTACATGGAAAGTTGAAGAATTAGTGATAGAATGAATGAGGGCTTTGACTTTCATGTGAAGAGAAATGAAAAGAGGAATACGTACATGGGGCGTATGCTCATTGGGCGTGCAGAGTCCGACTAAGAGCCAGATGCCGTACTTGCTCAGAAGTTGCCTCTCCTCCACAACTGAAGTCTCTCTACTCTCCTCTCGATCCTCCTCATTCATGGACTCTTGAACATGCTTATTGTTCAAGGGCTCGGCTTCATGGAGAAGGCTGAAAAGGCATCACTAGATGTCACTCATTGCATTCTTTATATTAACTTCGATTTTGTTTGTGTGTGTGGCTGCCAGGCAAATCTGTGGAGGTCTAATTAATCTTCTTCCCTCATCTGAAACTTGGCAGATAGATTCGCTGTCGATGACAATGCACTCTATCAAATTTTCGGGGCTCCTATTAAACCTACTCGCTGTCATCCAACTGTACTGAAATTTGATAGATAGATTTGTTGGGTGTCGATAAGTTTGCATTATATCAAGTTTTGGAGGCTGTCACTAGAGGAACAGCATCTACTCAAAAACTCAATTTGAGAAGCTGTAATTCTTGAGCTAAGATTTGTAATATAGTGTCACTATAGAAAATTTATATACAGGCTCCAAATAAAGAAAAGGGTTAGGATTTGTATGCTTGGCAACAAACTTTCTGTCAAAACTTTCACCTAAATCTCCAACTTATAGTATAGCTTGCTTAGTCATTAATTTACACAGTATTTCAAGTATGTGTAGAGCCTTTAGCGACAGTTACAGTCACAATTCAACTTTTCTAATATTTCATCATCATCATCAACAACATATTTGGCACGACAGCCCAGGATGAGCCAAAGCCTTCCGTTGAAGATTTCGCTAGGACAGCCTATTTCTCAACCTGGTCTGTCAGTTCTTCACCTACGATTACTTTAAAATTCAATTCAGCATAGTCGAGCCATCGCAGTTTTGGCCTTTCTCTTTTCTTTTTCCATTTTCTTTGACACCACCAAGGATACTTCTGAGAATTTTTCTCGTGAAAACTGCAATTCTGTTTTCGCCATTTTTTGTTAAAGACCAAATCTCTGAACCCTACATTAAGATTGGCCTGATGATAGTTTTATAGATGAGAAGCTTATCTGGTCGACTATTTCAGTTAGGTTAAGATAAAGTCACCCTAACAGGCATGTTCTAGCATTAAACTTTTTGGTACAGTTGTCCAAAGCGCAAAATGCAGGCTTCTAAGATAAATTAATCAAATTTACATCTTTCTTTTTCATCCGAGATTTGTGCATAGTGAGATTTTACAATGGTAACTGGACTTTATAGATACACTGTATATAAATAAAACTTAAGCAGGGTAATAAAATGTAAGTAATTCTTAAACTATGCGCCATCGGACTATTTTTTTTAAATGTAAAATTACCTTACAACTGCTTCCACCATGTAGGACTGTGTCTCTGGATCCATGCTCCATGGGGAAGGAATGGTCGTATGGAGCATGTGGTCCACTCCCCGATCTCCATTGTGATGATTCAGAACACACTCAGCACAATATCGGATGGGACGGTGACCGTTGCGACTGGCGCATTCGATGGAAAAGCAGGTCGCCACAGCAGCCTTGTCTGTTGCACTGCAATCCTGTAAATAGTGAAATAAATAAATTTACATTTGATTTTACATCTGCATATTAGAAAACATCTGCATTTATTTATATAATTTCTAAATTGATATTTTTTAATTGTTGTCACATTAACTTCACATTCAAATGCATTCCTGCTGTTATATCTGGTAAATTATTAAAAAAATTAAGCCATTAAGTGTGGTGATACAAAAGATTCATAAAATTTGAAAAATATTAAATTGGTAAACTATTTACAATAGTACAATGTGGTTTTCTCAGAAATGATAAAAGGACCGGGTAACAAAAAATAATTTTTCTTTCAACAAATGGTACTTGCACCATAATTTAACTGATAAACACCACACCTAAATTAAATAACATAAGGAAGGTGCTTAAAGTGCCATTTGTTGATGGCAGAAATAATTTTTTTTTAAGAATTTTTTATCGCATTTCTATACAACCCGCATCCTAACTGCCTATTATTTGACCTACAACTGATTTTTTCCATTTCCTGTTTCTTTTGAGCCGCCCTGAACTTCATTTTATACTCAGTTCAGAAAAATTCAGAACCATCAGTGTAGGAAAGCATATAACTTAATTTAGGAACACTCGTAAGAAATTCACATCAAACAAGGTTCATCTAAACGAGATTTGATTGCACTAACAAAAAGGGCAACTACAGTGAGTGCCGCCAAAAGAATTAGAAATAAACTCTTGCACTTACAGGATCCTCGCAATTGGGCGACACTTTTTCCATCGGAAGAACCACGTCCACCAGGTTATCTGGCCCGTGTTCCAGTTCCACTTCACGAGCGCACTCTTCACACATGTAGAGGGGTGGGGGATGCTCCCCAGATGCAATCGCAACGGAATGTTCAAAGCACATCTGCACACAGTTAGTCATGTAAAAACTGGATACACACATAAAAATAAGCATATCAACAATCAAACATTTTCTATTTTTGTTTCAGAAGCAGGGGGCACAGTATCATAGGAGTAAAGTACGGGGGTGCAGGGGGGGCTGGCCTCCCCACTTTTAAATTCTGGGGGGCTGCCTACCCTCATTTTTGTAACACTATCTCCTTTTTTTCCCTTCCATTCTCCAAATCAATTATAATAACTGTTTATTATTGGTATTATATGAGAAGTTGTGTCATACCTAGATTTTCGAAAAATTAATAGATTTCGATAATTTTTCGAAAAATTTCATCTTCCGTCAAAACTTGCCCTCCCCCCCCCCCCCCATGTTTTTTGAAAAGTTGACACCTATGGCACAGTTAGTTATCTAAAAAAAATTGGCAGGCATTTAAGGGATAGTTAAAAAAATTGTAGGAACATTTTACGTATAATTCCTAAAAATTTTAGGAGCCATTCAAAATATTTTAGGGGTAATTCCAAAAAATTTCGGGATGATTTTTAAAAATTTAGGGGTTTTCATTTAAAGTTGACATAGGTTCCTAACATAGACATTCTTTTCAAAGCATGTTTTAAAACTGGCAATTTCCAAAAAATTGTGGAGCAGTTTGGCCCTTGTGTTGCCCTTGCACCAAATAAGTTCTAAACACAACCAACCAACAATCCAAAAAATTTAATACTTAAAATCTCAGAAAAGATTTTCTCCTCTGGAAGATAAGCTGGTATTTTGCGAGTTTTGAAGAAAAAATCAGGGTATTTTTTAGTTTTTTAATTTTTTTTATGAAGTATCTAAAAATTTAAGTACAATTTAAGGGAAAAAAAATTTAAGGAATATCAGGAATTTTAAAGCGAATGCGATCCCTGCAGAAGATATAACTTATGCAAGAAATAATTTTTTGTGACCAACAAACCCATTCCTATCAATCACTACAACATATTCTTAAAAATTTTTTGCTCAAAACTATATTTTCAGCTAATCCCAATACACAGATTTTGTTTCACCGTTTAAATCAGTTAGCCATTATGTTGTCATGCACAAATTGCATAGGAGTTTTACTTTACCCAATCATTTTCTAAAGCATATTTAAATGCTGCGCAACTTATTTAATTCCTCCAAGATCAAGTAAATGTATTTTACGTTTAAAAAAAAATTCAAAGCACTAACTTTTAGCGACATTAATTTTACTTCACTCAATTAACGAAATAATTGTTTGTAATGATATTCTTCTATATGTTCAAAAACTTAACTATGATAAAAAAAATAATATTGCTGTTGCCTTTTACACTGTTTAACTTATATATATACACATATGACATGGATAACATTTCTTCTCCCTCTTTATGAGCATGACAGCCCCTGGCTGTCTCAACTGCACACAATCTCCAACATTTCCTATTCATGGCAACTCTTCTCCAATTGTTTACTTTTAAGACGCTTAGGTCTAGCACAGCGTTATCTAATCAACTAGTTGGGGGTCTTCCTCTAACCCAGGAACCCATAGGATTTTTAAAAGTGGCAATTTTAACTACATTACTTTCTGGGCTTCTTCAAAAATGGCCAAGCCATTGTAACCTACTGCTCCGGATGACCTGTACTATCTGTGGTTGCCCATAGAGCCTATATAGTTCAAAATTAAATCTAGTTCACCAACAGTCTCTCTCTTGTACTGGGCCAAATATAGTCCTGAGAATTTTTCTTTCAAAAATACACAGAGTATGCTCAATATCTACATTAAGGGTCCAAGTTTCACTTGCATAGAGCAAGACAAGTAGGATAAGAGTCTTATAAAAAATCTTTATGTTAGTTTTTTGACTGATTAGATTTAATCTTAGTTGCTTTCTCAATCCAAAGAAACACTTGTTAGCCATTTTTATTCTGTTTTCAATTTCTGCACTAAGTTTGGTTTTGTTGTTAATTATCGTGCCAGGGTATTTGAATTCATTTACTTTTTCAAAGGTGTGTCCATTAATGCAAATTGGGGCATTGTGATTTACAGTTGAGATGGATAATATTTAACTGTGTCAAAATAATCTTCAACCACAACCTTTGTTTCACAAAACAAAAACATTTTTTTTTTTCTTTTATGAACCCTCTAGGCATACACTAGAAGGTTTTGAGCAAGTGTTGCTCGATTGAGAACCTTCTGTATATGAATTTGGGTCAAAACAGAGTTCCCACTCATATTGAAGAGAAAAAAAATTCAAGGAATATGAAGGACCTTTTTAAGAAAATTCAAGGACCATAAAGTTACATACTTTAGACACAAAAATACAAAATGGAGGCGGAAAAAAACAAGAGATGGAGATTATAAGGGGTCGCTTAAAAATTCAAGGACTTTCAAGGACCTTATCCTTTTTTTCAAGGACTTTTAAGGATCAAATTTCACCAAAAACATTTCAAGGACTGTGGGAACCCTATCAAGAGTAGTAAGTACGAAAATTAAGTGGTAAGTTAGTAGAGTTAGGTCACTATGAAATGATGAGTTCAAGATATTTTTCAACAAGCCCATGTACAACACAAACATAAGGTTAATATGAACAGACACTGGCGAGTAAATTCAACAAATAATTTGCATTCAGTACCTTCACAGCTTCATTTGAAGACATGCTGGAGCAACCTTCCCTCTGACAAGATCGTGGTTTCCATCCTTAGAAAAGGGTTAGGATATTAAAATATTTTATTGAAATCAGCACAAATAACAGTACAATTTAATTGATTATAGACCAGATGTCAACTGTACATTTCCATTATGCTATATTAATTCAGAGCAAACATACAACCGAAAAAAAATCTCATTAACTTTTGTTTGACATCTGGTCTATAGAATTGAAAAAAAAATTAATTCCATATACAACTGCTTCAGTTGTATACAGTGCTTCTTTGTAAAGCGTCCAGAAACAAACAGGTTTTTAACTAAGAGAAAATTAAATAATTAATTTTAATTGAAAAACTATAATGATAGTTCGATATTCATTTCAAGTAGTATATAGTAGATTAATGTATACTATATATTCATTTATCTAGTATAAATTTTTAATAACACAATTAGTGAGTGGTTGTTTGAAACAAGTAACTGTTTACAAATACCTCAAAAGAAATTATTTTTGACAAGCTCCTGAATGTTTTTGTATAAAACGAGTTTAGAAGTGCCAAACACCATTAAACAAATATTTCTACTCTATTCAGAAAGCTGACATGCAATATGAAAGGTAAAAAATTAAGTCATGTCGTAAGTTGTGACACCAGCTTTTGAGTCGAATTATAAACTGTACAAAGGGGTTGACCAAAACTTATGCATAATGTTTACAAAAACCTCACAATCCAACTGACAGAATATTTTTCTTATTGATGGAGTAAGAGATATATTTAATACAAATCAAATATTGATTATCCTTTTGGTGAAAAATGTAAAAAATATATCACAACTCTTAGGATAAATTTATAATGATTAGGTATTCTGTCTAGTAGCTCTGAAATATCCTGTCTAATACATGTAGGGTGTATTAATAATTAATAATATATGATTAGATTGAATTTGCATTACTTAACCCTTTATCTACTGAAGAGACTTACAAGTCCTGTCAGTTTTCTCATGGCACTGTATTAATTTAAACGCTTTGAGATGCATTGAGATTTTGAAATCCACTTCTAAGAAGTAGTTTTTCAATTGTTGGATAGCAGCACAAGCTTATTTCTCTTTGGAAGCTTAATAGAAACAAATATATAAGGCAATGTAGGGCCAAGATGGATACCCAGAAGATTGGAAATTGTCAATGCGTTTTCATATAAAGAGAAAAAAGCTTGTGCTGCCATCCAACAATGAAAGTACGAACTTCGTAAAAGTGGACTTCAAAGCAACGGTTTTCAAAGCATTTAAGCTAATACAGTACTATGAGAAAGTAGGCTGGATTTATAAATCCGATCGGTAAGTAAAGGGTTGAAGAGTATTTTTAAATTGCATTTAGAAACAAAAAGACATTAAGGTTGCTTAATTAACAATGCATTTTCTCAATCTTGAGGTCTGGAAGCAGTCTAATTCACTGTCTATAAGATTGCACACTCAATGGTCTCTATGTCATGTGCAGCTAATGAACGCAATATCCAGCTGCTCATGTGATACTCATGTTGGCAGGACTTAGATTCTGCCCTGCACAGACATACATTAGTGAAGAATTCATATATTACATCAATTCCCCTAAAAGAGTTTTAAACATTTCACAATCGGTACCTAAAACTTATATAAGTGAGGATGCACAATGAAACCTTATACATAAATTTGGGTCACCCAGGAAAGTGAACAAATACTAAACTAACTTTTGTCGTTGCTGCAATGAGAATGCATAATTTTATCAAAGAGAGGTTTATAACAAGCAAGGCAATGGATTGGAGCAGCTATACCTAACATGCATTACACTTAACTAGAAAAAATAAAAAGGGAGCTAAGGCATTCCACTGCACATATACGTTTGGGAGGAAATACAAAGATAAGATTAATCCTTTAATGTTTAACCTTTTCTGAATTCTTTCATGTTGATTCAACACTCTGAAATTATTTATAAATGTATAAAGTATATTATAATTGAAATATACCAATGCAACTAATTTAATTTCTCCTTTAAAAAAACAACAACACTATTCCACTTTGTGAACCTATGTGTGCAATAAGAATGACAGCTGAAACATATGAATGTTATTGAAATTTAGAACCAGTTCAGAAGTGATCAAGTATAGAATTTGAAGCAGTTAAAAGATATATTAGATTCAATGGTACATAAAAAGGATTTTTAAAATGATTATGTAATTTTATTTTTGATATAAAAGATAAATGTATTTTGGCGGTCTAAATATAAATTGTTAAGATTCATAAAAGGTTTTGTTTATTAAAAAGTAATTTATTGAAAGGAAGATACTATATATAGAAGGAGGTGGGAAACTTAAATATATTACTTTGAAGATTTTAGACTAGAAAACCCAAGCATTGCATTGATTTTTTAAAAGAAGATGTCCAATGAGGTGAAAGATAAAAATATTGATTGATAACTAACGGTTTACTACCATCAATCATTCCCAAACTTTTATTTATCATGGAACAGTATTTCAGTCATGGACCACTTACATTACAATTCTCTAAGTCTAGAATGAAAATTTAGAATTATTCATTCTGTGAAACAAAGGACAGTTTTTCTAGTGACCTTTTAAATAAATTTACATGACAATTTTTTCATTTTTCAATAATTTTCTTTAGAAAAGAAAGCTTATCTAAAAAGTCTGAGATGAAAGACTTATTAAATATGAAAGTACTAGATTTATAAAATGAGCAAATTCATTCAAGCATAAACTTTGAAGAGTTCCTATTTACATAAAGTTTTCTTTGAAAGGTATTTGCATTTTCAGACACAGAATTTTTGGATAGTTCTTTATTTTGTGGACTACTTATGACCAAGTCATGGATCACCAAATATCGGCAAATGAAAGTTTGAGAACCACTGAACTAATGTGCAAATAAATATCAACACCCGCGTTTAAAGTCTTAGACCATAAATAAGCCATCCCATCCCACAATAGGCAACCAAACACCTCTCTTTATATAGTATCTTCAGTAGTCGCAAACACAGTTAAACAACAACAAATCAGCCAACCAAAAAAGCAAACCCACAACGAACATTCAAGCGCAAAAGCCCCGTTTTTTGGTGAGCAAGACAAGGAAAAAGAAGAAGTGCAAAACAAAATAAGCGGACAAGTAAACAAAAGAAGAAGAAGAAAGAAGAAGTGGAAAGAAGAAGACCTTACCGGTGTGGCCCGCTCCTTGAGGCATAAGGGAAGGTGACACGGAAGACGGAGAGAAAGTGGGAAATAGAACAAGACAGGTGAGGGTGCACAGAGAGTCTAGAAGCCACCCTACCGGGGACAACAGTGAAGGCATGAAAGGAGAACAAACACACACACTTCAGATTCAACAAGCTTCAGATCCTACACCCAAATTCACATTTTACTGGCGAAACTGTATTTTGGCCTAACATTTATTGAAGTTAGGTATAAAGAATATCTTCTTAACACCTGAGCGGGTATGGTAAAAATAAACAAGCTTCAGATCATTAGTTTACACTTTTCCAAATTCAAATTTTAGTGGATTGGTCTGCAAGTGGCAAAACTGTGTTTTGGCCTAACAGTCACTGAAGTTAGGTATAAAGAATACCTGTAAACCTGAACAGGCGTGGTAAAAGTAAACAGGCTTCAGATCTTTAGTTTACACTCTTCCAAATTCACATTTTAGTAGATTTGTCTGCAAGTCGCTAAATTGCATTTTGGCCTAACGATTATAGAAGTTAGATATAAAGAATATCTTTTTAACACCTGAGCAGGCATGGTAAAAGTAAACAAGCTTCAGATCTTTAGTTTGCACTTGTGAACCTTTATCGAAATTGACATTTTAGTGGATTAGTACACAAGTCGCGAAATTGTATTTTGGTCTAACAGTTATTGAAGTAAAGTATAAAGAATATCTTTTTCCCACCTGACTGAGCATAGTAAAAGTAAACAAGCTTCAGATCTTTATCCAAATTGACATTTTAGTGGATTGGTATCTATCTGTATTTTGTTATTTTAAAACAATTGGAATTCTGCAAAAAAAAAAAAAAAATTGGTTCGATATCTTTCTGGCACCAGTTTTGAATCCTAGTTGGGTTTGGGGAGGAGTTACATAAAATTTACTTATTACTTAATATATTTTTTTTAGTTAATTGATACTTTTGTAGATTTGTAATTACATTTTAAAGTCTATAATAAGTTAAAATTCTAACTAGGATTTGAGATTTCTCGTTGCTCAGAATCCAAGTTAAGCTGCATACCCCAGTCATGGGATAAACCAAACTTTATATTTAATAGTATGATAATTTGATTGCTGCTGTCACTATAGCATATGATAAAGACTACATGATGTCATTCAATGTCACTTTCGTTTACAAAATTCAAGCTGTCAGGATGATCTTTGCTTTAAAGTTAAAGGTTAATTTCCAAGAGAGAAAATTTTCAAACTTTTAAACAACTACCAATGATCTAAATGCCTATTTTTAGTTTATTTATAAACTTATATTTATTGAGAACATATAATGGGTCAATATATTGGTCTTTGAATGGTTAGTGAAACCAAACGATTATCTGACGTTAGAAAAGGTAATTTCCAAACAATTATAGATACATTTTTGCAACTAAAATCTGAGCTCTGGAAAAGATTTTAAAAACTCATGAAGTTCGATTGTTTAATTACAGAAGTTGTGAACAAAACAAGCCCAAAATTGAAGTTTAAAATTTTTCATTACGTTCCTTAATGTTTAAAGGGGAATTTTTTAATGACAATGAAAAATAACATGAACTAATTATAAACTACAGTACATGAGAATTTTAAAAATCAAATTATTTTTGCTTTCTTTTTAATTAGAAAAATAGTTTTGTGACAAATGAAAATAGTTTGAAAGTTTTACATTTTTGGCAATAATTTTGGACTTAAAAGAAGCTTTAATAAGAAACAATTAGCATGCATAGTATTAGAAAAAAATAGACATGGTAGTAGAGCTTGTTTCAGAATAGAAAGTTTTGACATAAAGTTTGAAATAAGAATAAAAAGCTAAGTAAAGTAACAAAGATGCAACTGCTTTTGCTAAACAGTCAAAAATGAAACAAATGGTTACCTGTGAACCAATTGCAGCTTACTTTCATTAGCTATTTGATGGGGCACTACATTTGAAAACTCTTGTCCATTAGTTATGTTCTTGGTAAAAGTTAATATTTTTACAAAAATACTGTCAGAAAAACTTACTGGTTCAAGTACGAAACCTACAAAAGCCCAAAGCTATCAAAACACAGCATGAAAAAGAGCCATTTTTTTTCTGGCTGAAATTCAGTCTCCAAAAGAATATTGAATTATTCAAAAGTTATAAACTGTAGCAATCTAATTTATTGAACCTTCAACAATGGTAACATGACGGCACAACTTCAGACCGGTCAAGAGTGTAAGTTTTAAAAAGATAAAATATTGTGTCAAAAATACAAAATTGGACCAAAAAATCCAAAAAGTAGAATATTTGATGGAAAAAATAAATCCTTTAAAATATAATTCATAGTCTTCAAATATATTGAAATTGTTATAAACTGTCTTTGATATCTCTGAATTTCCATAACTCCTGGACAGTCTTGGTCACTATGAATACATCAAGAATATAGCTTATGTAAAATGAAATACACAGTTTACAGTTTTTATTTTTATAATTTTTACACTGCATTAAGAATTAGCAAGTATAATTCCACTACATTTTTTTAGATGTTCTAAATGTGCATTTTCCGTAACTAAACAGAAAAGTTTTTTAACAGTTTTTCAACATAAATGTTACAAAAAAGGCATTATAAATTCCGATATCCTCTAAAACACAGGTAAAAGAAATTAAAATAAATTAAATTTTAGATAAAACAAAGAAAAAGCATTTATAAAAACTAAATTTGAACAACTTTTCATTTTAATTTCTTCTCACTGTCAATAAGTAAAGTTTCACCTAAGTTTTTAACGAAATCAAAATAATCCTAATGAGTTATTACTCCGTAATCATTTCCAAGTTCAAAAGAAACTGATAACATTCTAAAAGAATAAGAAAGCCAGACGACTAATAGATTTTGAGAAGAAATAAACCAAACGATAATAGATGGAAAACACAGAATCGAACATGTCAGCAGAACAAAGGTAAATAAAACAAGTTTACGAAACTTTAAAAGTGAAAAACTGAAGTTTGCTGAACCTTGCTTAATCCGTAATGTGAAATATATATATATATTTTTTTTTTGCTGAAAGAGGAGATAAAATAAAAAAACAAGAAACAGTGCATAATTCACAACACATCACAATATGATGCAAAAGAAACACTGAACACTTCACAATACTATAGTACTACAAACTGCAGTAAGGGAAATGCAAGACAATAGCAAATTAATTAATTCAGCATCATTCATTTAGGTTTGGCATGAAATGCTTTTCGGATCCATCTAGCAAGTACAAAAGCTTTGAGTATGCATAAATGATGCTGTTTATCGACTATTTAAACAATTGTGTTAACAAACCACTGTAAGAAAAATGCACTCACAAAGAATTTTAAATAAAAAAATAAAATCTACTTAAAAAAAAACAAAATATTAAGCTGGTACTATAAAATTCACTAGTGAAAAATTCTCTAATGTTATGATTTTATAAATACAGTAGGAAAAATATTTGTATGCTTCATAATACTTAATTTCAAATAAAACACAAATTGACAAAACTTTGATTCCAAAATTCAATTTCAAGATAGCTACCAATAAGAGATTGATTTAGATCAGGCTAGCAAGAATAAAAACTTCACAAAAAATTAGACAACTTGTTATTCTTGAATCAATTTGTTTGAAAAATTTGTTCTTAATTAAAGCTTTTACAGACGGGGCAGATTAAGTAAAAAGATAACATAAATATTGATGAAAATAGCATGTTTTAAGGGGGAAAAAATGTGAAATTTTCTTCACAAGGAATCCCAAATAATTTGAAACTCAAAAATCCAAACTTGTGTACTTCCCAGATAAAAATTATGCCGCTTCAAATTGGCAGTATGAAAAATTACCATTTCTTTGATGTGTTATAAATTTAAATAAGCAATTTCATTACATACTTTCGATCTTATAGCTAAAAAAACATGTATGAGGATTCAATAAAAACTAGAATTTGAAACACAAAATAAAACAATGGTTACAATAAAATTATTTTCAGGTTAATAAATTATTTTCTGTCATCTACAATAAAAACCATGGAAATTCATGTGCTGCATTAAATTTATTGAACTTTTGTATCTATCAATGCATGAACCATAAAAATAGAATTTTCAATACAAGTGGTGTCCTGATACTGAAGTATATAAATAAAATAAAGAACGAAGAAAGAACATAGAATACAAGACAAAAAAATATTAATATTCTATCAATACACAAAGACCCTACACCCCAAATACATTTATAAATTTTGTTTTCACATAATAATCTCTCTCTCCCTCTTTCGATAAGTATACTAATTCACACTAATTTAGTAAGACTGCTTCATCAAGAATTGATTTAATTTCTTACTTAGAGTATTATTTAAACATAACCTTAATATGCAAACTTGTTCTTATTCCCTGTTAATTAAAATCCCCAGTTATAGTCTTTGACTATAAAAGGCATGCCAAAACAAAGATTTAAATATAGAAACTCACTTACTTCTATAAAACCCATTCTAAAAATGTAACTTTTTTTTTTTTTTTTTTTTTCAAATGATGTTCAAGAGACTTTAATAAATGCTCAGGGAGGAAAAGAGTACAAATGTAAATAAGAGGAAAATACACACAGCATTATTTTGAACTACAAAAATAGTTAATACATAATAGGGATACAGTCAGAAATTTCTTCCGAGGAGAGCTTTTGGCAAGTTTAGTCGGATAAAACCCCAGAAAAAAAGCAAAAGATTTCCACTCCTACAATGTTGCTTATATCTATGTGAATTTATAACTTCAACACAATGTAGTGAAATGTGAAAAGCTGTAATAGATGTTACAAATTTTTAGTGGCAGAATTCAAAATGTTTTAATAGCTAATTTACATAAAAAAGGGCTTGTGCGGTTCAATTGAAGCAATTCTTTTCTGTTGCTTGTAAAAGTAATAATTGCCATTTGATGTAAGGTTATACAGATAGTACAAGACATTGAGGGGCCAAACACTTGTTGCACATGAATTTTTGTGGTTTTTATCAATGATGGAGTGAAAGCGAAAATTGTACAATAAATTTATTGCAATTCCTACTTAGTATTACAATATAGTTTGCATTGCACTCACGAAAGCTTCAGTACGATAGCAAATGTTTCTTATCTCAACTGACAAGAAATTTTTAACATAAATTATTTATTTAATAACTATTATAAGTAAAATTCAATTAAATCTAAACATTTGAATGTAAATTTACCAAAGTAAAAAAAAAAAAAGAATAGAGAAACTACACAAGTTTTTTTTTTTTTCGAGTAACCTTTTTCTGAAATTTGATTATAAAAGATAAAGTAATTAAGGGCCATAATAAACCAATGAAGATTCTAGGCTAGTTTTAAAATTTTAAACTTGCAAAAAAAAAAAAAAAAAAATTAGTTTTATTTGAAAAATTTATGTGTGTGTGTTTTAATGGAGAATTCAAACTATTTTACATCCCACTTCAACTATACAGAATGTACAATAGGAAAAAAAAAAAAAAAAAACTTAAATTACATTGATAACTCTAAGCTATGTTCTAACTACTTTCTAGCTAATTTCTAAACTGAAAATGTTGCCATGTAAGTCAAAATTCTACAAGAACTTTGCATATGTGAAGAATCAACTACAAATTTTCCTAATCTACTGATTCCTGACTAAAAGTGTATGTAACACCTGTTTTGTTAGCAATTCATTCATATACGAAATCGGATCAATTGAGGCACTGCTCAATAATATTCAGTAACACTAACGCATATTGTTATTTTTACTATTTCCAAATACAAATAAAATTCCTACTTATTCAATATTTAACACCAAATATATGATAAATTAAGCATTTCTTATGTAAATAAGGATCATTTTAGCACTATAAAAGTCTGGCTCATAGAAGAAACTTGGTTGTGTAGTTTTATATATTTTTCATCTAAATCAAGAAGAATTAACATTGCATTTAGTGGAAAAAGTATCATGGTTGATTAATATTTCATAACCAAAATTTAGAAAGGTATAAAAGAAAGAGTATTATGCAAATTTAAAAATAGAGGTTTCATCAATTTTTAGGAAGATAAAAAATATAACCTTTAAAAATGATAAAACAATTAAAACACATTAAAAAAATAAAATTTAAAAAATAAACACTGTTTAAAAATACAAATAAAAAAAAATATTAAAAAAAATAAAATAATAATAACTATTTTGAAAGACATTAAATAAATGACGCATACATGTAAAAAAAGTTAGAACAAAACATATAAATCAACAGAGTATACATTCAATAGCCTTGCTTATTCCATAACAAGAACCGGGTTTTTTTAATACCCATGTTACCTTGACGTAGTTGTGCCAAATGTCTTCTTTTCAGAGCCAGACTATTTTGGACAACACCAACAAATGTTACACACACAAACACATATACAAAATTCAAAAGAACACACCATTAAGCTTATTACCAATGCCTTTTCTGTCCAGGAGGGCAGGGTTAAGGGTGGGGAGATACTGGAATAGGAGTTCCACAGCGTGGCAACGGGCCTTTGCGGTCCCATGAGCGATAACGCAAAGCAGATCCTTGAACGATAAAGTGTAAATGTATTGACTGTTGTATAATCATTTAATATTGTATATTTAGCATTGTGTAATACATTGAAAGCTATGAACATTCAATAATATGCAAGACATTTAAGAAAGACTGAATCATTAAAATTAGATATTGCATTCAATTGCTGAGAGATGTAATCAAACTTGATTTGGAAAGCAGAACTCGGTACGGCTCAGTCTGATGATAAATCGTGTTTCATCCATCCATCATAGAGTATCCATGAAATTTTTTAAATATTTAAGCTTGATTTATCAATAAATAATGAAGGGAATTATGTAAAGCAGAGAACTTCATTTATAAAACATTAAAACACTTATTATAGTTTAAAGTATGAGAAGAAAAGCAGAGGAGAAAGAGACATGATCAAGTGCCACATCCCTACATAGAGTAGTCCCCTCTAATAGAGTACCAGAATTAAAAAAAAAAACAATTAATATCTATTTTCAAATAAATAACACAATGTGAAATTGTAAATAAACTCTACGTAAGAAGCACAGGTCTTAGTCTTTAAATCAGAATGCATATCAATTATTCATTTTGAATTTTGAGATTGTAAAAGTATAATTTTAACTATAAAGTCTTAGTGGAATAAAATACTATAATATATATTTGTAGAAATATTTTGGCATACATTGTAAGAAATAATAGTTAGCATTAACAAAAAAGGTTGAGAAATACTTGCATCTTAACTCTTTAGTTCCCATTGCAATTTTCTGGAATATCCTTTAGGGACCAGGGGTGTTCCCGCCCCAGAAGAAAAACCATTTTCACCCCTCCAAGTGGAGTAATTAGAGAGACAGGGAATAGATCCCTGCTAAACTAAGAGTTATTTATCTCTCTTCAGTGTCTGGTTTCCAGGTAGATGTTGACAACTCTATATCCTCAAGGCGTTTTTCTTTTCTTTAACAGTACAAAGTATTTGTGTTTTGGACTTTCACCTGTTACCCCCTGTTGTGATGAGAGTTGTAAAAATCATCCCCCCCCCTCTGAAGAGAGTCCTCTATCCAATTGTAGTGTGCTTCTAATGGTATTGGACCTCCAAAGTCCAGTCAAGAAAGGGGGGATAAGAACTATGAGTGAAGAGACACTGCCGGAATGGGACTCAGGCGGCTGGGGCGGTTGGACCGGAATGAACGGGGACTAAAGAGTTAAGAGGGATATAGTCTGTCTACCACTGCCCCAGAGACTTGAAGCTTCATTTTTTTTGCAATAATATCTGCCGGATCATTGCTTTAAAACATATGAATTTTTATACCAGGTATAAAAATAGTTATATTATCATTAACAAAATTTGAATGGAAAATAAGTGGATTTTTTGTATTACAATTTAAAAAGTTTTAATAGGTTTCCTATTAATATTTTAAAAATAATAATTAAAAAAAAAGCTTATTTTCCCTTCATATTTTGAAAACGAATTCATATAACTGTTGCTATATTTGTTTTAGAAATACCCTGGCAGATATTGTGGTAGAAGGAAATACAGCATTAGGTATACAGAGCAGGGACAGACTGATCATATCTCTTAAGTTTACCATCCCAACATTTCGACAATGCAAATAAATAAATTTAACACAAAACTAAACATCCAGAAAGAGTAAAATACGAATAAAGCTATTTTTAAAATTAAAGTCTGCATTACTCTTTCTTTAATTAGTTAAAAATTAAAAAAAAAGTTCCACAATAAACTTTTCTTACTTTTACAATGTCTTTTTTTAAGCTCATGAGACATTCCAGAACTTGACAATGGAAAGCTGGAAAAAAATCATTGATAAAAAAAAACAGAAAGAATTATAAATACTTTAAAATTGCGAATACATATTATTAAATTGTTTCAAAATAGCAATATGCAGTGTACAAAAATCCTCTAACTAGCAATATTAAAATGATACTTTTGCACGTTTTAATAAACTGAAAATTTTATGTTTCAGTCAAAAGTAAAATACAAACTTCTTTGCATAGTGTAAATGTAATTCAAAATATAATAAAATAAAATTCCTAGCAAACATTTGTGAAATTTAATAGTGATTTGAGGATCCCCGAGGAAAATCAGTCCTGAATTGAAAATTTTTAGGTAAAGGAAAACCAAGTCTTATGGTTGTTGTTGTTTATCTCCAGTACTAAATAACTTGTTTTAGATCAATCTAGTATAACTTTAGTATCAGTAGCTTGTACTCCTAAAGATGTAAGAGATGAGGTTAAAATTTCATTTTCGAAAAAAATTTACTCTTTTTTTCCCTAGGCTTCTGATTTTTGTTGTTGTTCAAGCGGAAACAGTGTATTATATTACCTGTACAATCTGTATACTGGAACACCATCATTAAAACAGCCACAGTAGACATACTCCCATAACCTTCATTATTGTCTTTAGGTTCTGGTCCTATGGAAAAAATATCGCATAATTAGTTCATTGAAACATATTTAAAGTAATAAATTTAATTTTAATAATTTTTCAGGCAATATGACAATAGCCTAACACTTTAATTTCCCAGTTCAAAAACTTGTTGAATATGCAAAAAGAAAACCAAAATAAAAATATACTTGGTCAAAACATTCTGCTCTAGTTAGTAAACAAGTTTGCAGTCATGATTATACTAAATGAGCTCACTAAATACTCTACAACAACTGGTGAACCGGTTTCTACAGTGTATTCAGTGAACTCAGGCTATGTTGTCTTCTAGTATAGATAAGAAACCAAACAGAAATAGTTTAAAAAAAGATTCAGTTAACTTTATTGCAGATTTATCGTTAGCATATTGACCTAGAGCTTCGATTCCAGATTTAGAAAAAGGTGCTTTGACATCTCTACAATTCAGACAACTGTTCAACCAATGATTGACAATGATCAAACATGAATGACATTTTTGCTCCAAAAATATCGAAATCCGCTAACAGCTAATAGAAGCAATACTGTACACGGGCTCTTAGCATTCCCTATCTCTAGACAGGTGCCACTCCAGAGTCCACCCATCTCCCTTAACAAAAGACTCAAGGTCAGAAAGAGAATGAATTTTTCTGAAAAATGGGATGGAATGGACGAACCATAGAAATAGATAAACAACTGGATAGACTGCTTAACGTGGAGAAAATTAAGCTATTGCCAGATCGTTGGGTAGACAAAAAAATATGGATTGGCAAGGGTTGACAATAAAATCTTGGGTTGTACACAACAGAACTGTCAATAGTAGACCTTAATTACTAATAACATGCAAAAAAATACCTACTCTAGCACTTTACAAGGTTTTAGGTTTCTCCCATTCCCACCCAACTATAAATTGATTGGTTAATTATCTACCCATAATCATCAAAACCACCAGAGCGTTTTTTCCTTTGCATTGCCATCAGAGTAGTATATCCAGTTATTTATCTATATCAATGGGACAAACCTACCCAGCGGTTATTCAGAGGGGGCTGTTGTTAGGGGTTATTTTAATATTAGGTGAATGTGTCAAAATATGCGTGCCATGCAAAAATGGCCGTTAAGAGAGGTGGCAGGTTTCATTGTACAAACTTGTCATAACTTACCTAATTATGAACTAGCTATTTTTGTCAGACAACCTGTTTATCCTGTTTGCTAATCACACTCTTTTTTTTCCCCAAACTGATGCTAATTGTTTAGATTTATTATATCATAATGATGTAAATAAATTACCAGTTTGGAAAAGAAAAGAATGATCTTCAAAGACGAAAAACTTATAACTCAATTTGGTTTTTTCTTGAAAATTAAAGAGCAACTGTTTACCAGACAAAAAGCTTTTTTCGAGAGAGGTATCTCCGATTCTTTAATAATAGAAACTTGTATTGTTAATAGTAAATTCAAGTAGAGTGTAATTCAAGTAACGACACTTCCGACACTTAAACACTTCCGACTGAATGTGTTCAGAAAGACCAAGTTATTCTTCAATCACTAGTATTTCTCAGGGATGAGATTAAAAAAATAGCAAAGAGATTGAAATCATATGCAAGTAAAAGTTTTTTACCATAATTTATAAATAAAGATGTTTTAAGAAGCAAGACATCAAAAGTTAAAACATGCTACATGATAAAAATATTACACAATAATAATTAATAACTTAATCATTTTTATTCAGTAAGTATAAATAAGAAAAGAATATTAAATTATTATCAAAACATTTACATTAAAAGTTTAGAAAATAAAAAAAATAAACCCCTCATCAAGGGCATCAGAAATATAAAATTAGGCATCGAAACATATTTACCACTTGTACATTACTGAGATGCAGCATTCACTCAAAGGAAGAGAAGAAATATATTAAATAGCCTTTTGATAAAAAATTTGAGCTAAAAAAAAAATTAAAAAAAAAAAGGACAAATAATTTCTTTTGCTTCAAGCAATTGTAAAAGTGTATTTACAGGGTTTCCAATCTTATTGAAGAAAAAAAGGTCAAAGACTTTCAAGGACCTTTTTAAGTATGTTCAAGGACCATAAAATTACATACTTTAGACATAAAAATACAAAACGAAGGCGGGGAAAAACAGAAATGGAGATTATCGGCGATTGCTTCAAAATTTGAGGACTTTCAAGGACCTCCCCTTTTTTACAAGAACCGACTTCCCTAAAAAAAATTTCAAGTACTTTCCAGGACCTTGGGAACCTTGATTTATAAATTATAATAAATTTTCTATACACTCTACACAAATTTTGACTGATATGAAGTTGAAATATATGCCTTATATAAATCTCGCCCTATAGTGTTAGTGGATATACTCACTGAAAGTGAATGGCAGCAGGTGGTTGCAGAGTACATCCACAATGTCCCTGTGAAGTGAGCAGGGGAATGTAGTCATGGTGGATGCCACTAGGGAGGGAAGGGTGTCCATGAGGTCATGCTCCAGGAAGGGAACCAGGCATGCAAGGGTGTGAAGGATGGTGTAGCCAAGGGCTGAAACAACAAAACATTTTAGTCATGTGAAAAGTAAATATTCAAACAGTTTTTATTGAAAAAAATACTCTGAAGAATTCTCGTTAAAAAAACTTTCCCAGAATTCGGATCCTGTAAAAAGGGCCAATCACAGAATTCCAATTTAGAAAGAAAAGGACCTTTCGTAAAATGTTATGCAAAAAATACCCCTTAAAATGGTCGCTCGCATATTTTATTGAATTGCACAAGTTGTCTTCAAAAGTTTTCCTTCTTTGACCAACACAATCTTTTTTTTAATAATTAAACTTTCATATTTGATCGGACAGGCACCTCTAGGTGACTGATTGCATTGCCTCAATGACTAAATGTATGCAATGTTCACATCTTTTTAGATTTTATATGAAGTTTGTGACAAGAAGAAAACAGTCAGATGCAGTCAACACATTTATTGAGTTAACATGGAAGATCGGGGAGAGAGAGAGAGGAGATTTAACTTGTGCCTTTTACGTTTAGAGTGTGATAATCGAATGTATGAAGACTCAGAAGAACCACTAGAAGCCAGTTTTTACGATTGGGCATTTGCGATTAGTACAGAAGAAATTTAAAACACTAAAGGTGCGAGAAACTAATAGACTGACACAATGTCGAGCAAAACTGAATATTAATTATGGGGCTCACAGTTAAAAAAGTGCTGGCATAAACAAATCTCACATGAATGGATTGTCGAAAATGTGGGAAGTTATTTAATCAATCGGTGAAAGGATTAAAAATAGGAATACATACTTTGAAAGGATAAATTAAACTAACAGATGTTATTAAAATAGATTATTGCATAAACAGTTATTTTTGCAGAATATTAATATATTTTCTTCTTTTAACATTACTTATAATGACACTCATCACTTGGCAGTTGTATAAATTATGCGTTTATTATGATTTTTTAACGTAGCCCATCCAGCAAATTGTGCTCAAACTCAGTGGTCAGATATTACGTTCGACGAAAAGTTAAACAATTTCACAAAGCTATTTAATAATCGAGAAATTCCCACAAAAACGAATTCTTCGATAAACCTTTATTTCTTTTGAGAAATACAAGGCTTCAAGTTTACTTACCATGTGCCCCATGTTGGACCAGCGGCACAGCGTCGACTAGCTCAACAAGGGCATTGTGAAGCGTCTTGTAGTCCAGGCTAGGGAAAAGGGAGGTGCGGACAGCATCGAGCTCAGGGGAACGGAGCATGTCGAAAGAGATGCTCGGAACATCCTTCAGAACACTGCCCAAAAGCCATAATCACTCACACATATATCAAAATACACTCACAATATCAAAACATTTTTCATAAAAATTATTACTTTCATGACAATGAAAAGATCATTCATAAAAACACTAAGGCTTGAGCTGTTATACCAAAAAAGCAGTTTTTAAAAATTCATAAATATGGGGAGGAAAACTGACCATAAATGTCATCTTTGCAATAATATTAGAGTGTAAGACTCTGTGTTATGAGTAAAAGAAACTGAAATTGGATTTTAAGCACAGAATTTTTCAATTGAATTGTTTTTAACTAGTATGATTTTATGAAGGAGTTTTATTATGAAAGAAGCTGTATGCACACAACTTTCAAATTATACTATAATATTGGCCGCTGCATTAAAATTTATGGCATTATTTATCATTTCCATATTTTCCCTCATTTAAATAAAAATGGCTTGAACAGAAATAAAATATGGTGATATTTCTGGCAATAATTTTTACATGAGTAAGAAGAAGAAAAAGAAAGAAAAAAAAATGCCAAAAGTTGATTGAAATTGACCATGTTATTCAATACACAATATATTGTCCTTTTTTGTGAGTGAAGCAGAAAAAAAAATCAATCATTGATTGTTGATGCTCTAGGGCAGAGTTATGTGTTAAAGGTACTTGTTTTTCAACTTTTTACACTTTTATCTTACTTCTACGGGAATTTCAAAGGTGGGGATGATTAGGACACCTTAAGAGGCATTAGCACAGAGATTTTAAGCTGAAAAACATGAATTTTCATGATTTCAACCTTAAGTGCAAGCACGATTTTGACAAAAACCTTAATGGTTGATCCCATGGCCACCACTAACCTGTACACAAAATTTGAACACCGTAGGTCAATTTGTTCAGGAGTTATGCTGACACACAGACAGATACTTTTTTAAACCACTTTTTAAAAATCAGGGTGTTCCAAAATTTGAAGAAATGCAAAAAAAAAAAAAAAAAAAAAAAAAAACATTTTTAACTTTCATTACCCATGGGGTAATGAAAGTATATAATACTTCATTAAGCACATATGGGTAATTGAAATTAATAAATGGTTAATTACATCTTTTGACAAAAATACTCATTTCAAGATAACCATTAAAATTAAAGAGTACAACACACAACAATTTTTTTTTTTTTGCAAAATGCAATAAAATTTATGTTCTCCTTTATCTTGATCTGAGCCCAGACTCAATAACACCCTCAACTTCATTTGCTTAGGTCCAGTAGTAACATACAATAATACTACGAGGTTTAACAATAAAGTGGTGTTAATAAAGCCTCTAAATATAAATTATATTTAAGGAATCAAAATCACAATCAAGTTATGCAAGATTGACCTAAGAGACAAATGAGTGTATAATAGTTTTAAGGTAGGACATCCTATGTCAAATCAAAGGAAGACTAAGATCTGATAATAAATTTAAAGGAATTCACAACAATTTGGGTCGATCAAATTTTGTGGATGCAATTGTTTTTTTGAAAGAAGACGGTTTTTGATTTAGAAACGTTTCAAATCATGTTTCAGGAAACTCTCAATCTTAAAAATGTTTAAAAATAATGCCCACATTATCACTGTCTCTACCATAAGACATTCCAAATAAACGTTACTCTTCAAAAACATTAACTTCTACATTGCTAATAAATAGTGTCCAACCTGAGAAGAGTCTGGGAAAAGTACTTCAAAGTGTTAGCTACGTCATCCCCGGATGGGAGAGGAAGCAAATTATGCTTGATTCTTCCACTGTAATGCTGCAGGTTGTGGATTTTGGCAGTAACTGGAAGATAAGAATTAGTTATTGTGGAATTTCAAAACTATGAAGGGAAAAAATTTGGTAAGAGATTACTGTCTCTTGGCCATGGTTAAGATTTAGTGTCCCTTGGCCACTTTTTGAAACTTGGAGATTCAGCTCCGAATGTGGCAACCCACCACCAGGGTGTTCCCAATAACCCAAGTGACCGTTTGGATTAGGCAACACAGTGTGTTTTGACACCATTTTGGATTTGGTGATACAGCCTTTTGACGTCATTTTTAAATTGGCAAATTTTTTTTAAAGTCACCAAGGGGGACAGTACAGTAAATCTTAACCAATTGTATATTTTTCTTAATGTGGATACTATTTTTTTAAAATAGCATTTCATTGTGACTTGAATGTAGAAGGTACCTTAAACATGCAGCAGAATTTCTATATTCTGGACACACACTCAAAATAAATATGTCAGACATACACTCAAAATAAGTATGTCAGACATACAGAAACTTACAAGATCAATTATATAAAAAGTAATTGGAAAACTGATACACTTGTTAAGTATGGAAAAACCAACATAAATTTATGATGTTCTTACACCAAACATAAATAAATGCAACAGGCAATGTATGAAAAGCCAGCATTCTATAGAATACCTAGATATTTTATATAATGCCAAGCATTTTTAGGCAAAGTATGAAATATGAGAGTTATGTAGCGATGTGCGCTAAAGGTAGTTGAACCAGGGACTCCTATATCAGTAGACAGACATGTTAACCACTATGCAAAAGTGACTACTAGTGCTTAGATGTTGTATCTGTTATATGTACACAAGACCACCACAGTTATTAATACTTTGCCTATAGGCATTCTATAGAAAGACAAATGCTCTTAAGGCAAACTATAAAAAAAGGGTCATGATAAGGCTCCTTTTAAAAGACGTTCATCCTCAAAAATACATGTTACTTTGAAAAATTAATGAAAGACAGCCATTAAAAAACTTGTATTTAAAATATGTAAAAAAAAAAATGAAGTTGTAGAAAACAAAATTTATGCCTTTCTTATTGATAAAACAAAATATGAACCTACTTGTTGCACCAAAAAAAGTTAATAATTTCCTTATTTTCAATTTCCCTTAGTTTTATTTTTTATAAAAAGTAAAACAAGGTGATTAAATGAACTTAACAAAAAATTTATTATATGTTTTACACTTTACCACTTAGTATTCTATAGAATGCCTAGACAATGTGTGAAATGTTTAATCGTTTCATTTTTTGGCAGCCATTTTTCAGCATTACCTAAAATGCCTAGTATAAAAATCATTAGTGCTCAATGCAACTCTATTTAACTAACATTAAATATAGGAAAGATTTAATTTTTGAAATTTTGGAACAGAAAGCAGTATGGACCCCACTGGTGACTTTCCCGGTTTGAACTGGTCGGACCTACAAGAGTAAAGCACCAAAATAAATTATAACCACAAAAACTGCAAGGGTTGCCAAATTGAAACCCACGGGACATTGTGTAGGATGGAAGGGTTGCCAGAAGTTTAAAAAAGAGCCAATCTAACCAGTTCAAACCGGGAAAAGTCGCGAATGAGGTCCTATACTGCTTCTATACCAAAATTTTCTTTTCCTTTAGTTATTTGGGATCACTTCTTAAACAGGTGACTTTTACCACAGATAAATTTTATTAAAATTTGTATTGCAGATAAAATTTTTATAAACACATTTTCATGTTTGATGGATAATGTATTTTCAACAAATTACTGTAGGAGAATTGAAGTGAAGTTTTGAATTGTGTTGTGGAAAAACTAAACAGATGTGCTAATGTTTCAATTTGACAATGTAAAAAACAAGACATATTAATAACAATCAAGATTTTTAATACTTACAGGCAGCTGCTCTTGTTCCCATTTTTGAAAATGTCTGCAGCTGTTACCTTAGGAAAAGGAAATTAAGAAAATTTAATAATAAAGTATAAGAAAGTCTGGAATGACATAAAATCTAGAATCGAAATATGGGTAAAATGTAAACTCCCTAGAGAAAGGAAACAAAAAATAGTGTACAATAATTTTTTTTACCTACAGCATTGTCGAAAAGACTATGTCTTAATTTCATTTTTTTTCTTGAGCATCATCTTCCGCATCTGCAATGCAGAGCAGTAAAAGATGGATCATCCTCAGCATCTTCCCGGATTTTTCTTTTTTTACATTTCCTTCTCCTTTCCTACCTCTGCTTGCTTCACTTCCGAAAGTTTCGTTTAAACATATACATGCTTGCTTACGTCATGATCAGTTGCTGTGAATTCAAGAAAAGAAAATCTCTGTTATGATTAACAAAAGGTGAATAAAAACTTGAATTTATTTTTAAAAGTGTATTATAATTGGTCATAAGCATGCTTTAAGTGCATTTTTTAATAAATTTTATTATTTGACATTTTAAGTTAAACTAATTTTAGATATTCAGCCAATCAGAAATGAGTAAAAAAGTTGTGGTAAGACATCAACTGAAACATCAACAACTGAAAAGTTTAGTATATCCAATTTGGCATTATCTTAATTGTTTAATGTTGGTAAATGATCAAGTCAAGCATACGAGAATGAAGTTTAGAAAATTCATGCTATATTTAGATTAAATAAAAGAAAAAGGTATTTATAAACATTTTAATAGTTCTGAAGAAATGCTCTTTTCCTTCGTTAATTGAAAATAATGTAGTTGTCTCATCTGGTTTTGATGTCTTGACATTCATTCAGATTTTAAAGCAACAAGTGTCTGATGTCTTTTTTTTTTCTTAGTAACATGTGATTTTAATAGACTTGCATATTATTCAAATGTTCTTTGTTTATGAGAGTCTGTACACAGTATTCTTTTTATTGTGAGTATATCTTATTTCTTATTTAAACATTTATTTTAGTTACGCAACGAAGTTTGGTTACCTAACGAATTTTTGTTGTTGTTGTTGTTACAACTTAATACACTACATTACTTTCAAAGAAGCATTAAGTGGTCTATTCCTAGTTCACGTTAAAATATCGCCAAGCCGATTTGGCGCTGTTTTGTAGGCGATACAGTTTTAAATTTTGCAACCCCATTTTTTTTATTGACGTGCTTTGGCTTCAACCTTTCTATAGCTGGTTCGTTTCTCAATTTTTCATATTGGAATTCCGAATTGGCGACATTCTGGCTTTGTCGCCAACTTTTCAAAAGTGCGCCAACCCATAAACGTGAACTAGGAATTTACCGAACACTGCAAAAGGTAAGACCTCCCAACTCCCGTGCGGATTCTACTTCAAGAGTGGTTTTCATCAAACCGCGCCAAATTATGGCTACGACGATTATAGAAAATTTACTTTTTAGTAAAAATAGTACCTGACCTTCGACTAAAAGTCACAAACCGGTCATAATTACATGCGCACAAGTGAAAATACAAATTATCTATCATTTGAAAGGTATTTTTGATAAAAATATTTACGTACCCGGCTGGGCATGTATGAGGAAAAAATACATGCCTATTCTGAATTTTTATATGCCCCGGGCATGTTGTGCAATGTAGTTTTCGTGCCCCGATGTCAATAAATAGCGATGAACTATGTTTAGTATTCCTACACTACTCCCACAAACGTAGATCATCCTAAGCAGAAGAGCAGAAAAACAGTTTCAAAATTTTGCAGTTTGCCATAAGAGTGGCCTCGGAAACTGTCCTTTTTTAGAAAAGTGCGCCCTGCTCTTTTTCATTTCCAGGAATGATGAACTCTTTACTTGTGAAGTTGCTGATGCATCTTTTTTCGAATATTATCTAGTTCCAATAATGTACCTGTACCCATATGTGGTCTTGGAAACTTGGCTGAATTTGGCGCTTCATGGATGTTCTTTCGTCCAGTAAAGCTGCATTGTAATTTTTGTTTGGAAATATAAATGGAGTCGACCATCGTTTAGGATTACTTATTAGAAAGTGAAAGATTGCCATCTTTCTTGATTCCTGTTGCTTTTGATTTCTATGTTTAGTACTGGGAGTACAATATGTTTTATATACCCCATTGAGTTTGATAAATAGAGGGAGCTATATATTTTTGCATATTGGGGAAGTATACTATTTTATATACAGGGATGAGAATCTTCCGCGTTTCCGCGTTTTGTGTTTTTCAAGTTTTATTCCACTTTTTAGTAATTCAGTAATTTCCGCGTTTTTCTAGCGTAATTTTGGTCATTTTGAAAAATATGACGTAATTACTTGTGCAAATTAAAGTTTGTTTATAATGTTTTAATTTCAATGCCTTTTTCTTGTTGTTTTTTTCTATCTGTAATTTGCTGAACATTCTGTACTTTGGTTACATATATCCTTTTATAATTTGATATGTGACTTTTATAAAGTGGTACATAACTTTATTTCAACTATATCAATTTGGTTGAATGGGAATGATCATTGGGTAATTAGGAATATGTATGAGATCTTTGTATACACACATTTTTTTAAATTATATGTAGCACTTTGTATATTAGTTTTATAAGGATTTAATTTGCAGTTTGTATGTATTATTATGACAGTTCCTTCATATAAAAATTTTGTACCTTGACATCCTCAGCAACTTGCATCATGCCCGTTCACAAGGAGTGTTGGGTTTTGCTATTGCAAAATCTGGTGTCGCGTGTATTTAGTTTTTTAAATTTTGGATTTCCTCTTTTTTGAAATTTTGCATTCTCATCCCTGTATATAGGGAAAGTATAAGATTTTGCAGTTTACCCCTTCCTCATTTTAAAACTTTTTGATATCCAATCTTGGTAACGGAATGAACCCTTCTGACAGTTTAAAGGTACAAATTATCCTGTTGATCGTCGGATAATTTATTGTTTGCTACAAAAAGTTCAATCTCGGCAGTTTGTCTTGGGACCTTCCCGTGAAATGGCCGACCAGTGTCTTTCCGGACTGATCGTCTCGAAGGTAAAAGGGAACTTTTTTCGTTTGGGGGATCTTTTTTTTTCTTGCCAACGATTGACAGGATAATACGTCTGTACTAATTTAAATTGTGAAGCAGTATTATTCTATCTAATTGTAAATGCAATAATCACAATTAACATAGTACAAGGTCTATTTAGAAGATATTTCTGTCCTTTTCACTGACATTTCATAGAGTTCCAATAAGACACGTCAAAGTATTCTGTGTCTTGATAATATATCAGAAGGCAGGGTGGCTACAGAACCTGAAAATCAGGGAATTTTACTCTTCTGGAAAATCATGGAAATGTCAGGGAATTTCGTAAAATTACCCATAAATCAGGGAATTTTGAAATTTTTGGGTTTCCCTTCTTGCATGTTCTGTGCGGATATATCTACCTCAGCTCGCCTCACGTGAAGTGGATGCTGTGATGTCGTTGCATTGAATACATTTTCTTTTATGTACTTTTTTTTAGTCCGTCTAAAAAGCCCTCAATATCTGGTTACTTGGCCGATTTGGGAAAATGACGATTCCGAACTTTTTATACTCTAAGCAACTAATCCAAACCATTGATATCCCGCTTACAAACGCCTGTTGATGTTCCCCCCCCCCCCCCTTTTTTTTTTTTTTTATTTTTTTTTTTTTTTTTATTTATTATCTTTTGGGATCATTATTATGCCTGGAACAATTATTTCTGTTAGATTTCTGATGATCCTATAACTTAGCAGCGCAGCTATCATGCTATGAACAAGAAACAGCATGCGACATATATTAAAGAAAATAACATGTTTTATTTGTGTTATTTTTGAAATTAAAAAGAAAGTATTGTACAGGTTTTGCTTTACCTTGAAGTTAGCAAGTATGGCTGAAGTTGGGGAATTTTGTATTTTTTAATTAATGTTTTCCATTCTTTTTCATCTAAAGATGTTTGTTTTGATTTTTACCATAATTTATTATGGCGTAATTATACTTTGACTATTTAGAATTAAATTTACTTATTAATTTTTTATTTTTTTTTAATTCTCCATTATTTGGTTTTTTGAATTATAGTGCACATCAAGGAATTTTTGAAGAAATCTTCTGGAAATCAGGGAAATGTCAGGGAATTTTATTTCTCAAATTCTGTAGCCACCCTGGAAGGTGCTTTCACAATTTTTTTCTTTTGAATGAAAATGATTTTTTTGAGAATTTGGTGGATTTCTTCAGAGGTGAAAATCTGCTTTTACCAAATTTCTGCTTTTTTTCTGAAAAGTTTTGCTTTTTCTACAATTTTATTGTATTTAGAGGGCTTAATAGGGATTTATTAGACTAAACTTGTCTTAAATTCCCTTCGGAAAAAATTTATGGCTGCACCACTGTTCTGTATATGCATTAGCAAACAAATATTTTTTTTTTTTACTAAAAATATTGCTGCATTTACATTTTCCTCTTTTTTTACATTTTGACCGTAATGTAATTATAATTTCAATTATTGTAGATTATGTAATAAGATAAATAAATAATATAAAATTATATATATTTATTTATTGATACATTATTTTTCACATACAGCAGTATTTGTAATATGTCGTACATATCCCAACGAGCCGCAAACTTGGACAATTTCTTTTATTTCACCAAGATTAAAAAGTTTGCTGCAAAAATTTTCACAACGGATTTTACAGGAAATAAATGTTATGTTTTGCAAAATAAATTTTAATAAGTACAAAAAATATGTTTAAAATGCATAAAAATATGGACCCTGTGAAAATTCTTCAATAGTTGAACTCGCTATCCTATTTATAACACATAGTAGACACTTTTAGTTTAATAGCCACTTCATCGCAGGCTTTTTATTTGACCAGTGACCCAACCAGAGGAAAGGGGGATAGGGTAATCCTCCCCCTCCCCCAGCAGAGAAAAATGGGCATTAAAGAAAACAAATGTTCGAATTTCATATTGCCAGAAGCCTTCCCTAACCCTTTCAGAAAGGGAGATTTTCACTGATTTGAAAATTTTACGGAAATTTCAGTACATTCGGTAAAAAAAAAAAAAAAAAAAAAATCGTAGGAAAAAAAAGAAAGATGGCTGATTGATTAGTTTATTTATTCACCTCATTACACCATTTTATCGACCTGTGGTAAGTAAATATTTTCAGGTGTATTATAGAATGCTAACTTAATATATCTAGACTTTTATGGATAACCAGTTTATAATTTTATATAGTGGCACAGAATTGTTATAACCTTTATAGTTTGTTTACAGTTAAGGCTAATTAAATAATACTATATTCAATTCCTCGATTTCCAAACATTGCATTGTGTCCTTTTACCCTAAACTTGCCTATCAAATAGTGGTACCTTTTAGATTACCTGAAAACACAGCATGGTACAATATATTGAATGTAGATAATTAAGACCAGCTAGAGACCTGAGAAATCATTTATTGCAGGGGAAAGATATTAAGTAAGGGAATTACAGACCTAATGAAGAATTATTGGTTAAACACTGGACCAATGTAATACTAGCTTAAGCGATAACATGAATTGAGATAATCAAAACAATGAGTGATTATATAAATATAAGGAAACCAAAATTTAAATTACCCAAGAAAGCAGAACACCAGGACTAAGAATAGCATGTTGATTGAATAAGGAAATGAAATATTACCCTTTTAATTTAACCACAAGGGGGAAAAGAACTTGTAAAAGATCCCGAAAACCCTTCCAAAAATACCTGGGACCCACATGGGGTATACTAGAGGACAGCGGGCAGCATAAGAGACGTCTGGATGTATCAGATTGACCTGGCGAGGGGTAGAGGATTGCAGTGGATCAGTCTCATATGTTGAAGAACAACAAAGTCCTTGTGAATGGGACGAAGATAGTTCTTATGTAGATGTTGGACAGAGGAGGACTGACTCCTAGAGGTGGTAAGATGAGGACTAATCGGATCTTTCACTGGGTTCCAAGAGTCTTGTTGACTTGCAAAATCTGGCTGATGAGGTGAGGAATTTACTGGGAGCGGAACCCTATGGTGGAACCTTTTCCAATACCTTTGGAACTGCTGCGACGAAGGACGAGAAATTATTATGTATGTAGGCCACCGGCCATCTTGCTGGACAGCGACGAGAAGATATTATTATTGTAGACCACCGGCCATCTTGTTGGTCAGCGACGAGAAGATATTATTATTGTAGGCCACCGGCCATCTTGCTGGTCAGCGACGAGAAGATATTATTATTGTAGGCCACCGGCCATCTTGCTGGTCAACGACGAGAAGATATTATTATTGTAGGCCACCGGCCATCCCACTGGAACGTGGCGAGAAGATATTATTATTGTAGTCCACCGGCCATCTTGCTGGACAGCGACGAGAAGATTTTATTATGGTAGGCCACCGGCCATCCCACTGGAACGTGGCGAGAAGATATTATTATTGTAGGCCACCGGCCATCCCACTGGAACGTGGCGAGAAGATATTATTATTGTAGTCCACCGGCCATCTTGCTGGACAGCGACGAGAAGATATTATTATGGTAGGCCACCGGCCATCCCACTGGAACGTGGCGAGAAGATATTATTATTGTAGGCCACCGGCCATCCCACTGGAACGTGGCGAGAAGATATTATTATTGTAGGCCACCGGCCATCTTGCTGGTCAGCGACGAGAAGATATTATTATTGTAGGCCACCGGCCATCCCACTGGAACGTGGCGAGAAGATATTATTATTGTAGTCCACCGGCCATCTTGCTGGACAGCGACGAGAAGATATTATTATGGTAGGCCACCGGCCATCCCACTGGAACGTGGCGAGAAGATATTATTATTGTAGGCCACCGGCCATCCCACTGGAACGTGGCGAGAAGATATTATTATTGTAGGCCACCGGCCATCCCACTGGAACGTAGCGAGAAGATATTATTATTGTAGTCCACCGGCCATCTTGCTGGACAGCGACGAGAAGATATTATTATGGTAGGCCACCGGCCATCCCACTGGAACGTGGCGAGAAGATATTATTATTGTAGGCCACCGGCCATCCCACTGGAACGTGGCGAGAAGATATTTAGTGTAGGAATTCTAGACTGTTGCTGAACTGGCACCTAATCACCCGGAGCACACTGGACTCGTCGGGGGCGCGGAAAACAGACTCTTGAGACCGCCGCAGAAATGTCCAGGAATCACGTCAACCGAGGGAAGGAATACTGTAAGCCACCGGCCGTCTTTAGCTGAGCAGCATTCAGGAACGAGATATTATTTATTGGACAGGCCACCGGCCTTCCCTCTAGTCTCCGCCCGAGAGATCACCCAGGTTGCGCCATTTCTTCCACAGGGACGCTACATCCGAGCAACAGTACCAAACACGACTTCTCAGCACTAGGTTTCGTCTCTCCATGACCACGGAAAGCAGCCCCGTACTCCTGTCCCAAACTTGCCTCCACCAATCACAGGCTCACTACCATGACGCGTTTCTCCGGCGATCAGAAAGGAGGGATCCCATTGGACAAAAGTTAAGCGTCTCTTTTCGAATTCTGAAACGACGCCGGGGAGAAATTCCTAATCCCGCAGCCGAAAACAGGGGGTATATACGAAAATCCACATGCTATTCCGCGTCCCGATCTCCGGCTTTTTTTAATAAAAAGGATTTATAAAATAAAAAGGTGAATTAAATATCACCCATCTTTAATAGGGCATTAATTACCAAAAATGATTGACTAATTTTACACAGATAATTCCGGAAGAACATGACAAGTGAGAGAATGCTTCCATTATACCATAACAAAACCGTTGGGGAAGCTCAACATTTTTTCAATCATAACAGAATTTTACTTTTTTAAAACTTGTTGTGATCTCAAAAGTAATGGTATGAGTCTAGGTGCAGTTGCATCCTAACAAGGTTCCTGTGTTTTCCTGTTAAAATTAATATTATAATTAATTTCTTTTCTTGTAGCATCACTTATTCAAAAGAAATTTATCAACATGGATCCTGCTTTGCTGAGAGAGCGTGAAGCTTTCAAAAAGCGGGCTTTATCTAACCCTGTTATTGAAAACAAAAAGAAAGAATCTACAGGTCCACAAGGCTCGCAGCCCCCCAAAAAGAAATCCAAATCCGCACCACAGCCTAAACAACCAAAAGGTTTGTAAAATTGTTTTTTAGTCATTTGATTTATGAAATTCATTATGCATTTTTAATTTACCATCTGTAAAAAAAAAAAAAATAGTACCTATATATATAATTAATTAATTATAGAATTCTCTTAGATCTGTATTTATTTTTTTATTCATACCTAATTAAAATTGAAACCTTTTCCCTCAATAATTCTGTCCTTCACTTTTGCTTCATTCTTCTTCTCATTGTTTCACCATTTCTGTTGTCAGCCTGTGCTTGGTGTTTGCATCTAATTTGAAATATTAAAAACATCTTTATCGGCCAAAGTATGCAGTAAACTACTTTTCAAAAAATTTTCATTACAAATTAATGTCAATGTATGCTTTCATATCCAAATATCTTTTATATATTCTGATTCAAACAAAATTTATTATTTATTTTATTAAAATAGTTTTGGCAATAAGAAAGAGATTCTTCAGTGATCAGTAATGCTATTTCAGCGCGATTGGATGATGGCAAGTTGATTTATTAGTATTCCGTAAAAGCGACCTTATTGTGAAAGGAAAATACTTTTATCTTTTCAAAATATGTTAAAAAATGTCCTTCCCATAAATTCAACCTGGTAAGGATTTAGTTTGCATGGTTCTGGCTGTCTATTTTTACCCCTTTAAAGTGTTTATCACAGCCAAATATGCCTCTTAATTTTGAATTATGATAAGCTTATGAGGTCAAAACCTTTTCACACATATGTATCTTTCCAAAACCCACCACACCAATGAGACATTAAGGTCACAACCTATTAAATGTGCTTGTAAAAGTTTTACAATGGTGGGATGTTCCAGAGTGTTTAATTTTGAAATGGCTGTGGCTTTTATATTTAAGTCAAGGCATCTTCTCATACAAATGTAAAATATATATGTATTCAAGAATTTTTAAAGGTAACAATTTGCCCTATGCTCTCGAGCCCTGTAACAGAAAGGGGCAGTGGTTACAAGGATCACCCATTTTTTCCCTTTCCTGCCTGTCTTGTATAATTTTGCTGTCCATGCCTACTGTTGTCAGCATTGTGATTTGAGGGGATTGTTTTAAGAAGTGAAAAAGGGCAGCAATTCTTGAGAAGGGTTTCTTTACCAATCTTGAGAATGACTGTTCTAAAATAGAATCTGGACACTAGGCTGACAGAAAAGTTCCCTATATTCCTTATAACTTGGTATAATTTCTATATTATATTATTATTCGTGGTGTGTTTTAGGCACTTTATGTGTATTATATGCTCTTGATAGTTTTTATTTTTTTTCAATTGAGAAGAAAATATTATGGAATAGCCTCTTTTCACAAAAACTAAAATTGGTAATATTTTGCCTTGATTATGTTTAAGAAGTATTTTTCACCATGGTACTTTTACCATGGTGTTCCAATAAGTTTATTAAAGTAATAATGATATTTCTATGTGTATTAAATTAATTTAATTCATTTTCAGAACTCAATTATAAAAGTTATGGTGGAAGTTCACAGTATAACTTTGGCATCCTGGCCAAAATAGTGAAACATATGAAGGTATGAGAGGTTTTTATATACATATATAAATTGAATTATCTACTAGTGTAAAAGAATTCCTCCTTTCATAAATATTATATATAGGTGTATAAAATATTTCTTGATAAATTGTTAAAAAGCAAAAATGGTTTAAATTCAAGTGTTTTTCTATTTGAAGACAGAAAAAAATATTACCAAAATTTTTCTTAATGAATCATGTTCTTTAATTATTATTATTATTTCTCCCCCCCCCCCCCTTTTTTTTTTGCCTTTATATTTATATCTAAATATGCCAAAAAGTTGTCTTAATTTATGCTTAATTTGTAGGCTGTAATTGATGACATAAAGTCTAAACAATCGATTGCTATGCTATGTTCTATGTAATTTTATTCTATGCTTTATGTATTCTATATACTCTCATCAAATGAAGTTAGATTCATAATTTAATTTAATCCAGACAGCAACATTTAAAATCTTTTAAACATATTATCTTTATTAATTGTTATGCTGAAAAGAACTTTGTATCTTTTTTTAACATGTACAAAACATCAGTAAACATGCTCAACAAACTAGGTTTGATCCTGGTTTCTGTAGTGCAGCTGTAACATCTGTTTAAAAAAATAGTCACAAAATTGTTTTATACAAAGTTCTTCATTTTTTATTTAAAATAAATCTGAACTAAGCGAAAAACTAGCAGGCTATGAAAGGGTAGCTGCATCTACCAAATTATTTACCAACTGAAAAATTATCGCCAAGAGGTATGACTATAATAAAAAAATACCAATTGGTCAACGCTGTGTCACATAATCCACCTAATGGTATGTGTAGGTTTTTTACATTAGATGGCCTTCTTACATTTGACCTTATAATGGACAGATCCTGTGAGAAAAGATTCATTAAGTTGATCAAAATCTGTCGGAAAACTTCCCATAACGTCATGAGCGTACGTTGGTAAATTATATTATTTCAGATATATGAGACTTATAACTATATAAAATACTAAGGAATTTAATGAACAGAGCTGTATAAATGTTTCTGATACTCGTTAAATACAATCAAAATGTCAGTACCACCTCAGCACAACTTTAATGTCAACACATAATACAAACAAAAATCGTGATGAATTTAAAATGTAGAAAAACAAAAGATTACATACAAAAAACATTTGTTAAAAATTCCTACACGACAAAATAAGACTTGCAATTTATATGAATACAAGGTTTTAAATGCTCTAAAATTGCTGGATTAATTTCAATTAGGAATATAACTTTACTCAATGAGAGTGACTCTAAAAATACAGAGAAGCTTACAGAGCAACAGATTGTTTAGACTTAATTGATGACATCACATTTGCAGCCTCAAGATAATGCTGCAAAGTTTGCATCAACAGGCATACGCCATGAAAAGTTACAACAGTTGGATTTTATAATGGCTCTCTTTAATATTGACTTTTATAACCTGTAATCATACTCTGGTTTTATATTCTTTGTAAGCCGATTATCTTGCAACATGTCTAATTTATATAGCTATTTTATTAATTTCAATGCAATTCTTTCATAGAAGCTCTTTATTTGGATGGTTTTATACAAATGAAAAAAAAAAAATTTAAAGATTGTAGCAGCAAAGGAACAGCTTTGCATTTTTCTGTTTGCATAAGGCCATCAATGACAGCTTCTAAGGATTGTATCAATTGTCTTTTATTCAATGTTAAGGTACCTTAAATAATGTTTTCAGCAAAGGCATTTGAATGGCGACACTTATCCATTGAGCCTCGAAGAAATCTTGGACGAGACGAATCAATTGGACGTTGGATTACGGCAAAGGAATTGGCTTCTCAATGAGGTAGGTAGGTTAATACTCTTGCATGAACCTTCTCTACATTGCTTCAAATGCTGTCAAATTGCTCCAAAACTGTGCTATTTAAACTATTTTACCATTGAAGTAAAAAGTAAATTAATGCAGTCTTGCACCATTTAGTAATATTTCAAAGCAAGAATGTTGACAAGTGTGACAAAATTAGTGTATTTTATATTTTGGCTTTACCGAAATATTTTTAATTATTTTGTTAAACTAGAAATGGAGCTAGTATTTTGAAACATAAAGAAGAAAAAGAAGAAACTATTCAGTAAAGTAGATATTTTGTTTCAAAATTGTCAATCGTTGCTAAAATTTGATTGTTTACTGCTCAATATCTATGATTATGCACAGAATTAGGTTTTTTGCTGCTACAAATACCATTCCAAAACCTTTGTTAGCATTCGTGTTTTTTCCCTTTTAATATTTATGCGCTATTCCAAAGCTTTAAAGAGTTATATGATTTGGACTTGGTTTAATTTATTTAGTGTTGAAGATGTCATTTTCTATAAAAATGCTCTTAAACTCATGTCAGATAGCAGGATTAGTAAAGTTCAGGCATACATAACTTGTTAACATTTCAAAAATCTATTTTGATTGTGGGAAAATGGTGCATTTAAGGATTTTAAAGTTGATTATGAGTATTGTCTAGAAATTTTCAAAAGGATTGTTGCAATTAAAATACCTGATAATATATTTTTAGGGTGCTAAAGCAAGCATTTTTAATAGGAAAAATGCTGGTTCAAAGCTATTCATGTTAATAACCAAGAAATGCCACTATTTAAGTTATTTTTTTAGTTTATTTTCTTTAACATATATATATTTGTAAAGTGCCAGTCATTAATTTTTGTTAAGAAATATGCAAGAATTTCTTGTAATTTGAATTTGTAAATCATAATAACGCTTATGAAATATCCCAAATTCAAATTTTTAAAAGGTAATAATATAAAAACATTTAAACATGGAACAAAAGCTGTAGTATTCTTATCCATTAAAAACTTTTTCAAAATGCAATCTACTGTAGACTCTTTGTAGTAGTTTTTAGTTAGCCATAAACAAAACAAAATTTATAACTATAAAAATAGACTAAAAAATTCAAAACCTGAAGTTTATTTTCTATTAAAAATATTTAAATAAATTAAAGCATGAAACAAATTATTATTGCTTGCATCATAAGTAATGATTATTAAAATGTGTAAATATGACTGACAAAAACAATTATAATGAAAAGAAACGGTTGGTAATAAATAGTGGTTACTTAACAAGTCCCCTGCATAAACAGACTTTCCAAATATTTAACTTCCTGAATTCTGTCAAGCTGACAAGTCCTTCATGGATCTTGACATCATGTACTAATAACAAAAAAATATTTGGTCTTATGCCATTGTTCTCATTTATGGTCCCTTTTAATAACTTTTTTCTGAAATAATTCAACGTTTCTCAAAAGTTTTGGATCAATATTTGGAAACTACAGCTGTTACTTTCAGTAAAATATGACCTTATGGCATTTCAAGTATATTTGCATTTTATAATATATATCTTTTATAGTGATTATTACGAATTTATTTCACTTGCAAACTAAATAGGAAAAACTATTATTTCTACAATGTACTTTTGTATACTTAATGATGATTATCATTTACATGTGTTACAATCCATTTTTGTTTTTCAAAATTTGTACTACCTAAAGGCTTTGGAAAATGAATTCTTCCCAAGCTTTTAGATTAGAATGTGAAGTCCCTGACTTTGTAAATTAAGACACAAAATATCTAGCTACAGCTTGGTATTTCATAATTCTTCTATTGCGAACAGAAAAGATAGACTGTATGATTTGTGCAGTTTGCTTTCTTTAGAACTTATAGCTTTTAGTATTTAAAAAAACAAGGTCTTATTAATACCTCTTTCAAGGTTCTTATAGTCATTAAAAGAGCTTAATATTTTTTAACTTTTTTTCAGGCCTTAAAAGTACTTGAAAATCTCGAAAGGTCTTTAAAAGTACTTGAAAATGCTTAGAGGTTCTTAATTTTTGCAGATGTTGTGTGCCCGATTGCAAAATATATAAAAATCCTAGTGACAAATTATTAAAGAATTTCTAGAACAAACTATATGTCCATGAACACAACTTGCATAATTGAAATATATATGTATATAACACCTATAAATCTGGAAATTACAGTTTCTAATGTTTGTTTAATGTTTATTGTGAAATGGGCCAAAACAATCTATGCAAAGACATGCTTTTGCAAATCCATGAACTTTTAATTGCTTATTTGAATAATTCTTTTTCTTCAAAATACTGCACCGCCTGCATTGTTTTGTTTTTTTTTGTTTTTTTCCTAATATCAATTTTAATTCTTTTGTGTTGTTGGTTAGATAGGATTTATGAGACACAATTGGGTAGAGATTGCTGCTTTCTTTGCTCAATGCATCAATTAAGTTAAGTTTAAAATTGAGAAGTGTTAAGGGAGTTTTCAGCAATGGGACATGCGAGGTTATGCAGGTAATAAAGGAATTATTAACCACAGTATTTACTAAAATATTGAATATTTTTCATTTTTATTTAACTTCTCATATTACTGTAAATTTCTGTAACTTTTTCGATTGAATATTCTTTATTAAAATTTTTTATAAAGGCATCTGAAAACAAATTTTTAAAGGTGCTTCAAAATATTATTTAGGTCTTGAAAAGTCATTGATTTTCATTCTGTGATATCAGATGGAATCTTGTCTTTTACATGAATTTTTAGTGATAAGATCATTCGAGTTACAAACTCATTGTTGCAATGCAAGTTAGCAATAACCATTTAAGTATTTTGAAACAAAAGTTAATTATGATATAAACTGAACCGCTCCATGACCTAGTTTGATATCAACTTAAAAGTATAATCTGTATTAAAAATTAATGTCAAAATCCCAGTAAAATAATTATTTTGTTAAGACAGTGAAAAGTATAACCTTATAAGAAACCTTTAAAATTTAACGTTTTCAGTCCTACTCTATTCAAGACTTTGTATTTAGTGTGGTGGTTTAATATTTCCTTTTTTTTTTTTTTTGCAGGCACTTGTGAATAACCCTAAACTTCAAATTGATGCAGATGGGAAATATCTCTTCAAGCCTCCATACAATATCAAGGATCGTCGTAGCTTACTGAAACTGCTCGACAAACATGACCAGAGAGGCTTGGGTGGCATCAATTTGGATGATGTAGCAGAATCCATTCCCAATGTAGAAAAGGCTCTGAAAGTGAGTGTCTTCACATTATTGGCACACATTAACTAGAGTAAGACCACAAAGCATATTTGTGCAGTGCTAGAAAAATCTATTGTGAGACATTTCCAAAGCACTAATGCATTTAGAGTGATCATATATTCATTCATATACCATTGAGCATGTAAAATATGCATTCTTTCTTCTTTTTTTTTTTAATTGACTTTTATAAAGACATTTTAAATAGGGACTACTTACTAATTACTTTAATTTTTAAGTAAACTGATTTTGTTTTCTGCGTTCTTAACACGTTCAGCACCACACGAATTCTTAAGGAAATCCCTTTCAGGCCACAAGCAGTAGTGCTCTTCACATTGCTATACCACAATACCAGCACATCGCTGCTAACAGATTGAAATTTACTCGTTACAGTTGAGTAAATATATTAGGACCATTGTTTCTTATCGCAGTAGGTGATATTTACGCTTAGAATGAAATGCTTATAGACATTTATTCCACACGCTTACGCAGCGTTGCCAGACCTCAGACTTAAAATTCTTAGTTAGGCAATTTTTCACAAGGGCATTTTGGACATAGTATATTTAATAATATTTTTATTTATTGAAAAATCAATAGTATTTCAAAAACTAAGACTTTTTGCACTTTAACACTTTAAATCCCAACCTGCCCTATACCGCCTTGAAGAGAATTTCCCAGCTAACCGCCTTTCGGGCGGTTGCAGGGGTAAACGTATATTTCCAAGTGAGGGGAACTGCCCTGCCTTAGTTGTTTAAAGCATGACGGTCCTCAACAATAGGCTATTGTGGGGGCATGTAGAGGGGAGACATGGAGTTAAAGTACTCAATGTCAAACTGCCCCACCCTTTGGACATGGAGTAAGATAGTCAGGGACTTTTCTTTTGTGCGAATCTTGTCATGTACTTAGCGGTGGCGTTTGTTTCATTGATAAGACGCCAACTAAAATCTCTGACATATCAAGCAGATGACCCAACGCACACCCCTATTGCAGGCTGTATACATATAGTAATGATCTTTTAATGGTCGACAGTGACCCCCCACAGCAATCCCAGGAGTGGCAGACAGGAGAACGAGTCGGGCGAGTTCATTTCCAGTTTTTATGAATGGAAAGTCATCGGGGTTTTGTGAAACCCACAACGCTGACTCCATGGGATTTAAAGGGTTAAAAAGTACTAAGAAAGGCACTATGTCAAATTATAGGTGTAGGAAAAACAACAGGGTACTGTCAGCCACTGATGGCTGATGAAGCTTAAATGAAAAGTTCAGTGTCAGCCACCGAGGCAGATGCGACACTCAACGTGTTAATGATACCATTCTGTAATAAATAAAAATTAAATAATTTTCCAGTAATTGCTTAAAACAATGTAATTTGTTTAGTTTTATATCATACTAGCTGTGTGGCCCCGCGCTGCTGGGGACCCGCTGAAGGATATCTATCTGTTCTGTGTTACATAGACGCGGAATTTCTTCGGATTAATTGTTGTTGGTGATCAGCTTCCAAAGTACAATAACAGTTTCATGTTTTGGTTCATTTTGTAATAGCGAGCTCTGTCATTCTCCAGTTGATGCTGTTTTTACAGCGGTGATGCCCTAGTTCTCTTGGCCGCAGATGCTTTATATTTTGAATCTATATTCATTCTTCTCTTTGGTGGCAAATGTCGAAATGATTTGAAAGTTTTCAGTGAATTTCATTAATCTTCGCTGAATCTACGTTTTAGGTTGCAAGTGTGAAGTCAAATTGAGTCTAAATAATCCTTTGCTATGCCAGATTCTATGTATGTTTTGACTCACTCTCATTAAATAAAGTTAGATTCATAATTTTAACCCTTTGCACTCGAGGCCTTTTTCGCGTTGAGGTACCAGCAACTTGAGACGTTTCGCGGGATTTTTGGTTCAATCCGAGGTTAGGGATTAGCTTCATAGAAACTAAACAGTCATTGGCCTTGCATCGAATTTCCGCATCAAACCTAGTGGTCTTCTCGAGTTGCGGCATCCAATCATGTGGCCTCGAGTGTAAAGGGTTAAAAAAGCCAGCTAGAAAAATTTAACCATTAAAAATTTTGTAAACGTAGAAATAATATTACTGCTATTGCTTAAAAGAATTTTGTATATATTTTTTTAATACGTACAAAACACCGGTGAACATACTCAATAAAATATGCCTGGTGTCTATAGTGCAGCTCCAGCTTCTATTTTAAAAACAAATATTCAAAGCAATGAATACAATGGCTCATGTGGCGGAGTCAACAACGGTAATTTCACTTTACCATTAAGGCAGCATAATCCAGCCGTTTCTCCGGAAAACTTTAATGCACCACAATACTCACAAACAACGTCCATTTGCCCAATACAAACGCTAGGATGCAAGCTGTAATCATTGCTGCAATCGTATCGAAACGCTGCTCGATTCAAATCAGCACTTGATAAATATCTTGTTCTGCGTCGCAAATTATCTATTTGTTGACCTCTGTTGTTCGCTCGACGATTCCGCATTGCCAACCGAGCTGTTTCACGGGCTGCTTCACTTTGCTCTCGTGATTGAGAAGCACGAAGTCGAGCCATACTATCGCGGCGCTGTTCACGTGCAATTTCTTGTTCTTCTTCAGTCCTTTCATTTGCAGTATTTCGTATTCTTCTTGCATTACGGCTTTGTCGGGAAAGATTCGATCGTCTTGCTCGCGGCATTATTAATTAAACTTCACTTCACTTCAATTCACCTAAAAATTTATTTCAAAACTCAAATTTTCAACCATACCGAGTTTTATAAATATCAAATTGTCATCTATACGTCATTACATAGCTGTCATTATACGTCAATTACATAGCTATCATTTGCGTTTTGTTGTCAAGTCACACGGGAACGCTGTCGAACGGGATAAAAAGTATCTTATGTCCGTCTCCTGGCTCTAAGCTACCTCCATACCAATTTTCACCCAAATCTGTTCTGCCGTTCTTGAGTTATAAGTGGTGTAACTAACACGACTTTCTTTTATATATATAGATTTATACTCTGTCAGACACTTACGGCTGATGCGGCACTCAACGAAGTTTAGAAGATTTAAATATTGGGATCTAGTGTTGCGAAATATAAGATTCCTCAGGTTTCCTAAATGTGATAAAATTGTGATTTTTTTTATACTATTTATAGATTACTTTCTATTTTTGTTATATTGTTGGCATCTATTGTATACAATCATATCTTCCCAACAGTTTTGGACTCTTTCTGATTTTTTTTTTTTTTTTTTTTATTTCTTTTTTTTTATGATTTTTAAACAAATAACACAATATATAAGTGATTGTAAATAATCTATTTGCAAGAAGCAGAGCTTTTAGCCTTTAAATTTGTTTATCATTTACCTCTCTCCCCCCCCCCCCTACTTTTTTTATAATAAAGAAGAAAAGAGGAAAACATTGCACACAAAAAAAAGAATATACAAGATTTTCAGATCAATATTAAAAAATTTGAATATATTTTCTCAATAAAATTTCTATTTCTATTTTTGTATTTTTAATTCTATAATACTTTATTTGTAATGAAATTAAGTTTTAAAAATCATAACCTAGACATACCCTTTAAATAAGTTTTGGATGTATGACTTTTCTAAAATATATATATATATTTTTTTTTTAGGTTCTCGGAGATAATATTGTTTGCATAACGCAGCCTATTAGCAAGAAAAAGGTCTTATTTTATAATGACAAAGGCACTCAATTCAGTGTTGATGAAGGTAACATTAAAAAAAAGAATCTGTATTTTGTTATTTTCATAAGTATGCATTTTTTAGTATAAAAATATTGAGTCTAAGCATTATGCATTTTTATGTATTTAAAAAATGTTTTAGAATTTCAAAAGCTCTGGAGAAGTGTTGCTGTTGATGGTTTAGATGACGAGAAAATTGAAGAATACCTGCAGAAACAAGGAATCACATCAATGCAAGATATTGGGGTGAAGAAAGTGGTAAGTTCATTTACTAAAATTTCTTTTCTTAATTTCTTTGCTATACATTCTTAATTTTGCTTGAAATTCTTTTCTCCAACGCTCCAACCCGGGTTGAGCCTTGGCTTTCTCTACAATTGATTTCCAATTTTCCTCTTTCACTGAATTTCTTTGTCCATTTTTTTTTATCTTTAAAATTTTTAGATCTTTTTCGACTTGGTTAGACCATTTCAATTTTGGTAGACCTCCCTTTGTTGTTTTATAAAGTTTACCTTTCATAATTCTTTTAGGCATATCTGTGTCTCTACAGATTAAAAGGAGGTTAAAAAATTTCCTGTTATTTTCTTAATTATTTTTTAAATGCCAAGTCTTTGTAAAAAAAAAGGAGGTTTTTCTCAAACAAATTTAGAAAATTGATTAAAATTTAATAAGAAAAATTTGCATGATATTTTTTACAAAACTTCAACCTCAATTTAATCTGTAGATTATTTACTACAATTTCATAACAAAAATTGTATGAAATTTTCTATCCATAGTGTATAAGAGGTAAGTTGTATTAAAAAAAAAAAAAATGCATAATTGGTTTCTCAGCATTTTTCCTTCATTTTCAGACTCCAGTTCAGAAAAGGAAAAGACCCTCCAACAAGAATCGAAATTTCAAGAAACTTAATCAACACATGGGTGACGTATTAGAAGACTACACAGATAAGAATTAGAAGTATATATTTACACAGATAAGAATTAGAAGTATTTATTTTGTTCATGGGTTTTTGCATTGAAAGCCGATCATCTCATTCATGTTGTTCTTCATCAACTCTATTTATATCACAGAATAAAACGTATATTGAAGTTTACTACATAGTTGTTGAAATCTTGTGAGTTCTATGTCTAATTCATACTTGTATTATAGAGTACCCTAGCAACAGAATTTTAAGACAAACTGTTTTTGAAAGCCCAACTAGCTTAACCACAGCACATTTGGTCTAACTCAAGTGTCCTAAAATACTACTGACCAACGGTTTTCAAAAATGAATTAGAATAAAATGAAAAACGATAGAAGTTGCGCCATTTATTGTATTCTACGTAGGAAACTAAAGAATTTTGTCCCATCAATTTTTATTTTTAAATAGTTCAACCAACAGATGGCACTGTTAATTAAAAAAAAACATGTTCAAATCGTTTTAATTTTTTATTGAACAGCGCCATCCATTGGTGATTTCTGAAACTTTTTGACAATTGATAAATGAAATTCTGTAGTTGCCCAAATCGAATCAAATGGTACATAGCTCACCTCATGGCTGTGTGGTTAGCGCTCTTGCCTCCTATACCAAAGGTGCTGGATTCAAATCCAGGGTTAGAAATGGATGTTCTTAGTGGTTCAGAATCCACGTTAATCTGTAGATTCCGGCCTGATTAGGCATCATTGTGCATAAAAATAGATCATTGAGTGTACAAACCAACCAAACAGTATACCAACTAAAGAACAGTATACTGTTTGGTTGGTTTGCACGCTGAACGACTTATTTTTATGCACAATGATGACTAATCAGGCCGAGACCTACAACTTAATGTGGATTATGTATATACATGTCTTATTATTTTCCTTTTTTCCTCCTTGTTTTGTTTTTGATTCATTTTTGAATACCCTCAGTCCATTTTGGGACATCCTGTAGTTTGGTGTGGTTCAAACTAATTTAGTTTTCCTGCAGGAAAATTTATTTTTCCAATTTAAGAAGCAAAATAGTAATTTGCTCTCAAAAGTAGTGCTAAGTTTACTAACTCAGCAGTAAAGCCTTCTCTTACTCTTGTTCCAAGAAAAATTCATTACACGAGTCCCTTTATTGTTGGCATCCATTTGAAATTGATAAAGTTGTGGATAAGACAAATGAGGTAAAATAGTACCTGAAAAATTGAATAGCTATTAATTAATACATATGAGTCTTATATCTTAATTCATACAAGTGCCTTAGTTTGATCAAACTAACATATCAAATTGAAAAAGAAACGCATTGTATAGAAAAAAGATAAACTCGAAAAAATCAGAAAAAGCAAACTCAAGACGACCGTTAAGGTACAATAGACAGGTAAAAGCATAACCATCGATCATTATCCAACAATGACTTATTCTGAATATCAAGGTGAAAAAGAGCTGGGGTCATTCTTAAGATTCTGTTCGAAGAACAAATTAACTTCTTCCTGAATTTTAAATATATGCACTTGCCTTTACTTGAGCTAAGGGGGCTTCATCCTTTTCCAAGATATATAAATCCTAAATAAACTTGTAAAGTTCTTCAATATGCCATTTGATCTTGCACTGTTCTGGGTAGGTACAATCAAACAAAATTCCACCAAAACTGACTATTATTGTTGATAGAGCAAAAGAGTCAATTGCTTTTATTTTTTGGTCACATGGGTCTTTTTTAGGACGACTCTGCATTTGTACGAATTGAGAGAAAACATAGAGGAAGACCACCCAGTAAATTTCATATTGTAGCGAAATAAATATATCCTTGTGCATCTCTAGCTGGATGAATATATCCTCGGGACGTCACAACTAGATATCCTCACGCTCTACCTTGGGAGTTGTGTTCTATAGATTTGGAGAATAGTGTATTTACTAATAAAAGTTGTTTCTTTAAACCGTTTCGTATTATGACAATCATAAACACTTAACCATTTACAATGTGTTATCTCATCAACATCTGCTATAATATGCCCTTGATGAACGCACAAGAGCTATAGAATAGACTCCTTTGGGAAAGAATGCTGAACAAAATTTCCCCCAATAAAACTGCCTCTTGGATCCAGTTAAGGCTCTTCATCATTCAGGATGCTAAATTCTGTCTTTGCAAAAACCAGATGTCATTGGTAACACTAAGGGCATGTATCTGTGGCGGTACGGCACTTCACCAAATACATCGATTTACCTATACCACTCAACTCTGGATGGGCAGCTTCGAGCAAAGCCACGCCCCTTCAAGTGGTATAAAAGCCGAAGCAGCTCTCACACGTTGGTTTCGTATCTCGAGATTTTAATCATGTTTTGCTAAGTTGTTAATATTAATTCTTAAATGTTAAGTTTCATTATTTAAAAGTTTACATTGTTATTAAACTGGAGTCAGATTTAATATACATGAACAGCACGCACCACACACTAAAGATCTGGACACTGGTTTCCTCACAATCAAGCACCATCATGAGGATTCAGTAAGCAATCAAAACAGAAGTGTTTCACTAATTTCCTTTGTTTTTAAAATATTTCTTCAAATTGAGTTGTATTTTTTCTGTAAATCGCAATCAAGTCTAAAGAGCCTTGTCTTTATTTTAATATATATCTCAAGTCTAAAGAGCCTTGTCTTTATTTTAATTTACATCAACATGCTTTTTTTGCAATTCCAGTAGTGTAACTAAAACTAGATGAAAAAAAATCCCAATGCACTTAATAACTGTTCTCTATGTATGCTTCGAAAACTACTTTAAAAAAATCTGAAACCAATTTGCTTACTGTCAATACTAAAAAGTACTTTAAATACTTCAAGAGCTTATTTCGAAACAAAGCCATTATTTTAACACAAAAAAAACACATGAATAAATTTAAATCTATATAATTTTAGAAAAATAGAACTCCAATTTAAACAAAATTTAATATAAAAGAAAAATGTATAAATTTATTAATTAATACCAAAAATTTCAAAATAAGCAAAGAATGAAAAGATAAATAAAATGTTCCTGATAATAATTGAATGAAAATGGTACAATGCCATTATACTTCTTTCTTACGCTTCTTTTCTTTTTTCCCATTGTTTCTAAAATTGAAGCTGGATTCCTTGTTGCCATAGATCGTGTATGGCGTGGATCTCTCAATTCTGGCAGTAAACAATCGAAATAAAAATAGCTAATTATTCTTTAATTTCGTTTTCTCCAAAAAGAACAATCGCGTAACACTTTTTGAAACTCGATTCATATCCTGGTCCAAAGCACAAACAGACAGTATAGTATTTGCGTTTTGTTATGTCTCTGAATTTGAAAATAATGTTTGTGACGCCTGTTTATTCCTGTTTTATTTCTTTTTCCTTATTTAGGCTCCAAAACGTAAACTTGCGAGAAAATTACCGATTCTTCTGGAGATAACTCAACTCTTCTTCTATCAACCTTTACGAGTGTGGTCCCGATATATAGTGAACTCTCTTTTACAAAGAGACCGCATTCCGAATTAGTAGCAGAGATTAGAGTTTTTAGCTCTTCCAAAGCTATTCTTACCATACCTCAAGGACTGCTGTCAAACCGTGAATACAGTATGTTCTTCACCAGGTTTTGGCAACTGGTGTAGGGCAGCCTGCAGCGTATGGCTCCAAAATTTGAAGCCGTGAGTTCAAATTTTGCAACCAGAGAGCAGAATCTCTCCGCATCCGAGTTTCACTTTCTGGTTCCTCCCTTTTTTTTTAAATCCTTTATATTAACTTAGATTTTGTATGGCGATGGCGATGGAATCTGCGGAGGCCTAATTAACCCAAGTGGTCTCGGAGGTCATTACAAAACTTCTAAATTTTCTCAAATTAATGATCGGGCCTAAAGACAAGTTTTAATTATGTTCAGCTTCTGAAACAATATCTCGCAAGAGACTCGAGTAAGGGGTATTGTAAACTTTAAATACTTATGAATATTTGAGAGTGCGTATTTTATTACAACAATATTGTAAAAAAAAAAACTCAAATAAGAATTACACTTATTCCCATCAGTACCTTTATAAAATTCGTCCCTCTCCTCTTCTTCGTCATGAATAATTTAACTCGAATTTTTTCTCATATTGCATTCCCCAGAGTAGTCTTGGGACACCTAAAGGCTGTGGAGTTAGCGCTTTGGTCTCGCAGGCCAAATCTGCCGTGTTCGAATACTGAATTAGGCATGGATGATTGTTGGGGTTCGGAATTCACTTTAAGCTGGTTGGTCACGGCCTGATTAACCGTCATTGGGCATAAAAATAAGTCGTTGAGCGTACAAACCAACCAACCTAGAGAAGTCTTGAACATTATATCAATTGCTAATCTTTGGCCCTTATTCTGTAAATGTAATTCTTTTAGTTTATCCACTAAAGGAATAATTTCACAGATTCTGTGTCTAAAGCATCCAGAGTGATAGTGATTCCTTGAACCGGTTAGGGATCAAACCATGAAATATCCAAGTAAAAGTCGTAACTGTCCATTGTTTGAATTATCTTGTCTAAAATACATAACAGAAAACTAAAATACGAGAGGTATCTTTAGAAGTTGAAGCAACATTTTCATGTCTTTCACGTCCTCTCCTAGCATTTCTTTAAAAAAAATTTACCCTTTTCTGCTCTAGTTCAGTTTCAATAGTGATCTTTCAAGAAAGTAATCCAATTCGTCTTTTCGTTTTTGAACCCTTGGCGTATTTTAACAATTATATTTGCAGCATTCAAAATAGTGTATAGAGCGAAAACATTTCAACTTTAATGTTGGTTGGTTGTATTCAGATTATCTGGCGTCGTCAGCAACACGAGGGCTATAATGCGCCGAAACATTCGTCATTAGACAAGCCAACATACATTTACAAACACCCATGCCTAACACGGGACTCGAACCCGTAACCTCGCGGTCTAGAAGCCAGCACGCTAACCACTATACCGTTTGGTGGGCTCAACTTTAATGTAAAGTATTCTATTAACTTCCAAGCTTGAACTCTGTCAAGGTTCTTTGTCTCTAAGTATTCTGATAGAACAGTTGCTTTTAAGATATGGAGAAATATTATGCTTACTAAAATTGTTTCAAATTGTAAAAAGTTGTTTGAAAAGGGTGATGCTTCATTCGGGCTTCGAAATTGAAGTTTTCAAAATTTGAAACTTTGAATAACGCTAAAATAAAACCTAAATGCACATCTTTAGATAGTTTTATAAATGAACTGCGACATCACCCTAAAAATCTTCACCCTGGATATGGCCCTGATTTATCAGAAGCGCGTTTCATAATTCAACTCATAACAATATGAAGAAAAAAATTTGTGTGGTGTGCTCACTACGGATCTTAAAAAGGATATTTGCTAAAATCCAGAGATGATCTTATTTTGATATATTTTCATCACAACATTATTTTTTACTCCAACTGTATTGTGGTAAACATTTCATTCTTTTAATCATAAACATTTAATTTTGGGGCCGTAATGTTGTGGCAAGTTATAAATTTAAATGCAAACCCTTATCTTTAACTTCGCACGATAATCGCCTTTGGGTACGAAAATTCCCATATTCGCGATACTTTATTCAAAAGAATGTACAGGGAACTGAATGTAAATTATCTAGTTTTAAAAGAGGATAAAAACAAATTTAGCTCTTGGATCTTTTGTTAAATGCGTAGATGAATTACCAAATTTCATAATTGGGTTTTCCAAGTTTGCTGAAATGGGACCAAATAAGTGCCTTTAGAGGGAGAAGTGGAACACTTACCGTTAGTGTTTCATAAAATGCGAACGAACTTCATAACTGTTCCATATTGTGAAATTAATCCTGATAGGATGCCATTCAAACGAATTAAGTAAAGAAATTGAAACTCCATTAGATTCTTTTTAAGTCTGCAATTCTCCTCAAACAATATGTTACCAGTGGGTCTGTAACAATCGACCGAAATTCAAGGGATTTAGTAAATATATGGTTAAGTACATTAATTCTCTACAAAAATCTGGGTTGGTTTCGCTTGGCCAATGGGATGCCAAGTAATAAATTTAAAAACAAAACCTTATCCCTAACTTCGCCCAATAATCAACTTTAGGTGCCAAATGACGATTCTCATATTTGCAAAACTTAAAACATAAGAATGTACAGGGAAGTACATTCTTATGCATGTGTGTATGAACATGTGAATTGTCTAGTTTCCTAGTGAATTAAAAAAGGCCAAGTTATAAATTTATATTGAAACTGTAATCCACTTTTATTTTATGTATTTTCTCATTTTTCGATCTTCTTATAAATATACAAGGTCCGGCTATTAATTTCCAGGACTGACGTAACTGTTGGAGAACGAAAAGCCGGAAGATGGCGCTAATGATTGCATTTTAAAGAGCGTTTTCTTGCGCATGTGCAGTGCAATCGGCGCCATTCTGAAGTAAGTGGTTCTCGTGGAAAGGCGCATTAAAACGTAGCTCTTAAATTCCTGTTGTCGAAGTGAAAATGGAGCAAAGAATTAACATTAAATTTTGCTTCAAATTGGGTATCCTATCCAGGTACGCAGGGTCAGTATCAGCGTTGTCGATAAGTTCGCCACATGCGTCCAGTCTCAATTGCTTTTGTTCGTCCCTTAAATGTTGAGGAACAAATCTGGAACAAATCTTGCGTTTGCCTAGGTTTTGCGTCAAAATTCGCCAAACCGTCTCTTTGTCCATGTTCAATTCATTGGCGAGTACTCGAATAGTCAATCGAAGATCACATTTCACCATATCGCGAACTTTTTCAATTGCTTCCGACGTGCGTACGGACTGCGGCCGACCTGTGTGTGGATCATCTTCGACGCTTTCACGCCCGTCCCGAAAGTTTTTAAACCATTCAAAAGTTCTTGAGCGGGATAATGCTTCCTCGCCGTAAACTTGTTTTAACATTTCGTAGGTTTCCGCAGCTGTCTTGCCCGATTTGAAGCAAAATTTAACGTTAATTCTTTGCTCCATTTTCACTTCGACAACAGGAATTTAAGAGCTACGTTTAAATACGCCTTACCACGAGAACCACTTACTTCAGAATGGCGCCGATTGCACTGCACATGCGCAAGAAAACGCTCTTCGATATGCAATCATTAGCGCCATCTTCCGGCTTTTCGTTCTCCTACAGTTACGTCAGTCCTGGAAATTAATAGCCGAACCTTGTATAATACAAAAATAAATTTTAACTTTAATTACTGACTAAAAATTATTATAATTAAAGTCTGCTGTAGTACATAAAGTATGTAAAAAATGTTTCATATAAAACTGAAAACATGAGCATAAATAGAATTTTGGGAATTCTTTTTAAAAGAACGTTATAAAATATCGGAATAATTTATTTGTTCATATTATTTAGCGAATCCATATCCCAAAAATATTGTTTTTGTATTGAAAATGACACTCCATATTCATTTAAGATCCAAATTTGCCCCCAGATTTTATTAGTAAAATTTTAATTTTTGATCTAATTATGCAAATTTGATGACAAAATATCATTTTAAACGACAATTAAGGGTTAGAATGGATTTGAGTGGACTTCTTAAAATATTAGGGCGCAAAGAAAATGTTTTTTTTTTTTTTAAACTGAGAAATTTAAAAATTATTTTAGAAAAGATCTGGCCAATGGTTGACCAACTTCCAATTTCCTGGTATCTTTATACTTAGGATTTGAGACTTCCCTGTATATGAGCTTCGAGTTCGCTAAACAACAACATTGTGCTCAAGTAACTTATTCCTAGAAAAATCGTCAAAGTCGGCATAAAAATTTCAAATTTGGCAATTTTTGACTTTTAATTACATGGTTGTTTTATACTTAGAATTAGATACTCCCCTTTGTATGAACTTTGAGTTCGCAAAACGACAACATTGTGTTTATGCAACTTTGTTAAAAAAAAAATGTCAAAATTTCCCCCAAAGTTGTATTGAAAATGATTTTTTGTTGTTGTTGTTGTTGTTGTTTCTAATCTCCCTTTTGTCTGACGAAGTCAGACAATATCAGTGAAGCCATTGACATTAATGAAGTCTGACACTAGTTGTGGACAGTTATAAATGTCCTCCCAGTCCAGTCCAAGGCAGTCCAAAATGTGCTGAGGTGATGCCTGTTCTTTTTGGCATTTAGGGCAAAGAGGAAAATTTTTGCTTCCCCCGGAATATGTGAGGCCTTTAAGGTGACCACTAGCAAGTCGGGACAGACGGGTATTGGTGTGCCTATCACAAGGAAGAGATAGGGAGTGTCCTGGCTTTTTGGCTTTATACCATTCGTGAGATGGAGGTATATGCCATTTCGCTTTATTTTGAGCTATTTTCTTTGAGTATAACTCTTGATATGTGAGTTCTTGAGTAGAGAGGACAGGGTGTTTGATTTTTTTTTTATTAGTGAAATTGAAAAAGTTTGAAATGTTGTATTTTTGAATTAATTTTGGAAAATTGAATACCAAAATATCATTTAAATGACGATTGAGGGTAGGAATGGATTCGATTGATTTTTTTAAAAATATTTAAACACAAAAAATTAAAAAATTAGAAATTTGACATTTTTATGTTAGGAAAAATTTGACCAATGGTTGACCGATTTCCAATTTCATGGCTATTGTATACTTAGGATCGGAGACTCCTCTCTATATAAGCTTTAAGTTAGCGAAACAATAACGTTGTGCTCACATAACTTTGTTCTAGAAAAATCGTCAGTTATTAAAATTATTAACCAACTTCCAATTGTATGATTGTTCTATACTTACGTTTGGAGGCTTCCCTATGTATAAGCTTCGAATGCGCAAAACGACAGCATTTTGCTAATGTAACTTTGTCCTGGAAAAAAAAAAATTAATAAAATGGAAAATTTTTAAGTTTTGCATTTTTGAACTAATGCAAATTCGTGAAGTTTCCACCTAAAAAAGAAGAGAGACAGAAATCAAATCGCCACGAAAATTGTTTCTAAGATATTTTTTTTTTTTTTTTTTTAACTTTGATTTTGATATAATGATAATCGGATCAATATATATGATAATCGGATATTGATATAATGATAATCGGATCATGACCTCTAAATCCATCCTTGTAAGTTCACATTTTTGCAGCAAATACGAACTTAGGCTTGGAACTTGCGAAAGTCGTATGGCAAGTTTACTCGCCAACCGCGTGATGTTTTTGTTTATAAAACACTATAAATTGGCGAAATTTCGTTAGTTTTTGTTAAAATCTTATAAATAACAGTTTTCAATCATTAAATATCGCACACTGTTGTTGTAACAATCCAACCAGTTTTTAACGCAAATAATTTTTTGTTTTACTTGTTGTTTGTAAAAAAAAAACAAAAAACTACACACCAGAAGAGTGAACTATATATAAACAATAATTTAATTTCCGTTGATGGCAATATAAATATTGTTGTTGTGTTATTAAGTTTTTAAATGCTTAATAATTTTTTTAAATGTTCATTTCAAAGTTTTAATAAAGTTTTAAATCGGTGAGCTGATAAAATATTACGCTCTTTCCGCCTTACGGTTGAGAAAGAGAGCACAATACTTTTTGCTATGAATAAGCCAAAGGTGCTAATTACTAGACCTGATATACCTCAACAAACCATTGACAGACTGAGAGAACAGTAAGTGAAAAACATTTCGATTGATAAAATAAGTTATTTATACTACAGATGTTATTTCTCTATCGTGTTTTTATTTTGTTTTATGAAAACCCTAGGATATGCTTTATTTGTTCCAAACAAGGCCAAAAGAAAATTTAGAACAGATATAGTTGGCAAGTTTTTTTTTTTTTTTTTTTTTTTTTTTTTTTCATTTAGCAGCCAAAATATTCTTAACGTTCACGATTCCGGTGATTAAATAAAACATTTGGTAAAATCCTAGTATACGTTACACGCTTGGCGCGATTAATATCGCTACCGCCGAAATGACTTGATGCTTACCGCCAAACTGTTGCCAAAGCCGAAGTAACTTTTTTACAATTGTCGCTAAGAATTTGCGTAGGCAAAAACATAGAAAATCGTAAGCTGAAGATGGGAAATACATAAAACATACCATGAAAAAAAGCATATGCATCATCGCCAATGTCGCCAAATTCATCGTGTAACGTATACTAGGATTAAGCCAAACATTTTTTGTATTCCACGGACTGAAACGTTGCTTTTTGAATGGAAGCCAGTTAAACATTCTAGAACTACCAACCAAAGAATTGCAGAGGATTGCCAGCATCTGCATTCATCCTGGGGAAAAACTGCTTGATAAAATCACCCTAAAAAATATTCGGTACTTACGTATTAACGCCACCGCAGCTACAGATTTGGCGGTTTTTAAGTGCCGCCAAAAAAATTTTGCATCCTAAAATTTTTTCGACCAAATCATAAAATAAAACACTAAAAGACAACTGCGTACGCTTGCGAACAACAAGATTGCTCTTTATTGGCGGTACTTAAAAACCGCCAAATCTGTAGCTGCGGTGTCGTTAATACGTAAGTACCGAATATTTTGGTTCCAGATGAAAATATTTGGTATTTACGTATTATACCGGTTGTCAGCGTAGCGAGACAAGAAGTTCACCAAATAGATTCCCTTTGTCTATCGAAATGGTCGGATGCTCGATTCACCAAGCAGCTGAAGTCTGCCACTGGAAGGCCCCGAAGCTGGACCGAGCCAAACCAGACCTACGAGGAATCAGTCGGTTAAAACTTTTTATAAGCAATAAAAAGTTCGCCAACTTTGACGGGGTAATACATACCGAATATTTCTTAACACAATCAACCAAGCAGTCTAACTTTCACTTAATTTCCCACAGTCTTGTAGGTTAGATGCCATCGGGTGTGAGTGTTTTTTTTTTTTTTTTTTTTTTTTTTTTTTTTTTTTTAATTTGTAGTAAAAAATGGCAGCCTCTCAATTTTTTTAACCTTTAACTGCTGTATGAGGTCTAACAGACCGCTAGTCATTTTTTGTGGAATGCTTCCACCCCCAAAAATATTTCATCTTCGATTTTTAAATTAATTTTTCTGATACATTGTTTCTTAAACTTTAAACTGATGTTCACCAATTTGTTTTTGCGCAGTATGGACCACTTGTTGCCCTTGCGCCAAAAACATTAAACCACCCAACCACAGCAGTTAAAAGGTTAATTACAAGAGAACTGCCTAAGGTTGCCAAAATTTAGCGTGGCTTTTTGCAAACAATTCTTGGCGCAGAATCCGTACCGGACTGGGAATTTTAACCTAAACTGCAAAATTAACGATTTTGCCGTTACATGCACCACAATTTCAAAAAGTGAGAGGACAACCATTTCCACCAACCCATTTAAGCCATCCATCGATTTACCAAGTGTGGTGTTTGCCAACTACTACTTTAGCATTTAGTAGCAGTACAATAGACTTCAGTCTCGGTAGAGTCCATCGATATAAATAAACAACTGGATAGACTGCTTAACGCTGGGGAAATGAAGTCGTTGCCAGATGCCGTTGGTGGGATAAAAAATACGGATTGCCGAGGATTGAAAATAAAATGTTGGGTTGTACACAGCAGAAATGTCAATAGTAGACCTTAATTAGTAATAATGTGCAAAAAAATATATACTCTAGCATTTTACAAGGTTTTTCGCATTTTCATCCAACTATAAAATTGAACTGTGATTGGTTAATCATCCCACCAGCTTCGCAATCCCCGGCGCGTTTTTCTCTTTGCATTGACAATGGAGCAGTCTATCCAGTTGTTTATCTATATCGATGGTAGAGTCAGCCCCATTCACAAGTCGTTAGTGGCAGGCCCCACCACAACTCTTTCAGTGAGAAGAAAGGTCATCCGAACTCAGAATGGTTTGTATTTCCACACCAAGCAACAAAAGCTATCTAAAAGTGTTTAAAAAAAAACAGGTAATCTTCCGTTCGACAAGTACCTGATTATATCCACCAAATTGCAGCGATAAATGTTCCAAACTAATAACCTTCAAATCATTTATAATTCCTATTACAAATCATTATATGCAATTACAAATCATTATTACAAATCATATTATTACCAATCATTATGGCAAACCATAAACATTTAGGCTTGGCGATACATTTTCGCGTCATTTAAAAGTGCAAATATTTAGGCTTGGCGCCAACTACGCTAATTGGTACACGTCTAACGATTATAAAAATAAAAAAAACATCAAATTTGTTAAATAATCAGGGTGACTTCCGACTTTCCAGTGCGGTTGCTGCGCAAAGGCGATTTATACCAACAAATACTATCAGCCGCCATTTTTTACTAGCTAGTGAAAGGTCTATAATAATGGACAATTCCCGCATTTCTTAAAAACGAGCGAAATTAGTTTATATTTCTGAATAATTTCTATCTGATTTTAAATATTTAAACAAAAGTTCTTTAAAAAAATTAGTTATTTAAAAATTAAGAAAAGAATATGCACCAAAACCATTCTAATCAAAACACTCAACAAAATCTGTGACGTCAAAGCTTCCTTCCATTTCTATAGTTATCGTGAGGTTTCTGCCGAATAGTTGGCGTTGGTAGACCATTGCCATATCCCGTACAGGTTGGCGCGATTTGCGATAAACTTGCAAAACTGGTTTCCGCTGCCGCATTTCAAGCCAAGATGTTTGGGAAGTCTTGACGTCGCATTCAATTGGAGCCGAATTAATCGTTTTCTCGCCAACGTGTAACAGAGGAACTTTGATTGCAAATTAAAAAAAAAAAAAAGAAAGAAAAAAGCGCATTAAGCACAAAATTTTCTGTTTATGACTTTTTCGAGACATTTCGAATTGAATAAAAAAAAATGCGAGAATTATCCATTGCCGTAACTTGAACACGTAGAACTCAAGTTAGGTTGTTTGTTTTTGGCATAAACTCCACAAATGTTCCCCTTTTACACCAGTTTGAATTGTGGTAGGTTACATCAGATCCAAATACCAAATCTACAATTTATCGTATTTCATTACTGAAAAATCTTACTGTTAAGGTTCATTACACTAATAAAGTAACAAAACTCTTGCTGTTTTGGTGTTATTTTATAAATTTTTCTAAATAATTGGTGATTTTGGGGACAAATCTGTTAAAAGAAATTGGGGCAACTCAAATCACTTATAGATGTTGGAGGACTCAAGATTGCAAATAATGTAATTAATAAAACTTGATTTATTGAGGAATACTAAGGATGGAATATTGAGGTAATAAAGGATGGAATATTGAGGTAATAAAGGATGGCAATTCAGGATCAGGCTATTTCTTTTTTTAATGGTGTGTTTTCTATTCTCTTAAAATTCAATATAACGAGTTTTAAAGGGAGACAGTTATTTTTTAAAGTACTTAATAGATATTCCTCTCTTAAAAAGGATAATTTATGTTAATTGGTACTGTGTGTAAGTCCTCCTAAGTTTGTCTTACATGTTCATTTCAATAACGTTTCATTTAAAGTTTTAATTAATGAAATATATAACGATTTAATTTTAAATTTCAATAGAAACTGTGTGCAGTTATTTGATGTTTTATATTGTCCTATATTTTTTTTGTAAAAATCCTATTTATTCTTATTTTGTCACTTTGACCCCTGCTAAAACCTCCCACTGAATTTGCACATACAGTGTACCTGTATCTGGATTTTAACTTGTGTAGAGGTGCAATATATATTGCGGGAGGTGATCACAATTAGCTTCTTTAAATTTAAATTTAAAAGTTTTTTTTTTTTTTTTTTTTTGTAACATGGGAAAGAAAACAAAAATGTTCGATTGTTAAGTCACTGGAAATATACTTTCCACACACGCTAAAATTCATGAGTATCCCGTAGGATATTTACACAATGATCACAAGACTAAACTTTATTGGGTACTTACGTATTATCACGTCCACCATTTGCGGCAAAAACACTATGAGGAACTTTCACGTTTTTTGGTTTTATTTTTAAATAAAAGTAGAGAAAAAATCATAAAAAACAATACCATTCTTTCAAAAATTTGAGCTCGGATAGATAGTTAAAAAAATATTTAGTTTTTCACTTTGCGATTTGGCGGGAAAAAGCCACTTTTACGTGGAACGTCAACGCGCAGATAATGAACCAATCTAAAACCTGTTTTAGAGAGGGAATGAGAATGGTTTTCCCTTCGTTTTGCCACTTTTTCTCTGCGTAACCACGTCACGGTTTTTTTATGCGTTTTTGGTCACGTGACTTTTGCTTTGATTTCGGCTGATTTCAAACTCTATTTTTGATTATTGAAAGCAGAAAGATACAAAATAATTACACTGCTCAAATATATTCGTTGGATAACACTAGAAAATACAAAAAATATTCATTTTCCTGACTTGTGCAAGTTTCTCATTGTCTCCAAAAATATTGTAAGCAGGAGCAGAGGGGAAAAAAAAATACTGTAAGCAAAAGGAGGTGCAATTAAACTTAAAACTTTTGATTTTACCCTTGATTTTGTTAAAATGTTAATAAACACTTCATTAAAAATCCAGGTAATTGTCTAATTGTCATATATAATTTGAAGTATATATAAAACGGTACTCGGCTCCTTCTTTCTGTGAACCTAAATACTTGTTTCCTCATTTTCGAATGCCAGGAAAAAGTGCAAGTGCATCTACCTGTCCCTCCATGTAATGTGTAGCGAGGCAGCCAGATCAGCGATTTTCCGACTTCGGATGTCCTTGAGAATTTCTGCTTTAAAATAATCTCTAGATGGAATTTTCGCAAGATATAATGGTATCATCTGAAGGTTAGAAAGTTATTTTATTAGTTTGAAGCGCTGTTTTGCTCTGAAAATAAATTTGAATATTTTAAACTCATTTTCTAAAAAAATCGTGTTTTTGGAGCTTGAAACTTCATTTAATATGTGTTGTTTCTAATCTCCTTGTCTATACTAAACTTGAACTTAACTAGACATCACTTAGACGGTAGATCGTCACAGTGCTCGTAGGTATTTAATCCATTTTGGCGGCGTGAAAGCATAATGTTCGCCAAACCACAACCCTATAGAGAACAAAAGGCTTTGCAAGGCAAAAGGTTTGGCGAGAATTATGTCTTCACTCCGCCAAAATGGATTAAATACCTACGAGCACTGTGACGATCTATCGTCTAAGTGATGTCTAGTTAAGTTGAAGTTTAGTATAGCCCCGGCTTGACGAGATCCACGAGACTATTCACTTGCAAAAAATCAGAAAGAAATAAGGGACGATCAAACAGGTCATCACGTGACAATCCCAGACACCCTAGGATGTGTGTAGGAAAGGCCTGCTCAGATTAATATTTGGGACGGTTGGGAGGAGATTTAATACCGCCTAGGAAAGTAAGGCCTCTCAAATGACCACTGAAAAAGCGGGAATTCCGTTGTCTTCAATAAACTTCATTTAATCAGTGATACTGGAATTTGTTATAATCTTTTTTGAAAACTGATTTGAGAATTCAAATTTGCATTAACTATTAGATGTTTCGAACCTCAGTCCAATTGATTAGGAAAGAAATTGAATTTTGCTAGATTCTTAAATGCAAAACTTTTTATTAAAATTGCGATTTTTTCTACTTTCTATGTTAACCCTTTGCACTCGTGGCCTTTTTCGCACGAAAGGAACCAGCAATTCGGGACGTTTGCAAGCATTTTTGGTTCGGTTCATATTTGCCGATCCGCTTCAAAGAAATTAAACACAGTCATAGCCTTGCATCGAATTTCCGCATCAAACCTAATGGTGAGTGAGAGTCACCTCCCGAGTTCAAAGGGTTAAAAGAATTCTATTTAAAAAAAAAAATACATTTATTCTAGAAACTATATGGAAGTTCATAACATTAAGAATGAAATCATGAACAATTTCCAACCATGATTTCTTTTTTTTGGCCCCATAAAACTCGAGTAATCACTGTTCAAAAATATGTTAATTATAACGAGTTAAATGTTAATTAGTTAATTTTTTGAATAAAACTGATTTTTTTCTTCTTTTCATTTAAACATTATTACCAATTATGCACTTTTAAGTGCAAAAAAAAAAAAAATCTGATTTTTAATATGATAATTAAAAAAAAGTGTGATTGTACATGATTGTAGAAAATGTGTGTGTGGTTGGGAGGGTAAGGGATTATTGGGAAGTCGCATGTTTCCGGCTGTGCTAACATTTTCGACCACTGCTGTTATTGGTGCTAAAACTGCCATTAGGTGACACTTTCTGTTTTGTCGAAATAGGGTGACGGAATAATACGTATGTACCTCTTATCATCAATAAATAATCCCGTTCGGTATGATTAGCTTCTTGGCCTAGGAGAATTTATTCGTAAACTTTTCAGTTGTGATGTTCAAGTGTACGGCAAAGAAAACCCTATTCCAAAGGAGGAGCTATTGGAAATGATAAAAGGAAAGGATGGAATGCTCTGCCTCAAAACGGATCAGATCACCAAGCAAGTGATTGAAGCTGCAGGTAAGGAGTGTTTATACATACACAGGGTTATCTCCAACAGTAAAGGAAAAATTAGGAAATTGATATTTAGGAAACTACTAACAGTAATACAGCGTGGTTTTCACAGAGCTGCACAAAATAAAAATATTTTTCTTTCTTTCTTAAACAGTAACGGGGCTCACACAAAGTCACAGTTAAGGGAATCAGTTATAAAATTCTATACTATTGCTTCAAACATGATTGATAAAATGATTCTTGGTGATTATTGATTATTTAACAAAAAAGTTCATGAGGTAGCTGTCGTTCAAAATTTTAAAATTTTCTGCATTATACTAAACTTCAACTTAACTAGACATCACTTAGACGGTAGATCGTCACAGTGCTCATAGGTATTTAATCCTTTTTGGCGGCGTGAAAGCATAATGTTCGCCAAACCACAACCCTATAGAGAACAAAAGGCTATAAGGTTTGGCGAGAATTATGTCTTCACTCCGCTAAAATGGATTAAATACCTATGAGCACTGTCACGATCTACCGTCTAAGTGATGTCTAGTTAAGTTGAAGTTTAGTATAGCTAAAAATAGGTTTTAACGATTTTAAGAAAAAACACTGAGGTAATGCCTTTTATGCATTTCTAAACATTTTCTGTCCCATCCCCTAAATTTCCGTAAAAATATGACAAGGGCGTAAAATATATATATAAAAAAAAAAAGAACACCTTTAACAGAGTTATATTTCTTTAAACATTGCTCTATCAACGGCTGTTCCTCTTCCATTTTACTTATCCGAAAAATAGAAAGTAGTATAGAAAGTAGTGCGATGTTTGACTTCTGTAAATACTTTAATTATTCTATATTACAAATAAAATAATTGAAAGTATTGCATTCCGTTGGAAAGGCAAAAAAAATCTTTTTTTTTCCCTTTCCATGTTATGGATTATCCCGTGTTCAAAGAAATAGTCTAGAAAAAATGTCTGTGTTTGTCGGTGGCCAGCATTACTTCCGAACGGATTGACCTAATGTTCAACTTTTGTATACATGTTTGTGGTGGTGTCCATGGGACCTGTTATTAAGGTTTTTGACAAAATTTATAGCTGCTAATGAAAAATTTATGTTTTTCAGCAATTTCCAAAATGGCTCGAATTTTGATAAAATCGGTACGTAGTCATAATACCTTTTAAGGTGTTCAAAACATCCCAACATTCAAAATTCCAGTAAAAATACAATAAAGGCGTAAAAAAGTTAAAAAACGAATGTCTTTTACACAGAGTTCTCTTCCTTTGAACATAGCCCAAGAACAATTGTGTATCTTGTTTAACTTATAAGAAAGGATAATGTAAGAATCATCAAAAAGTATATTCTCATTCTGCCATTTTAGCAGTGGTTTTTTTTTTGTTTTTTCTTCTTTGACAAGGAAAGAATTATTGCCAAAAATATAGCCAAACTGTAATTTATTTATTTTTAAATAATAAAAATTTAAAAACAAAAATGATAAATAACACCAATTTATGTCAAATCTATGTGACCAGTATTCAAGTGTAATAAAAAGTTGTGCGATGTTCCACACCCTTAGTTTTTTGTTGCGTTTGTTTAAATTTGGCAGTGTCTTTTGGTATATCCATTGGTATTAGATCCGTGTATTTTTAGGTTCTCAGTTGAAAATTATTTCCATCATGTCTTCAGGCTATGAAAGCATTGATCTGGATGAATGCCAAGCGAAGTGAGTACAGTTTTTTTTTTTTTTTAATTATAATAAGTTGAAAGCAAAGGGCGTGCGTTGGCTATTTTCATAAGGGAAGCAACATTATTAATAATTAAATTTATAATCTTATACAATAGACTCGTAACCAACAGTTAATACTATTGGAAAAATTTACCCAAAAATCATAAATAACTGTGCAAAAGTGAAATAGATGTAATGTAAAGGTAGAAATTATTTTATACAAAAAAGTTGAAATTATGAAAATAATCAAACATTGAACGAAGAAGAGTTTAAAAAAAACATTTATTACCAAAACATGATACAATAAATTAAAATTAACGAAAATCCATTTAACTTGTATATAAATTCAATACGTCAATCTTTTTTGATTAACAAATTGACTATACTAAACTTCAACTTAACTAGACATCACTTAGACGGTAGATCGTCACAGTGCTCATAGATATTTAATCCATTTTGGCGGAGTGAAGACATAATTCTCGCCAAACCTTTTGCCTTGCAAAGCCTTTTGTTCTCTATAGGGTTGTGGTTTGGCGAACATTATGCTTTCACGCCGCCAAAATGGATTAAATACCTATGAGCACTGTGACGATCTACCGTCTAAGTGATGTCTAGTTAAGTTGAAGTTTAGTATATACGTTTTCATAAAAAATATTTTTACTTCTCATGTTACACAAGAATTGTTTTTCTATAAATAGAAGGGACAGATTTGACTTGCTTTTTCATACTCCTGTATACAAAAATGACGAATGCTCTTTTTGTCTTTGTACATACAGTATTTAATCTTGGCTTTGATCTATCAGCTTTTATAATGCCAAATTTGCCTTGAAAACTTCTGTAACTAAATGGTCTGATCATTAACTCATTTAAAATATAACATATCTCAATATTGTTGCATATTATGTTCATAGATGGCAGCATGACGACACTGGACTCGATTGAAAGCAATACACATGTTGCTTGCCTTCCGAATTCTAGCAATGCAATTAAACGATTAAGAAAGCCAAACATATTATGTTTAAAGATGCAGTTAATGTTTAAAAGAACCTTTTCTTACGATTTAAATAGAAAAAACAAGGTGGCGCTACATAAGAAAACTTGAAACGAAAAAATATTTACGATCGCTATAGGTCGAATCAATGTGGAACCGCAAGCAATTTCTGAAATGCTTGACTTGGCGATCCCAAACCCAAAAGCTTCGTAGCCACCTGGAGGAAGAGTTTTTATGCAGACTAATGATAATAATGAACAATTCCCGCATTTTTATTTTATTTTTTTATTCAATTCTAAATGTTTCGAAAAGTCTATAAACATAAACATTTCTGCTCAATGCGCGTTTTCTTTTTTTTAATTTGCGATCAAAATTACCTTGTTAGAGGTTGGCGAGAAAACTACTAATTCCGTTGGCATTAAATGTGACGTCCCAGCTTCGCAAACATCTTGGCTTGAAATGCAGCAGCGGAAACCAGATTTGCAAGTTTCTATCAAATCACGCCAACCTGTGCGGAATGTGGCAATGGTCTACCAACGCCAACTATTTGGCAGAAACCTCACTATAACCATAGAAATGATAGGGACTCTGTACGTCATGAATTTTGTTGACTGTTTTGATCGGAGTGGTTTTGGCTCGGTTTTAGGGCATTTTCTTTTCTTAATATATAAACAACTAATTTTTTCAAAGAACTTTTGTTTAAATATTTGGAATCAAAAGGAAATTCTTCATAAATATGTACTAATTTCAATCGTTTTTAAAAGATGCGCGAATTGTCCATTATATCTTACAAATAAGGTAATATGGACAATGTTATTTTTAACAGAAAATTATTGGCTTCGTAAACAAGTTGAAATACGTTTGCTTTTATTATTTATACAAAATGTTTCAAACTTTCATTTCTCATAACCTTTCATTTATTTAAGGCGAGATATGATTATGTTACTTCTATGGACGGCAAGCCACTGGTTGAAAGCATTTGCGCTACACTTACAGTCTGTTTCAAAACTATAGTCGCAAGCAAAAAAAAGTTAATGCACAAGTGTGTTAATTACCCCTCTAAAGAATTTGAACCTCACAAACCTAACACACAAGCAAAATAGAAGTTAATATAAAGAATTTAAAAAAAAAAAAAAAAAAATGTGATCTATCTCAAGTCACGCAAATTTTTTTTATCGGGTTGAGTTTCTAAATCAAAATTCAACCGGAATTCGCCGTCCCCTGAAGAGGACTGAGAGAATTCCATTGAGAAATTTATTAATTATAAAATCGAGCGGGAATGTTGGATAACTTGGAAATACATTTTTAGTTGGTTGTTTTCAGATTATCTGGCACTGTCAGCAACACGAGGGCTATAATGCGCCGAAACATTCGTCATTTGACAAGCCAACATACATTTACAAATATCCATGCCTTACACGGGACTCGAACCAGCAAACCTCGCGGTCTAAAAGCTAGCACGCTAACCACTATAAATACATTTTTGCAAAATCTTTTGATTGACCAGCTTGTTAATCCAAAGTATATCAACTTTATGATGAAGAGGAGAAAATGCAGCTTCAAAGGGACCAAAGGCTCCAGAAGATGAAGTCTGACTTTCCATACCGTGCTTTAGCTGAGCATAATGGAATGATGCCATACACTGTAAAAAAAAACCGTCACTTATACGGAAATTCCCAGTAATTGTAACGATTTAAATCCGTAAACCTGAATTTACGGTTTAAAGCAGTTTTCACAGGCAAGACTACGGTTAATAACCGTCATTCACCAAAAATCGCTCTCCGCGCATGCGCATTACACCATCTTCAAAATAGACGCCGAACGGCGAGGATGGCATTTTTGTTTTGAAAGAAAGTGGCTTCCTTCGTAAGTTTCTTTTCATTATACAATTAATTTGTTCATTAGTTTGAAATTCTAAATTAATGTATGTACATAAAATTACATCAGAATCAGAAAATGTTATTCTTTTATTTAATGGGAAAACACACAGCAATTGTTGTTTTATTGCATTTCTGAAACATATGCGTGTGATATAGAATATTGTACGTAATATTTCACGAGTTTGTAAGAGTTGTAAAACTAAATGAAGTTTAAGTAACTGCATTGGCTATCATTTAGAAATGTGCTCTTTAGTTATGTAATAACGGTTTTATTACATATATTTTAATTTGATTTTATTATTGTTTATGTTTTAACTTATTCAGTTACCATGTTTTTGATCTTGTTTTGATTTTTTTTATCGCCAAATGTCCTACTACATCTGTTCCATTGTGTGAAGTCTCAGTCAAAAGACACATCAGTTTCATTGCGATTGTTTCAAATCAGTCTGTTGGGATTGCATTAGAAATCACTTGGGAACATATTCAGTCTCTTACATGGCACCCACCGCCTTTGACTGAGGACTTTGACTTCTTTAAGATTATATAGCTTGCTTGTCAAGACTAGATTATCTGTCATAAATGTTATCGTACTTGGTCACTGGCAAAAGTAAGGGAAGGGCTGGTGATCTTTGGGATTGAATTAATCGCAAAACAGATACTTAAAATGTTGCTGTTTTCAAGTACTATAGCATTGGTGTGGTGATATAGCCTTTCAATGCAGGGTTTAAAAGACCTCTTCATTTTATGAAATGTGTTACTTGAATTAATGTAAAATTCTTTAAAAACGTAGCTGAAAAATGAGCCTACGTTTGTGAGCAAAGAAAAAAGATTTTCTTTCGATAAATTTCTTTTTTTAGCGTTAACGGATAGTAGTAATTGAGAATTTCTAATCCATTCCTTCTGCAAATTATCGTTTTATCACTTATAACATTAAACGCCTAATGATATAATAAGAAATATTGTTGTGTGAAATATTGAGTCTTTATTTTAAGGAGATAAACTTAAATTTTATTTTTGAAGGTGATTTATCCCATCCCTAGACTACCCACCTGATGTGCAGATCCATATTTTAAAATAAGGTTTTTAAAAGACGATTTCATGCTAGCTAGTTCATTTGACTCTTTTCGCGAGTGTAAATATATGTACATAAGGATGATAAATTTTACAATATTTTTCATATTTTGTACAGTTTATTGGAATTTTTCCAAAAGAAACTACCAGTTGTGCTGAATGCCTTGAAGACTTCGAAAGCTCTCTGCACTTTTCAGGTAAACTATAGAGATTATTTTATTTTGTTGCTGGGATTAAGCTGTGGGTGCTGTTTTAACAAAATGCTGTGTGTTAACTCAATGAAAGTGTTTTCATTGAGTTAAATTAAACATCTCGAGGGATGTAGCTCGTAACCATTTTAGCATTTTGCTGAAATGAAAATTGTGACTTAAGCTTTTTTGCTGAAAAATTTTTGTACAGCAGCTTCAACACTGCTTTATACATAGGATTTAGGGACAAATACAACACTATTTATTTGAAGTGAGAATACTGTTGGAATAAATTGTAGTGCTTTTAGAATAAATTTACTTAGTGTATTATAATTAGAATTAAACATTTTTATTTCTTGCAACGTTCCGTGGGAAGATAAGTTTTACAAGAACTTGCTTGTTTCACCTTTGTTAGAAGTGCTATACTTAAATGACACTAATACAGAGTGGCCAGAAAACCTGGAAAAATGGAAATGTCAGGAAACTTTCTCATTCTGGAAAAAATCAGGAAATTTTTTTAAATTTCACAAAAATCAGGGAAATTTTCTTTGTTCTGAAGGCACGTTTCCCTGTTCATCCACATTTTGGCACCATTTACCCAGAGAATTGTGGCAGTAATCGTTGAAATTTTAATGTTTCTGAATAATTTGAACTTTTCATTACCGCCAAAACTATTTTTAAAAAATTGGTACGTTATCTCTTTAGCATACATGTTCTATTTGATCAGGATGTCTACACTTCTGGATAAGTTGTGGAAATTGGATAAAAAGTTTGCAGTAAAATCAGGGAACTTATTTTCGTAAATTTTGTGGCCACCCGGTAATAGTAGTTTTGATAATCTGCTATCATTTACATATAAGTGTTTATTTCATTTACTATTTGAGGTTTGTTTTAAAAATAGTTTTGCTTTTGTGAATGCTAATTATGACATTAGTATTGTAACAGAGCTATGCTAGTGGCATTTAAAAAGCTTAAACACTGGTTGTAATTGCACATAAAAGTTGCCAATGCATATAAAGGATTTATATTAAAAACTTTATTTTGATCTGTATCACAGGTGCTTCTGGGTATGAATCCAGACAAAGGCTCAGTCACCGCAATGATGTTCCGATACCCTGTAGCATTCATGGTCTGCTCTACCACAACCACGGGTCCCAGAGACGCCCAAGAGAACGTCCCCCAAAGCATAATACCGCCACCACCGCCCTGTGTGACCTACTGTACATTGAGGGAGCAACTGTTCGCCTGAAAGACAGCGTATCCTGATCACGGCCATCGCCGTGATGAATGACTATTAATCAGACCAGGCAACTCGATCAGGCCGATATCCTTGCTAAGGAGGGTTGCAGGATTTCAACATCTCCCTCTTCCACACTTATTTTTTTGGAATTGTACTCTCTGGAAAAATCAAAGATCTCGGAGGAGTGGAAAACACTCCCAACCCATAATTGGTACAAGGGCACAAAACCAGGTTTGTCCCTTGACCTCCCGTGTGACAGACATACCCGAACTGTTCTATCAAGGCTTGCTAGCGGTCACATCAAGTGCCTCACTTTCAACGAGGGCAGGAAAACTTTCGCCACCTGCACCAAGTGCCAAAATCATCAGGCCTCTCCTGAGCACCTCTTGGATTACATGGGACTCTAAGGAGGGTCTCTTTAGCAATCCTCTCCTAGTCTTCGACTACCTTTTAGTCAACGAACTCGTGGATCTTGTCTCACTCCGTCAGACAGTGAGGATTAGCAACAACAACAGGCAACTCGCTCCCACACACAGAAGTAAGTGAAAGAATGATTCTTCAGACTCTCCAGCAGCAGTTAAATACCTTAAGTATGTTTACTGTGGTAAATTGGACATTTTATAAGATGGTTATTTTGTAGAGTCATAATTATTCAGATATAACTTGCATTGGTCAATTTTGAAAATTTATTAGATGTGTTCAATAATTTGTATATTCCGCAATCTAAATTTTTCCTTTTCGTATATTTTGCATATTTTTCTAAATTGAAAAATTAATAATGACTTTCATATGGCCTTAAAAGTTGCCGCAGCTTGTATTGAATGATATGATTAATTATTCCTAGATACTTCCTAGAAAATTTTTATATTTTGTTTATTAAATAAAGTAATCTGAACCACTTTTCATTCGTGTGTATTGAAATTTTATAATTATGTATACTTTTATACTGTCAACTTTGAAAATTTATTAGATGTGTTCAATAATTATTAGATGTGCTTCAATAATATTTTGTTTATTAAATAAAGTAATCTGAACCACTTTACATTCGTGTGTATTGAAATTTTATAATTTATATTTATTAGATGTGTTTAACAATTTGTACATTTTTCATTCGTGTGTATTGAAATTTTAAAATTATTATTTATTAGATGTGTTCAATAATTTGTACATTCCGCAATCTAAATTTTTCCTTTTCGTATATTTTGCATATTTTTCTAAATTGAAAAATTAATAATGACTTTCATATGGCCTTAAAAGTTGCCGCAGCTTGTATTGAATGATATGATTAATTATTCCTAGATACTTCCTAGAAATTTTTTATATTTTGTTTATTTAATAAAGTAATCTGAACCACTTTTCATTCGTGTGTATTGAAATTTTATAATTATGTATACTTTTATACTGTCAACTTTGAAAATTTATTAGATGTGTTCAATAATTATTAGATGTGCTTCAATAATATTTTGTTTATTAAATAAAGTAATCTGAACCACTTTACATTCGTGTGTATTGAAATTTTATAATTTATATTTATTAGATGTGTTTAATAATTTGTACATTTTTCATTCGTGTGTATTGAAATTTTAAAATTATTATTTATTAGATGTGTTCAATAATTTGTACATTCCGCAATCTAAATTTTTCCTTTTCGTATATTTTGCATATTTTTCTAAATTGAAAAATTAATAATGACTTTCATATGGCCTTAAAAGTTGCCGCAGCTTGTATTGAATGATATGATTAATTATTCCTAGATACTTCCTAGAAAATTTTTAATATTTTGTTTATTAAATAAAGTAATCTGAACCACTTTTCATTCGTGAGTATTGAAATTTTATAATTATGTATACTTATATTATGTGTATTGAAATAAAATTATATTTTTATCAAATTTAATTTTTTTTACTTAATACTTAATACACAGTGTCATAAAATACATTTAAATCCTGTCGCGTTAAAAAATATTTTGAAAGTTAGTAAATTATTGCATTTTTTTAATGTTTTAATCAAATTGAAAGTCTAGGTAATCATAGTATAGATAACCAAATAAATTTATTATTATAGTTTGATATAAGAAAAGACTGATAGCTATTAATAAATTATTTTGTGTGACATGCTCATTTTGTGATATATTTTTTACCTTTCTATTTATGTTGAAGGATTACCTTATTGCTTCGGAAATTTTTTTCGCTTTAATTTATAATGGGACATAGAATATTTTGCTGTGATACAGAATCGTACTTTAATTTTTATGATTTTCATCCATTGAATATGGTCATTATTACTAACAAAACCTTTAGCAGAACACAAATGCCTCCTTGATATTGTAAACTGTTTAATACTAAAATTAATCATATATTTTGTGGCAGAAGCTTTTCCATATACAATTGTAAACTACTTTTAATATGTAAAGTTTCTTAATATTTTGCAAAAGCAAACCGTTCACTTACATTTGTAAACCTTTTTTGTCACTGGAAGTTTTTGTATTAGAAAAACTTCGCTTATAGCGGTAAACTGTTTCTTATACAGAAAAATTTCTGTGTATTTTATATGAAATTTATTACAGAAAGTTTCCGTGTACTTTACGGGAGAAATTGTATTTGATATGGAATTGACCTTATTCAACACAGAAATTCTGTTTATTTTACAGGTGGAAATTGCATTTTGTATGGAATCACCGTACTTAATACGGGAAATTTTAATTTATTTTACGGGAGTAAATTATTTTGCATGAAATTACCGTATTTAATACGGAAAGTTTACGTTTATTTTACGGGGATCAATGTTAGCAACCAGTCAATAACCGTTTTTAATACGAAAAGCCTCCGTTTATTTTACGGGAGAAAACTGTATTTTGTACGGAATGACCGTAATTATTACTGAAAGTTTCCGTTCATTTTACGGGGAAATACTGTTGCAATCAGTCAAAAACCGTACTTAATACGGAATGTTTCCGTATTTTTTACGGTTTTAAACTGGCGACCCAGCTGCCAGTTTAAAACCGTAAATTTGACGGGATTTTTTTTGCAGTGTACGATTCCGTATAGTGATTATATTAATACAATTTATACTTGCCGTAACTAGTAACAATTTAGCGTTTAGTAGTCTAAGTAAACTAGCACTAAATTCAAGGTGGTACCTTCTCACGGGGGGCTTAGCCACTCACGGTTAATTCTTTTACGTCAAGCTGTTCAGGGTACATATGGGAAGTGAGGCTAGTAAAATACGCTGACCTGAGGGTTGGACTAAAAGATGACAAGAAAGGGATGAAACTCTGGTTAAGTGACTTCTCGATTGATCTAGCGTGTTGAGGTCAGCTAATTTCTCCAGGCTGGTGAGGGATACTTCCAGTACGATGTTCTTAGATGATGGTTTCCCAAACCTTCTCTCCCTTGTCAACCACTGTTAATCAGTAAATAATATTCTTGATTGTCATTGATCTCAGTCACTTTCTTAATATATATGGATTTTACTGCTTATTATGGATTTCAACGTATAACTTGCGTTAACGTTTCGAGTAGTTTTTGTTTGTCATTGATATCTACTGAATAAATGTGTTTTCTGAGAAATGAACTTGAATTTGATGTTAGTTTACTTAGACTACTAAACGCTAAATTGTTATACACTATCTGGCCAAAAGTATCTGGACACCCAGTGGTATGGACTTAGAGCGTTCTCAGGCACATATTAATATGATGTTGGTCCCCCTTTTGCATCGATGACAGCCTGCACACGTTTGGGAAGACTTTCCACCAATTTTTGATAGGTGACCATAGGAATTGCCTTCCAGGCGTCCATCACAGCTGAAGTGAGTGCTTGCATTAAAGATGGTCGATTTGGCTGGCTACGTAATCTACGCTCTAATTCGTCCCAAAGGTGTTCTATGGGATTTAGATCGGAGCTCTGAGAAGGCCAGTCCAGTTTTTGAAATCCCATTTCGTCCAACCACGTCTGTGCAAGCCTCGATGTGTGAATGGAGCAGTTATCCTGCTGGAAGAGAAATGGGCCTTTCCCGAAATATTGCCATAGAGTTGGGAGTGCAGCATTGTCCAGAATGTCCACATACATCTCAGAGTTCATGTTTCCAACCACAGGAACTAACGGACCCAGGCCAAACCACGAGAAACACCCCCACACCATTATGCTTCCACCACCAAACTTAACAGTAGGCACAATGCAGTCACTATAGAAACGTTCGCCGGACATCCACCAAACCCAGACGCGTTCATCCGACTGTCAGACTGTAAAACGAGATTCATCACTCCAAAGAACAGTTTTCCACATGTCCACAGTCCAATGACGGTGAGCTCTACACCATTGCAATCGATGCTTCGCATTCTGTGGAGTGATGTTCGGCTTGTGAGCGGCTGTACGACAATGGAATCCCAAGTCTTTTAACTCTCGACGGACAGTCCTGCTGCTAACACTAACGCCTGATTAACTTTGGAACTCCTGAGAAATGTCCACCAACAAGGACTTGCGATTTTGTTTCACTACCCTTTTCAGAGTTCTGCGGCTGCGTTCACCAAAGTGTTTTCGGCCTACCGGTTCGTTTTTCTGCCGTTTCACTGCCTCGACGTTTCCACTTCACCCACAAAAGTGGCATCCCACTATTCTGCCACGATCAAACTCACTAAGCTCCTTTGACTTACTCATTACCTCACAAACGCATAAATACAATCTGACAAACCACTACCAACACTTTTATAGCTTTCAATTACGTATCAAATTGCGTCACTCGCCAGAACCACTTTTTTAAGGGGTGTCCGGATACTTTTGGCCAGATAGTGTATGTTACGGCAAGTATAAATTGTACTAATCACTCTACGGAATCTCTTGACAAATGGCCTTCACGCCTTGAGTGACCCTACCAGGAGTATACACTCCCGACGTACTTCACCCATTCTGATGCTGCTGTCAGTCAAGTGGGATAAGAAACAACAAAATATTAACTTTTAATTAAAAAATTCATGTGTTGCAGCCAATACCTTACAGGAATATACAAAATTGACATTGATTTCTTGTATCATACTAAAGTTCATTCCTAAGTGCCAACTAAATGTACTTGAAGTCCATAGCGTGTGTTGAAGTTGCCTTTTTGTGACCGTGGCCTTTTTTCTTCAGAAATATCCAAGTGAGCAATACCCCGCGAGTAGAATCCGCTTCAGTCGCTGAATGGACTATCATGCTAATGATCTGTGCAAGTAGGTACCTTATGGACGCAGTCACTGCCATCAAGAAGTAAGCACATTTTTCGAAAAATATACTTGACAGATAATGGTTTTTAGTCTCTTATCCAGGGGGTGGTTTAGTCTTTTATCTCCAAAATAATGAACATATTTTTATTCTTTCATTTGGCGGGCAAAATTAAGTTCAAATCCTTCCAAGTAGTCACTCCAAAACGGAGGAAGAAAAATAGTTACTTACGCATTGCCTTGTCGACATTTTAGTTACAATAAAAACTTCACCAGCTATTAAATTTCTTTCTTGACAAATTAAATATTGTCATATATTAAGTGTTTGGCCATGATGTCTTTCCCAGTCAAAATAACTGTAAGGTCGACTAGATATTAGGTACTATTACTTCAATCATTGACGAACTTTTTCTTGACGATCGACTACGTGAACTGTTAGATTAATTATAGTTTAGATTTAATTACATGAATTTAAGAAAATTTTAAGTACATTTTTAATAATACTGTATAGATGAGGGATTTTCATAACATTTTTTAAGCACTCTCCAAAACACACAGTTTAATTTAACGACTCATGATGTATTTAGACATTCAGTGAGCAATAATATTTTATTTTTAATAAATAGTTTGTTCATATTTGCAAAATTTTTTTAACTGGAAATAAATTCAACAATTGGCGAAGATTTTGCTGCTACATAACAAACTCTCCTATACTAAACTTCAACTTAACTAGACATCACTTAGACGGTAGATCGTGACAGTGCTCATAGGTATTTAATCCATTTTGGCGGCGTGAAAGCATAATGTTCGCCAAACCACAATCCTGTAGAGAACAAAAGGCTGTAAGGTTTGGCGAGAATTATGTCTTCACTCCGCCAAAATGGATTAAATACCTATGAGCACTGTCACGATCTACCGTCTAAGTGATGTCTAGTTAAGTTGAAGTTTAGTATAGCGCATACGATGACACTCATTACCACAATTTCTACAAGAGTTGGACTTTGATAGTTTTCCATTAAACACTTTAAATGTGTTTTGATAAAAAGATGGGCGACTGAAAAAGCCTTAATAAAAATAAAAATGGTTCAACATGTCTGGAATCCTCAAAACTATGGTGCAGACCATCTAGAACCATGAGGTGACGACGCTTTCAGTATTTTGTTGTAAAATTATACCATGAAACAAAACGGGATTTTTATAGTGTCTAAATTATGGTAACTTTATTCTAGGTGGTGGATTTAGATATAAAATCGTTCTATATCCATGACCTGACCGTGCGATTCGCAATGGAGGTGCAACATGAAGTTTTATACAGCAGCATATATAAAAGGTTTTACTAGAACGCAGATATTGGTAAAGATTTAATGTGATAAAGGAAGTATATTGACAGAAGGGTTGATAGGTTGAATTTTAGATTTTTTATTTTTGCGCAAGTGCAACACATGGTAAAAACTGTTCCCCAGAAGGATGGAATCAGAAGGAACCCATCGTAGCTTAGTTTTCGGCTGTCTACTAGTTTAAATAGTGATAGAAAATTTTATATATGTAATCAAGTGTCTTCTCAATTAAAGAGCTGTCGCAACCGCATGGTTTTTTCTTCTTCAAATAACCGGCATCTAGCAATGCTTTGCTGGTCTTTCAGGTGGAAAATCCATCATTTATTTAAGGAATCAGTCCAACAGGATCACTGCTAGATGAAGGGAAAAACACAGGAATGGGGGATGCAACTGCTCTATAGGGTAGTTCAAAACAGTTTACACTGTTTTAATATATTGTAGCCAGAATGGCCCCTGAGGCGTAAAAGTTATAATGATCATGAAACAGATATACAACTGCAATCCCCGGTTCGTGTTAGAGTCATCTTTATTTGACAACTTTTGGCGATGGGATGGTTCATTAATCACTGAGTGTTCTTTGTTTTTTGTCAGTGGCAATTGGGGTTACGGTTGGAGTCCGATGTGGCTGTGTGGAAAAGGACTTCAAGATTCTGTGGTTGGAATCGTCGGAATGGGAGGAATAGGTACGTACAGGAGTGTTTGTTTTATTCGAAAAAAATTAGCTGTACCATTACAATCCGTCTTCAAAATTACACTGATGAGTAACTTTATATTGGATACCGTATTCTTTTTTGATTATCATATCTAGACTAGTTTGTACAGTACGCAAGAAAAAAAAATCCGAATGATGGCTATATCTTGTATTCTAATTGATGAAACAACAAAAGTCAAGTTTCGTTGTCAATCGTGAAAGGTTCTTATTAATTGTATATAATTTTTTTTTTATCATGAGGGGTCATCTACATATTAAAACTAAACCAAACTTTTAAAAGTTCAATGGCAACCCCATAATATTATACTATTTTAGATTTAGAATCCAAACAAACGTCTAAATACCAAATTTCATAATTTTCCAATGAGTAGTTAGTAGCTTGCTTAAACGATGTAAAAACAATGATGCATTAATGTTAAAATTTGGTGTTTTTTTTTGGCCATAAATTCTTATATAGTTAATATTTCAAAGGATAATTAGTTTAAGGGCAAACGTAAATAACATGCAACTTTTCTATTAAACAGTTTTTTAATAATTAATTATTAATTAATAAAACAACTTTTAAAATTTTTTAAACAGAAACATTTTTTTTTTTTTTTTTGCTTCCATTAGAATTATCATGGTCGTAAACTCCGTCAGAATTTTTGTCATTCCATTTGGGCTCTTGGTTCTCGATATTTTAGCAAAAATGTAAAAAAGCTCACTTTAAGGGACCGCGTAATAGATTACGTCTTGAAGCATGCAAAACGTTCGTTTCTTCCCCGCGTTAAAGAATAAAGAAATTAGCCCTCAAGATCGTCCAAAACATTTTCGCTCATAAGTGACGTGTTTGTCAACATAATGAACTGAAATTCGGTAAGTTGGGTAAGCGGAGTATTCTAAATCGAATCAAAACATAAAAAATAGGGGTTCGTATTGAAATTTTTAAAGATACAGTTAAATTCGCTTAGTATACAGCCCCTAAGAAAAAATTTTGCCTTAGACATATAGAAATTCGTAAACAAAACATTTTGCTGCAAACCACAAGATTCTACGATAATTAGAACCGAAGATATAGCCATCGTTCGGATTTTTTTTTCTGCGTACTCTACCATCTTAAGTTCATACACCTAATGGCTTTGAGTGTATTGAGGGTCTTTTGGGCACTTCATTAAGAACTTTTCTTCATGGAAAAAGTAGATGCGCCGATAAGCCCTTTGTGATGTTATTAGGTCTCGAATTCCCATTTCACATTTCTTGATTATTAAGTTAAAAGTTGCAGCTTTCGACAGCCTATTTTCTGAAGTACTTACAGGTTAATCCTGTTTACCCTTCTGCCTATTGTTAGTTTTAATTGGATATAGTGGAATAGACTTCACGCTCTAGGATAAACTTTAAACTCTGAAAGCTCAATATCAATGTTTCCTTGCATTCTACATGAAACGGAATTTGAAGAATTGAGAGTGTCCTATTAAACTAATATAGTATTAAAAAAAAAAAAACTAAGATTTATTGCATGAGGTATAAATTCATTTATTACCAAATCGTACTGACGTCGATAAAAGTTTGTTGGAGGAAACTATTATTTGGTCACATAGCGATGTAGTTTTGTCTCAATCTATAATAAAATTTAGAAGGTTCATAAAAACTTCTCCGAACAGTAAAATCGCTATCAAGCTTCAACAAAGGATTCGGACTTTGGTACTTGCAACTTCGGATACAGCGATAATACAGGCACAACATAAGTAAACAAAAGCTCATATACTTTCTAAGCAGCAGTCAAAACTCAACTGATCTCCCTCGATTCCCTCTTTTTATAGCCTCGCAGCAGAAATTTGTAGCAAAATGCAGTCAACTAATCATATGATGGAAACACCTCGAAATGTCCCGATTGATTTAGATGTTGCCATCTTTTCTCTAACTTGCATTATTATTGTTACCAAATAAAACAGGACTTTTAAAGAAATACGTCTCTATTTCTCTATACACAGAATAATTTGTGTAAAAGCATCCAGTCGGAAAATATCATTAAGGAAAAAGAATATGTAAAGCATATAAAGGTTGTTGGAAAACGCGTTTATTATTCTGTGTTTCTAGTAATTAAATTTTTGAGATGAATACAGTAGACAATCATTTTTCTTTTGTTTATAAGACACTAGCTGAATACCCGTAGTGTTTACGAAATTTTACCGTGTGTATTTATTTCAATTAAAAGACATTCATGTATTCTACACTTCGGATTTTTGATCCGGTTTCGACTCCTGAAAATTGGTTGGTTTATGCCAAAGGTGGCGGGTTCGAATCACGGGTTAGACATGGATGTTCGTTGTGGTTCGGAATCCACTGGCTGGGACCTACTTAAGTTGTAGGTCCCAGCCTGATTAGCCGTTATTGTGCAAAAGTATAGGTCGTTGAGCGCACAAACAAACCAAAGAAAATTGGTTCAACAAAATCAGAATACCTTACTTTATCATGGTTGCTTTGTTTGTTTGGTTTTATTTGTTTGTACGCTCAACGACCTATTTTTGTACAGAATAACGGCTAATAAGAATTTGGCACTGAGCTAAAGAAAACACTGGAGTGATGATCTTGGCTTCTTTTACAAGTGAGCTTGCGAGCCACGCTCATTTATACAGTAAGCCTTAAGCTTAGCGTCCACTATCAATGAGCAGAGCAAAGCGGAGTGGATTAGAGCCAATAACAAGGCTGTCAACGTCTACTGTAGCGCGAGCCTCGTGCTACAATGGACGTTGACAGCTTTGTAATTGGCTCTAATCTAATCCACTCCGCTCTGCTCTGCTCATCGATAGTGGACGCCAAGCTTTAAAAGTGTAGCACGTGCTAGACTTTTAAGGCAAAACATTGCATTTGTCTATTCAAATTATTCGTGGCGGGCTTTGTTGCTAATCAAATACTCTGCGTATTTTCTGCAAAATAGTGACGTATTTCTTTTAAAGTTCTATTTTATCTTATTTTATTTATTAACAGCGATAATACAGCTTAGAAAAAGCTTGTTTACATTTATACAAATCGGGAAATGCCAAGGTTTGAGTGTTTCCGTATAGTGATCTTCAAAAACAAAAGTGGATTTTTTTAGAAATGTTTCGTACGTTAATATAAATAATTTTGCGGCGTGAAATCTTCAATTAGTCGGAGTCTTCAATTTCGCGCAATTCGAAATGTATCCAGCGAAACTTGTGTTAAAGCCATAGTGCAAGTCCTATTGTTCTACCAGTAAGTACATCTGCTTTATTCATACTTTTGTTATTGAAGAAGCATAAATTTATCTTTTAATATATTAAGAGATGGTATATTTTATAAGCTACTGAAAATGAAATTGTAATTCCAGTTATGATATGCTCAAATAGAAACTGAATATTGCTTCTGACACAAATTGTATTAAAATATTTAGAATATTGCTTCTGACACAAATTGTATTAAAATATTTAGTAAAATTAATATCAATATCGAATGTCTGCAATAATTTGGTTAGGATATGATTTCCATGCGATATAGCAATTTTTGTCGCATTCTGAACTTACTTCAATAACTGATCTACTAAGTATATTTTCCTCTGATATATAAATTATTTTCTAGAGAAAGTATAAGGGATGTAATAACTGAGCATAAACAATGTCTATAGTGTGAAGTACTAGTTACCATAGCTAATTTTAATTAATTAGTATAGATAATTTAATTAGTGTAAAGGAAGGATTTTAATACTTAGAAATCTTATCATGCAGCTAATTTTAAAAGTGTTATGCTATTCAAATTCAATTAAAATCTTAAAGTAAAACTAATTCTTTGGATATTTTTATCAATTAATATTGCAATGAAATACATTTTCCATTTTAAGTATGTTTTATTACCCAGTTTAATAGACATCTCTCTATATTTAAAAAAGTATATAATAAATTTTAATAGTAATGTAATAATTTAATAATTTTAAATTTGGAATCTAAATGCATATATTCAAAATGAACAAGATGACATATAAATGGTTTTTAAGACATTCATCATTCATAAGGATACTCATTACTCAAAAAGTTCTGAAAAAAGAATATGTGAAAGTTCTGTACAAAAATCTTGCAGGTGTAGAATTAACAAAGCTTTTTATTTATTGTCTGTGCTTTAAGTTCATTAGTTTAAAGGTCTATTATATAGTTTTGTATGCAATACTTGAAAATAAATGGAAGGAAAACATTGACTATTAATTTCACCAATTGTCATTTTATGATTCGATAATTTATTCTAATGTTTTGACAACCAACATTGTTTTCAATTCCGTAATATGGTAGAAAAATTTATCACAAATTTTTTCTAATTTTAAAATTAAAGTCATTGTTAGCTTTAAAAATAATAATAATAATAATAATAATATTTCCAAAAGTTAAAACGCCCAAAAAAGGATTGAAAACTCTTGGATAACCTTAACACTTTAGGGGCATAGGTTCATTGGATTTAAATTTATTTGGTGCAAGGGCAACACTAACATTTAGATATAATATTTCAAAAAATAAAATAGATCCATGTTGCACAGAAATTTTATTGTGTATGTAGCTATTGCACTGTTTTGGTGTGGTTCTAAAAAAGCCTCAAAATGCAGTACTGTGCTTTAAAAAGGTGGGATATTTTTAATCCCACCGTGCTTCAAAGAGCTAAAATATGCATTTGAATTAAACTAACATACTTGCCCCGATTTCCCGAACATCCATAAAAGAATTTTTATCTTGTAAACATGGCAAATAAGTTAGGTCCCGTAACCTAAATTTCTATTTTGCTTGATTTGGTACATTTCCTTTCTCATATAAACAGTTTAATTTCCAATAAAAATAACACCTTAATATCCTGACTTTGGAAGCAAGAATTCTACTCCTATAAAAAATAATTTGTTTCTATATAAAAGTTTCTGATTGCAACTGAAGAGCCAAAACTTCACCCATAATTACCAATGCATGATGCTATGGGGAGGAACTACTTTTCTCCTTCGTATTCGCACACTCGCTAAAGGGTGCGATTCGGTTTCGGCAAGCTCAGTTAGCACTCCAGTTCCTTATATTCTTTAGCTCAGTGGAATTTGGTCCTACAGCTTAACGTGGTTTCCGAACCACAACGAACATCCATCTATGGTTGATATTTGCTGCAAATTTTATAATTGTGATTATACTGAAAGTGGGGCATTAAAATGTTCCTCGTATGGAATGTTTCGACTCCCTTTTCTACTTTTTAAAATTAGTTAATCGTTGTTGGAATAATTTATTTATCTGCGCTTTCCAATGGCTCCAATTTGGAGGGATACGGCTATATTGAAAATGGAACATTTGAATGCTCATCGTTTGGAACGCTTGTACTCATTTAGATCCCTTAAACAGGCACTGGCAACTCCTGAGGAATAATGACCAATCAAAGCACATCTTACAAAAAAATAAACTTGTTAGAACTTTGTGATTGGTTACATAGTTCTAACAAGTCATTTATGAGTTTCAATGACGTAGAATTCATACTACCCTAATAATTATACTACCATTTAAAAAAGCCGACCAAACGGTGTAGTGGTTAGCGTGCTAGCTTCTAGACCGCGAGGTTGCGGGTTCCGAGTCTCGTGTTTGGCATGGGTGTTTGTAAATGTATGTTGGCTTGTCTAATGACGAATGTTTCGGCGCATTATAGCCTTCGTGTTGCTGACGGCGCCAGATAATCTGAAAACAACCAACCAACCATTTAAAAAATATTTTACTGGACAGGTTTTTCCCCAGTCCCCCTTTTTTTCTTCCTTTGTACAAAATCAGCATTGATAAATGGTATACCAATTTAAAGAATTAAGACTATCTCTTCTGACGCATATACTTATTTACACTTGCTCATTGTGTAATTTGTTTGAAAAACGAAGTTGTCTAAAAATGTTGGGAAGTTGTGGTAGTATACATGAGATGACAGCATCAAAAACACTTTGCTCTAAGCAATCTTTAGTGAGTAGGCGTTGTAGTTTCCATTTCTTCGTCGATACTGATTGTGCTAACCAAACATTATTTCTATGTAAGGGAATTTACAGGAAAATAATGCAAAGACGTGATCAAATGAGGCTTGGGTTTAAACTCTAGCCTACATTTTTAACCCTTTGCCCTCGATCGGCGCCTCTCAGGCGCTACATGATTGGATGCGGCGACTCAAGAGGACCGTTAGGTTTGATGCGGAAATACGCTGCAAGGCCCAATGACTGTGTTTAGTTTCTTTGAAGCAGATCCGTAACCGCGAACTGAACCAAAAATGCCGCAAACCGTCTCGAGTTGCTGGTTCCTCCCCGCGAAAAAGGCTTCGAGTGCAAAGGGTTAATAAATTAGGGTAAAAATGATATACATCACAGCCCAATATGTATTACAACTTAATAAAACAGTATTTAAAAAAACAAGCAAATATTTTCCACGTATCGTATGAGTTTTAATTTTTCAATGTGTCAATGTGTGTATATAAAAGTGACAAAAAGTTACATATCCATCTCTAATATCTAGAAAGGTTAAGATCACAGTTTTCTAATTATTGCGATACGGTCATGTACTAAACGGCAGCTGGTTAACCAATACAATGTTTATACCTCAATCAATTAAGTCATTACTATCAAAACTGCCAAACAAAGTAGTTTAAAGGTTTTCAAAATTTATATATATCCCTGATTTAAATGAAATGCGTGAGTTAAGTCAGTGAAGTTTCTCTTACAGGTCAAATGGTTGTGACAAGACTGCTGCCTTTTGGAGTTAAGAAAATTTTATACTTCGATATTCGAAACCCTGTAAAATCAGGTGAGTTAAAATATTGTTATGAATTTTCTCAGAGAAAATGACGTCACAGTTTTTACAAAACAAAAGCTATACATTATTCTTCGTTCAAAGGTTCACAACACTTCTTTAAGGGGGTATAGTAATGAAATTTCTTCAAAAATCCCAATTTTTTTTTCCGATTTTAAAAAATAGTTCATACATTCCTGAAGAGAATGATGTTTTTATCTTATTCCTCCGGTGATTAGAACGCCACAAAATTACCTGTGATTTAAACATCACTAATAGGCGTAACACCTTGAAGCGTCTGCTTAAAGCGCGTTTTTCGAGCACTAGTATTTTTCACAGATGTTGTATATTCAAATCGATATATCTCCAGAACCATTAACAATTGGCTATTCAAATTTTTGGAGCATTTAATTTATATAGTTTTAAATATTTTGTCTTCGCAGAATTTTATTTTTTAATTCTGTTTTAAAATATAATTTTTAGCGTAAAAGATAACATAAAAAAATTTCAATATTTTAACTTTGAGAATTTTGTTAATTTTTTTTAGTTCACCTATCAACATTTTGTGAAGGCAAAATTTTCTTTATATAATTATGTATTACAGAAAGCTTTCACTTTGAAATTTTTTTTATTTTTTCTTGACTTATATCAAAATACGCAAACATCAATTATTATGGATTTTTCTTGGTTTTTAAATTTTTTTTAAATAACAAAACACAATATTTAAAAAAACATTTTCTCAAAGATATATAAAGAGTATCTCATACAAAAAAAAAAATGTCGTAAAAATGTACATAAATAAAGTTTTTTTTTTTATTTTCGGTACCGCACCCCCTTAAACAACAGTGAACGCGTTTATCAAGCTTTAACAACCGCTTCAGTGCATGTAACTTCTCAAGCACACCGATAATTCAGGCACAGAAAAATTAAACAAGCGCTTAGCTCTTTTCAAAACAACGCTCAAAATCCATTTAAACACATTTGGCGAATCGGTGACGATTTTATACTTCCTGGCGGCGTTTTTATACTAGCCGGTAAAGTTTTCCGAGAAATCAAGAGCAAACAATTTTGCAATAAGAACACTCAGAACGGTCGCGAGACCACATTTTCCTTCATTATCACTGCTGACAAAAGAACTTAATAAAAAAATAGAACTTTGAAAAGAAAAGAGAAACACCATTCATAACTATTTAAAGGAAAATGTGGTAACAATATATTATCGGGTAAATAATTATGAGTGCTACCATAGGGTTAAAATAGACAAACTTACTTAATAATAAAACTGAAGTACTATTTTTAAGAACCTTTTTTATATATACGTTTTACTTGAACCTACATTTTAATATGAGATAGTTTGCTGCGTTCTAAAGGCCCTCTCGCTTCGCGAAACGCTTCCTACCTTCTTTGAGCTTTGAAAAGAGATTTCTTTGTATATTTCGCAGAAATGTGCACATTTAACGCCATCTGTCAACCCAGATTTCAATAAACAATTAAACATCACAGAAAAGCCAAAATGAAACCATGAATGGGGAAAGAGCGGGTTGCACAGTTAAATAGACGGAAACTAGTACATTCCTCGCGAAAATCGTGGGATGCGTAGCTAGAGAGTTAAAATTCGACGTTTTAAAACGACGTGCATCATCATCGTCATCTTTATCAACATAATGTACTTGACAGATCTATAAACACCGCTTTCGATAGGAATACTGCCGACCAAACGGTATAGTGGTTAGCGTGCTAGTTTCTAGACCGCGAGGTTGCGGGTTCGAGTCCCGTGTTAGGCTGGTTGGTTGGTTGTATTCAGATTATCTGGCGCCGTCAGCAACACGAGGGCTATAATGCGAGGAAACATTCGTCATTTGACAAGCCAACATACATTTACAAACACCCATGCCTAACACGGGACTCGGAACCAGCAACCTCGCGGTCTAGAAGCTAGCACGCTAACCACTATACCGTTTGGTCGGCCCCGTGTTAGGCATGGGTGTTTGTAAATTTATGTTGGCTTGTCAAATGACGAATGTTTCCTCGCATTATAGCCCTCGTGTTGCTGACGGCGCCAGATAATCTGAAAACAACCAACCTATCGATAGAAATACCATGGTAACCCAACTCATGCATTTGTGGTACTCAAATTAAATAGACTGAGAGGTAACTGCAAGTTTAGATACCTAATCGAGCATCATTCTGAATTTTTTTTTTTTTATAGAATGCTAGTAGACCATGAATCCACTGGTCTGCTGGGACAAAAAGGGCCGAAACTATTCAAAAATCGACTTTAAATGAGTATATCTAAATATGATTGCCAAATATGTCATAACTTGTCAAAAAATTAAATTTTTTTTTTTTTTTTTTTAATTTGTATAGTAACCCACCATTCTTTAATTTTCAATTAGGAAGGTTGAGGACAATTTTTCTTATCAGGAGCCATGATTTTTCCTCTATTAAAAGTGAGCAAAATTGAAAATAAATACGTCATCAGTGAAGTATTTTTTAAATCTACATTTTTCCTCATTGAAAATTAAAGAACAGCGGGCTACCACATAAATAATATAACCTTTGTTTTTAATATAAATATATTAAAAACAAAGGTTTTAATATAAATATGCATTGCCAATTTTTAAATTCATTAACACAGCGCCGATTCTGTTTACGGCTCGTGCTTGATGTTTGCATCTAATTTTAAGTAATAAAAATATTTCTATCAGCAAAATGTGCGGCAAACTACGTTTCAAAATTTATTTATTAAAAATGAAAGGTGAAATTATGCACTCACATCCCTTTTTTTTTCCCCCAATTTTATTATTTATTTATTTTTTTATTAAAAAATTTTGGCAACAGGAAAGAGTTTCTTCAATGGTCTGTTAAATACTATTTTAGTGCGATTGGATGACAGCAAGTTGGTTTATTAGTATTCCGTAAAAGTGACCTTTTAGTGACAGATACAGCCCCAAAAATTGATGGAATGCATTATCATTGACATCGAATCTATCTACCAAGTTTCAGAGACTGATTGGATGATGGCATGGAGGTCAATTAAGGCTTCTCAGATTTTCTCGCCATCGACACACTTAGCCAACCTCCCACACACAAAATCGAAGTTAATGTAAATGATTTAAAAAAAAGAATGCTCTCTTCATTTGGCAGGTTATGACATTTTGCAATCTGATTTAGTTCAACTCACTCAAAATCGATTTCTGAGCAGTTTCAGCCATTTTTGCCCCGGCAGACTAGTAGATTCATAATCTACTAGTAGTCGGAGAGGCGACTGCAATTTTTGGACCTCATCGAAAATCATTCTGAATTTTTTTATAGAAATTGGAGAAAAGTGAGTAGATTAGGAATCCACTGGTCTGCCGTGGTAAAAATGGCCGAAACTGATCCAAAATCGACTTGGAATGAGTTGAACTAAAATCCGATTGCCAAATATGTCATAACTTTCCAAAAATAGAACAAACTTATTCGTCTGGATTTCATTTTGATTTTCAATGAGAAAAAGCGCAAACGATTTCTGATCTTTGGCTCGGAAAACTTATATCTTTTAAAAGTAAGCCAAATTGGCGACATCAGTTACGTCATAAGTGACGTAATATTTTTTGCCAACTTGGCTCCCGTTTAATAGATGCAAGTAGACCACCGCCAGATATCTTAATCATCTGCAACCTTCTTAATTGAAAATTAAGAAGGGTTACCAAATAAAAAAAAATGCTCATTATTTGGCAAGTTATGGCGCATTTGGTAATCGGATTTTATTTCAACTCATTTCAAGTCAATTCTTGATCAGTTTTGGCCATTTTTGCCACGGCAGACCAGTGGATTCGTAATCTACTCACTTTTCTCCAATTTCTAAAAAAAATTCAGAATGATGTTCGATGGGGTCCAAAAATTGGAGTCGCCTCTCGGACTATAGCATTGCTTTACATTCTATATAAAAAAAAAAATCCAAAATGATGTTCGATGGGGTATCTATACCTGCAGTCACTAAAAGAACTTATCCCAAATGATGATAAACACCACTATACTATTTAAAACCACATTTCTTCGAAGTAGGGGGGTAGGGGTATCCGACTGTATACATTATACGATAAAAATTCTTGAATTGATGATTCTCATTTTTTCTAAGTATGATATATATTTTTTCATTTCCCATTGAAGCAACTCCAAATCCTTTGTGCCGACCAAACGGTATAGTGGTTAACGTGCTAGCCTCTAGACCGGGAGGTTGCGGGTTCCGAGTCCCGTGTTAGGCATGGTTGTTTGTAAATGTATGTTGGCTTGCCTAATGACGAATGTTTCGGCGCATTATAGCCCTCGTGTTGCTGACGGCGCCAGATAATCTGAAAACAACCAACCAAATCCTTTGTTCAATATGATATCATTTCCTTTTTTTTTTTAGCGGATGACATGGGCTGCATATTCGCTGAGTTCGAAGAGCTTCTGGAGAATTCAGACTTCGTTTTATCGCTGGTCATTCAGTCGGAAAAGACGGAGAACATGTTCAACGCGGAAGCATTCGGACGCATGAAACGGACCGCCATCTTCGTCAACACCAGCATGTGAGTAAAAAAAAAACGGATTCGTACTATTCTGAATTCTAAATTTCTATCGGATTAGGAATAACCTCTTGGTAACATGTTTCGATTTCAATATCAAAAACTACCATACCGTGAAGAAAGAGTTGCGCAGTTCTACTACTGAATGTTCTACCGTCCTACTAAAGTCTCTTTTAGATATTGTTTCGCCTTTTTTGGAAAGTGCGATTAAGATGAGTCATTTCAAATGATCGCATTTATAAAATACCCAAGACACTTTTAAATGCGATAATTGCAGTCCTCGTACGGTGTATGAATCTGCCGCGCTTCTGTTGACCACGATAAAAAAAAGTGTCTTAAAATAGTGTTTTAGCTCCATACTGTTAATCGAGAAAACTTTCTTTCTCAACGTTACCAGCTTATATTTACCACAAAGAGTTCATATATTACGTTATAGAGTAGAAATCACGTGATTTTTTATCTATCTATCTATCTATCTATCTATCTATCTATCTATCTATCTATCTATAAGGTGACATGACATATATAAAGGTGACATCTTTGTTCATTGCGGGGTAGTATCTCATATCGTATCCTTATAGACTAATACACACTAAACTTTAAATACAATTCCCAAGGATAATCGAAAAGATGTCTCCTTTTCTGATAAATAGCCTTCCTATCTGATAAGTATATGTCTGAATAAGTAAGACCCTGTACATGAGATTCACGAGATTGAGGTATCCCGTGATTCTCATGAACAGAAATCAAATACCTCTAATTTAGAAATACAGCTATACTTAACCGAAAGTTAAAAATTATACGAAAAATACAAAATTACATAACAGGACTCACACAGTTTTAGAAAGAAAGAAAGAAAGGAAAAGTGCATTTCCACGTGGACTTCCTTAGTAGCACTGAGAATATCTGTCAAGTAGTTCAGTTCCAACCACAGCGTTGGTTGTTGAGGTACAGTACCCCCCCCCCCCCAAAAAAAAATCAGAACGATGGCTATATCTCCGGTTCTAATTATCGTAGAATCTTACGGTTTGCACCAAAATGTTTTGCTTACGATTTTCTATATATCTGATGCAATTTTTTCTTCTTAAGGGACCGTTTAAAGTAAAAGTAACGCTATCTTCGAAAATTTCAATACGAACCCCTATTTTTTATCATTTCATTCGATTTAGAATACATCATTTACCCAATACACGAAATTTCAGTGCAATATGTTGAAAAACGCGTCACTTGTGAGCGAAAATGTTTCGACTATTTTTTGACCAATCTTCAGGGAGAATTTCCATAAAACGAAAGGTATTTTTAAGGTTCTTCTTCACAGCGGGAGAAATAGAACGGTCAATGTGGCGCGTTTCACGAAGATTAAAAAATACAAGTATTAGTCTAAAATTGCATAGAAACTACTTGGATTTATAGTGTCATGTTTAAGATTAATACAAAAATAGCAAGTAAACGCAAAAGTAACATAATTTATTTACAACATTAAAGATGTGCATTCTTCACACGAAATAAATAAAATATCGAAAACTGTAATTGCAGAAGTATAACGTATACTACTGATAATTAGAAAATTAATAAATATAAAATGTAGGCATTAGTAAACAGTATTCATCAAAGCGTGATTATTTTGCAGAAACATTTCACTGTAAACACAAATGTAACTTGATCGTTGAAATTATTTATAAAATAAAAAAATCACATGATTCAGTAAAATTTTTAAAGGATAACTTATTAAAATTGCTTAAAAAATGTTGTTTTAAATAAATGTAATTTAAGAAAGGATTTTTTTTTAAAGAACACTGTTGAAAACCACACAAAACATATGTTTCACGATTCCAAACATGTTAGACAGATTAAAAAATATATATATATATAAAAAATAAAACTGCTTTGCTTGTATAAAATAATATTTCTTTTTGTAGTTTCAAGAAATTCTGTTCCGATTCACCCCATTTTACGATAATTGAACGCTGTGCAATTTTCCACACCTCTAGTTTACCTTGAATTAATCTGTGATAGTTTTCCAAAAGTCATTTACTATACGGTCACTTAAAGTGAGCGTTTTTTACATTTTCGCTAAAAAATTGAGAACTAAAAGTCAAAATGGAAAGAAAAGAAATGTGTGGGGGTTACCATGGCAAATCTAATGAAAGCAAAAAAAATACATGTTTCAATTCAAATTTTTTTTTATTGTTTTATTAATTAATAATTAATTCCTAGAAAAGAAATGGATGCAAAAGTTGATTGCTATTTATGTTTGGCAATTTACAAACTATCTTTTGAAAAAAAAAAAAATTACTGAAATATATTAATTATTTAAGTATTTATGGCCAAAAAACCAACTTTTTTATTTAACATTAATTTATCATTTTCTTTTTATTATTTAAATTACAAACCATTCATTAGAAAAATATGAATTTTTGTATTTCGACATTTTTTTGGATGCTGAATCCAAATATGGGATAATATTTTGAGGTTGCTATTGAACTTTTTAAAGTTTGGTTCTGTTTTAATATGTAGATGACTCCTCATGACAAAGAAAACTACATACAATTATTAAAAACCTTCCACGATTTACAACGGTACCTTTTGTTTGTTATTTCAACAATTAGAGCACAAGATATAGCCATCGTTCTGATTTTTTTTTCTTTCTTTTTGTGTGGATACTGTACAAACGTCTTGAACACCACTGATGGATGTTCCTTGAGAGACATTTTTTTTTTTGACGTACCCCAAATGAAAAAAAATCCAGTGTAGTGACATCTAGAGGCGTGGCCAGATTAGGGACATTTGATTCAGACGTCCTGTATTTATTAATCTAGTGAAATATATGTTACCATAACAGCGTCTTTACTTGCTCATAAATGAATCTGATGCACATGATATTACTTGGTAACTGTCTGACATCACTATCGAGGATTTTTGTTTTAGGCATTCGTAGTGGTAATTCTTTCAGAAAACAATACTCTTATTCGAATTGTGTCTTTCAAAACGGCATTGGTAGCTTTTAACCCTTTGAGTACTGAATTATTTGAAGATTTTTATGCCCATGGGACGGATTTGTATGTACGGATGACGAGTCAGACTCGTCCACCGTAACTTCGCCCAAGTAAGCAGATGACGAGTCTCACTCGGCAAATGTATCCAAAGGGTTAATTATGATTGCAAGGCTGATCTCCATAGTAACCTCTCTTTTTTTTAAATTTAAAATCCAATATCAAATAACGTTGAGCACAGATCTTGCGTAAACTATTACTACAAAATTTCAATAAAGCCGCCGCCGTGTCAATCAACCCTAACAGCAATTAACCAAAGTCCTGATACATGCGGTGCATGGTACTGCCGTGTATATGTAGGTAGATATTAAAACTTTCGCACATCAATGAATTCGCTGTTCATGTGCAACATAAGTGATGTCTTCCTTTAGAGGCAGCGTAGTGAACCATGCTGACCTGTACACCGCTCTCAAGGAGAAATTGATTCGTGGGGCCGCAATTGACGTCACAGAACCCGAACCCCTGCCCAAAGACCACCAACTGCTGAAACTGGATAACTTAAGTGAGTCGCTTTAAACTGGTTTGCATTCCATTTAATGAAAGTTGGAATTAATTTGCATTTGAAAAAAATGAACGTTTTTATATAGCTGAAAATCTGTGATCTTTATACTGCAATTTCTGGATAGCGCATATTGACTTGAAGCCTAAAGAAGGCTTAAGAATCACCATACAGATCTCCATTAGCAACTCCCATTACCTCCGAACTAGTTAAAATCTATTCGTAAGCATGGCCAATCTTTTATGCTGAATTATTGGAGGATAATATCATTTGGCTTCATTTGCTTGCTTACAAACCATACCACTATATACTACTTATTAGCTACTCGGAGGTTGTAGTTAAGAGATCAATACAAAAAGTGCATCTTCTTGGCTTCATCTGCTTGCTTATTAGCCGCTAATAAGCTACTTATAAGCTATTCAGATTTTTTACATCTATATATTTAATAGGCAATACGTTTTTTGGGGTTAGTCCGTCCGCCTAAACTACTCAACCAATTTCAATGATCAAGGTGTCATTTTAAAGGAAATAAGCTGTAGATTTGCCAAAACGTGCCAAAATAATTTATTAGCACTTTATTAATTAGTTAAATTTCAATATTTTTCATCATTAAGCTACTACAATGCCTCAATGATTTTGAATATAAGAATGGCAACATCCTTAAGTAAACAAATCCGCTGCTCGGGGTTTCAACCAACCAACCAACCGTTGCTAATTTTAAAGCTATCCTTACGTATGTAAACAACAAACCCGTTGCTAATTTTAAAGCTATCCTTACGTATGTAAACAACAAACCCGTTGCTAATTTTAAAGCTCTTTTTAAACTCTTCGTTTCAAAGTTGATTTTTTCTGTTTTTCTGAAGCACTTTTGTATTAGAGTAATTATTATTTTGAAGTATTTCTATCCAGAAAATGACTCGCGTTGGACGTCGTTCTCTAACGGGGCGACTTATCAGAATAAATAAAAGATATTGGGACTTCAATGTAAGGGCATAACTAATGAAGTTTTAAGTCAGAATGTTGGCGGATAGTATATTTAACTTTCTATTATGAAACTTGCAATTTGGGTGTTTTCTCTATTAGGCCTTACATTAAATTTATAAAAATTTGGTTACATTTTTTATGGCTGGCAAACCTATTCGAGCGGCAAAGCCCCCTAGTTGAGATTAATGCTGAAAGTATAATTGGAGAACTTCGAAAAGGCACGGGGTCACCAAAATAATTACACCAGGCCATTTCTGGACGATTTAACTCTTTGCACTGGAGAGGTGACTCTCACTCACCACATGATTTGGTGCCGCAACTCGAGAGGTGACTTTCGCTCACCGCTAGGTTGGGTGCGGAAATTCGGTATAAGGCAGGACGTTTGTGTTTAGTTTCTTTGAAGCGGATACTCAACTACGAACCAAACCAAAAATGCTGCGAAACGTCTCGAGTTGTTGGTTCCTCCAAGCGAAGGAGGCCTCGAGTGCGAAGGGTTAATAAGGTTGAATTGTATTGCATTGTCCAGTACACTTTGCACCTGCAACCACATCTTCATAAAAGCATTGGATCACCACTGTGGCACCAGGCCATGTCCAGACGGTAAAAAAAAACAATGAATTATATGCATGTGTGCTGTCACTGTACACCTTTGCTCACATCGCAGCAATAACGTTGATGTCGATAGCGGAGGGAACACGCAAACTGTGAGGAGGAATAATAGCCATACATCCTGTCGTCGGAAGAACTCAGTTACAGGATAATTCGTCTAAATAACAAACGTTAAACAAACAGAAGTTATTCTTTCCACTATTGGCCGACCAAACGGTATAGTGGTTAGCGTGCTAGCTTCTAGACCGCGAGGTTGCGGGTTTGAGTCCTGTGTTAGGCATGGGTGTTTGTAAATGTATGTTGGCTTGTCTAATGACGAAAGTTTCGGCGCATTATAGCCCTCGTGTTGCTGACGGCGCCAGATAATCTGAATACAACCAACCAAATCTTTCCACTATTGATCAGCTACTTTCTGTACACGTAAGATGGTTATAACAAATCATTGATCTAAGTAACACGCACTATTATTTTACTGTTTTGACGAGCTATCCTGTACACGCTTGCGCCATTTGAAAAACTAATCAACCAACTGCCTGTACACAAATCATAATAGTTCGTCGGTTTGAGTTACAAGTACCATAACTTTAGATTTGCTGCTCTATTTACAGCATTAACGATCGTTCGAGCTCTAGATTCGTTCTTTTTTTCAGTCATCACCCCCCACGTGGCCAGTGCCGACACAAACGTTCGAATTAAGATGGCAGAGCTTGCTGCAGACAACCTCCTTCTTGGCCTGAAAAGGGAGCGCTTAAAGACCCCTGTGCCAGCAGAAGAGGAAGAGTCTGAGGTTTGAATCAATCTTCCCGGGACACATATATTTCGGCATGCATTTTGTGAAATTGATTAATAATATAAAAGTTTCGTTTTGTTAATCGTATTGTCCAAGTTCAACAAAGGAGGATTCATTTAACTATATAAGCGAAATTAAGATTTAGATTTTATGAGAAGCTTTATTTGTATTTGAAATAAAGTATGCAAACACAATGTTTATTGATCTATACCCTAAAAAAATATTCCATAAAAACAAGGTTTTTAATGTAAATCGTGTATATGCATTGCTGATTTTATGTGCTATTGCAATTTATTTAGGTGATTTTGAGCCGAAATTGATTTTTCATAATGTTTGACCACGACGAACTGAGTATCAATTTTGTGACATGGATTGACTCTTTTTTTTTTTTTTATCCCCAAACTTAATAGAATATATTGCCACTAACAAGGAGTCTATTATTGAAGTTTTATATCGATTGGATGACCACAAGTGGGTTAATTAGTCCACCTTAGCCACAATATAAGCATATGTAAAAGTGAAATTTTAGTGACAGCCTCCAAAATGCGATAGAATGCATTATCATCGACAACGAATCTCTTCCTGCCAAGTTTCATATCGATTGGATGACGGCAAGGGTTGCTATTTAGCTCACCACCGATTTAATCAACACACATAAAATCGGAGTTATTATAAAGGATTTAAAAAAAAAACCAATTCAGTATGTGTAAAGCAATTCAGAAGAATAAATGTTTCATTTTCAACATTTACATCTCTACGAGTGTAAATATTTAAAACTACATTTGTGCGTGAAACTATTTGTCATTTATTGTTTTTGAGAGAAAAAGTTTATTATGTTGCTTACGTTTTTCAGATCGAAGAAAATTTAAATGTGTTTCTTATTTATTTATGATGCTACATGCGCTCTTTTTGTTATTTATTCTTTGCTGTAATTACATATACTGTAGTTATCTGCAAAGCATTCAAAAGAAGTTGTTTATATTAGAATTGTAATAAAAATAAAAGTTTTTGCACATAAGCTGCTACGGGAAATTTATTTTAAGATGCTTTAACAGAACCTCGAAGTGGGAGCAGTTATAAATTTTTAATGCAATTTTCTAATAGAAAACCCAAAGTCATTTCGCTTTAATTACCCTTTTGTAATTATTTTTAAAGCAATTTTTTTTTTAATATCACTTCTCTTTCTATATACATAAGTAATTGTTTCCTTATGTGTATGTGTTTGGTTTTTAGAAAACTACATTTTTTTTTTATTTCGACCTGGATGAAATTTTGCCCACTCGATCTGTTGCATACGTTGTTTAACTGTATTTGATATCATATTAAACGTAACTGTATCATATAAGTGAAAAGGAAAATACCCTGCAGTGCCCTAAACAGGGAGATTCCTAACATCTTTTTAGGCCCTTTAAATTTAAAACGGCGTCTCGTATAGCCAGCGAAGTAACGTATACCCATAGTAAATGTGGCTGCATTAAATGTTTTGAGACAGTTAATAGCGCCGCTGGCGGTGATTTATTAAAGTTACAAAAAATAAAAAAAATTAAAGAAAATAGACAAAAAGTCCAATTCGAAAAATGTTTATAATAATATGGAAGAAGGGGAAAAAAAAAAAAATACACCATAGGAAGAAAAAAAAATGTCAAAGTTATCTGTAAAATCGACAGAGATAGTCGTGGTTGAAATTATGAACTATTCACGACTTAAAAAAAGGGCTCGTATACCGAATTGAGAAACGTGTTCCGCTGTTTTATCATATAGCTGCATACCTCAAAATATTTAGCATAGTCACTTTACTAAAGGTATACGTTACTTCCCTGTAGAATAAGAGACAACATTTCAAATTTAAAGAGCTTAACCCTTTATATGGCCATTTTTTTTTTTCTAGTAATGTTTTGTTATAATATTTTTGGGATTGAGATTGATTAATAAAAAGAAATTAATATAGCTTATTACCTAAAATTATTATTATATTACTTGATTTTTACAATTTTTTTTTTTTTTTTTTGGCGAGGGTATGTCTCCCACCGCACATTTGGGAGCTATTCAAAGGTAGAACATCTTATGTTTTGCATTTCTGTTTACATGATATTTATGAAATATAGTTTTGTTGCTTTGATGGGTTCGAAAGACTTGAAGCCACAGCAGATCAAAACTTGCAGAAATTTATTCCGATATAACTCTTCGCAGATTCTTTTACGACTCCAGAACTTTCCGTTCTAATAGACTCAATACAGCTCTTTACTCAACGATGGAACACAAACAGCAGTTAAAAACTAGATATACAACTGCTGAAATCAACGCAAAAGACAATGCAATACAGTTCACTACACCGAAAGCTCGCTGAGAGACATTTAACTAACTCACTAACTCGACCTTTTATAGGAAAGCTAATCCTTCGCGAATCTTCTAGAGATAGACATTTGGAGAATTTTCCAGATCGCAGTCGAAAAGCCCTATACAGGTACATGGGGACCGAAAGTGTCACCAAATGGTCGCCAAGTTTGGCGACATTTGACAATTTCTCGCCAAATTTGACGTCCAAAATTGGTCGCCGAAACCGTCGCCAACTTGGCGAGATTGCCATTAACCATAATGTTAGATAGCCTTCTCCTTGTAAAACTCGTTTTCCAGCATTATCTCTGTAAAACTCGTTTTCGAGCATTAAGAGACGCATTGCAGGAAAGCAAAGTAAAGACAAACTCGTGCACTGCCTTATGCGAAATGTACATAAATTTTCCATTTTACGTAATTAATACTACGAAATATTTACAAATATACAGAAATTCGTAACAATTTGCAAGTACTAAAATTTACCAAAGGAATTCTTAATTAGATATATTTTGTTTTCAAAAATTTATACCTATCACTTTTCCAAGAAATTTCAGAATCGATACTTCCCACTGCCCTATAAAGGTTAAAAGAATATTGGGAATCGCTCTGTTTAAGTGAATAGAAACTTTCTCCGCCAGAATTCGCCTTATTAAACGTTGCCTACTTCATTAGCGGTTTCTTGTATGCATGATAGAACATGGCGAAGTCGACAGGATTTGAAACTACTCTGGGAAACCGTAATAGCTTTTGAGGATTACGTTGCACATCGACATACTGTAGTTGTCGAAAGATACGTATTCTACAATAGAAAGCTGAAAGCTTTGACGGAATTTAAACGAAGCTGCGAAACTTAGTATAGAATTGAGAGGTAGAAAGGTAATGCTCTGAGAGACAGGATTGTCCTCGGTATACTTAATAAGATATTACAACAAAGGATGTTGAGAGAGACGAATTTAAGTTTTTCAAAGGCATGTGTAAAGTGTTATGTGTAAAGTTATCAGCCTATTAATTGTCATAATGTCATCGCCTTTCAAACGCAATTCATAAATAAATCATGGAATGGTGTCCTGTTCAAGTATTTTGAGAGATTGACGTCAAAGTTTTTAAAAACCTCATTTGCTTCAAAATTGTTAAAAGGGAAGTTAAAGTAATTTTAAACTCAAATGATTTGAAGTAACTTTTAAAACATACTTAAACTATACTCATAAGTTTTAAAGTTAAACATAGTCTTACTATTAAAAATGGTTGTAATATTTAAGATTATTGGTAAATAAAAACAAATTAATAATTTGCAAATGTGCAATTTGGCAGAGTTATAAAAATGATTAGAAATTAATATATGGGTTTAAATCGATATAGTTTGCAAAACAAACATCGCGCAATTAATATTTGCTAGGAACAAACGAAAAACAGTCTTACTTCTTTGATTCTGACCAGAAGTGCTTTTAGTAACTCATTACAATGGCCAGAAATAACTGGGTCAAAATGGCCCAGTATTGGAGAACAAAACTGGGGTGCGGAACATCGTACAACTTCCAATTACACTATAATACTGACGTGGTTTGGTGTTATTTTCATCATTCGTGTACAAAATACGGTCAGTTTGGCGATATATATAACAATTATCGTCATAAATATACCTTTTAAAAAAAATTCACAATGGTTAATTTTGGTCATATATTTTTCGATAATTCTTACATCAAACTTTTATTCTTACAAAAAAAAAAACACACGAACCAATACTTTCATTACTCTATGTAAATACATGGGTAATTGAATGTAAAAAACTGAGAATTTTCAAATGACGTTTTTAGTCTTCCGTCGAACGCAATACGTTGGCCTCTGAGTTCGGGCAAGTGCATATGATGAGCCACATTCAAAAAACAAAATAAGCACATAATTAAATTATTTTATGTACCATTATGTATAAATGACCATCTTTAATATTTATTCACCATTAGAAGAAGCGGCTAAAAGAGGCCAAGTACTAAAGTTCCTTTTAAAAAAACCTAATATATTTTGCCCATACTACTATAATAAACCCCACCTTAACTTAACATCACTTAAACGGTAGATCTTCCCCGTGCACATAGGCAATTCATCCATTTTGGCAGCGTGAAGGCACGCTGGAAAACTCAGTCCAACAACCCTGTAGAGAACAAAAGGCTATACGGTTTGGCGATCATTATGCCTTCACGCCGCCAAAATGGATGAATTGCCTATGTGCACGGGGAAGATCTACTTTTCTAAGTGAAGTTAAGGTAGTATAGTTGACAGAATAAGGAGGAAAAATCTCCTGTGCCTGTCAATTCAAACGTCCCCGACGGAAAGTTAAAATGGTGTTCATTGGAATATTATATAACTTTAAAGAACCATAACTCTAAAGAAAATGCCAAGGCAGGTAAAGTAGCTCTTGTTCGACTTATAAAACGATTAAAATATACACGTTGTCGAGGAGAGAAATTTCTCCTCATCTTCTGTAAAAGTTGCTTTACCACTAATGCACATATGCTGCCAGGAAACAGTACAATCACTTGAAAAGGGAAAAGTAACTTTTTTGGATAGGCTCGTTCTATTTTTCTTAAACAAATTTCTTTTAAAAATCAGGAATTATTTTTTACTAATTTATAAGTTAACATATAACAGAAGGTAAAATTAGTTTTCTTCGCACAAAATGGAAGAAGATCACCGTCTTGTGCGAGAAAACGTATTTCGGAAAAAGAATGGTCGTGAACTTAGTTCGCAGTTTAAAATAAAGATGTAAGTGTTAACCATTAGTTAGTCGCGCAGTTGACAAATATTCCCCACAATCAATTTCTCAATAGATAGCCACCCATTATCAAAGCTTTCTTATTGTTTTAAGTTATTTTAAAAATATTTTTGAGTTTTTACTTTACTCTGTTAAAAAATGTGGCGTTTTTAATTCAAATACCCACTTACTTTGATATTTGGTCCCAAATTAATGGCATGCACGAAAATTTGTATTTGGGGGACATTTGTCCCCACGTGATTAATCTCGAGACAAAAGTTCACACACCTAATCAAGGGTTAACTGTCTCGATCAAGGTAAAAAAAAATTGAGCTGAAATAAAAAAATTAACACGAAACTTATCAGAGAGCGGTCAAATGACCGCTGTTGGTAGCTAAATCAAAATTGTTAAATTCCAGGTTTTCATTTTTCTTCCTAAAGCCCGAAAAAGTAAATATTGTTTAATTATTACATGATAATTATTTTGTGTTTTATTGCCTATGTAAAATTCTGTATTATTTAACTGGAATTTGTAACTAGTAAAGATTATAATGAATAGAAATAGGTATTTATAAAATGTCTGTAGGTTTAGTGTTAACAGTGTACTATAACATTAACTAACTGACTTCAAAAAGGGCAAAGGGTATCAAGTTGACTACAATCTGTTGCTCAGAGTGTAGTAGATAGATACATGGTTAATCAATGCAAAAATCAGAAATTAGTACTAGCGGCAACTTCACCTATGAAGCCCACTTCTTTTCAAACTTTAAATGAATGTTTTAAACTGTTTCAGGTATCGTAATTAGGTCTTCAACTAAGCGTAATAACCTATAACGATGTACTTTGTCACTTACGGCTATCGAAATACATCCTGTTCCACTAATTATCCCCTTTAGCTATAAATGTCCAATAATGGGCTTCAAGAGCAATATTCGATGCTGAAGTAATCAGTTTGTACAAATCAATTGAAATTATAACTGCTGAGAGAATGTTCTGGTAAATAACTTTCAAATGTCTACAGTTGTATTTCGGCCATAATTAGAAAAGTGTTAAATGTTCAGTTCAAGTTATTCCATTTCGATTATCGATAATCTCTAATGATAACCAACAAGATTGCTAACCTTGTGGTCATATTTTATACGAACTTATTGAATTTTGTCAAAAGAAGGGGGAAAAATCCAAACCATAAGTAGCCACTATTTTAATATAAGATATTCGGCTTAGTTCCAATCTACAGTTTACTGTGGGTCCTAAATCCAAGCCCATTTCAAAGTTTGTTTGTTTTATTTGAGTTTTATAAAACATCGATACATCAATACAATTGAACAACACCCGCATACATCTCTTTTTATACGAGCAGGTGCTTGTCCCATCGATATAGATACACAACTGGATAGACTGCTTAACTCTGGAAAAATGAAGCCGTTGCCAGATGCAATTGGGGGGATAAAAAATACGGATTTCCTAGGATTGAAAATAAAATTTTGGGGTTGTACACATCAGAAATGTCAATAGTAGACCTTAATTAATAATAATGTGCAAAAAAATATATACTCAAGCACTTTACAAGGTTTTTCGCATTCCCATCCGACTATAAAAGTGAACTGTGATTGGTTCATCATCCCACCAGCTTCGCAATGCCTGGCGCGTTTTTCTCTTTGCATTGACAATGGAGCAGTCTATCCAATTGTTTATCTATATCGATGGCTTGTCCACACAATGCCTTTCTTGCTCATGCCCAAACATTAAGTTGGACACTGAACCACACTTTTGACCAATTGAAAACAATACCCTTCGGCTTAAGGCCCATGGTAATAAATTTGTGTAATGCTCCACACGCCTAGTTTCAAATTAACTCTGCGGAACGCGCGCTCTGAGAGATCTCCCTACTTGCTGATTTACCGCCCAATTTTGCTTGCCTGTTGATTGGTTGTTTTCAGATTATCTGGCGCAGTCAGCAACACGAGGACTATAATGCACCGAAGCGTTCTTCATTAGACAAGCCAACATGCATTTACAAACACCCATGCCTAACACGGGACTCGCAACCTCGTGGTCTAGAAGCTAGCACGCTAACCACTATACCGTTTGGTCGGCTTTGCTTGCCTTAGAAATAAAGAAATGTTTGATACTTCCTCAGTTCAAATGTTTTGAATACCTTAACCAACAAATAAAAAATATTATGTTTCCCCTTGTAAAATACATGAAAGACCAAAGTGATTTCTTGATTGCGCGTACCCTAGGGTTAAATCTAGAAAATGCTGTGGTAAATTCCAAAACGGTTTAAATCCCCGAAGTTTAAAAAAAAAAAAGTAGCATAAAAAACACAAACGTCTTATATGACGTCAGTCTTATTAAATAAGTAGATAGAGTTCCGTCAATAATATTCTGTAAAAAACTAATTTAAAGTAATTAAAGATAGTTGTTATCCACAATTGATAACAGGGTGTAGAAACTAATAAATGATTCTCGTCCATACGTTGGAGCACAACAAACCTTGAAGACGATGTCAAAATATGAAGAAAATCTTTTATAGGAAAGAGGGAGGGGTCAACTATTTTCAAAACGGTGCAACGCCCTTGACTTTTTAAAGTGAGGTTTATCACCTTTTTTAAGAACGCTTATCATAAAGTTTACAGTTTAAAACTGAGTGAAAGGTATCAAAAATACCTTAAAAAAAGGTTTCAATCAACGTAATCAAAAAGTAAACAGACAGGATAACCCCGGGAAAATAATACTACGCTCCCTGGACCTGTCACGGAAATAACAATCCTGCAGGAAACGCAAACGAGCCTATATGTAAACAAACATGGCATATTTGCCTGAAGCGTGTGCCATGAATTGTTGACAAATCCGGGATTCCCAACAGAACTAGATGTGTGGAACGTTGCACAACTTTTACTTACACTGGTAACTGCATTTATATATGCCATGGATTGATGTAATTCACTGTTTTCATTTTTAAATGTTCATTCATTTACAAGAAAATGGTCACAGTGGCGAAATATTTTTGCGATGGTTATTACAATGGGAATGTTTAGAACACCTTAAAAGACATAATAGCGATTTTGATCAAAATCGTTTGAGCAGTTTTCTTACAATTGCTGAAAAAAAGCACAAAACTTTCAATATCAGCTGTCGTGGGCGCATGTGCAATTTTATCGGAAACTTTAATGACAGGTCCCATGGCCACCACTAACCTAAATACAAAAGTTTACCAACGTAGGTCAAATCCTTTTGGGAGTTATGCTGACCTTTGTAGATAATTTTCAACTTTTATGAACTCCGGTTGTTCCAAAACTTATAGAAATACCGAAAAAAAAAATCAATTTTTTGACGGGATACAATATTTTTATTACTCTATATTACACAATAGAGTAATTGAAAGTAAAATATAAAAATGCGTTATTTTTACTTTTAATTACTCATATATATATACATACATTCAGTAAAAAAAAAATCGATTTTTATCCCCCTTTCTCCACGTTTTGGAGCATTCTGATTTCAGAAACGTGATCTAGAAAAAATGTCTGTCTGTCTGTCTCCCGAACAAATTGACCTACGATGTTCAAATCTGGTATGAGGGTTAGTGGCGGCCATGGGACCTACCATTAAGGTTTTCGTCAAAATCGCACATGCGCATAAGGTAGCTGTTATTGGAAAAATCATGTTTTCAATGATTGCTAAAAAACGGCTCTAACGATTTTGATAAAAATCGGTGTGGTAATGCCTCTTAAGGTACTCTAAACATCCCCACCTCCAAAATTCCGTAAAAATGTTTTAAGGACGTAAAAAGTGGAAAAATGAATACCTTCAACACAGAGAGTTCTCTTTCTTTGAGCATACCTCCTCAACTATCATTTTTTCTTCTCCTCCCAGTTTCACTTATAATAAAGGATAATAAAAGGATTATCAAAAAGTATATCGCCAAAATAACTATTTTGTCGATTTTTTTTTTCCCCTTTTTTCTTTTTCTTTTTTTTCTTCGATTCATACAAGAATTATCGCAAAAAATACTGCCAAACTGGCCATTTATTCTGAATGAAAATATACAAACGGTAAATGGTACAAATCCACGTCAGTATTACAGTATAATTGAAAGTTGTGCGATGTTCCACACCCCTAGTTTCTTTATCTTTTAATACTAGCTGCATTGTGCGATGCTTTCGGCAAGTACACAGTAGTACCCAGATGAATATTGCATACATTATTTCAAGATCTTTCAAAACCTTTCAGAGTTTTTTTTTTTTTTTTTTCTTGTCTGTGATATATCGCTGTTAATTTTAATACTTGGTTGGACTTTCATTTCCTTCGCGAATTCTAAGTTGAGGTCAATAATTCCAACAAATGGTAGCAGCCGCCATTTTTTACTGGCATATTCCATTTTTGGCCTAATTTTGCCCTTACTTGGCCCTGACTTTTTTGTGTAAAAACACTTGATGCAGAATCCTCACATGAATTGGGAATATAAGAAAATATTTAATATTTTTACATCTTTGTCCCCCTATTCTAGACGGAACATATCTGTCCCCATTTCCAGACAGAACTGTAAATTCTACCGAACCATGCTATATATTGAATTAAAGGTCTGTCCAGAACAATTACAATAGAGTTTGAGTATTATCCACTTGTAACGCGTATACCTTAAAGTACAGATGCTGTTGTTGTTGTTTCTAATCTCCTTGTCTAGCCTCGACTAGACGAGATTATTCAATTGCAAGAAATCAAAAACAAATAAGGTAAGATCAAACAGGTCATCACGGGACATCCCCAGACACTTTAGGAAGTGTGTATGAGAGTCCTACTCAAACGAACATTTGGGCCGACCAAACGGTATAGTGGTTAGCATACTAGCTTCTAGACCGTGAGGTTGCGGGTTCGAGTCCCGTGTAAGGCATGTGTGTTTGTAAATGTATGTTGGCTTGTCAAATGATGAATGTTTCGGCGCATATTAGCCCTCGTGTTGCTGACGGCGCCAGATAATCTGAAAATCTAATTCAATGAGAATCTAATTTGGAACAATTGACAGATGCAACATAGTATATGCGATGTATCAATTCTTAGATTGCTTTGAGATTAGTAACCGTACCAATTTCAACCGAAAGACGATTGCTAGTTGGTCTAGTTGGTTTCTATCCGATTTTCTGTCGCCTTCAGAAATACGAGGGCTATAATGCGCCGAAACATTCGTCATTTGACAGCCAACATACATTTACAAACACCCATGCCTTACACGGGATTCGAACCCGCAACATCGAGTACGATAAACCAATATACGATATACGTACGATAGTATGATAACCACTATACCGTTTGGTCGGCACAAATTGATCTAGAAGAGTGATTTCAAACTAACTATGTGAAATTTGTACCTTGGCTCCTACATATATCTGAATGAAATCTGAGTACTTAGTTGGTTGGTTGTTTTCAGATTATCTGGCGCCGTCAGCAACACGAGGGCTATAATGAGCCGAAACATTCGTCATTAGACAAGCCAACATACATTTACAAACATCCATGCCTAATACGGGACTCGAACACGCAACCTCGCGGTCTAGAAGCTAGCACGCTAACCACTATACCGTTTGGTCGGCTTGAGTACTTAGAATCTAATCTTACTCCAAAAACTGTCCATAACTTGGTGACTAACTAACGTCAAGTAGACGATATTTATTTTTAATGAATTTCTCCAAACTTTGCAAGGTCAGATATTTTTACTAAATGCCACCAAATTTATACAGTCTTGCATCTTCGATTCCAAATAAACACATTTTCCACGAAGCTAATTTATTTTCCGGGGATTTGCTAGATAACCAATTTTTGTAGAATTCCTGTATCAGATGCATTCCGCAATGTGTGTGTGTTTTCAGCGCGTCGAATAGAACTCGCGTAGAGTTGTTGTTGGGTAGTTGCGTTTCGTTGTTTAATCCTCCTACTAATTGCTGCGAAGACAGAGGAGAAACCGTAGAAATCTTGCTGACAGATCGGCCACCTAAACAATGTTTCTATTTTACTTGTTTAGTAGGAGGGAAGGGGATTATTTCGGATCGTTGATTGTTTGGGAGGAGAAAGATAAAAGACAGACTCATTTCCCCCAACCTTTGCGTTGTCTCGTTTTCAAAGAAGCTGTTTTCCTCTTTTGCCGCTAAATCTTATCTATTATTTCTGGACGGTGCTCTTGCGGCGATTCACCTTTTCTTCATTTAGAGAAAGTCCCTATCCTCGCTGTGTTACAATCTTCTAGCCCAGTTCATTTAGAAAGTACTTTCTATAAAACCTTGACATTTGGTGAGTAGGTACGAAAAAGATCACTTAATGAAATGACATCAGTTAAAAACTTGAAAATAGCGGCTAATATACTTTATTTTATATTTAAAATCTTTACGCCAATGCATATTCAGTGGCTCCACCTGGTTTTGTCTTTTTTTTTTTTTTAATTTTAATTTTCTTTTTTAATAGATAGGCATTAACTGAAAACATTTTTTGTCATTTCATTGAGTGATTATTTTCATACGTACTTACCAAATTTCAAGGCTTTGTACAAAGTAGTTTCTAAATGCACTGGGCTACAAGATTGTAACATAGTGAGTATTGAGAAGGATTCTTTCTCTTTATGTGAAATCAATGTTGATAAATTATTATACACCAGACAAATGGTTTATTATTATTGCCCAATGAGTTATTTGAAAATAGAAGTTGAAAAGAAAAAGAAAGAAGAAAAAAAAAAAAACAGTAAAAAAATTTAGAAGTTGTAAAAGTAAACATAAGGCAGCAGAATTATAGAAAATAGTAAAAATTTAAAAATAAGCACGGTGTAGAAAACAAAAACATCTTGTATCTCTGTTAGCCCAAGAGGCTACTGCAAGTTTAAATACTTCATCGAATATCATTCTAAATTTTTCTTATACAATGTAGAGAAATATTTGTAGATCACAAGAATCAACTAGTTGGCAGGGGCAAAAATGACCGAAACTTTTCAAAAATTTACTTTGAATATGTATAACTAAATCCGATTTCTAAGTATGTCAAAATCGATCTTTGAGTTTTAAGAAGGTTGCAGACGATTTGCCTCCTCCTGGCATCAAAATCTTTCATCCTTTTAAATATCAACCAAGTTAGCAATAAATATTACGTCATCAGTGACGTAATATTTATCGCCATTTCGACTCACTTTTAAAAGATGCAAGTATTTTTCGTCGGAGTATAAATATCGTCTGCACTCTTCCTCATTGAAAATTAAAGAGCAGTGAATTACACATAAAAGAATGCTCGTTATGAGGCATTTGGCAATTGTATTCAGCTCAACTCATTCAAAGTCTATTTTTTAATCGTTTCGGCCATTTTTGTGCCGCCAGATTAGTGTATTCATGATCTACTAACATTTCTATACATTTTACAAAAAAATTAGTATAATGTAAGATGTAGTACTTTAAGTTGCAATCAACTCTCGGACTATGAGCAATAGAATGTAATATCCATCACATTTTGGACGCTCATGAAATTTTGGAAATTCTTAATGAGCATGTTGCAAGTGAACCTAATTAACGTTCTTCAGTAATGTTTAATACAACTCTGTTTTACGATAAATGCAGTAGACGTAATAGAATTCCATCACAGTTCCTTGAGTAGTAAATAATATTGCACTTGTTATATGCTTTGCCGATGTATGAACTTCTAGTGGTAGCTCCGTTTAACAGATCGAGATGAGATTTCAGGTACTAAGAGGTATGAGCTCGGGATTCCTTGAACGGCAATCAAATGGCTCTCACGGTTATGGTTATAGGTACAGAAACTCGGAAGTTTTCGAATAGCAGTGGCCACTTTTTCCTGTCGCAAAATGCTCATCGCATGCGAAAGCAATAAAGACTGTTGGAACGGTACGTGTATAAAAATGGTTTTACGAATGGTCAACAACAAAAAAACGAAGCAACAAGGAGGAAATTTGCACATGACAGAGACAAGAAACCAATCTCAGAACGCCGCTCACCACTCTTTTGTGCGTGCATAACGCGTTCGTTTGTTGTGATACACGTACAGTTCCAACGCCCTTTAAGGTTTTCGCATACGCTGAGCATTTTACAACAGGAAAAAGTGGGTGTTTTTATTCGAAAATTTCGAACTATAACCGTAACCGTGAGTGCCATTTTGTTGCCGTTCACAGAATCGTAAGCTCATACCACAAAATAATATATATATATTTTTTTTAATAAGATTCATTATAAAATTACTTCGAATGTAAACCTTTTATTTAGTTGAAATTCGTAAGTAAAGTAAATTGTACACACGTTTTTATTTTATAAACTTACATAACTCAGTTTGTTGAAATGAGAAAGAAACTATAGATGGCGCTGTTTATGGCGATTCTTTTCCTGCTCGTTTGTTCCAAGGAGAGGCGGGAGTAGAAGTTTATCGTCTGCTGTGGGGAGAGACTCCCGACTGTTTGATGGGCCCTCGAAACGACTCAGAAGATTGTCGTCTGAGATATGATCAACCACAAGGTAAGAAATATTATCTCCATGTCAGATTTTTTTTTTTTTTTTTTTTTTTTAAAAAAGGGTATAATTAGCAATTTCGTAATATTTTATATTTTTCTTAATATTTTAACTCTCCTTGCTAATTACTTTAATGAACTAAAAATACAAAAATTAAGCAAATGAGATTATAATATAAATGGAATGAAATCGTTTGGGACATATATTTTGTACATTTTTAGGAAATTAAAAAGCTTTCGACGTTTTGTAATAATGGTGTCACTGAACAAAAATAACTACTAAATTTGTAAATGCTAGTTGTAGTTGTACTGTAAACTTAAACAATATATTTAGCCAATTTTTATATTCATTAACCCAGTGCCGATTATGTAAACAGCGTGTGCTTAGTGTTTGCATCTAATTTTAAATCTCAAAAACATTTCTATCAGCAAAATGTGCGGCAAACTACGCTTCAAAATTTATTAATTAGAATGAATATGAATTTTCGCACTCACATCCTATATCATATCCACTATCTTTTACTCACATCCACTATCTTTTATTTCTTTAGATTAAAACGATTTTATTATTTATTTATTAAATAAAATTTGCCAGCTGGAAAGTTGGTTGGTTGTTTTCAGATAATCTGGCGCCGTCAACAACACTAGGGCTATAATGCGCCGAAACTTTCGTCATCAGACAATGCAACATCCATTTGCAAACACCCATGCCTAACACGGGACTCGGAACCCGCAACATCGAGTACGATAAACCAATATACGATATACGTACGATAGTATGATAACCACTATACCGTTTGGTCGGCACAAATTGATCTAGAAGAGTGATTTCAAACTAACTATGTGAAATTTGTACCTTGGCTCCTACATATATCTGAATGAAATCTGAGTACTTAGTTGGTTGGTTGTTTTCAGATTATCTGGCGCCGTCAGCAACACGAGGGCTATAATGAGCCGAAACATTCGTCATTAGACAAGCCAACATACATTTACAAACATCCATGCCTAATACGGGACTCGAACACGCAACCTCGCGGTCTAGAAGCTAGCACGCTAACCACTATACCGTTTGGTCGGCTTGAGTACTTAGAATCTAATCTTACTCCAAAAACTGTCCATAACTTGGTGACTAACTAACGTCAAGTAGACGATATTTATTTTTAATGAATTTCTCCAAACTTTGCAAGGTCAGATATTTTTACTAAATGCCACCAAATTTATACAGTCTTGCATCTTCGATTCCAAATAAACACATTTTCCACGAAGCTAATTTATTTTCCGGGGATTTGCTAGATAACCAATTTTTGTAGAATTCCTGTATCAGATGCATTCCGCAATGTGTGTGTGTTTTCAGCGCGTCGAATAGAACTCGCGTAGAGTTGTTGTTGGGTAGTTGCGTTTCGTTGTTTAATCCTCCTACTAATTGCTGCGAAGACAGAGGAGAAACCGTAGAAATCTTGCTGACAGATCGGCCACCTAAACAATGTTTCTATTTTACTTGTTTAGTAGGAGGGAAGGGGATTATTTCGGATCGTTGATTGTTTGGGAGGAGAAAGATAAAAGACAGACTCATTTCCCCCAACCTTTGCGTTGTCTCGTTTTCAAAGAAGCTGTTTTCCTCTTTTGCCGCTAAATCTTATCTATTATTTCTGGACGGTGCTCTTGCGGCGATTCACCTTTTCTTCATTTAGAGAAAGTCCCTATCCTCGCTGTGTTACAATCTTCTAGCCCAGTTCATTTAGAAAGTACTTTCTATAAAACCTTGACATTTGGTGAGTAGGTACGAAAAAGATCACTTAATGAAATGACATCAGTTAAAAACTTGAAAATAGCGGCTAATATACTTTATTTTATATTTAAAATCTTTACGCCAATGCATATTCAGTGGCTCCACCTGGTTTTGTCTTTTTTTTTTTTTTAATTTTAATTTTCTTTTTTAATAGATAGGCATTAACTGAAAACATTTTTTGTCATTTCATTGAGTGATTATTTTCATACGTACTTACCAAATTTCAAGGCTTTGTACAAAGTAGTTTCTAAATGCACTGGGCTACAAGATTGTAACATAGTGAGTATTGAGAAGGATTCTTTCTCTTTATGTGAAATCAATGTTGATAAATTATTATACACCAGACAAATGGTTTATTATTATTGCCCAATGAGTTATTTGAAAATAGAAGTTGAAAAGAAAAAGAAAGAAGAAAAAAAAAAAAACAGTAAAAAAATTTAGAAGTTGTAAAAGTAAACATAAGGCAGCAGAATTATAGAAAATAGTAAAAATTTAAAAATAAGCACGGTGTAGAAAACAAAAACATCTTGTATCTCTGTTAGCCCAAGAGGCTACTGCAAGTTTAAATACTTCATCGAATATCATTCTAAATTTTTCTTATACAATGTAGAGAAATATTTGTAGATCACAAGAATCAACTAGTTGGCAGGGGCAAAAATGACCGAAACTTTTCAAAAATTTACTTTGAATATGTATAACTAAATCCGATTTCTAAGTATGTCAAAATCGATCTTTGAGTTTTAAGAAGGTTGCAGACGATTTGCCTCCTCCTGGCATCAAAATCTTTCATCCTTTTAAATATCAACCAAGTTAGCAATAAATATTACGTCATCAGTGACGTAATATTTATCGCCATTTCGACTCACTTTTAAAAGATGCAAGTATTTTTCGTCGGAGTATAAATATCGTCTGCACTCTTCCTCATTGAAAATTAAAGAGCAGTGAATTACACATAAAAGAATGCTCGTTATGAGGCATTTGGCAATTGTATTCAGCTCAACTCATTCAAAGTCTATTTTTTAATCGTTTCGGCCATTTTTGTGCCGCCAGATTAGTGTATTCATGATCTACTAACATTTCTATACATTTTACAAAAAAATTAGTATAATGTAAGATGTAGTACTTTAAGTTGCAATCAACTCTCGGACTATGAGCAATAGAATGTAATATCCATCACATTTTGGACGCTCATGAAATTTTGGAAATTCTTAATGAGCATGTTGCAAGTGAACCTAATTAACGTTCTTCAGTAATGTTTAATACAACTCTGTTTTACGATAAATGCAGTAGACGTAATAGAATTCCATCACAGTTCCTTGAGTAGTAAATAATATTGCACTTGTTATATGCTTTGCCGATGTATGAACTTCTAGTGGTAGCTCCGTTTAACAGATCGAGATGAGATTTCAGGTACTAAGAGGTATGAGCTCGGGATTCCTTGAACGGCAATCAAATGGCTCTCACGGTTATGGTTATAGGTACAGAAACTCGGAAGTTTTCGAATAGCAGTGGCCACTTTTTCCTGTCGCAAAATGCTCATCGCATGCGAAAGCAATAAAGACTGTTGGAACGGTACGTGTATAAAAATGGTTTTACGAATGGTCAACAACAAAAAAACGAAGCAACAAGGAGGAAATTTGCACATGACAGAGACAAGAAACCAATCTCAGAACGCCGCTCACCACTCTTTTGTGCGTGCATAACGCGTTCGTTTGTTGTGATACACGTACAGTTCCAACGCCCTTTAAGGTTTTCGCATACGCTGAGCATTTTACAACAGGAAAAAGTGGGTGTTTTTATTCGAAAATTTCGAACTATAACCGTAACCGTGAGTGCCATTTTGTTGCCGTTCACAGAATCGTAAGCTCATACCACAAAATAATATATATATATTTTTTTTAATAAGATTCATTATAAAATTACTTCGAATGTAAACCTTTTATTTAGTTGAAATTCGTAAGTAAAGTAAATTGTACACACGTTTTTATTTTATAAACTTACATAACTCAGTTTGTTGAAATGAGAAAGAAACTATAGATGGCGCTGTTTATGGCGATTCTTTTCCTGCTCGTTTGTTCCAAGGAGAGGCGGGAGTAGAAGTTTATCGTCTGCTGTGGGGAGAGACTCCCGACTGTTTGATGGGCCCTCGAAACGACTCAGAAGATTGTCGTCTGAGATATGATCAACCACAAGGTAAGAAATATTATCTCCATGTCAGATTTTTTTTTTTTTTTTTTTTTTTTAAAAAAGGGTATAATTAGCAATTTCGTAATATTTTATATTTTTCTTAATATTTTAACTCTCCTTGCTAATTACTTTAATGAACTAAAAATACAAAAATTAAGCAAATGAGATTATAATATAAATGGAATGAAATCGTTTGGGACATATATTTTGTACATTTTTAGGAAATTAAAAAGCTTTCGACGTTTTGTAATAATGGTGTCACTGAACAAAAATAACTACTAAATTTGTAAATGCTAGTTGTAGTTGTACTGTAAACTTAAACAATATATTTAGCCAATTTTTATATTCATTAACCCAGTGCCGATTATGTAAACAGCGTGTGCTTAGTGTTTGCATCTAATTTTAAATCTCAAAAACATTTCTATCAGCAAAATGTGCGGCAAACTACGCTTCAAAATTTATTAATTAGAATGAATATGAATTTTCGCACTCACATCCTATATCATATCCACTATCTTTTACTCACATCCACTATCTTTTATTTCTTTAGATTAAAACGATTTTATTATTTATTTATTAAATAAAATTTGCCAGCTGGAAAGTTGGTTGGTTGTTTTCAGATAATCTGGCGCCGTCAACAACACTAGGGCTATAATGCGCCGAAACTTTCGTCATCAGACAATGCAACATCCATTTGCAAACACCCATGCCTAACACGGGACTCGGAACCCGCAACCTCGCGGTCTAGAAGCTAGCACGCTAACCACTATACCGTTTGGTCGGCACCAGCTGGAAAGAGTTTCTTCAATGGTCGGTTAAATGCTATTTTAGCACGTTTGGATGACGGCAAGTCGGTTTATTAGCATTCTATAAAAGCGACTTCAGTTAGGCCTCTTTCACATGGTGCGGTCCCGCAAATGCATGCCTTTTCACTCGAGCCCATATCTGCGGACGTTTCGCCTGCAACTTTGAACAGTCTGACTTTCATTTTCGCCTTTTAAACGCGGTACGACTTAAAGCGTTGGGATTAAAAGTAGTATTTAGTTGTTTTTGAAGTTTTATTTCACAATAAAAGTTTAAAATTTAAGTAAGGATAAAAGAAGGTTGCGATTGTTATACCACCTTTATCTTCGAAAGAAACAGAGAGATAGGCGTTTGATGGACCATTTTATTAATCAGGGCCGACCTAAAGCGTGTGCGATCGAACACATGTGATTTTGAGAGGGGAGGCGACATGAGAAAAATATTTTTAAAAAATACTATGATAATATGGTAAAAATGTAAGTTAATAAAAACATTTTCCGCTACTAAAGCTAGGAAGGTCCACTGCTGAGTTGATGTAAGTGATGTTATTTTAATCAATTTTTTCAAGATTTTTTTTTTTTTCATGAATATTAAATCAAAACTTTTGTTGTAATTCTAAAAAAAATTGTCTTACTTTCTGACAAAACTATAAACAGAATAAAAGAATTTAGGAACTTGGTCTTTACAAAAGTACAATACACCGTGGTTGGTTGTTTTCAGATTATCTGGCGCCGTCAGCAACACGAGGGCTATAATGCGCCGAAACATTCGTCGTTAGACAAGCCAACATACATTTACAAACACCCATGCCTGACACGGGACTCGAACCCGCAACCTAGTGGTCTAGAAGCTAGCACGCTAACCACTATACCTTTTTGTCGGCACAGTACACCATGATTATTGAAGTTTGTAAAAGTCCGTTAAAAGAATTAGTAATAGAAGAAATAATTTTAAAAAATAAAAAATAATGAAAAGATACTAAGTACTTTACTATTAATTACTACTTATTAGTTTTAGTTTGTAATCCCTTTAAAACTCCAAATTCAGGTATTAAATTCCAGCAAATTTTAGTTATAGAGCACCCAAACCATTTTCGAAGGGTGATTTCTATACCCATTTTCATTGTAAGAGGAGCCAAAACTCATTCTTGCACACACAGTATTTTGCTCTTAGGCAGGCATTGTAGTTGAACAAACAGCTAAGATAATATCAGTACTGATTAGCAGAATTAATATATAGTTGGCAGCTTTTACTTGCCGATGTGGGGTTCTCTTCCTGTTTCCAAAATACCGAAAAGTGGTTTGAAACTTAAAGTGGAGTTTGTACCTTTTCACTCAAAGCTATGTTATGTTTTAGAAAAAAAAGTTTCAATGCTAGTATACATTGGAAAAAATTTTCGAAACTTTTTTAGTTAGATTCACATTTTTTTTAACACTTAACAAGCGTTAGAAAACTAACGTATTTGCATAAAAATTATTCATTCGAGGATTGATTATTTAAAAATTAACTAAAGGGTTTAATCATGCACCAATCATAATTCAATTTGTAATTCATTTTAAATTTAACGACAAACGATTCACAATGATTTGATACAAGGAACTGACTAGAATTGAAAACTTAACTGAAATATTTTTTTTTTAAATTTTTTTATTTTTATTTTAAGTATTTAAAACTACTGACTTATTATAAAAACGTCAAGAATCAAAATTAAGTTAAAATTCAATTATAGCATAAATGAGTTAGATCCCAGTAGGGTTGTTTTTTTTTGTCCCCTATCTTACACTTTAAATTACAAATAAAACTTTAATTAGTTAATTAAAACTGAAGTTATCGATGGAAATTGCGGAGATATACCGACTTCTGCGGGTCCGCACAAAACGTTTTAACCCGTGCGGTCTGCGGGTCCGCACAAAACGTTTTAACCCGTGCGGACCCGCAGGGTGCTCTCATCACCGTGTGAAATGCTTCTTTCAAAATAGGACCTTATTATACAGAGACACTCGAGTGGCGAACGCGCGCGTTAGCTTCTAACGCGCACGTTGCGGACCATTATACCCTATGGAGCTTATTATACTGAACCACAGCAGTGGCTAGTGGTCGCGTCTGTGGCATGAACTGTCCACTGCAATCGCCTACCCTCGCTACTTCTGGCGTGCGTGCGCGACTGTGGTAGAGGACTATTGTTTGTTTTGAAGCTTATTAAATTTGTTTATAGACTTGCCTTGACCCAGTTATCTAGTCAGACCCTGATTATCGACTAAGCCCACAAGACCTGACCCTTGGGCCCAATATTTTAGGGGGCCCCTAAATTAGCTGTAAACCTGTAGCTTTTGTTTCACAAAAGTTATGAGAATATCTTTTATTACCTGTATAAAAGAATTTTTACATAAAAATCATTTTGTATGAATCTTGAAGTGTGTTTAGTATCCCAGAGTGTATTTAATCAAATAAATTAAACCCTCATTTAAAATCTTAAATAATATAACCCATAAAAATACAGTTCTTAAAAAATCGGATATGCATTGTCAATTTTTGTATTCATTAACACAGCGTCGATATCAAAAGCATTTGTATCAGCAAAATGAGTGGCAAACTACGTTTCAATTTTATTTTTTTTACTAAAAAAGGAAGTGAATTTCTGCTCTCACATAGAAATATAATTTACTTATACTGCTTAAAGTAATTTTATTATTTATTTATTAAAAAAAAAAAAAAAAATGCCAACAAGAAAGAGTTTCAACAATGAACGGTTCAATGTTATTTTAATGCGATTGGATGACGCCAAGTTGGTTAATTAGTATTCCGTAAAAGCGACCTTTGAGTGACAGTAACAACCTCAAAATTTGATAGAATGCATTTTCATCGACATCGAACCTATCTGTCAAGTTTAAATCTGATTGGATGATGATAAGGGGGTTGATTATACAGCCGCAAATTCCGCTTTCATTGACAAACAAACTAACACACTAAGTCGAAGTTAATATAAAGGATTTAAAAACAAGACTTCTTGAAAGATAGAGAAAAAAATTTAAAGAAAGTCTTGACGAATTTATTGTGAGATCAGCTATTAGAACTCTTCGAATATTCACTCTGAAATTGTGAATAATGCTGCAGATATTGTTATCATGGATATTACTATACATTGTAATAGTGAAATGCAATGCTATATATAACAGTTTTTCCTCTTTTGATCTATAAATTTGATTGTTTGAAATTTGTTTCTTTATTTGTGATATAAAAAAAATTTAGAATACAATATTAACCTTACTTTATCAACTTTTTCTATTTTTAATATTACTCCATTTGACTTTTTGTTAAGCAAATTTCCAACAAATCTGGCTTTTGAAAAAGTGGCCCCTGAAAGTGTCCCGGCCTTGGGTCCCAACTTGTCATGGTCAGGCCCTGTGTCAAGTGTTCCTTGAACATTGATTATTTTGATATCTATAGTTCAAACGATTGTTCAGATGAACAATCGAGTGAAAAATCGATAATATCGAAAAAGGGCAAACTATCGATTGTTTCATGCTAAATAAGCCAATCGATTGTCAAAATTTAGTAAGAAACAATTGTATGCGACGATTATTTTTCTCTTGGCAATATTATTGGGCTGTATAGCTGTTCAGGATATAAATTGAAATGTTGCATTACGTTGTAGAAAAAAGTTTTTATAGAGACTATATTGTTTTTATGTAATATTGCATGTATTTGCACTTGCGTATTGCATATTTGTATAACATGATGTATTGCAAATAGGTAATACCTTTGAGTATTGCAAATAGGTTTTGTACATGTGCATTGCATATAATTATTGCACATATGCAGGACCGACGCTAGCGAGGTGGGGGGAGGGAAGAGTCTTTAAGTTTTAGAAAGTTGAAGAGTCGAAATTTCCGAAATTTTATTGCATTCTTTTTTATTCCGATTCAGAAGGAAACCGAATTGAATGAAAAAACTAAAAATGGGGCATAAAAAAATGTGTAGAAAAACTGTATGGAAAATATTGGATGGCTGTTCAAACTGGGTTTGACGAATCGGAAATTCTCTACTAGTAGTCTGCAGTTCATCAATGTAGGGGGAGAGAAAAAGTCCTCACCTACACTTTCCCTCTACTTACTTTGATGGCCTGCGAACATAATTATAACCATAGATAACTTCAAGATAATTAAAATCGTCAAATAGTATTCAAAAATCCTGTTTGTAAGCAAGTCGGTGACAGCTGCTAAATGAAATTAAATATAAAAATTAGGGATGGAACGGATATCCGGCAAATATCCGATATCCGGTATATCCGGCTGATATTTCAATATCCGAAACCCCGTCGGATATCCGATTTGAAATACCGGACATCCGATAATTTCATTCGGATATCCGGCTGTATATCCGACCACCAAGTATCCACAAGAAATAATTTTTTGAAAAAAATAATGATCTTTTTCGGACAAAGGGGACACCGCATCCTACACTTTTTTTTTTTAATTTTTTTTTCTTGGACATAAATTGCAGTCAAGTTACAAACCGAAAACAGATAGAGGCGCCGTATTATTGACGCCGAATTGATAAGCATAAACCATTCCTCCAATCTTTTTCCATACACATCCTTCATACGTGTTTTGCAATATGTTCTTTTCATTCCAAGTTTATGATCTGATTAATTCCAGATGTTATATTTGAATGCTTCTCCGTAAAACTCGAACCGAAATACTAATAAATAGTACTTTTTTCCATAACATAAGTGACTTCTTAAGAGTTTTAGTTATTATCACTTCCTCCTTTTTTTCTGACATTTGCTAGCGAGTAAAAAGCAATAAATAGCCAATGCGCAATCCTCAATGCTTTTTTTTGTTTGTTCTATCGACGATAATACCCTACCCCTTTATGCTGTGAATGGTATGGTCTAATTTCTGATTTTTCATTGGCAGAAGTTGAAAGCTGGTATATTTTTTCTGACGTAAAATGAAATATTGTAATTTTTAGGTCTTTAACGCAGCGCCACAATGTGGAATTATATTTAGCTCTCTAGAATGCATTGAATTTTATTTTTCACCAATTACAATCCAATTTATAATTTTTAATAATGGCTCATTTAAAATCACCCATTTGGAAGTATTTTAAAATTAATGGAAATGACGAAAGCAAAGCCCTATGTGTTACTTGCTCCACAGAATCGTTTAAAAAATGTGCGCGTCAAAAGCACAAAATCCTTTTCCACAAAACCCTTATGGAACCATTTAATGAGTGTGCATAAGGAAATTCACCGAAGCATAAAAGACTCACTAAATGCATCAAATATTGATGAACAAGAAAAAACAATTCATCAAAACAAGAAATGCACGCAGACAACATTGGAATCGAAATTATTTGTACCAAAATTGTGGAGTTTAGATGATCCTAAAACAAAAGCCTTAACCGCAAAAATATGTAAGTACTAATTTTGTTTGTTTATATTAAATATATATTTTAAATATGGTATAACATAATGTTGATGAATTTTGGGTTCGAAATTTTTTAAGTTTATATTTAAAGACGGAATATTCCGATAGATCCAATTTAAGTTTTCTACGAGATTTCTTTAAATCCGTAATGTTTTAGGTGCATTGCAAAAAAATATATACTTCAATTTCATAAAATATTTAAAATAAATCTTTTGTTATTAACAAATGCCTCCGGTATAATTTTGTAATCATTTATCAATTATAAACAATGCATGAAGTAAATTGAAAGTAGCTATATTTTGCACTTCAACATTGTAAAAAAAATTTTTAATATAATTTTAGGTGAGTTAATGGCTCTTGATGCTGAACCATTCTCCATTGTGAATAGAGAAGGCTTTGGTCAGTTAATAAAATACCTAGCTCCTCGTTATCCGCTTCCAAGTAGAAATTATTTTCGTGATAAAGCCCTGCCAGAACTATATGAAAAACTAAAAGTATCAATATTACAAGATATAAAATCAGCAACAAAGATCTCTTTCACTCATCAACTAAAGTTTAAATAAAAAAAATAAACTCAGTGCGTGACAGCCCGTGTGGACTAAGGCCTGCTGGGCCCAGCTCAGCTTTCTCGACTGTGGCATTTGTGTGTCACATAGCAGATGTTTCAGTCAGATGGTCATTCTGACGCCGAACCCCAGTGTTTAGTTCCCAAGCATGCATGGTCCTCCTCAGTTTATTTCTTTCAGGTATAAACAGCTAAGTCAACCTTGCCCAGTCCGCGAATCAAACAATGGACCTGTGGCATGCAGCTCGGTGCGCTAACCACTAATTATAATTTACTTAATACAGTCAACTCGCGATAACTCGAAGTTCAAGGGACTGGCAAAATTCTTCCGAGTTATCCGAGGTTCGAGTTATCGAGAGTCACTCTATAGTTACTTTCTATTCAAAACATATTCTTGGGACCTGATGAAAACTTCGAGATAAATGAATATTCGACTTATGAGACTTCGAGTTATCGCGAGTTAACTGTACTTCATATCATGACCATTTTTTTCGTATAGCATATCGTATAACTATTGTTTTTAGTATATAGACCGAATATCCGGCCGGATATCCGGCGAAATCCGTTTCGGATATCCGTATCCGGTAGACATTGTACCCCGGATATCCGAAATCCGGTATCCAGCAAAACTCACATCCGTTCCATCCCTAATAAAAATGCATGGCACATTGATAGCATATTTTTGTTTGAAGGAAACGAAAAATCATTCGGTACCACATATTTTTATTTTGTGGGATCAACTTCTGCTTCTGATAGAGTCAGAAATATATCAGTGTGACTTTTTGTTTTAATATGGAATGATGAGTTTTTAAAACAGGCGAATTATCAAGTATAATTTTTCCCTTTTGTGCGTCACACATACCACGTTTTCGAATAATCATGTTCCATTTTTACTAAACGTGCAAATGACTAACTGAAGTTTAGTTTCGTAAGAAAAAACACATTAATTTTTGTTTAGTATAAGCCATTTGACGCAAAATGCAACGAGTTGAGGAAAAAATGTTTTACATTTAATATTGACATAATAAAAGGGGAATGTAATACGAAAATAAAAAGATAATTAAAATAATATAAGGCATAATAAGCAATTTGCAGGGAAAGGAAGGGGGAGGGGAAAAACCGTATTCATGGGCGTGGCCAAGGAGGTACAAAAGAGTGCACCCCCCCCCCTCCCCCTGGTTTTCGAAATTTTAAAATGATGTGGAGAAAAGTGGTAAGATTAACTGAAAATAAAAGTATGCTATAGGTTTTAAAATATTCAACGGAACAGAAATTTAATACAAAACGATTAATTAAAATTTCATTTAGACATCCAACTGAAAAATCAAAGTTAAAGCAAAAAACTAGGGGTGTGGCACATCGTACAACTTTCAATTACACTATATTACTGATGTGGATTTGTGTCATTTATCATTTTATATTTTTATCATTTATTGAGAAAATATGGCCAGTTTGGTGATATTTTTTGTTGCGATAATTCTTATACGCATCTTTAAAAAAAAAAAAAAAAAATACCCATTCTGGCAATATTTATTTCTATAATTCTTATGTTATCCTTTCTTATAAGTGAAACTGCGCAGAGGAGAAACAACGATCGTCGATGAGCTATGCTCAAGGAAAGATAATTTTATGTTGAAGGTATTCGTTTTTCAACTTTTTGCGCCATTAAAGCATTTTTAATGAAATTTTGGATGCGGAAAGGTTTAGAACACATTAAGAGGCATTACCACTGAGATTTTGAACAAAATCGTTAGAGCGGCTCTTTAGCAATCTTTGAAAAACATGATTTTTTTCAATGGCAGCTACCTTATGCGCATGCGCGATTTTGTCGAAAACCGTAATGGTAGGTCCTTGGACCATCACCAACCCTCACACCAAATTTGAACACCGTAAGCCAATTTGTCGAGAGTTTATGCTGACCACGTACTCACAGACAGAAATTTTTTCCAGATCACTTTTTTGAGATCAGGATGTTCCTAAACGTGGAGAAATACGGGAAAAAAATCGATATTTTTTTTTTTAGCGAACACTACACTTTTATTACCCTATGTATTACATATGGGTAATTGAAAGTAAAAAATAAAAAAAATAACGCCCTTGCATTCCCTGTAGAGGTCATTAACAATTCCGTGAAAATAATTCAGCCGGCACTTATGGCCCCGTGTCGCTAATGCATGTATGTTGTGCAGTTCCAATAAGTGCTTCTACTACATAAATAGTGTGGTGTGGTGATCAATTTCCTTCAATTTTCTACAAAATGGATAAATTTCGTTTAATTTCAAATCAGTGTATATTAATTATATAAGTTTGACAAAAGACTGTCGTAAGGTTTTTTTAATTAATTTACTCAACTGCTAAGTACATCAATACTCTTAGAAAAAAATAACTGACAATATTAACTTATTATTCCAACTAATGGACAACTTTGACGCGTTACAGTTACAGTAAGTAATGTGCTTGTAGTAAGTCAAGTAACATCTAAAAAATTATAACATACAAATTAAAATCATTTACACAGAAAAAAACTTGTTGTCGCCTTCTCTTAAATCGTCATGCAGAGTATGAAATAAACCTTTTGAGGACCTTCTTGATAAGAAGGGACGCACTCCTAAAGTTCTATTCTTTCTTCATTTCTTAATAAGATAAGCATGCGCAATTCATCATCCTCACTTGACCAAAACATTTTGAATACAGAAAGGGGAACGAAATCATAACAAACACGGACGCTAGGCCTGGCCACTGCAAACGCGTCAATGCGCCACTGCAGTAGCTAGCCCAGACATTTAACGCGAAAGCGCGCGTTCTGTATAATAAGGCCCATACATTGGTAAAACTTTTGGGGGGCCTGCACTCACATCCGCGTTCGCACCGTGTGAAAGAGGCCTTATAGCCCCAAAATTTGCCCGCCATTGACATAACCAGTCATCTACACGCACACAAAATCGTAGTTAATATAAAGGATTTAAAAAAGGATTTCTTCTTCAAAATCAATAAATTCGAAATATTAGTCAGGTGAAACTCGTGGATAAATAAAAAAAAATTTTACATTGCATATACTAATAATATCATAGAAATAGTTTGTAAAATTTTAGTATATATTGCGCCTTTGCTATCAAAGTGACACAACTAAATGTTCTTAATTTTTTGTGTGAAAGTGTACATAGAATCACAGGCTGCATGAAATTGAACTGTCAGGAAAAGTTACTCAAATCAAGTTCAACTTGTAAACAATCTTGTACCGTTCAACGAACTTTAAGTACGTGCAGTCTGTGTACACTCTAACTCAAAATGAAGAATTTGACTTATGCCACTTTTCTCACATGGGTGCGTTTTATTCGGCACCTTGAAGGGTGAGTACAAATGATGGACCCGATTTAAAAAAATCATATTCTCGAAGCTACCGCACATATTACTTTAAGTGATTCATGAATATAAGGAGAAATATACCATGTTTTTATTTCCCCGCCAATGATCAGCAGAAACCAAACCGATAGATGGGGTGACGGTAATTTACCCTTAATCACATGGCCACCAAGATCCCTAGGCCTATCACCATGAGATTTCTTTTTGTTGGGTTACGTCCAAGACATTGTTTATGTACCACCTATGCCGAAAACACTGCCAGAACTTGAAGAACGCATTTGTGCAGCATTACGACCCATTGATAGAGTGATGCTACAAAAGGCATGAAACGAACTGGATTACAGATTGGACGAATGCCGTGTAACAAGAGATTCACGCATTGAACATTTGTAACTGAAAAAACACTTGGCATAATTCTCTTCACATAAATGTATCACTTATTGTTATATGTGCAGAAGTTTCGAAAATTTTATTTTTCAAAACCGGGGCCATCATTTGTGCTCACCCTGTAGTTCACCACTTTTTTTTTTCTTACACTTCTAAATGAATTCTCATTCAAATGACACAAACTTATTGGGTTATTGGAAAAAAGATGTATGGATTCCAAAAACCATAACACTGGAAATAAACAATATATGGTTCTTGGACGAAAATATTACAAAATATCTCAATTTATGAAATCCACTTATGCTTCTATGTTCTCCACTAGTCGCTCGACAAACATCAAAATGGTAATATCTTTGAATCCCTCTTCCAGACTATGTTTGGCGTTACTTGATACGACGTATTTAGTGGCTTAGATCTGTTATCTGTTCATGAAGTTACACTGGAAACATATTTATTTACAGTGTAACATCATGCACATTATATAAGATATCTCTATCTGAAATATTATGCTTCGATAATTGTTCTACTGGTCAATCGACAAACATCAAAGTGGTAATTCCGTTTGCCCCTCTTCCAAAGAATGTTTGGAGTTATTTGAAACTGAGTATTAAATAGCTTAGATCTGGGATCTGCTCATGATGTTCCTGGGTATCCTTAAAATTAGAAGATCAGCGAGGTGAGATCAGGACTTCAAAGATATGGACTAAGGGATCACTCTGTTGAATCCATATGTTACAGGCTGAGAGATGACTACAATAGACTGTGAGGCGACGTATTAAGTGGCTTAGATCTGTTATCTGTTCATGACCTTACACTGGAAATATATTTATTTACAGTGTAACATCATGCTTATTATATAAGATATCTCTATCTGAAATATTATGCTTCTATAAGTGTTCTACTGGTCAATCGACAAACATCAAAGTGGTAATTCCCTTTCCCCGTCTTCCAAAGAATGTTTGGAGTTATGTATTTGAAATGGCGTATTAAATAGCTTAGATCTGGGATCTGCTCATGATGTTCCTGGGTACCTTTAAAATTAGAAGACCAGGGAGGTGAGATCAAGACTTCAAAGATTCTGCACTATGGGATTACTCTGCCGAATCCATGTGTTACTTTAATAGACTGATGTGATAGTGATAGACTACTACGATAGAGAGGTGACTATAATAGACTGTGAGGCGACAGCGAGTTTAGGCATCCTATCGAACATCATACTGAATTGTGTACAGAATGTAGATAAACGTTAGTAGATCATGAACCCACTGGTCTGCCTGGACAAAAATGACCGAAACTATTCAGAAATCAACTTTGAATAAGATCCGATGTTGTGCGATCGATAAGTTGCGATGTTGAATTACATCCGATTGTTAAATATATCATCAATTTCCAAATAATGAGGCAAAAATTTTGTCTGGTAACCTATCACTCTTTAATTTTCAATTAAGAAGGTTGTGGACGATTTGTTTTTCCTGGTGCCAAGATCTTTCATTTTTTTAAAAAGCCAACCAAGTTGGCAATAATACGTCATCAGAGACGAAATATTTATCGCCGTTTTTACTCACTTTTAAAAGATGCAAGTATTTTTCGCCAGAGTATAAATATCGTCTGCACTCTTCCTCATTGAAAATTAAAGAGCAGTGAGTTACACATAAAAGAATGCTCGTTATGACATTTGGCAATTGTATTTAGTTCAACTCATTCAAAGTCGATTTTGGAATAGTTTCGGCTATTTTTGTCCCGGTAGACCAGTGGATTCATGATCTACTAACATTTCTCTACAAAAATCAGAAAACTTGCAGTCGGTCCTCGGGCTATAAAAGTAAGTTCCTTATGAAACATAATTGGGATTTTTGTTATAGAATATAAAGAAATGCTAGTAGATTATAAATATAATGGTCTGGCGGGTAAAAAATAACCGCCACTGATGACGTAATTATTATTGCCAACTTGCATCTCTCTTAAAAAATTAAAGCATTTGCCTCCAAAGAAATCAAATTACCTGTACCACGAATATTAAAAATGGGCTAGTACCAAACAATAAAAATGCTCATTATTGATCAAGTTATGGCATATTTTTGACTATCTGATTTAGTTCAACTCATTAATATTCAATTTTTGAACAGTTTCTCTTCCGGCGGACCGGTATATATATAATCAACTAGAATTTCTTAAAATTCTATCAGAAATTCAGGATTATGTTCGATGGTCAGTATATTAGAGGACTTCACATTTAAGGCTGAAGTGAAACAGGAGGAAAAGTCTTTGATGGGCAATGCTCAAGCTAAGATCGAATTTTTTTTTTTAGATTGAAATTTTCAGATCACACTTAACAACATTTTAAATTGCTTCTTTTTACTTTCACTTTATTTTATTTAGGGGTTCGGAACACCACACAACTTTCAATTACAGGCCAGTATAGCGGTATTATTTTTTGCGATAATACTTGCATGGGTCTTTTAAGGTGTAGATCCCATGGGCAACAACAACCCGCATACCAAATTTTAACATCGTAAGTCATTTTGTTCGAGAGTTATGCTGACCACAGACACACATACAGACGGACATTTTTTCTATATGACTTTTTTTAAATCAATGTGTTCCAAAAATTGGATAAAAGCACACACACACAAAAAAAAAAAAAAAAAAAAAAAAAAAATCGAAATTTATTTTTTGTCCTAGTTTTCATTACCCTATGTAGAATACATATTAGTAATTGAAAGTAAAAAAGCTCATTCGGTGGAGAATGTAGTCTAAAAACATAGCATAAATGGTCGGTGGCATTGTTCTCTTCATATTTTCTTACAAGAAACAAATCTTTTCTTTTGATCTTGGGAAAGCTGAATAGTGATATGTGATACATGGAATTTGCTCTCTCTAATCTTCTCTATATATATAAGGCAAAAACCTCACTGACTCACTCATCACTAATTCTCCCACTTCCCACAGTCACAACTCTGAAAATCGGCACAAATATAAACAATGGTAAAAATAGAAAAAGTAAACTATTCCGATGTCGATTAACCCACTTTAAGGGGTCGGAAAAGGGGTTAAACGTTCCAAACGGGGGACATTCGAATATCCTACTTCCCACATAGTCACAACTCTGAAAATCGGCACAAATATCAACAATGGTAAAAATAGAAAAAGTAAACTATTCCTATCTCGATTAACCCACTTTAAGGGGTCGAAAAGGAGTTAAACTTACCCTACTTGGGACATTCGAAAATCCTACTTCCCACATAGTCACAACTCTGAAAATCGGCACAAATATCAACAATGGTAAAAATAGAAAAAGTAAACTATTCCGATCTCGATTAACCCACTTTAAGGGGTCGAAAAGGGGTTAAACGTTCCAAACGGGGGACATACGAAAATCCTACTTCCCACATAGTCACAACTCTGAAAATTGGCACAAATATCAACAATGGTAAAAATAGAAAAAGTAAACTATTCCGATCTCGATTAACCCACTTTAAGGGGTCGAAAAGGGGTTAAACGTTCCAAACGGGGGACATTCGAAAATCCTACTTCCCACATAGTCACAACTCTGAAAGTCGGCACAAATATCAACAATGGTAAAAATAGAAAAAGTAAACTATTCCGATCTCGATTAACCCCCTTTAAGTGGTCAAAAAGGGGTTAAACGTTCCAAACGAGGGACATTCGAATATCCTACTTCCCATTTGGTCACAACTCTAAAAATTGGTACAAATATTAACAATAGTAAACATAGAAAAAGTAAGCTATTCCGATCTCGATTAACCCACTTTAAGGGCTCGAAAAGGGGTTAAACGTTCCAAACGAGGAATATTCGAATGTCCTACTTCCCCTTTCGTCACAACTCTGAAATCTGGTGCAAGTATCAACAAAAACAAACGTATAAAAAGTAAGCTATTCCGATCTCAATTTACCCACTCTAAGAGGTCAAAAAGGGGTTAAACGTTCCAAACGAGGGATATTCGAATGTACCACTTCCCATATGGTCACAACTCTAAAAATTGGTACAAATGTCAACAATGGTAAACATAGAAAAAGTAAGCTATTCCGATCTCTATTAACCCACTTTAAGAGGTCAAAAAGGGGTTAAACGTTCCAAACGAGCGATATATTCGAATGTCCTACTTCTCATATTTTCACAATTCTGAAAACTGGTGTGAATATCAATAAAGACAAACGCAGAAAAAGTAAACTATTCCGATTTCAGGTGGATCAAGGGGTGGAAAAGGGGTTAAATGTTCCAAACGAGGAATATTCGAATGTACCACTTCCCATATGGTCACAACTCGGAAATTTGATACAAATTTAAAAAAAGATTAAACATAGAAAAAGTAAGCTATTCTGTTCTCGATTAACCAACTTTAAGGGGTCGAAAAGGGGTTAAATGTTCCAAACGAGGGATATCCGAATATTCCTCTTCCAATGTAGTCATTTTTCTGATATTTTTTGCAAATGTTAAAAAAATAAGTCATTCCAATATCGATTAACGAATTTTTAAGGGACGAAAAGACGACGCAACATTGAAACTATACGAGGATTAACTTAATGTCTAATTAACTTAATTCCAATACAGCTACTACTTTGAAATTTAGAACTAAGAGCAAACATAAACACAATAAACTATTCCAGTTTACTATTCACAATTATAAATTTCGTTTAAAATGTCAACAAAGGAAAGTTCCTATTTTGATAAATCAATTTGTCGGGATCGAAATGGGAGCAAACGTCTTAAGTGTAGAATACATGAATGTCTTTTGATCGCTAAAATGCTAATGGTAAAATTTCGTAGCGCAGCGCGGGTATTCAGCTAGTATATATATATATATATATATATATATATATATATATATATATATATATATATATATATATATATATATATATATATATATATATATATATATATATATATATATATATATATATGGAGAGAGATATTGATATGAATTAATCAATTAAAGACATCTTCTTTCGCGTATGTCATCACAGTACCCCGATTAAATTTCCACCAAGGAAATATTTGGGACTCTTAGTGGGTAATCTTCAGCTCCATTTAATCTTACCATCGGTGTGTTTTAATTACCTTGTGACATTAAGTATGAGAATATAGTGTAAGGTAAGCACTTGTGTCATAGGGAGACCATATACAAAGACCAAATATTAGTTTTAGTAATATTAAGCATGGATACATGTTTCCAGCTATAAATTAATGTTACCCCTTCCCTATTATGCACTTGTTACGTTGTTTGATTGGGTAACGTGAAGCAACCCGTGAATACTAGAGGTCAGAAATATCGATCAAAATAAATATCGATACTGCATCGTTGCATAGAAAAAATATAGATAAAATATCGATACATGATTTTTTTATTTTTTTTTTATTTCATTTTCAATCTTGCCAGAAACGAAGTTTTTCGGGCCAAATTTCTACTTTTCATGAATTCATGCCAAACTTGTTTAAATAAATAAATTATAAAAATTGTTTTAATAAATAAATTATAAAAATTGTTTTAATAAATAAATTATAAAAATTGTTTTTAATAAATAAATTATAAAAATTGTTTTTAATAAATAAATTATAAAAATTGTTTTTAATAAATAAATTATAAAAATTGTTTTAATGAATAAATTATATTATCAATGAGAATAAATAAAATACATTTGGATGTCAAAGCATAAATTCACATTTATTTTTAATAAAAAAAAATTGAAAAGTAATTTACTGCAAATTTTCTGATAGAGATGTTTTTAATATTTAAAATTAGATGCAAATTCCAGGCACACGTTGGCAACAGAAACGGCGCTATGTTAATGACTACTAATGAATTATCTTATTTTTCCATTACATTGTCTTCTTTTTGGTTAGGGTGTCATTTTAACCGTCTCTCAGCCAAGTCCAAACTTTAGTTTTGAAGTTTTTGAAGAGGGAATTAAAAAAAATCGAATAAACACATGAAACTACAAAACGATCATTAAAAAACTAAAAATAATTGAAAATATCGATATATCGCTAACTTGTATCGATATTGTTATCATTAATATTTTAAAAAAAATATGGATGAAAATATCGTATCGATGTATCGCCAATCTCTAGTGGTTGGTTGTATTCAGATTATCTGGCACCGTCAGCAACACGAGGGCTATAATGCGCCGGAACATTCGTCATTTGACAAGCCAACGTACATTTACAAACACCCATGCCTAACACGGGACTCGAACCCGCAACCTCGCGGTCTAGAAGCTCTAGCACGCTAACCACTACACCGTTTGGTCGGCAGAATCAATAGTTGACAAATGTGACATAACATTAAAAAAAAAAATGAGAGTATGATGCCCATGAGAGTAATGATATACCATGAGAGTACCCATGAGTATTAGTCAACAAATGATTGCAAGAACAGTATTGCTGTTATTAGTTAAAAAGGCCCTAAATAAAAAAATAAAGAAATGGAAATGCATATTTTGATGCTTTCAGATTAGTCTCTTGAAAATAATCTTTCAATTTCTTTTTATTTCATTGAATGGCTCAAGGTCGTACAAACTATACAACAATAAAAAACTAGGGGCGTGGAACATCGCACAACTTTCAATTACACTATAATACTGACGCGGATTGATGTTATTTGCCGTTTTTTTATACTTTCGTCTCTCATTTAGAAAAAAATGGCCAATTTGGCGATATTTTAGCGATAATTCTTAAAATGAGACTTTAAAAGAAACACCGCCAAACTTATTTGGTCTATATATATATTTTTCGATAATTCTTACGTTTTCCTTTTTTGTAAGTGAAACAGAGGAGAGGAGAAAAATGGTCGTTGATGAGCGATGCTCAAGTGTAGAGAACCTTGTGTTAAAGGTATACGTTTTTCAACTTTTAATGCCTTTATGGAAATTTTAGAGGTGGGGATGTTTAGAACACCTTAAGTGGCATTACCATAGAAAAATATATTTTAGTTTCTGAGCTGTTATATATTTATTTGCCTTTGTTATATGTAAATACTAATCAACCCTATACTAAACTTCAACTTAACTAGACATCACTTAGACGGTAGATCGTGACAGTGTTCATAGGTATTCAATCCATTTTGGCGGAGTGAAGACATAATTCTCGCCAAACCTTATAGCGTTTTGTTCTCTACAGGGTTGTGGTTTGGCGAACATTAATTCTCGCCAAACCTTATAGCGTTTTGTTCTCTATAGGGTTGTGGTTTGGCGAACATTAATTCTCGCCAAACCTTATAGCGTTTTGTTCTCTATAGGGTTGTGGTTTGGCGAACATTAATTCTCGCCAAACCTTATAGCGTTTTGTTCTCTATAGGGTTGTGGTTTGGCGAACATTAATTCTCGCCAAACCTTATAGCGTTTTGTTCTCTAAAGGGTTGTGGTTTGGCGAACATTAATTCTCGCCAAACCTTATAGCGTTTTGTTCTCTATAGGGTTGTGGTTTGGCGAACATTATGCTTTCACGCCGCCAAAATGGATTAAATACCTATGAGCACTGTGACGATCTACCGTCTAAGTGATGTCTAGTTAAGTTGAAGTTTAGTATAGAGAAGCCTGCGAATTCAAGATTTCCCAGAGAAATTATCGGACCAAACGGTAGAGTGGTTAGCGTGCTAGCTTCTAGACCGAGAAGGTTCGAGTCCCGTGTTAGGCATGTGTGTTTGTAAATGTATGTTGGCTTGTCTAATGACGAATGTTTCGGCGCATTATAGCCCTCGTGTTGCTGACGGCGCCAGATAATCTGAAAACAACCAACCAACCCAGGGAAATTGTTTTTGTGAGTTTGTCAGGAGTTAGATATTGAATTCCATTGATGAGATTCGGAAAGCAAAACTCTTCAGATAGTGTAGATGATTGGTGTAATGATAAACCGCATCCCGTGAATCCAACAAATAATAAAGGGATGTGTTTAAAGTGAGAACTACATCTTTAAAATACAGTAATGCATTTATTGTAGTTTAAAATAAAGAGGGAGAATAAGGAATCATTGATGTGGCGAGTTGACGCATCCCTTGCATAGGGACCTCCCTCTTACAAGAATAGTATAATAACTTTTTACTTTTTATTACCCATATGTCAACGTAGGGTAATGACAGTAGAGGTCGGCGATATATCGATACGACGATATTTTTATCGATATTTCTAAAAAAATATCGATATTAAAAAATATCGATAAAAGTCTCCGATATATCGATATTTTCAAACATTTTTAGTTTTTGGATAATCGTTTTGTAGTTTCATGTGTTTTTTGTCTGTTTTTTTTTTTTTTTTTTTTTTCGATTTTCTTTATTTCCTTTTCAAAAACTTCAAAACTTGGCTGAGAGACAGTTAAAATGGCACTAATATTCAATATTTTCCATACACTTAAAAGCTATTGAAAATTATCTAAATTTTTCTTAAAATCACTGCACTAATTAAGGAAAAATATAATTTTTTTTATTTTTTTTATAATAGATCCATTTTAGTTGAAAAAGTAGTCACCTTACAAAAAAGCAATCATGAAAAGTAGAAATCTGCCCTGAAAAACTTTGTTTCTAACAAAATTGAAAATCAAATAAAAAAAATAAACATGTATCGATATATCGATATTTTATTGATATTTTTTTCTATGCAACGATATAGTATTGATATTTATTTTGATCGATATTTCCGACCTCTAAATGACAGTATTGTCTTAGGCCAAAAAGAAATTTCGAACTCTTTTCCTTTTGCACCTTTTGAAATACCCTGACTTCTAAAAAGTGGTCTAGAAAAAATCTGTCTGTGATCAGTATAACTCTCGAACGAATTGACCTACGATGTTCAAATTTTGTATACTGGTTAGTGGTAGCCATGTGACCTACCATTAAATTGCGCATGCGCATAACGTAGCTTCCATTGAAAAAATCTTGTTTTTCAGCAATTGCTAAACATCACCACCTCCGAAATTCCCGTAAAAAAAGCTATAAAGATGTAAAAAGTTGAAAAACGAATGTCTTCAACACAGAGTTCTATTCCCTTGAGCATCGCTCATCAACGATTGTTTTTGTCATCTCCTCTGTTTCGCGTATGAGAAAGGATAATGTAAGAATTATCGATCGAAAAAAATGTTGCCAAATTCACCATCTTGGTGGGGGGGGGGGGTTATGCCCACGTAAGATATGCCAAATATATCTTCGAAATATATCTTCGAAATATGAAACGAAGTATGGTAACCATACGCATTTTGGTTGCGAAGTTAAACTAGGGGTGTGAAACATCGCAAAAATTTCATATAATCTTAATACTAAACACTGTATTTAAATTTACCATAAATTGGTGAAACTTACCGTTTTCGTTGCAATATTTTTCTAAATAAAAAAAAAATATTATAAAAAGGGACAGTTTGACAATATTGGCAAAAAAATCCCCTACCAAAACGTCGAAAAGGGGGATTTTTAAAAAAACAAAACAAATATGGCATTACCATTTCTTGTAAGTGAAACAGACTAAATACAGTCGTTTATGAGCGATGTTCAAAAGAAGAGAATTGTGTTATAGAAATTTGTTTTTCAACCTTTTTACGCCTTTATAACATTTCTACGGAAATTCGGGGGTGGGGATGTTTAGATCTTCTTAAGAGGCGTTACCATAGAGATGTTGATCAAAATCGTTAGAACTTTTTTTTATGTCAATTGCTGAAAACAAGATATTTTTAATGGCTGCAACGCTTTGGGCATGCGTAATTTTGATGAAAACCTTAAGGGGGTCCAGTACCGAAATTTTTTCAAAAATCCAAATTTTTTTTTTTCTGATTTCAAAAAATAGTTCATACATTCCTGAAGAGAATGATGTTTTTATCTTATTCCTCCGGTGATTAGAACACCACGAAATTACCTGTTATTTAAACATCACTAATGGGCGTAACACCTTGAAGCGTCTGCTTAAAGTACGTTTTTCGAACACTACTGTTTTTCACAGATGTTGCATATTCAAATCGATATATCTCCAGAACCATTAGTAATTGGTTATTTAAATTTTTGGAGCATTTAATTTATATAGTTTTAAATATTTTGTCTTCACAGAATTTTATTTTTTTAATTCTGTTTTAAAATATGACATTTAGCGTATAAGATAACATAAAAAAAAAAGCGAAAATTTCAATATTTTAACTTTGAGAATTTTTTAAATTTTTTTTTAATTCACCTATTAAAATTTTGTGAAGACAAATTTTTCTTTATATAATTATGTATTACAGAAAGCTTTCACTTTGAAAAAAAAAAAAAAATTTCTCGACTTATATCAAAATACGCAAACATCAATTATTATGGATTTTTCTAGGTTTTTAATTTTTTTTTTAAATAACTAAATACAATATTTAAAAAAACATTTTCTCAAAGATATATAAATAGTATCTCATATATAAAATAAATTTTTGACATAAAAATGTCCATAAATAAAGTTTTTTTTTATTTTCGGTACCGGACCCCCTTAAGGACAGGTCCTATGGCCCCCCAGTGACCCATATACAAAAGAGTTGAACATCAGAAGTACTACTGACCACAGACAACATACATATTTTCTAGACCACCATCTGAACTCTGTAGATTCTAGTTTTTAAAGAAATGCAAAAAAGATCGAATGCATATTTTCATTATCCTACGTTAAAATATAGGTAATTGAATGTAAAAAAAGTTATTAGTTAAGGCTGTAAAACTTAAGTAGTAATCTACATCACTCCAACCTTTCAGTGAAATAAACCTCGGAAGCATTTCTATAAGCAGAATTAACTTCTTAAATAAGGTAAGTTATGTTAACTTATAAAAAAACATCTTATGTAATTCATATTTTTAATTTGTAGAGTATTTAATTCTCTGAAAAGAAGAAAATAAACCTAAGCTTTTATCATCACATTATTCATCTACACAGTCATAATTTCTCATTTTTAAAGTACGATGCAAATTAAAGGATTACAAAGGAATTACGGGGAGTCTTAGTTAATCTTAGAAACTCAATCAAATATGAAAAACTAATCACCCTTGAGACAAAATAAAAAAAAAAAATATTTTCAGGCATATTTCCAACATCTGTTTTATATAGACATTTCCTTAATTGAAATGCAGGAAATTATTATTTTTTCAGGCAAAGATTTTTTTTCCTAATCACATTATTTTTCTAATGTGAAAAGATAAAAATCTTTTTTTTTTTTTTTTTTTCATTTCTCTTATAAATTAGTTCTATGTCTTATTCAAACATGGGAAATAAAGTAATGGAGTCTCTAAATTATGGCCGTAAATATTTAAAAATAATAGTTACTCATGCCGAAAAAGAAATTGGATTCTGACAGTCAAATTATATAACATCCGGTAATGGTTTGACAAGGCTACAGGTATGAGACAACTTTAATAAATATTGTTACGAATTTTTGTATATTTGTAAATATTTCGTATTTTTAATTTTGTAAATAGTAATTTATGTACATTTCGCATAAGGCAATGCAATGGTTTGTTTCCCGGCAATAGGGGTGTTATCGCTTGATAACGGGTTTTACAGAGGTAACTCTGGGAAGCGAGTTTCAAGGGGCAGGGCATTTAACATTATGGTTATGAGAATCTCGCCAAATTGGCGAGATAGAGCCAAGTTGGCGATGGTTTTGGCAACTAATTTTTGTCGCCAAATTTGGCGAGAAATCGCCAAATGTCGCCAAACTTGGCGATCAATTGGCGACATTTTCGGTACATGTATAGGATTTTTCGACTACTGTCTGGAAAGTTCTCCAAATGTCCATCTCTGGAAGGTTCAAGTATGTTCGCAGCCACTCCTATATAAGCGCGACCTGAGTTGGTTAGTAGTTAGTTGTCTCTCAACGTTCATTGTGAGAGCTGTATTCCTGACTTGAGTTAGTTCTTGAATTTTGAGTCACTGAGTTAGTTGACTGGAGATACTGAGCGAACTGTTTTGCATTGTCTTTTGCGGCGATTTAGCAGTTGTTTGTCAAGTTTTTAACTGCTGTTTTGTGCTCTATTGAGGTGAAAAGAGCTGTATTGTGTCTACTAGAACGAGAAGTTCTGGAGCTGTAAGAGAACTGTGAAGAGTTATTTTGGAATAAATTTCTGCAAGTTTTGATCTGCTTTGGCGTCAAATCTTTCGAACCCGTACAACGCAACAATATTTTTGTGTACTTTTAATGCATATAAAGTTGTTATTTATAAATTTATTGTTCCTCAATTAAAATTGCCGCTAAATACCTAACTTGATTTCACCCGAGAGATACTAATTTTTCGAGATTCTAATTTTTCAGTGAGTTTTAACGACAAAATATTTCAGGTTGCAGTTTAAAAGTACTCCCTCATGGAAACTTTCTTCTGAGTTTTTGATTACTTTCTCAACTTGAAACGATCTTTAATTTCACGTATTGTTATGAATTGTCTCAGAAGGAAATAACAGCACTTGCAAAATAAAAAGCTATAACTCTTTCTTCGTTCAGAAGCTTACAAAACTTCTTAAAAACAACATCGAACTCGTTATCAAGCTTTAACAACAGCTTCAGTGCATTTAACTTCACATGCATAACGATAAGTTCAGGCATCGTAAAAGTAAACAAGCGCTTAGCTTGTTTCAAAACAACGCTCAAAATCTAATTCATTTCAATCGAATTTGCGATGCTTTTATACTAGTCGGTGAAGTTTCCCGAAATATCAAGTGCAAACGATTTAATAATAGAACTTGCTGAATGGACGCGAAACCTCCCGACTAGACCATGTGCCTCCATCCTTTCCTTTAGCCCGTATTATCGCTGTAAAAAACAATCTAATGATGAAAAAAAAATTGAATTTTAAAAAAGAAAAGAAACAAAAAGAAACACCATTCACATCTATTTACAGAAATATTGTAGGACAAGGACTTTCTCTCGCAATTTCAGTAACTGTCTGTTGGAAAATCCGGTTCGTTTTTAGAAAAGAATTTGACGAAGTGAAAAATTAAGTGAAATATTAAATTGGATGCAGTATAACACCGATAATCTGAGACAATAGACGATTCCTGCATTTTTTTTATTTTTTTTTATTCGATTCTAAATGTTCCGAAAAGGCCATAAACACAAAATTTTCTGCTCTCTGCCTTTTTTTCTTTTTTCCAATTGGCAACCTTAGTTCGCTTGTTAGATTTTGGAGGCGAAACCCATACATTCGGTAGGCTTGAATCGCATGTGACATCACTTCGGAAACCAGTTTTGCAAGTTTCTCACAAATCTCGCCAACCGGTACGGGATACGGCCACAAACACACACCAACTATTTGGCAGAAACCTCACGATAACCATAGAGCACAACTTCCAATCACACTGGCGTGGATTGGTGTTAGTTTTTATATTTTTATCATCCATTCAGAAAAAATGACTAGTTTGGGAATATGTTTTTGGCGATAATTATTGTATGGGCTTCAAGAAGAAGAAAAAAACAAAAAATACCGTAAAATGGCGATTTTGGCAGTATACGTTTCGATAATTCTTACATTATGCCATCATGTAAGCGCAGCAGAGAAGAAACAGTCGCTGATGGGCGATGCCAAAAGCGCGATTGAATGACGGCCAAGTTGGTTTATTAGTATTCCGTAAAGGCTCCTTTTTAGTGACAGTGGCAGTCTCCAAAATTTGATAGAATGCATTGTCATCGACGTCGAATCTATTTGCCAAGTTTCAGACCGATTGAACGACGGCAAGGGGATTAATTAGGCGTTCGCAGATTTGCCGCAACCTTCAAACATACACATAAAATCGAAGTTAATATAAAGGATGGTAACAATGCATGGTCGTAATGTCTGACATTTAAGAAGAGCAGTGACATCGATATATGTGTAAGAGATGCGTACCGAGAGAATCTTTCTAATGGTTATTTGTATAAGATAGTGTTTCCATAATCATCCTCATGAACCACCCATGAAAATTCGTTCGAAATCTCTCAAAAATGTTTCCTGGAAGAACAACCGCGGCCACTATCCAAAACAAACCAGCATTGTCGTTCATCATCTGTTATTTGATATTTGTCCAGAGCTGTAATAAACTTCAACTTAACTAGACATCAGTTAGACGATAGATCGTCACAGTGCTCATATGTATTTAATCCATTTTGGCGGCGTGAAAGCATAATGTTCGCCCCTGTAGAGAACAATAGGCTATAAGGTTTGGCGAGAATTATGTCTTCACTCCGCCAAAATGGATTAAATACCTATGAGCACTGTGACGATCTATCGTCTAACTGATGTCTAGTTAAGTTGAAGTTTAGTATATAACGACATCGTGAATGAATTACAGAGAATTTATGCACAGCATAAATTCTATTCCCTGAATGAGAGTTCCTACAGGGTGTTTATAAAGTAACATTCTTGTGATAATCACATTTTACTGCATGCATTGCATTACTAATCAAACATATATCATTCCATCGCACACTGTTGGTGCATTTCAGTGCGTCGTCCTGGCACATCTTGCAGCAGTACCCAGCATTCCACAATGTCCCGGGAAAATATGGCACAATATAGACGGTGTAATTTCCTCAATTGCGGCTGTGATGCCTTGTTAAAGCTGTTCAATGTTACGTATCTTCATCTGGTACACATTGTATTTTATAAATACAAATACAAAGAAATCTAGATTGGTCAAATTCGGTGACTGTGGAGCCCACCTTCTTGGCAAGCCCCTCAGCACAGCTTCCAGTCCCGATGGAACGCTGGAGGTTGTGCCTAGGTGCGCAAGAGGGACACATTGAAATGTAGTAAAGGTATATGATATATGTTTGATTAAAGATGTAATTTTTGCAATAATATTGTTATGAATTTTTCCACTGAGGCAATGATGGCACAGTTTTCACGGTTTAAAAGTACTTATTCTCTCTTCAGAAAACTCACAAAAATTTATTCACAGGCAACAGTTTAATTACTCTCAAGCTTGAACACAAGCTTCAACGAAAATAACTTCGAATTCAGCGATTATTCAAGCTCACTCCAATAGGTAAAGAAAGCGATCCGCTTTCAACGAACTCCGATGTCAATCTGAAAACTTTCCCGTTCTCCAGTCCTTTATATACAAGCGCGTGAGACATTCTCGAAATTTCCAGCCAATTTATCGGAAACGAAATATCTCGAAACTTCTCGATTACTTTAGGTGTTGCCACCTTTTTCTAACTTGTATAATCGCTATTAATTACTAAATAAAATAGGATAAAAATAAATTACAATTGAATTTTGAAATAATACGTCACTATTTACAATATATACAGACAATTTGTGCAACATTTCCCCCTTCTTAAAGACTGCACGTCCCGGGCAGTGAAGTCCTTAAGCCATTCAATGACTTCTACCATAATATGGGGCTAGCCTATTGTAGTGTACAACTCTAGGTTTACAGGAAGGTGTCCGTTGAATTCTCACCACGACGTCGTTGATCTTCTTAAGGATCCCATACGGCCCTTCCCAGTTCGTCTGGAGCTTAGGGGAGAGTCCCTTCCGACGTTTGTCACCTTCCTGGAATGAACGGTCCATGGCCTTGGCATAGTACCGGATCTTCACGCGCTCCGTCATGATGTTGTTCCCCTCTCTGGCGAACCGATGTACGGCTTCCAAACGTGCCTGCAGATCATCTAGATACTGGACAGGCGAGGAAGGAGTGTCCTGTGGTTGTCCAAAGAGGAGGTTGCTGGGGAGCCTAAGGTCTCTTCCACACATCGTTAGAGATGGAGAAAATCCGGTGGTCTCGTGAGTTGCACTCCCGTATGCCAACAGAAGCGGTGAAAGTTTCTGATCCCCATCTTGCTGGTTATATGATTTTGAGATTGCGTCCGAATCATCCGCGGGTGCAGCTGATAGATCCCGGGACCTCCGTTCGATGCTTGTAATAGGAGCACGGATGTCGATTCCCTCTTCACTAACTTTGTCCATTTCCACATGAACCACTTCCTGGGAGGGTTTCATCAACGTCGCTTCCTTCGGTTCTCTCTCCGAGGCTGGAGAGGTACTTTCCATAGATGTGGACTCTTCAGCATTCTCTATGACATTGTCTTCATTAGCTACAATCCGATATACGCACAGCTCTTTATTGTCTAGATCGTGCAAAGGAAATTCGCCTCTCCATGTTTGCAGCTGGCTTTTCTCAAAATTCAGCGTAATTCCATTTTTCTTCAAAAAGTCTAGTCCGAGAATGCACGGATCTACAATTTCGGCAACATAAACGGTGTGCTTGTAGGTGTTAAATCCAAGGGCAATGTCCACTTGCAATTTCCCATGAACAGAGATATTACCACCAGACACAGTTTGTAGAGAAACAGAGGGCGCTGTGTAGAGGAGTCGGCTGTTCAGGCGACGAGCCACGTCCGTCCTTACGATCGTTACGTTCGCTCCCGAATCGACGATTAGACGACATGGAGTTCCGTTGATCTCCCCCTTCACGAATAAACCCTGGTTTCCTCCTTGTCTCGATGAAACGTGGAAACGACTGGTCGGGGCTTCACCTGTTCTACATTGCAGCTTCTGCCCTGCGAGATGACATCTTCTTAGATTCAGTTGTGGAGAATCCGTGGTAGTGTTATCCCTTCTCTTTTTCAAATCAAGGCAGTTTCGTCGTAGGTGCCCTTCCCGTTTGCAGTGCCAGCAAACGACTCTGGTCCTTCGATCCCTGGCTCCGGGATAGCTTCTCATCATTCTATCAATTTTGCTCTCCAGTTCTCGAAGCTTACTGGTGACAAAGTCAGAAGAATCCTCGGCTAATGCACCACGCACATATCGTCGGTCTTTTCCAGAAGCTAGCTGCGCGGCTTCTACTCTCATGGCGTACACGAGGGCCGACTTCAGGTTTTTGTTTTGGGATAACCTTACCGCCTGCTGCACATCGGGATCTTGAATAGCGTCGATGAAATACTGCAGAGAAAGATCGTCTCGTACATCCGGGGGACAGTCAGGGAAAGCGAGGAGCGACAGTCTTTCTATATCCGATGCCAATTCTTGAAGAGTTTCATTGGCCTTCTGCTGTCTCACTTTCAATTGCAGTCTGTTATAATCCTTTAGATGTTGCTCCCCAAACCTTAATTCCAACGCACTTGCCAGCGCCATGAATTCTCCCCGCTTCTCTTCGGGTAGTGTTTGTAAAATGTCAGCAGCTTCACCTCGAAGAGATGCCGCGAGATGGAATGCTTTCGAAGTATCGTCCCAACCATTCGCAGAAGCAATCATTTCAAACTGCGTTTGATAAACGCGCCAAGACGACTTCCCATCAAAAGTGGCTACTTTGATGTTGGAACGTGGCGCAAAGAAGGGAGTGGAAACATTATCCCATTTAGGCGTTGCAACGGTCATAGCTTCCCCCGTTTCAATTTTCCGTAGCCTTTCTTCAACAGCGTCATGAAACTTTTCCTGTTCCTCTTTCATGGTGGAAACCTTCTCTTCGATTTCATTCCTCACAGTCACAAGATCTCCTTTCATTGTAGAAACCTTTTCTCCCAAGCAGTCAACTTTCCCATTAACCGCCTCAAAACTCTCACTGATTTCTTTTCTTACTTCACTCAGAACATCTTCTTTTACCGATTGTAGAACACTTGTAGTAGTCTCTATTATCGTAGATTCCACCATTGTAGCTAGTTCGGATTGCATTTCTTCTTTAATCCCAATTATAGCTGCTGATGTGGATTCTCGGCAGGTGGCGATTGCAGCGGCGAGTTCGGCATTTGTCGTTTCTTGACGGGCTTGACCAGCGGCGATTGTAGCGGCGAGTTCGGCATTTGTCGTTTCTTGACGCTTGACCAGCGGCGATTGCAGCGGCGAGTTCGGCATTTGTCGTTTCTTGACGGGCTTGACCAGCGGCGATTGTAGCGGCGAGTTCGGCATTTGTCGTTTCTTGACGCGCTTGACCAGCGGCGATTGTAGCGGCGGTTGATTCTTGTCCGGCTTTTATTTCGGCTTTCATTTCAGCGGCCGTGGATTCTTGTCCGGCTTTTATTCCAGCAATCATTTCCATTAATTGTTTCATTTGGTCTTCCATCATTCCTCTAGTTGTCGGCATTCAAAATTACGAGACCCCACTTCTGACACCACTGTTATGAATTTTTCCACTGAGGCAATGATGGCACAGTTTTCACGGTTTAAAAGTATTTATTCTCTCTTCAGAAAACTCACAAAAATTTATTCACAGGCAACAGTTTAATTACTCTCAAGCTTCAACACAAGCTTCAACGAAAATAACTTCGAATTCAGCGATTATTCAAGCTCACTCCAATAGGTAAACAAAGCGATCCGCTTTCAACGAACTCCGATGTCAATCTGAAAACTTTCCCGTTCTCCAGTCCTTTATATACAAGCGCGTGAGACATTCTCGAAATTTCCAGCCAATTTATCGGAAACGAAATATCTCGAAACTTCTCGATTACTTTAGGTGTTGCCACCTTTTTCTAACTTGTATAATCGCTATTAATTACTAAATAAAATAGGATAAAAATAAATTACAATTGAATTTTGAAATAATACGTCACTATTTACAATATATACAGACAATTTGTGCAACAATATGTGATTATCAAAACAATGTATAGTTACTTTACAAACACTCTGTATTATTGTCAACCAAAGCTTGTAACCCACCACAATTCATCTTTAAATGCCTCATCGAATTTTCAAAATTAAGGCGCAAAATCACCAACCTGTGTGATAGTAAAGGCGCCAGACACGTGATCTGTGACGCCACCATACTTATGCGTAATTCCGTCACTATCAATTGCACTGCTCTCGGTAAAGCCTAATGCCCATTGTGATTGGCTAATATTGAGTGTGAAAATCCAGTTTTTAAGCACTCATTAAGAAACGGTCACAAACCTGACACAAGTGTTACCGTTCTATGGAATCCCATTCAAAATAACGCCCTGCATAGGGTATAAGCGATAACACAAGTTTGAAAAGTGGTGGACCAGAATAGAAACATCCCACACGTGTCAATTATTTTCGAAATTCTTTCACGTAGCTGTCACAAATCGTATGGTGAGGTCCCCCCCCCCCCCCTGGAACATTCAGGAAGAAAAGCGCACGATGCAATTCATTCAGCTCGACATATTACTCTGCGCTTCATATTTTGCAGAGTTTGTATTTTCTCTGAATGCTAGTGTGTGCGAACAAAAGAAATGGCCATGAATTGATATTGAGTGCGCCGTTGATTAAAGAATTTTGAAAGATTTTGATGCTAATTAGTATAAGAGTTATCTTAACCACTGACTCACTTACTCTGTCTGTAACGATGCAAGAGAAAAAAATTTAACCGATCAATGTTCTAACTCTTTCCTGTTGCCAAAATTGTTTTGATAAGAACAAATATACTATATCTGAACGTAAATGAATAATTTCACGTTTATTTTTAATAAATAAATTTTGAAACGTAGTTTGCCGGATATTTTACTGTTAGGGATGTTTTTTATTATTTAAAATGAGATGCAAATGCCGAGCACACGCTGACAATAGAATAGCTGCAATGTTAATGAATAGGAAGATAATCGATTTGATTGATAGAAACTCTCAAATCTATAATTGAACTGATTCTGCTATCAGTGAAATTCCAAAAAATTCACTCATTTTTTCAGTTAAATTCTTAATTAGTTTTTCAAGGGTTCTTCATTAAAAAAAATTATCAAATATATATATATATATATATATATATATATATATATATATATATATATATATATATATATATATATATATATATATATATATATATATATATATATATATTTATCGTTTCTTTTATATTTAATAGAGTAGAAATAATATTATTGTGTAAACGCACGAAAAAAATTTAATTTACATTAAATATTTCGTGTGTATTCAGTTAAAGTGTTTGCTATATTCATAATTTTTCAATGGGAGCTTTATGCGCCTTTAAAACTTTCTAGTAATAAATGAATTTATTAGTACTGTTGCGTGGATGGGTTCGAAAGACTTGAAGCCAAAGCAGATTAAAACTTGAAGAAATTTATTCCGATGTAACTCTTCGCAGATTCTTTTACAACTCCAGAACTTCCCATTCTAATAGATTCAATACAGCTCTTTACACCACAATGGAGCACAACAGCAGTTAAAAACAAGATACACAACTGCTAAAATCGACACAAAAGACAATGCAGTACAGTTCACTTTCGCAATACAGCTCTCTGAATGCTCGTTGAGAGACAACTAACTAGATAACTCCACTCAACTCAACTCAACTCACGGCCGGCCTTACATAGGAAAGTCAATCCTTCGTGAATCTTCTAGAGATAGAAATTTGGAGGATTTTCCAGATTGTAGTCGAAAAGCCCTATAAATGTACATGGGGACCGAAAATGTCGTCAAATGGTTGCCAAGTTTGGAGACATTTGGCGATTTCTCGCCAAATTTGGTGACCAAAATTGGCCGCCAAAACCGTCGCCAACCTAGCTCTATCTCGCCAACTTAGCTCTATCTCGCCAACTTAGCTCTATCTCGACAACTTAGCTCTATCTCGACAACTTAGCTCTATCTCGACAACTTAGCTCTATCTCGCCAACTTGGCGAGATTGCCATTAACCATAATGTTAGACAGCCTGCTCCTTGTAAAACTCGTTTTCCAGCATGATCCCTGTAGAACTTGTTTTCAAGCATTAAGACACGTATTGCAGGAAAGCGAAGTAAAGAACTCTTGCACTGCCTTATGCGAAGTGTACATAAATTTTCGTTTTTACATAATTAATACTACGAAATATTTACAAATATACAGAAATTCGTATCAGTATCGATTTTTGATTTATAAGTATCCCGACAAATCCAGATTATAGGGAACACAATTCTTTCCCTTCGATTAAGCGGGTATATAGGATAATAATATAACACATAAAAACAGAGTTTTTAAAAAATCCTTTTTATGCAATGTAAATTTTTATATTCATTACCACAGAGCCGATATCAAAAACATTTCTATCAAAGAGCGGCAAACTACTTTTCGAAACTTATGTATTAAAAATGTTAGTGAAATTATGCTCTCACATCCAAATATTATTTATTCTGATTGAAGCAATTCTATTATTTATTTATTTATTTATTTATTTATTTATTTATTTATTTATTTATTTATTTATTTATTTATTTATTTAAAAAAAAAAAAAAAAAAATGGCACTGGAAAGAGTTTCGCCAATGATCGGCTCAATGATATTTTAACGCGATTGGATGACGGCAAGTTGGTTTATTACTATTCCGTAACAGCGACCTTTTAATGGCAGCTACAGCCCCAAAATTTGATATAATGCATTGTTATCGACATCGAACCTATCTGCCAAGTTTCAGCCCGATTGGATGATGGCAAGGGGGTTAATTAGGCCTACGCATATTCCACCGCCATCAACAAACATACAAAATCAAAGTTAATAAAAGGGATTTAAAAAGGGGAATGTTTATATCTTCCAATTGACAGAAACAATTTTAATTTGGCTGTACTGGGTAACACCGGGTAAGATATCTAGTCGTAAATAATCCCACAGCGCTAACATCATATAATTTTAAGCTGTAAAAAAAATATAATTAAAATAATAATGATACTAATTAAAGTCATCGTCGTATCTTGAATAACCTGATTTTTATTTAAAAATTTACTTATACTATTTCGTTCGTAATAAACATAAGATTATGCAACAATGTCTTATTTTATTACTTCTTATGATTCTTTCTTTTCTTATTAAAGGTACCAGTGTATTATGGAAATTAGGAAATTTATTAAAAATAAATATTTTTTCTGTCATATTCTGGAAGTAGGGTATCTTTAAAATGATAGAATATTCTTTTTTTTATATTCAAAATACTTTTTAAACAGCGTTCATTTTTATATCCTTTGTATTAACTTCGATTTTGTATTAACTTCGATTTTGTATTAACTTTCGATGACATTGCATTCTATCAAATTTTGGGGCTATAGCTGTCATTAAAAAGGTAGTTTTTATGGAATACTAATAAACCAACTTGAATTCATCCAATCGTATTAAAATAGCATTGAACCCAATCATTGTTGAAACCGTTTCCTGTTGGCAAATTTTTTTAAATAAATAATAAAATTGCTTTAATCAGAATAAATTAATTATATTTGTAGGTGAGATTCATGTTAATTTTTAATAAATTTTGAAACGTAGTTGGCTGCACATTTTGCTGATAGAAATGTTTTTGATGTCGGCGCTGTGTTAATGAAGATAAAAATTGGCAATGCATATAAAGGATTTTTTTTTAAACACTTTTTATGAGTTATATTATTATTTTAAATGCGTACAGTGTTAAAAGTTCCCTACCGCAAACTTTAGATACATGAAGATGGAGAACTAGTTATTTTCAGTGCAAGATAATTTCTCAAAGACAACTTGTTTCGAATCAACCAAATAAAAGGAAAAATAATTCGATAATTTTAAATGTCTAATGCTGGGCTGAGAACATATTACATCCTTAAAATTATATATTTTTAACAAAAAAAAACAAAAAAATCAAGATTCGAAATTATAAGTGGATAATTTTTAATACTTTGAAGATAAAATTCTATGGAGAAAAGCTATTTAAGTTTAATCTACAATTCTAGTATATAACCCTTCAACAAATAATTATGCATAATTTTCTGTTAAAATTCTAAATAAATTACAAATTGAGTTATGACTGGTGCAATAGAATCCTAATTTCGTTGGTTGGTTGTTTTCAGATTATCTGGCGCCGTCAGCAAACACGAGGGCTATAATGCGCCGAAACATTCGTCATTAGACAAGCCAACATACATTTACAAATACCCATGCCAACACGGGACTCGGAATCCGCAACCTCGCGGTCTAGAAGCTAGCACGCTAACCACTATACCGTTTGGTCGGCAATCCTAATTTCGTAATTTAAATTTTAATTAAATATCTCGCGAACAGATATTTGTATTCAGATATGTTAGTTTTCTAACTCTAGTTAATTGTGAAAAGTATTGTAAGTTTCGATAAAAAAAAAAATTAGTCCAATATGTACCGGTACTTGTATTACTTTATTTTATAACAGGTATTTTTATTTAGTAAAAATAAACTGCTTTCTTAACCCACACAGTTTTTTAAAATATGTACAAAGTCTACAATTTTTAAATCCTTTGAGAGGTTGTGTATATCGATAAAGGGCAAATCTGCTGAGGCCTAATTAAGGCCATTGCCTTCATCCAATCGGGCTGAAACATCTGTAGATAGATTCGATGTCAATGACAACGCATTGTAACGAATTTTGGAGGGTGCCACTGTTACTAAAAAGTCGTTTTTACGGACTGGTAATAAATCCTTTTGCCGTCATCGAAACACGCTGAAATAGCATTTAACCGATCGTTGGAGAAACTCTTTCCAGTTTCCAAAATTGTTTTAATAAATAAATAATAAAATTGTTTTAACCGGAATCAGTAAAAAATATTTGGGCGTCAATGCAGAAATTCACATTCATTTTTAATTAATAAATTTTGAAAAGCAGCATAGGGCATATTTTTCTGATAGAGATGCTTTTAATATTTAAAATTAGATGCAAACACCAAGCACACTATGACAACAAAAGCGGTGATATATAATTAAACATAAAAATTGGCAATGATAAAGGATATAGGATTTATATTTGTTTAGGCCGCGTCATGGTTGTAATTCCTATAATTATCGTCTGCTTTAATTTTCATTGACGAAATTACAAAAGTTTATTCTTTGCAAGTGGCATTTAATTAAGTTTTTTTAGTGTTCTATTTTTTGCTGTCCTGATTGGCATTGTGAGTTAAAAGTCGTTCTAAAAACCTTCTCCTCCCGATATACAAGAATTATAATAAACTTATAACAGAAGAAAACTGAGTGTTGTTTGTTTGAAGTGCAATTAATATAAAAAGCTATCGACTAGTGATGGTCCGTCAGATGTGAATTAAAAATATTAAAAAAACTTTATTTTTATGGGTTATATTATTTTAAGTGTTTTTAGTGGTCTTTCATTGTGGCTATGTTTTGTATCTCATAATTTGAGAAGTTCCCGAAATAAGGCTCTATCCCATCTATCTATGTAGGTGTTGATCAGACGTGAGAAAATGAATTGTCTTTGTCCGCTACTCTTCGCTTCTTATCAGATAAAGAGGTCTTTTCAATTTATCTTCTTCCTACCCAACAGAAGGTGTTTGCATTCGAATTCTCTCATTAAACGAGAAGCATCCAAATAAAGTCAAGCCTCTTCGAATATCAACTAGAAGAACTCGTGACAATTTTAACGTCTTTACACAAACGTAGAATATTTAGCTTTGTCTTTATAAATAGTACTCTGAAAAAAATGGCTATTTAGTTTGCCAATGAAAATTAACTATTTCTTTTAAGATTGTTCAGTTTTTAATAAGTGTTAGATAGCTAGCTATTTTTAAGTTAGAGGTTTAAGTTTTAAGATTCAAAATGGTATAACCGTTTTGAGATACGAGTTTGAAAATTTTCCTGCAGTTTTAAAATACACGTATCAACTTTTACTCAATTTAATTGAAATAATAATTTTCACAAAGTTTGTTTTTTTACAAATAATTAAGGATATTTTTTTTTTCTAAAAAATATCCTTTTAGGAGTGCACGGATTATAAAGGGGACAAAGAACATTTAAAAGAATGCTTCGAACAATTAATTCATTATTAATTATTCAGTTCATCACGATACTTTATTTTGTTGCTGAAAGGTATAAAAATCCTTTGGTTCCTCAATGTGCTTAAATTGATGTTTTCTCTTTTTTTTAGTGCTGGCATCTATAGTATACTAATGCAAATTCTTTTGAATTATTTCTGATTTTATTTTTAACTTCGATTTTCAAACAAATAAAGAATGAAATTGTAATAAACTTTTCGTCAAAAGCGAAGGCCTATGCTTTAACATTAGTTCCTCATTTACCAATCTTCGTTTTGTACAGTTGGTTAGTTGTATTCAGATTATCTGGCGCCGTCAGCAACACAAGGGCTATAATGCGCCGAAACATTCGTCATTAGACAAGCCTCGTTTTGTACAGAGAGTTGGCTTAGTTGATTGATTTGTACGATCAACGACCTATTTTTTTTTTTTTACCCAATATCGGCTAATCAGGCCGAGACCTTCAGCTTAACGTGGATTCCGAACCACAGCGAATATCCATTCCTAATCAAGGATTCGAATCCGGCACCTTTGGCATGCAAATCCAGAGAACTAACCCCGCAGTCATCAGGTGTATAAAGATAGTAAAAGGAATCATCACATAAAAAAAAAACTTCCAGGAATAATACACAACTTCTGTTGCTCATACGAGACGCAATATTTAAACTTCAAACCTGCCTCAAACTTAAAGATTTACATTTTCTCAGAGTAGCCATTTTTATTCTTGCGAGTGACTAAAAAAAAACTTTAGTACAAAAAGCACTTGAATGCATCACTCTGAAAAAATATTTAATGTCAACTTAATTACAACATCCGCATTTTTTTTTTTTCTTCTTAAGTCATTCATCAGATTGACAAAGAAAAAAAAAATAACAATAAAGTCACTTAATGTTTCGGTGAAAGCTAAAGTCTACAATTTAAACTTCGAAGCTTTAAGCCACTTCGAAAACTAAAAGCTTTCCTAAAGTTCTAAAAATTATGTCAATTCATTTACTTTTAAGAATGTAAATAAAGGGCGCGAAATATTAGTATTCATACTTTCTTCTCCGTTGAGTAAACTAAGATGAAAATTTTCAGTTCGCAATTTGGTTACAGTTATAGGAATCATCGCTCCTTCCTTTCTTTCATTACGTAACTTATTTTAATTTAATTGTCTCGGCCTTATTACGAAATTCTTGCGATAATAGTTTAGCAGTTAAAGGAGATAAATTTTAAGGACACTTAACAAGAAGTTGCGTCATAGCTTGAATTTTGCCACAGTAGCAGCACAGTTTCATTTGAAACAAATAAAAATACGAGCAAAAATTTAATTTCGAAGCCAAACGATAAAAATTTGAGTTTTTTAAATCCTTTATAGTCAGAGAGGCGACTGCAATTTTTGGACCCCATCGAACTTCATTCTGAATTTTTTATAGAAATTGGAGAAAAGTGAGTAGATTAGGAATCCACTGGTCTGTCGTGGCAAAAATGACCGAAACTGATCAATAATCGACTTGGAATGAGTTGAACTAAGTCTGATTGCCAAATATGTCATAACTTGCCAAAAATAGAACAAACTTATTCGTCTGGCAACCCACTTCATTTTGATTTTCAATGAGAAAAAGCGCAAACGATTTCTGATCTTTGGCTAGGAAAACTTATATCTTTTAAAAGTAAGCCAAATTGGCGACATCAGTTAATTCATAAGTGACGTAATATTTTTTGCCAACTTGGCTCCTTTTTGATAGATGCAAGTAGATCGTCGCCAGATATCTGAATCGTCTGCAACCTTCTTAATTAAAAATTAAAGAGTGAGGGTTACCAAATGGAAAAAAAATGCTCATTATTAGGCAAGTTATGGCTCATTTGGCAATTGGATTTAGTTCAACTTATTAAAAGTCGATTTTTGATCAGTTTCAGCCATTTTTGCCACGGCAGACCAGTGGATTCGTAATCCACTAACTTTTTTCTAATTTCTATAAAAAATTCAGAATGATGGTCGATGGGGTCCAAAAATTGCAGTCGCCTCTCAGTCTATTATATTTACTTCGATATTGTGTGCATGTTTGCGGATACGTTTATCGATGGTTGCAAATCTACGGAGGCCTAATTAACCCGTCACCCAATCTGTCTGAAATTTGACAAATAGAATGCATTTTAATTGACATAGAATCTATTAAATTTTGGGGCTGTAACTGTCACAAAAAGAACGCTTTTACGGTCTACTAAAGCCGGATTTATACGCTACCAGTCGGGCCTCCAGTTTAGATCGCCAGTTCTGTGACGTCAGCTGAGCAACCGTTACACCGTCTATCGGTGATCACGGGATAGCGCACGTGACTGGTTGATCGAAGTCGCCGGCGCCAGTAAATAGAAATTTTTTGGCTTACTGGAACCAATAGCCTGGTAACGTCAGATGACGTCACTAACTGGCGATCTAAACTAGAACCTAGACTGGTAGCGTGTAAATCAGGCCTTATAAACCAACTTGCCGTAGCAGTTAACCGACCATTGAAGAAGCACTTTCCTGTTGCCAAAATGTGTTAATAAACAATAAAAATGTTTGAATCACAATAAATCAACAGATACATTTGGATATGGATCTGAGTTTTAATAAATAAATTTTTAAACGTAGTTTCTCGTACATTTTGCTGTTAGAAATGTTTTTGATATTTAAAATTAGATGCGAACACCACGCCCGCGCTGTTTACAGAATAGGCGCTGTGTTAATGACTATAAAAATTGGCAATGCATATAAAGGATTTGTATTAAAAACTTTGTTTTTATGGATTATATTATTTTCCTATTTATGCAGGCATAAAAATTGTTTTTGGATCCAAGAATTTGTCCAGGCATTTAGAGATCTAATTTTCTCCTCGAACAAGATCATTCTTCACTAGTGCCAAACTTAAATATTTAGAGAAATAAAACAGGGAGATTTTTACAAAAAACAAAAAAATAAGAAATCCCCCCCCCCCCCCTTCCCCCCTTCTAGGCTCATATTTGTATCTTTACATTGCTATAGTTCCTTGTTTATCGGATGGTATATTTTTTTACGACATTTGATATTACTAAAAACTTGCCAATTAACTTTGATACGACTTTTTAAAAAATATTCTTCCTTCTACCATCAAAAGATTTTTGTTGTTGTATGACAAATTCTTTATTTCGAGCTAGGTGGCTGAGATGTTTTAAACTTTAGTTGAATCTAATTGATTGTCTACCAACGAATACCACAAAATAGAACATGAGCACCAATGGGATTTTACCAGTTATAAAACTCATTGAATATTGCTCTACTGGTTTAGAATATTTACTAGTACTGGTGTTGTTATTTTTCTATTACCCAGAATACCAGTGAGACCTAATGATCCCAGATGGTAGTGCTAGTGGGACACATTCATCCCACTTCTCTAAATTCCTTCCCTTTCGTAATATAAATATGATCAAGTATAATTACAACAAAACCTATCCAACTCATTTTTGTTGAAAAAAAACAACAACCCAGATTTAAAAAGGCTTCCGAAATAAAAGAAATAGCAATCTAAGAATCCCTTGATTTTTTTTGATTTTTGATTTTTTTTTTTTTTCCTTCTTTTTCTCGATGTTCCAAAACAATGCATTTTTGCCATGAGGGTTTTATCCACATGTTAACCTTCACCTACTTTACCTAAATTTTATATAATTGGTCAATATTTCACCCAGAAAAGTTCCCGAAAAATTATTTTAGATGAACAATCTTTCGACAGTGTCATTTTTTTTATATGTTTTAGATAACGAGGTTTTATTTCATTTTCTTCGGTATTTCTTTACAACTATTGAAAAAATGGTATTCTATAACTCACACGATGTGGACGAAACTTTTAAAATATTTCGCCAATTATGCGAGCTATTTGACAAAATTTTTAATTTTATGTGGTCCTGTTTACTTTTAAGGAATTACTTAATATATTAATGGTTGCTTATCAAAATACTTAATGTTTTAATGTACTTTCATTCAAATATTGATATCTTGAGGAATTCAATGTTTTCAAGGCTATCGTTGCAGATTCGAACCCTGATTGTCTTGAACTCCAGCCAGGTTGATTGGTTGGTTTGTTTGCAAGCTCAATGACCTATTTTTATGCACAATGACGGCTAATCAGTCCAAAGACCTACAGCTTAACGCGGATTCCGATCCACAATGAACATCCGTGCCTGATCCAGGATTCAAAACGAGCACCTTTGGTATGCGTGGCCAGACAGTTAACCGCACAGCCATCAGGTGGGCAAACTCCTGCCAGGAATCGCACCATTAAAACGTGCGACAGGCAATCGAATCCAAAATCAAGATGAAATCCAGACCTTGAAATGTCAGTCTAGAGAAAACTTTAAAAAAAAAAGATAGATTTCCCTTTCTACGGGCATTTCACTCCCACACGAAAAGAATATGCCCTTCAATGCCGTTTCGCAAACGGCTTGACGCGAAATGAATGCAGCCGGAATATGAAACCAGAATTTAAATCGAGGTATTTGCATCGTTTGATTGTTTTGACGGATACATTTCGTGTTCTTTTCCGAAGATCGTCTCATACGTCACTAAAAGCTGTCTATAAACAAGTTGGATTGTAATGTCCGCTTCGACGCGCTTTTCGATTACGGTATATCCAGTTCATGTATAAAGCATAGTGTACAATTTTCTACTCTCCTGCTTTAAAAAGTTGACAACAAATGACATCTGAACTAGGGGTGTGGAACATTGCACAACTTTCAGTTAAGCTATTATACTGACGTGGATTGATGTTAATTACCGTGTTTATATTTCTATCATTCACTTAGAAAAGAAATAGACGATTTGGCGATATTTTTAGCAATAACTCTTAAAACAGTCTTTAAAAAAAACACTGCCAAAATGGTTATTTTGGAGATATACTTTTCGATAATTCTTATATTATCCTTTCTTGTAAGTGAAACAGGGGAAAGAAGAAAAACGATCTTTGATAAGCGCACTGCTAGAAGAGTGTGGGTAGACACGCGGAGTCGCGTCTCCCCCCCCCCCCTCCCCTACTTTTCAAGAAAATACTCAATCCGTCTAAAAACTACTAACGAAAAAAAAAACCATTAAACTTTAAACGTAGTGACACTGAAATAAATATTTTTTTCACATTTGAAAACTTTAAAACTATTTATGGTATATATATATATATATATATATATCATACTATTATAAAAATGTATTTTATTAGTTTTATAATGATATAGGTATTTTTTTTTATCAAATACTGTTACACTGGGTCAACTTTTAACTTTGGAGGAACTTTCTTTTAAGTTAAATTTCTATTCTTTTTTCATATAAATGCATGCTTAAAAAAAAAAAAAAAAAAAAAAAAAAATTATAGTTCTCTATTAATTTAACTTCATGAAAATATGCGCATTTAGAAACGCTATTGAAATCTAATTAAGGAGTTATGTTTATAATGTTGAATTATTACTTCACTTAATCTCGTACTTCCAAGCAAAAAAAAAAAAAACTAAATCGGAGATTATTTCATTAAAAGAACAATACATTTTGGATTCTAGTTCAACGTTGGTGTTTCAGGAAGTAAAAATTATTTAATTATTCTCTTGCTAGTTAATATTTTTTATTATAAGATACAAAATTATAACATTTATCGTTAAAGATGGGGGGCGGTGGAACACTTTTGGACATCCCCCGCTTATTTTTTCACCACTTCTACCACTGGATAAGCGATGTTCAAGGTAAGAGAACTCTTAGCTGAAGACATTCGTTTTTCAACTTTTTACGCTTTATAGCATTATTAAGGGAATTTCGTAGATCGGGATGGACCCCTTAAGAAGCATTACCGCAGTGATTTTGATCAAAATCCTTATAGACAATTTTTAGCAATTGCTGAAAAACGTGACTTTTTCAATTGCATCTACCTAACGCACATGAGCAATTTTAATGAAAACCTTAATGGTGGTGTCTCATTGCCACCACTAATCAATACACCAAATTCGAGCAATGTAGGTCAATTCGTTCGAGGAGTTATGCTGACCACGTTCACACTGGGACATTTTTTCTATGTCACCTATATGAAGTCAGGCTGTTCCAAAACGAGAAAAAAATGCAAAATATATATATATATATATATAACGGTAAAATAGTGTTGACACTCTTAGGATATAAAAAAGCAGCCGAGATTAAACAAATGTAAAAGTTTATTGCCAAAGAGGCTCTGAAGAGGGTGATGCAATCAATCACTAGTCAAGATTTGATATTCCAAGAGGCGGAGTCAAAACGGATTACGTAGCTTATATGAGTTTGAGTGACGTTCTACTATGTTCTAAGTGGTTCTCGCTAACTGGAGAATTTACTAGAGCAGTCTAATAGCTTCATTGACGATTCCAATGCGAATACATATATATATATGTGTATTCTGACGGAAAACAATAATGTTAAAATATGAGTAATGGATAGTAAAAAGCTATTATGTGCCGTGTTGTTACCAACGCTTTTCCGAGTTTCAAAATCTACAATCGGCCACTCATGAGCTTGTCTTTCTTGTGTTTTCAGGTGTGGCCTGTCCTGCCGCCTGGGACAGCCTGGTGTGTTGGCCTCCCACCCAGGCGGGATCAGTCGTCTCCTACCCATGCACAACTCTCTTCCCACAACTCGTCTTCATCACAAACGACACAGGTGCATCAGGTGACACAACTTCATCAGGTGATCCCTCCATGACTATTTCATTTACACTGGCATTATCAAGAAACGCAATGCATACGAGGTCACAGGAATCTATTGTTCCTGAAATTGTTTTTTTCCCCCTTTGTTTACAATTACTAAGGCCTTTATTATGCATAGCCACTCCTGTGGCGAATGCTTGCCACTGTAAAGACGGACAGCTGCGGCCCAATATAATAAGCTCAATATGATTAAATGTATCGCTTTTAGAGTGTAGGCGTCTCAAGCAGCAGACACAACCCCTAGTCACAGCTATGGCCAGGGATAATAAGCTCCAAATAGACTGGGAGGCGACTGCAATTTTTGGACCCCATCGAACATCATTCTGAATTTTTTACAGAAATTGGAGAAAAGTGAGTAGAATACGAATCCACTGGTCTGCCGTGGCAAAAATGGCCGAAACTGGTCAAAAATCGACTTTTAATAAGTTGAACTAAATCCAATTACCAAATGCGCCATAACTTGCCTAATAATGAGCATTTTTTTTCCATTTGGTAACCCTCACTCTTTAATTTTTAATTAAGAAGGTTGCAGACGATTCGGATGTGTGGCTATGGCTTACTTGCATCTTTCACAAATGAGCCAAATTGGCAATAAACATTACGTCACGGATGACGAAACTGATGTCGTCAATTTGGCTTATTTTTAAAAGATACAAATTTTCAGTGCCAGAGATCAGAAATCGTTTGCGCTTTTTCTCATTGAAAATCAAAATGCAGAGGGTTACCAGACGGAAAAGTGTGTTCTCTTTTTGGCAAGTTATGACATATTTGGCAATCGGATTTTCATTCCAAGTCGATTTTTGATCAGTTTCGGTCATTTTTGCCAAGGCAGACCAGTAGATTCGTAATCTACTCACTTTTCTCCAATTTCTATAAAAAATTCAGAATGATGTTCGATGGGGTCCAAAAATTGCAGTCGTCTCTCGGACTAATAGGATTGTGTGTTTCGCGTAGAATGGTTTATCTGGGTGTCTGAAGCGGTGGTGCGTGTTGACCACGGGTGTGGCTCTGTTGTGACATTTTTAAAAGTAAGGCCAGAATGTGACCTTAGACCCTTATTATTATAAGGGCCTAATGTGGAGGTCTCGATGGAATTCCAAAGCAGATTTTTGGGTCCTTTATAAGGACTGTGCTATTTCCCATATCAAAAGGATTTTTTTTTTTTTTTTTTAATATTTGTTTGATACGGAATTTTTTTAAATATCCGTTTGATATCTGAAAATACGGCACCGATTTTGATTGGTCGTTGTTTTGTCCCTAAACCACTTTTTCGTTGACATGAATGTATGGATGGAGCCATTATCTCGTAGAAATTCCCTGTTAGGTCCACTTAAAATCTCATCAAATGATAGTAAGTTGCTTTCTAGAGTTGCCTGGTAAGCCTCAGAATTTTGTAAAAACTCTAGCGAAGTTTGGTAGTTGAATCCAAATCCTCCCCAAATAATGACTGAACGTCCAGCTAAACGTAGGCTAAACTGAGTAACAGGATCTTTTTGAAGATCATGCCAGTTGTAGGAAAATCTTTCTGGACCATCTAGGCTCCATGTTTTTTCATCACTGAAGACCACCTTCAGCCATTCGTCACTGTATGACTTGTGTTGCTGAGCCCAATTCAGTCTTGCTTTTTTGTGATGAGACTGCAAACGCGGCTTGCGTTTAAGTTTAGATTTTTTTTTAAATCCCCGCATTCTACAATTCTTCTACGTACAGTTTCCCGCGAAACTTTAATTGCAATTATCTTTTTGGTCTGATTTGCAGAGTAATGTTGATTTGAATCCAGTTTTATAATTTGTCTATCATCCCATTTGCTGGTCGTTCGAGGCCTTCCAGATCGCGATTTTCGTGGATATTGGTCACCATGTGCTTAAACTCTATAAATAGCTCTTTTGGAGCGATTTAATGCAACTGAAGTATCATTAAAGGATTTATCTCTGGCATTTAGCTTCCAAATTCTTAAAATCTCTACATGTGAAAATTGCGTAGACTTAGGCATCATTCAAATCAATGAAAATTACTCCAAACCTTTTATGGCAACTTAAAGACACTCCCCTTTGATGATTTGATCACTTCCTCTCAAGAATTTGCATAAATTCTACGTTCCAACTTGTTGATGTTAGACAATTTTATTTCATTTTTCCTGGAAGTTTTGTACCCTACATTTTTGCCTTACGACTTTAAGAATTTATATTTGAAAAAAAAAACTAGTGCAAATCAAATGAATACTATTGCTTTTTCGTGAATTGCCTCTGTCTAAACTTTTGCGCAGAACTGTAAGGGATAGCTGAACTTTGTATTATTAGATAGTGAAGTTCTTAACAAATTAAAGACGATTTTGAAACGGATAGACAGCCATTGTTTTTAAAACTTTTTACCTTGTTTATTTAGATCATTTAAGATATATTTTGAACTTTTCAGATGTTTTGGAAAATTATTTTTATGAATTTTAAAAAAACATTAATTGGAACCACAATCGCAATTTATTAGCAAAGAAAAAAATGAAATGTTGAATGGCAAATTTTCTCACAAACCATCATTAATGAGTACATGGGCACCTTTAGTCAAAAATTATGTGAGAAATTATTTGATAACTTGTGTCACAGTAATTGAAAACCTGTGTTTCAAAATACTACCCAAGTGTAATTGTTTCAAAATACATAGAAGCATATGTGTAAAGTTTGTGTTTCCCACACAGAATTCTTTCTTATTCTCTAGTGAAACTTTAAGTGTCTTTTTTTTTTTTTCTTCTTTTTTTTTTCTTTTTTTTTTTTTTTTTTTTTTTTTTTTTAATGTGATTTTGGGAGTATTTAACAGCAATGCCAGTTTTGTTGCTTTTTGCACTATGATAACAATGTTCAACCCAAATTAGAGAGATGTATGTAATATTTAGAATAAAATAAGCAAGTTAAAAAAAAAAGTGCTGAATAATCAGTTTTCACTTACAACTTTCTTCAGTTTCATGTTCTTGCAAACTTTCCATCAGATGCGGTGGCTTTCAGAAGATGCGACGAAGATGGACACTGGTCAAGAGGCGGATGGACAAATTACAGTCAGTGTGTACAGCTGGACATTCAGGTACTTTCACTCCTTGCAATAATAACCTATCAAAATGCCAATATCACAGCCAAGGAACAACTTTTAATACAATACGGTTTACTGCATGCTCTTGGATATTAACTCTTTGCACTCGTAATTATGCTTTAGAAAGTTAGCAAATAACTCGGAATTTTTTTTTTCATGTTCAATCAAGATGATTTTTTTTTTTTTTTATGAAAATGTGTTCCAATTTAACTAGAAGGTTTACCATCCTTAGATGAAAATTTTTAAATATATAGCCCCTGAATACACCCCTTGACCTAGGATGGGAATGTGGCCATTTAATATTTTATTTTTCAACGTGTCAAAATAATTTATTGAAACTACTAAGAATACTTAAGTATATTACACTACACGGCATTAACCCTTTGCATTCCGCTGTCCCCTCTCAGGCGACATCGTAATTTTGCATATCACTCGGATGTGCCCTCTCAGGGGACATTAAAGTTAGTGATTACGGAGAACTAACTTTTCCACAAGAAATCAAATCAAAATATTATAAAATTACCAAGATATATATAAAAAAAAAACCATTTCAGCTGGGTTTTGTGTCAAAAGAGAACGTGAGAAGTGTTGGTTCACGACGGTCAGGTTGGTTGGTTGTATTCAGATTATCTGGCGCCGTCAGCAACACGAGGGCTATAATGCGCCGAAACATTTCGTCATTTAACAAACCAACATACATTTACAAACACCCATGCCTACACGGGACTCGAACCAGCAACCTCGCGGTCTAGAAGCCAGCACGCTAACCACTATACCGTCTGGTCGGCTTCACGACGGTCAGAGCACTTTTCTGTGTCACTTGAAAGGAGCGACAAGGAGAGTTTGTCGATGGTTGGGTTTGTTAAAATTTACTGACGCAAGGGCAACACTAGGACTGAGCTGCTGGTTGCCGTCCAGAATGGTTCGGAATGCAAAAGGTTAAAAATCTAAGAAATGTAATAATATGAACAAACTATATAAACAATATTTAGGGGCGGAACATAATGCCGGCATCTCCACCAAAGCAAATCAACTTAGAAATACTTCGAACAGAAATGCTTTGGTTGAGTTATCACAGTTTGCCCAATACAGATGCGATGTCCCTTGTACGGGGACATACGAGCGCGATGGTAAAACGAGTGATGTCCCCCATACGGGGACTTACGAGTGAAAAGGGTTAATTCTAAAACAAGTAAAATTTCAATTATTTTAAGTAACAAAGTGGAATTATTATAAGAGTAGCATTGATCGCTGACTCGCTCAATCACTACCTGCCGCACTCTCTAACGCTGTAAATGAAAAAATTTGAACCGATCATTGTTGAAACTCTTTTCTGTTGTAAAAAATGTTTTTAATTAGAATAAATAAGAGATAATTGAATATAAATGCATCAATTCATTATGGAGAGGGGTCCAGTCAATTCAACGTTTCGTTGCATAGCAACGCTGTAAGTGAAAGAATTTTTACTGATCATTGTTGAAACTCTTTCCTGCTGCCATAATTGTTTTAAATTAGAATAGATAAAATACGTTCACTTATAATAAATAAATTTTGAAGCGTAGTTTACTTCATATTTTGATGTTAGGGATGCTTTTATTATTTAAAATTAGGTGAAAATACCTAGCACACGCTTACAACAGAATCAGCGCAATGTTGATGAATAGGAAGGTAATCGCTTTGATTTATGGTAACTCTCAAATCTATTACAGTGTCGATTGTGTTGTCAGTGAAAATCCAAATAATGCATCAAATGATGCAAGTTTCAGAAATAATCTTCATTTGCACTTTATTAAAAGTAAAAAATTTAATTTTTAATAATAAATGTTTCGTGCATATAAAATTAAGGTGTTTGCCATATTCATAATTTTTCAAAGGGTGCCATTGACACTTTTAAACTTTGTAGTTAAGTTTATAAAAACTTTTATTCTCGGTAGACACATCCCAAAATTTAAAAAAAAAAAAAAAAATACACTACCAGAATAACTGAAATATTGATTCATAAAAACAAAGTTTTTGCATCAAATCCTTTATATGCATTGCCAACTTATTTTAGCAGTTTAGTGCTCAGATCAAGTTTTCTTGGTGCTTGGCCACTTGAAGAAACCATCAGTTCCACTCACTAACCAACATTTCCCTAACGAAACTTTGATCAAATGCATTATCATTGACAATCTGTCAAGTTTCAGGTCGATCGGATGACCGCAAGTGGGTTAATTAGCCCTTCGCAGATTTTCAAACAACAAACACACGATATAGAAGTTAACATAAAAGATTTAAAAAAGAACCTCGCCAACTCGTTGTTGTAGATAAAACTTTGATCACATTATTAAGATATCCGACTACTTGAAAAACATAAGTTTCGTTCGAAATACACATTTTTACTTTCAAGTCCCCGTAAATGTACATAGGATAATGAAAGTATAGTATTCGGTTAAAAAAATTATCGATTTTTTTTTTTTTTTTTTTTTTTTTTTCAATTTCTCCACGTTTTGGAATATGGTGTAAAATACCGCACAACTTTCAATTACACTATAATACTGACGTGGATAAATCCGTTCCGAATGTACGTTACCCGCAGAAACACGGACGGACACGCATACATTTTTCTAAACCCCTTAATTGAAACCACAATGTGTAGAAATCCAAAAATAAAAACAAACAAAAAATATTTTTTGACCACTGAAGGTAATACCTTCATATCATTATTCTATGCCGACATACGGGTGACTAAAAGATATAAAAGTATATATTTTTTTCTATTATTTGTCGTATCAAATGGTTAAGCCTTCAAGGAATTTTCTCCTGTTTGAATTATTGTTCTTTTATAGAAAATGTTGATTGTTAATTTGTTTGAGTAGTCATGTGCAAATAACAGATACAACACCTAGGACTATATACAGATAACACTTAACCACTATGCAAAAGTGATCACTATTATAGTGATAACTTTTGCATAGTGGTTAACAAGCCAGTCTACTGATCTAGGAGTTCCTGGTTAGACTGCCCGTTACCGGACATCGCTACAAATTAAATTGTTCTCATTCATAATTTAATAACAATAGTAGCACCTCGAATTCGTTGAAGAAACTTTTTTCCACCATGGCAACATTTTCTTTCAATAAATCTTTTATTTAGTAAATTTTTGTTATCTGTTAATGTCGTGAAATTTAACAGGGGAGAATAAATTCATCAAATGTCTCCTGATTCTACGTGACTGGTGCTAATGTACCTCAATAAAAACAAATCGAAATTTTGCTACAAAACCAATACAACTCAATTTGCTTCATTTTGAGTGAGTACAGAATCATAAACTGGATGTACTTGAAGCTGGTTGAACGGTACAATGGCGTTTACAAATAGAATTCAAGTTAAAACTTATGGCGTTCAAATATTTTCAAGCTCATGTAGTCAGTGATTCTGTTCATGATTTAACTAAAAAATTAAGAATTTTGAGTTGCGTTACTTTTACAACAACGATGCGATACGTAACTGGAGGTGTGGAACATCGCATAATTTTCAATTCCACTGTAATGCTCAAGTCAATTTGTGTCATTTATCGTTTTTATATTTTCAACATTCATTCAGCAAAAATTGCCAGTTTGGCAATATTTTTGGCCATAATTCTTGTATGGGTCTTTAAAAAAAAAACGCAATATACTTATCGATAATTCTTATATTATGTAAGTGAAACTGAGCAACGAAGAAAAAACGATCGTTGATGAGGTATGTTCAAGGAAAGAGAACTCTGTTTTAAAGGCATTCGTTTTTCAACTTTTTACTCCATTAAAGCATTTTTACGGGAATTTCGGAGGCAGGGATGTTTGGAACACTTTAACAGGCATAAACCGCAGCGATTTTGAACAAAATCGTTAGAGCAGTTTTTTAGCAATTACTGAAAAACATGATTTTGACGAAAACCTTAATGGTAGAACCCTTGTGCTATCACCAACTCTCACACCAAATTTGAACATCGTAAGTCAATTTTATTTATGCTAACCACGTAAATTTTAAGCTTTTAATTACTTGTTCAAACATTTTTAATTTCCTTAGATTAGATTTATTATTATTATTATTATTATTATTATTATATTATTATTTGCTTCAATTGCGTAATTTTTTAGTTTTTTTGCTTCCCATACCCAGAATGCCTTAGAAATGAGTGTTTCAATCTCTCGGAAAGAGTTTCCACTCGATTAAGTACAAAAATACATTGAAAATCTAGGGGTGTGGAACATCGCACAACTTTCAATTACAGGCCAGTATGGCGATATTATTTTTGGGGATAATTCTTGTATAGGTCTTTTAAAAAAACAAAAAAATACATCGCCAAAATTGCGATTTTAGCGATGTACTTTTTGATAATCCTTATATTATCCTTTATTACAAGTGAAACTGAGGGAAGAAGAAAAAACTATCGTTGATGAGGTATGCTCAAGGAAAGAGAACTCCGTGTTTTCTTAATTAACAATTTTTTTTACAAAACGACTTCTAATATTGTTACATCTCTGTAATTTTCAACCTAAGTAATTTTAGCCTTCTTATTGAAATCTTGAAAAACAGAATTTCAAATGTTTTGTTAGTTTTTTTTAATTATTTTTTTAATTAATAAATATTTTACAAAATGGTTTATAGTAGGACTGCAGGTCTGAAATTTTCAACATAAGTAGCTTTAGATTTCTAATTGGCCTTTTGAAAAACAGAATTTAAAATTTTTATTTATTTATTTTTTAATTAATTAATATATATTTAACAAAACGATATCTAATAGGGCTACAGCTCTGAAATTTTCGACATAAGTAGTTGTGGCCTCCTAATTGGACTTTTGAAAAACAGAATTTAAAATTTTCGTTTAGTTCTTTTTTAATTAATTTTTTTAATTGATTAACAAATATTTTACAAAACGATTTCTGCTTGGGCTACAGCTCTGAAATATTCAACACAAGTAGTTTTGGTATTACAATTGGACTATTGACAAAAAGAATGTTAAATTTTAATTTGTTTTTTAATTTATGTTTTCATAAAAAGCGACTTCTAATAGGCCTAGAGCTCTGAAAGTTTCAACATAAGTAGTTTTAGCCTTCTAATTTTGTTTTCTCAAACACTTGTTAAAATAATCTTAAAGGGGTGTTGTATTATTGTATTAACGGGGATTTTTTTCTTAATGTCTCTACAGGAGGTTCTAATATTAAGGCTTTGCGTAGCAATTAGATTTTAGTGAGTGAAGCGAGCTTATGCTTACGCAGCAATGAACCTTTCAGTGAATGAGCCTTCGCTTGTATGACAATGAACCTTTTAACGAGTGAAGTAAGCCTGTACTTATGTGTCAATAAACTTTTCAGCGAACGAAGCAAGCTCGAATTTGCGTAACGATGAACTTCCCTGAGAGCGAAGTGCCAAAAACTGGGGCCTATACACCAATGACGGATTTCCGCAACGCGAGGTTTCACAGCTAGCTAAAATACTGCACACGTTAAAATTTTGTACCGAAGCACGGGTATTCAGCTAGTATGAAACATTTCAATGAAATTTTCCATGCATGGTAATAGGAGTGTTTTCTAGGCAATGAAGCAAACCTGTAGGCTTAAGATCAATTTTATTAAAATTACAAACATTTATATCTGGAAACCTCTGGTTGAAAATGGCTAAAACGCCTGTAAACACATAATTGATCATAAATCTTCATGACTATTGACTATGACATAGATTCTGGTCCATCGTCTAGAAACATATTGTAAGAAAAAAATGAAATAACTTTTTTCAGTTACGAGGTTTACAATAAACCTAAAACTTTATTCAATTCCTGTACATAACTTTAAAAAACCGTTACAGATTTTTAGTATTTTTAATCCTTGTAATGGAAATAAATCATATAAATGAATAATAAAAATGCGAAAGTATTACGCAATTTTAACGTTTTTAAAACCGTAGTCAGATACTTTAACTATCTGCGCACTCTTAGTTTTGTCAAAGAAAATCACATCAGTCCTTCAAATAACCATTCTGACTAAAAAACATACCGAACAAAGATCTCTAATCTTCAACACTATAAGGATCAAACACATCCTTTGTAAGAGGCTTAAATAGATATACTATTTGAGCCTTCCGGTAACAATGCATTTATTTCGATTCAATTTTTGATGCGTAGTTCAATTTCAAAAGAGGGACATGTGCTTATTCTACTTTCAAATCTTTAATCTTGGTGGCAAATAAAACTAGAGTTGTTTGAACAGCAATAAACTTTCAATTGCACTATTATATTGAAGTGAATTGGCGTTATTTACCGTTTATATATATATATTTTCATCATTTATTTCGAAAAAATTGCCAGTATGGCGATAATTCTTATACGGACATTTAAAAAAAGACAAAATGGCGATATTGGCGATATATTTTTCGATAATTCTTTCATTATCCTTTCTTGTAAGTGAAACAGAGGGGAAAAGAAAAGCGGTCGCCGATTAACGATGTTTCAGGGAATAGAACTCTGCGTTGAAGACATTCGTTTTTCAACTTTTTAAGCCTTTGCAGCATTTTTACAGGAATTTTAAAAGGTGAGGTTGTTTAGAACACCTGAAAAGGCATTTGATCGAAATCGATTGAGCCGTTTTTTTTAGCAATCACTGAAAAATGATTTTTTTAAATATCAGTCACCTTATACGCACACACAATTTTAATATAAACCTTAGCCGACCAAACGGTATAGTGGTTAGCGTGCTAGATTGTAGACCGCGAGGTTGCGGGTTCCGAGTCCCGTGTTAGGCATGGGTGTTTGTAAATGTATGTTGGCTTGTCTAGTGACGAATGTTTCGGCGCATTATAGCCCTCGTGTTGCTGACGGTGCCAGATAATCTGAAAACAACCAACCAATAAAAACCTTAATAATTGGTCCCCCTGTACACTAGATTTGAATATCGCAGGTCAATTCTTTTGAGAGCTATACTGCCCTTTTACTTAAAACACAGACATTTTTCTATACCACTTTTTTGAAGTCGGGATGTTGCAAAACACGGGGAAAAGCAAAACAATTTAGTTATTTTACTTTTAAACAATACCTTTAATTAACCTATTATCTAAAAGTAACTATTGCTAACTTTTAGATATTTCTACACTGTAAATGCTGGTGTCTTAAATTTAGACACAAAATGTCTGAAAAATTCATTTCAGATACATTAGGTGACTTATTTTGTACAAATGTAGTTTACTTCTTCGAATTTTAGACATCACACGGGTCTTAAATTGCTTTCAGTCACAACAAGTGACTTAAAATAAGACACTTCGGACCAAATTAAGACATTTCGAAATTCAGACGCTTCTCGCTATTTAGACAGTAACAGACCACGGGCCGTAGCAATTATATAATTCAAGTTCATTTACCAAGTAAAAGGAATGTTTGATATGTCTGTTTATTAATAATGTTCTGTATCTGGCATCAATAATTATAAAGAAATATTTACTAAACGCACCTGGCAAAAACTTCAACTTTAATTCAAGATTCTCAATAAACATGCAACTTGCAGCACGTCTGTCTCCATCGTCAATTTCTTTACAAATAATGTTACCAGACCAGGAATATAACATTGGCGACGAGGATAAAAGTTATGAAATTTAAAATTGAATATTAGAACGAATGTGGAGGATCGGTATCTTCTTAAAAATAGACACTGCCGTTACCGCATCGTAATCCTACTGTTTTCGAACTGAAATATGCTAAGTTTCTGCTCCATACAAGGACAAAGCCAATGAGAAATTTTTAAAAAAATCCGAAGATAAGTTTTAATTATGTCTTACGCATTGTTATGTTTTGTATAAAAATTTATTTATAGTTAATTACTAGTTTAACATACAATGGAAATTTTGCATTATTTGGGAGAAAATGTTATTTTGCTCTCATGCACCGAACGTCTTATCTGTGTAACACTAAATTTTCAAAGAACAAAGCCTTTATTCTGATATAACTAAAAATATACTTCTACCTCCTGTAAAACATTGAGCCGGACAAAATTAAATTCCGGGTCCCCTTCGGGGATAAAAGTGCATGCATCTCGAAAATTATTTTTCTTGTTGTTTATAGAGAGTTGTTTTGGAAGAGTGCTTTCGAGTGTTATCTTTTTTTTTTTTTTATGTCACTGGAGTGGATTTATTCATCTTTTGAGTATTTTATGATTTGATGGAATAAAAGCGGGATGTCGCATGCAGAGAGAGGGAGGTTTTTATTTTTAGAAGATGAAATGCTCATTCATTCATCACGTTCTCTTGGGAGAGAGTTGTAGTTGCTGTTTGTGATGCGAGGTTTGGGAGGGTGGGATGATTGGTTTCTAACTTTTGGATTGCGCCAAGAGATTACAAACCGAATACTTGTAATTGCAATTTTGTTTCTCCTCTGACCAATGAATCTCTCTGATGAATATTTACTTCAGTTGTTCCATTTCGGATTATTCATATGAAAGGGCGGCGAATTTAGTGCGGAAGTGTCTCCTTTATTAAATCCTTTATAGTCCGAGAGGCGACTGCAATTTTTGGACCCCATCGAACATCATTTCTGAATTTTTTATAAAATTGGAGAAAAGTGAGTAGATTGGGAATCCAGTGGTCTGCCGTGGCAAAAATGGCCGAAACTGATCAAAAATCGACTTGGAATGAGTTGAACTAAAATCCGATAGCCAAATATGTCATAACTTGTCAAAAACAGAACAAACTTATTCGTCTGGCAACCCACTTCATTTTGATTTTCAATGAGAAAAAGCGCAAACGATTTCTGATCTTTGGCTCGGAAAACTTATATCTTTTAAAAGTAAGCCAAATTGGCGACATCAGTGACGTAATGTTTATTGCCAATTTGGCTCATTTGTGAAAGAGGCAAGTAAGCCATTGCCACACATCCGAATCGTCTGCAACCTTCTTAATCAGGGTTCCCACGGTCATTGAAAGTCGTTAAAAGTGCTTAATATTTTTTAACTTGTTTTCAAGGCCTTGAAAGTACTTGAAAATGCTTAGAGGTCCTTAAAATTCCTTAATTTTTGCTGCCGTACTGCCAACCGCAAATTTTATAAAAATACTACTCAGACTTGCTTCCGCGTGACCACCACTTATCCGCACTGTATCAGAATTCTATGACATATTTAAATACGCATGTGCCAACTTGTAAATTTTCTGGTATAATATATTTTATTAAAAATTTATATATAGACATGATGCCTGAAAACAAATTTTCAAAGGTCCTTAAAAACATTATTTAGGTCCTTAAGAGTCATTGAAAAGTCAGTGATTTTCATTCTGTGATTTGAGTGGGAACCCTGTTAATTGAAAATTAAAGATAACTTGGGTTACCAAATAAAAAAATGCTCATTATTTGGCAAGTTATGGCGCATTTGGCAATTCGATTTAGTTCAACTTATTAAAATCGATTTTTGATCAGTTTCGGCCATTTTTGCCACGGCAGACCAGTGGATTCGTAATCAACTCACTTTTCTCCAATTTCTATAAAAAAAAATTCAAAATGATGTTCGATGGGGTCCAAAAATTGCAGTCGCCTCTCAGTCTAATAAATAACTTTTGATAAACAGCTTAACGCTATGAAAATGAAGCCGTTTCCAGATCGTTGTGTTGACGAAAAATACGGATTGTTAAAGATTGAAACAAAATATCCTGGGTTGTACACTGCAGAACTGTCAATAGCAGACCTTATTTAATAATATGCATAAAAAATATCTACTCTGGCATTCTTTCTTGTAAGTGAAACAAAAGGAAAGGAGTAAAACAGTCATTGATGAGTGATGCTGAAGGGAAGATAACTCTGTGTTAAACGCACTCGTTTCTCAACATTTTACACTTTTATAGCATTTTTTACGGAAATTTTAGCGGTGGGGATGTTTAGAGCACCTAAAAATGCATTACCGCAGCGATTTTGATCGAAATCATTAGAGCCGTTTTTTAGCAATTACTGAAAAACAAATTTTCCAACAGTAGTTTGCTCATGTGCAATTTTGACGAAAACCTTAATGATAGGCCCCAGGGCCGTCTCTAAACCGTACAACATGGGTCAACCTTTTCAGGAGTTATGCTGACCACAGTCCACAGATAGACGGATGAACGGACAGACATTCTTCTGGAACACTTTTTTTATTTTAACTCAGCACGTTCCAAAACGTGTAGAAATGCAAAAAAAAAATTGATTTTTTTTTCTCCTAACCGATTCATTAATTGAAAGTAAAAAAGAGGGCTTCAGTCACCAAGTTTTTGTTTGGTTTGTTGAGTTTTCACTGTTATCCATTATTAGCGCTGTAGCTGCATATTGTGACACAACCCTATAGAGAACAAAAGGCTATAAGGTTTGGCGAGAATTATGTCTTCACTCCGCCAAAATCGATTAAATACCTATGAGCACTGTCACGATCTACCGTTTTCCGACAGTTTCGGTTTTGTCAAAATTAGTGGACGGGATGATATGTAAGAACCATGAATTTTAAATAAACGATCGGAGAAAATCTTTAATATTCAGTAGAGTATTGAACTTCTTGTTTGTCAACGACACTATCTACGAACTTATATACCGAAAAATGCTTTTTGTCCAAAAAATGTGTTGACAGTTTAAATGATCATTAAATGATTCTCGAAAAAAATTGATAAGCGATAAACGATGAAACAAATCGATATTCTTCCAATTCCAACAAATGTATACAAAAATTATGTGTATACTAAACTTCAACTTAACTAGACATCACTTAGACGGTAGATCGTGACAGTGCTCATAGGTATTTAATCCATTTTGGCGGAGTGAAGACATAATTCTCGCCTAACCTTACAGCCTTTTGTTCTCTATAGGGTTGTGGTTTGGCGAACATTATGCTTTCACGCCGTCAAAATGGATTGAATACCTATGAGCACTGTCACGATCTACCGTCTAAGTGATGTCTAGTTAAGTTGAAGTTTAGTATAGTCTTGATTACTTTTCAGCGCACTCGTAATTGAAAAAAAAAAAAACTCCCAATAAATGTTATTCTGAAACTAATGTAGTGATTTTTCTTTTGCCTGATTGCGGAATAAATCATTTTTCTTTTTGGTCTTTGTGTGGGACATAACCACGATCTTTTAGAGTGTATTTCTTTTACCGCATCGTCCTATCGTCTATTGTTTGCGTAATTATTGATTTTTTTCCCAATGTTCTGTTGCTTTTGGTTACAGTTGCAGACAGAAGTGGGGGTGTCCGTTTCCCCCTTGGCCATCAGTATCGTCGTCTTCGTCATTTCACTCGTCTCACTCATCTCCCTCTGCATCGCATTCTTTGTGTTCACCGCATTCGAGTAAGTATAGACTTTAGCTTATTTATATATGAACTGTTGCAAAAATATGTAATGGAAAAAAGGCCTGTAGTAAAAAAAATATCCTATACGTTGTAAGAAAAAAAAAAAAAAAAACACGCCAGGTAAAATGGTAAGCCAGAAAAAGTTATGAAATCTGATGTTTGCCGCCAAGTGGTCGTGTATTATTTCTTTGGACTACTTGTATACAAAGAACTAAATTGGGATTATTGGGAGAAATACCCATAGGCAATTAGAACTTGGCATGCTAGGGTAATTACAGAATAATCTCATTTCATATGCTTCAGCTACCTTGTACACATTGCACTGAATTGAGATTAATTTTTCTACCAAGTACTGATTGACTATGGGGAGTCCTCCCAATAATTTCAATTTAGTTCATTGTGTACAAATAAGCCAAAGAAATTATACGCGACTTCTTGTTGGCAAACATCAATCAGATTTCATAACTTTTTCTGGCTGACCATTTTACTTGGCGTTTATGATTATATATATATATATATATATATATATATATATATATATATATATATATATATATATATATATATATATGGCGTTTGTTATGTTCTGAATTAGCAAGATACAATCGGGGAATATTATAGCGTTAATAATCATATGGTCGCTTGAAACTCAAGTTGACGTAAGCTACAACACATTTAGATTCACGTACGACTCTTTGTATTGAGAGAAACAATAAATATAATGATTCAATATTATAGAGATATGAAGGTTTGCAATCCAAATCCTTTTCGTTTCTATGAAGTAGAAATCCTACTTACAGCACCAAAAAAAAAATATCTACCAATATGTTAAAAATATGTACCTTCTAGTTAGAACTTTAATACAAAAATATACTAAACAATAAGTAATAATAAAAAGTTGGACTTAAAAAAAAAAATTGAAAAAAATACTTGCTTTATAATGCAAAATTGAGGATTAACATACCAATAAATATAGAAAGATGTGTTACTTCAAACCAACTTTTGCTTTAATTTTGAAATATAAGACTATTTATTATTTTAATTGAACTTTGAGGAATCTTCGGGGGTCCCAGACACCTTGAAAACTTTATTTTAAACTGAAAGTGTTTTTCTGATTCAAAATTGGAACACGTGCTTTCAGAGCTTTGAAAGCATGCAATTTAATCGAAAAATAAGTAAATTTTACTTTTTACTAATTACACGGTTTTAATAGTTTAACTTAAAGTATCAATCACTTCTTAAAATTGAGCAAGAGAACGATATCCGAAATCCGTTGTCCCGTTTTAATCAGTCACTAGGGGGCTTCGCCCCCTGCTCGCTAACGCTCGCCAACCCCCAAACGCCTCGCTGCGCTCGGATTGAGCTCGAATTTGTGGTTAAAACATCTTGTTGCGCTCGAATAGGTTTGCCAGCCATAAAAAATTTAACCAAATTTTTATAAATTTAATGTAAGGCCTAATAGAGAAAACACCCAAATTGCAAGTTTCATAATAGAAAGTTAAATATACTATCCGCCAACATTCTGACTTAAAACTTCATTAGCTATGCCCTTATATTGAAGTCCCAATATCTTTTATTTATTCTGATAAAAAACAACACGAGCTACACTCCAACCTCTGAATGCCTCGCTTGGGTTGGGATACAAACGCCTCACTACGCTCGGAAAAATTGTTTCGTTCACGTCGCCCCGTTAGGGAACGACGTCCAACGCGAGGCATTTTCTGGATAGAAATACTTCAAACTAATAATTACTCTAATACAAAAATGCTTCAGAAAAACAGTAAAAAAACAACTTTGAAACGAAGAGTTAAAAAAGAACTTTAAAATTAGCAACGATATTGAAATTTAACTAATTAATAAAGTATTAATAAATTATTTTGGCACGTTTTGGGAAATCTACAGCTTATTTCCTTTAAAATGACACCTTGATCATTGAAATTGGTTGAGCAGTTCAGGCGGACGGACTAACCCCAAAACACGCATTGCCTATTAAATATATAGATTATACGGTCTAAAATCTCTCAACCTCGCGGTCTATAATCTAGCACGCTAACCACTATACAGTTTGGTCGACCTGTTGTTATCTTCTATACTAAACTTCAACTTAACTAGACATCACTTAGACGGTAGATCGTGACAGTGCTCATAGGTATTTAATCCATTTTGGCGGAGTGAAGACATAATTCTCGCCAAACCTTATAGACTTTTGTTCTCTACAGGGTTATTGTGGTTCGGCGAACATTATGCTTTCACGCCTCCAAAATGGATTAAATACCTATGAGCACTGTCACGATCTACCGTCTAAGTGATGTCTAGTTAAGTTGAAGTTTAGTATAAGCACAGTGCACTTTGAAACTGCTTTCTATGAAACTTTGAAATTTGGTGAGTAGGTACAAAAAAGATCACTTAATGAAATGACATAAATTGTATTCATTTAATGTCTATCTGTTATAAATGAAAATTAAAATAGCAAAAGTCAATACAAGGTGGAGCCACTGCATATGCATTGACGATAGGGTTTCAAAAATAAAATAAAATATATTAAATACTATATTGGAGTTTTTAATTTAAGTCATTTTATTAAGTGATCATTTTCGTACTTACTCCCCAAATGTCAAGGTTTTCTAGAAAGTAGTTTCTAAATGCACTGGACTAGAAGATTGTAACATAGCGAGTATAGAGAAAGATAATTACTATAACTTCCTCTTAAAGGAGGGAATTTTCAACGAGAACATTCACCAATCGAACTACGATAAATTTCCTGAAAAATGCTCTCTACATACACACACGAATGATATCACGGCCATAATAGAATGAAGTTGTACCTTTTATTCGAAAATATTACGAGACAATCAGTCGGAAAACCTCTTAGTCCGAGAGGCGAAAGCAATTTTTGGACCTCATCGAACATCATTCTGAATTTTTTATAGAAATTGGAGAAAAGCGAGTAGATTAGGAATCCACTGGTCTGCCGTGGCAAAAATGGCCGAAACTGATCAAATATCGACTTGGAATGAGTTGAACTAAAATCCGATTGCCAAATATGTCATAACTTGCCAAAAAGAGAACAAACATTTTCTCGTCTGGCAACCCTGCATTTTGATTTTCAATGAGAAAAAGCGCAAACGATTTCTGATCTCTGGCTCGGAAAATTTGTATCTTTTAAAAGTAAGCCAAATTGGCGCATTAGTTACGTCATCAGTGACGTAATGTTTACTGCCAACTTGGCTCCCTTTTAATAGATGCAAGTAGACCGTCGCCAGATATCTGAATCGTCTGCAACCTTCTTAATTGAAAATTAAAGAGTGAGGGTTACCAAATAAAAAAAAAATGCTCAATATTTGCCAAATTATGGCTCATTTGGCAATTGGATTTAGTTCAACTTATTAAAAGTCGATTTTTGACCAGTTTCGGCCATTTTTGCCACGGCAGACCAGTGAATTCGTAATCTACTCACTTTTCTCTAATTTCTATAAAAATATCAGAATGGTGTTCGATGGGGTCCAAAATTGCAGTCGCCTCTCAGTCTATCTGATAACTGTCTCAATTCGGAATGAGTGAAATTTACGATCAGTAAAGAAAACCAATTTTGTATTTTCTCAGGAAAACGTCGAAAGAACTATCTCAACTTGAACACACGCCAAATTTATTTTGTCTGTTTACAATGTTGTTTTGTCTCGTTAACAATCACACAGTTGCCATTTATAATTTTCGCTACTTATGAATTACTTCGAGTATGATTTTTACTTGTTTCATCAGACATAAAATTTTGCCATGTTTCGGCAGGAGTCTACAGTGTTCTCGCATTCACGTCCACCGCAACCTGATCCTCTCTCTCATTCTTCACGCCCTGCTCATGATGGTAATCTCGACAGCGGGTCTCTCCATGGACATGAACAAACTGCTGGAAGACACGGTGAGTATGCTGGCCAATGTATACTTATATAAACTCTTTGCGTGGTTTGCCAACTTTTATGTGCTTGGAACTTACTGAAAAAGTGACAAAACTCAAAATTCTTCATTGTAAGTAAAAGTGCAAACGGAATAATGCCGACCAAACGGTATAGTGGTTAGCGTGCTAGCTTCTAGACCACGAGGTTGCGGGTTCCGAGTCCCGTGTTTGGCATGGGTGTTTGTAAATGTACGTTGGCTTGTCTAATGACGAATGTTTCGGCGCATTATAGCCCTCGTGCTGCTGACGGCGCCAGATAATCTGAAAACAACCAACCAACCAGCAAACGGAATAATTACAGACTGCATGAACTTGAATCTGGTCGAACGATACAAGATTGTTAACAAGTTTGGTTGGTTGAGTTTTATGGCACAAGGGCAACACTGAGGCCATTCTGAGCCAAAAACTAGATGAATATTTTCATGTGTATGTATTAAAATCAGGTTACGGATGTTTACAAATCAAATGGGTAAATATTATTTCTAAGCAGAACACTGAATATAGGAAATAGCTAAAAGTTTAGACAAATGCTGTGAAGGTTTTAAAAACCAGTAACAACCATGAAAAATCAATGAATATCACATAGAAGTAAAAACGTTGCATACTGATATCAGGTAATAAAATCCAATTTCTTTTAAAAAGTTAAAAAGGACTGCATTGGTGAGATTGTTGGTTGAATGGTTGTTTTCAGATTATCTGGCGCCCACGAGGGCTATAATGCGCCGAAACATTCGTCATTTGACAAGCTATCATACATTTACAAACACCCAGCCTTACACGGGACTCGAACCCGCAACCTCGCGGTCTAGAAGCTAGCACGCTAACCACTATACCGTTTGGTCGGCTTCAGACGCTCGGTCAAGCCACACTAAGTGAAATATGCAAGCCTATGGAATCTATTATACTCGGCGACAGTTGTGGCTAGATGTTGCGTCTGTCGCTTATGACGCTCAGACTATAGGCTTTAAACGATACGTACAATCCTATGGAGCTTATTATACTGAGCCACAGCAGTAGCAAGCCCAGCGGTTTTTACTGCGTTGCTCGTATAATAAGAACCTAATTCTATTTGAAGGGTAAAATACAATGTTCCCTACCGGTAATCGAAACGAAACGAATATCCACCAACTAGGGATCGTGGAATAGTGAAAGATAGCAGCGGGAAAAGAGAAGGCATACAAACTATTTTATAACATAAGTTATTTTAAAAGTATATTTCAGTGATCAAGATGTAAAATAACATTTAAATGTGTATCAAGACTCAGCGAGTGGTTATTAAGACATAGTCCCCCATTTATATCATTATGAGTTACACTGGTTGGTTGTATTCAGATTATCTGGCGCCGTCAGCAACACGAGGGCTATAATGCGCCGAAACATTCGTCATTAGACAAGCCAACATACATTTACAAACATCCATGCCTTACAAGGGACTCGAAACCCGCAACCTCGCGGTCTAGAAGCTAGCACCCTAACCACTATACCGTTCGGTCGGCTATGAGTTACACTGAATTATAACAATTGTACACATACCAGCAGAAAGATAGGAACAGCGCAGGGGTGGATTGACTTGGACGTGGGTCAAGGAAAGGTCAAACGAGGTTTCCTTTGCGATGATCCCTTCACCCTTTTAGTTGCACACACTGCAGACTATAGTTGGTTTGTGCGCTCAACGACCTATAATTGTTCACAACAACAGCTAGTATGGCCGGGACCAACAGCTTAACGGGGATTCCGAACCACAGCGAACATCTATGCCTAATCCGGGATTCGAACCATGCACCTTCGGCATGTGAAGCCAGACCGCCAACCACACAGCCATCAGATGGGAGCTACTGCAGACTTTGTTTTACAAAACACCACACACCAACACGGAGCCACACAGCACGAATCTTACACAACAAAACCAAAACTCGAAGTTACCGATTCAAACAGTTGCCTCGTATTTATGGTTCAAACACACCCAGGACATTTGCATAAAGTCAGTACTTGGCATTGAATGCATGGTTCAAATATTGAGGGTTGGTTGGTTGGTTGAACTCCCGGCTGGGAGCGGAAAGGAAGGACTTTATGAACTAGCACCTGTCTCCGCGTACAAATGTGAGAGAACCACCTCTCTGGAACAGGATGAAGTAAAAAAAAGGAACTAATAAAAAAAGGGGGGGGGGGGATTAAATCATTTCGGTGCAGAAGGAATTTTTTGAAGTTAAGTTGCCATTTCAATGCTTTCTCCGGGTGAGGACATGGACACACACGTCGAACCAACGAGGAACGAATCTCGTATTGAAGGTTATTGCGTAAACCAAATCTCGAACCGAAGAGCACATTGGGCAAAGTAAGTAGCGAAGGAAGGGACTTCCGATTCCAAGTGTAATGTAAACCAACTTATAACTGAGTTGCGAACCACATCACAGAATACATTGTCATCGACAACGAGTCTATCTGCCAAATTTCAGTTAGATTGTGCGACGGAAAGTGGGTTAACTAGCCCTCCGAAGAATTTTGTCCGCCACAAACAAATCACTAACTACAGCTTTTGGATAGCTTATGAACGGTTTCAACTCTGCAAGCAGATGATAAAGTCAATTGAATACGTCCTCTCATAATGCTATGTAATAAATTGCCCATGGTTACAAATGCATTCTAACTAGTTAAGGAGGGGGGGGGGGGGTATTATACCTTTTTCAGCTTTAAACCAGTTACCAACCATGCATTATCCAGAGGTTGCAGTTAGCCAATCATGCATGTTTGTCAAACAATTCATCCGTAATCAGTCATTTCTGTCTGCATTACGGATTGATAACTAGTAAATTAGCCTTACAACGATTATTTTACGAACTTTTAAATAGCTTTCTCTATCAATAGAAACTGACATTTAACTTGTTTTTAAAAACAACTTGATTTCAAAATAATTTTGAAAATTTTATAAAATGGGTGATATATCTTTTCTGTATACTAATGCTGATCTATGGTTACCAGCACTATAATCCTGTTTGATGGGCAATATGCTACTTTTAATAAAAATCATTCGGTGAAAAAGTATTATGGAATAAGACACTGAGTTACACCGTTTGGTGCTGAAAAGTGTACAAAAAATAAGTAACTAATGGAAGTTCAGAAGAAGGTTGGCAGAGATATTAACTTACTGGCGGTGTTTTTGAAATCGGTAGATCGGCCCTATAATAAACCATAAACATTTAAACTTGGCAATACTTTTACACGTCATATAAACGTGTAAACATTTATACTAAACTTCAACTTAACTAGACATCAGTTAGACGGTAGATCGTGACAGTGCTCATAGGTATTTAATCCATTTTGGCGGAGTGAAGACATAATTCTCGCCAAACCTTAGAGCCTTTTGTTCTCTATAGGGTTGTGGTTTGGCGAACATTATGCTTTCACGCCGCCAAAATGGATCAAATACCTATGAGCACTGTCACGATCTACCGTCTAAAGTGATGTCTAGTTAAGTTGAAGTTTAGTATAGTCTTGGTGCCAAGTTCACCAACTGGTATCCATCTAACAGAAGAGTACCTTATTCACTTTATTATTATTTATTTTATTTATATTTTAATCTAATTGTATTATTTGTTTTTTTAATTTTAATTTTATTTTATTTACCGTGATTTTTCACTTTAATTTTTCTCCGATCGCCAAGTGTCCTATTTTACATTTGTTCCACTCTTTCTTAAATGGAAACTTTTATGTTCTTCAGCGGGTTCCCACCAGCTCGGAGTCACTCAAATATTAAATTAAGGTTTATTGCCAAATTCACAAAGTTTTTTTTATTTATACAGCATAATTGAAGGTTTTGCGATGTTCTTCATTCCTAGTTTTAATATAAAACCCTGTTTACTTAGCAACTCTCTCGGAATAGTATGTCTCCAGTTGAGGTAGCCTTAGGGATATAGAAAATCGATTTCGACGTTTTATGACGCAGACTATCCTTAATGACAGTATCAGTTCCCGCTAAAAATACTCCCGCAGGGGACAACTGTAGCTGCCGATGATCTCTCGTCTCATACCAGAGGAGCCAGTATTAAGTTTTCGGGATATACATAGAACAGATATACCAATTTAAGGGAATCAGAAGGGTAGGAAAGAGACGAGATTTCTATAAAAGTTAGAGCTGTCAAAGTGTTTATTTTTGAAAAGAGAGTTCTGGAAGATGCTTTTTTGTTGAATGTTTTTTTATGTAAAAGGGTGAGTGTGCCTTTTGTAATAGAGCATTTATTAACACCTATTTATTTAATTATAAATTAATATAGACGATAAAAATAGTAACACCTCTTAATCAAGTTTTAATAAAACGTAATAAATATCCCGTCCTATATGAAAATATATAAAAAATTTGCTTCATTAGCATGAATAATTAACAAAAATTCACCCTTAATTCATACATCGTATTATATGAATTCTATCAAAAGATCACAAAAAATTATTATCAATTTACATAATAATTATTACAATAATCTTAATACTTTGAGTGAAAGATAGTTATCCTTAATTTCGATACGATTTTCCTATAACATTAAAATGAAAAATTATTTTACCTTCATTTTCTTTATTTTCTAATTTAAATAAAAGAATCTAGAATTTTTTTTTTTTACTTAAACTAATTAAAGACTTAAAAAAAATTTACTTTCAAAATTGATTTTAAAACAACTTATACTTACATTATAAAACACAGTCTTGAAAATTATATATTATTCATAATATAAAATAATAAAAAATAGCATACCTAATTCCATAAATGGAGTATCAACTTTGCATGTTCTAATTCAAGTCAATAAAAAATCCATAATAAAACTTTTCTGATCACTACAAAGATGGGAAATAATCCATGATGCGTACTTACAAAGTGACTTCAAGTCGCCATTTCCGGTACTTCTAATCGCAACTTCCGGTTCAAGTTCGGCATGAGAATTTGTCTCAAAGAAACCTTTTATTTGTCATATCGACATGTATGTAGCATTTGCAGCACATCACTCAAATTTTGATTTCAGACATATGTTGTTGTTGTTGTTGTTGTTGCTAATCCTCACTGTCTGACGGAGTCAGACAAGATCCACGAGTTCGTTGACTAAAAGGAAGTCGAAGACTAGGAGAGGATTGCTAAAGAGATCCTCCTTAGAGAGTCCCATGCAATCCAAGAGGTGCTCAGGAGAGGCCTGATGATTTTGGCACTTGGTGCAGGTGGCGAAGGTTTTCCTGCCCTCGTTGAAAGTGAGGCACTTGATGTGACCGCTAGCAAGCCTTGATAGAACAGTCCGGGTACGTCTGTCACACGGGAGGTCAAGGGACAAACCCGGTTTTGAGCCCTTGTACCAATTATGGGTTGGGGGTGTTTTCCACTCCTCCGAGATCTTTGATTTTTCCAGAGAGTACAATTCCAAAAAAGTGTGGAAGAGAGAGATGTTGAAATCCTGCAACCCTCCTTAGCAAGGATATCGGCCATTTCGTTCCCGTGGAGATTCACATGGGAAGGTACCCATTGCAAATGAACATCATGATTGAGAGAAATGAGCTTTAATTTAAGCAGGATAGAGGTGCTGATCATATGTACAGATGTATGTATGTATGTATGTGTATCATATGTTTCAGACATATGTACAACATATGTTCAAAAACGTAACAAATTCTTTATACGAGCTTCTTTCACAGCAAATATATAATGCAGAACTAAAGAAGAAAAAAATTCATAAATGGATCAAACGTTTCAAATATAATAATTAATAGGAATTAAGAAATCTACTCTGATGGTGGTCATTCTGATTGGGTAACTAATATCCGATCGTCTGTTGGCGACAAAAGTTCAATTAGCCAATATTCAATTTTTAAAATATCTTGTTACTTTTTGGACTATCCATTGTACAATAATGAATATTTTGTATTCAGGGCTGGCTGTGCCGCAGTGTTCTTGCGCTGAAGAGTTACTCCTCCATGTGCAGCGTTCACTGGATGTTCGTGGAAGGGCTGCTCCTCCATTCTTCCATTACGGTCTCCGTGTTTGAGAACCCATTCCCTTTTGCGCTGTACCATGTTATTGGATGGGGTAAGTACAGATTTATAGCAGAGATGGTATCGAAGATTAAAATTCGAGAACAGATTTTTTTTTTTCATTTTTAATTTTTTTTTTGCTGCTTATGTAATGATGTATGACATGCTATGATAGGTTATTTTATTTTCGATGTAAAAGTTGAGATAACTTTCCTAATCATCATAAAGGTTAATAGTCTGATTGTTCTAATAATCCACGTTTTTTTTATTCATTTGAATATCTAATATGTGTAAAATACTACACCGAAAAGGACTTTTAGGAAAATTTGGTTCTTGAAAAGTTTTTAAATAAGTAAAATTGGTACTTACGTATTAACGCCACTGCAGCTACAGATTTGGCGGTTTTTAAGTGCCGACAATAAAAAGCAATCTTGTTAGCACGCGCACGCAGTTATTTAAGTGTTTTATTTTATGATTTGTCGCAAAAATTTTAGTTGTAGATGGGCTGCACTTAAAAACCGCCAAATCAGTAACTGAGGTGGCGTTAATACTTAAGTACGGTAAAATTGTTTAAAAAAACAATTTTGTAGTAATTATTTTTCAATGAAAGACTGCTCCCAAATAAATATTTTCATGGGTTAAAACTAAACTAAATCAAATTATGTTACCTTTTTGGACACCAGAGGTAAAATTTATTTCACAGTTTATTTCCTATTTCTAAGACACCAACACTCACAAAAATCATCAAAGCAATTAAAAGTTTTATCTCACTGTGCATCACCGAGTCTTTAAAAGCATTGAATCTCTAATAGCACAATGTTACTGCACCAAACACCATTAGAAGAAGGCTTAACAATCACCATCGAGATCTACTATATTAGTAACTTCTCCTCAAACTAGTTCAATCTGTTTGTAACCATGGGTAGTCTATTACATAACATAGAAAGTGAACAGTATGCAATTGGCTTCTGCTGCTCGCACTAGGAATATCTTGCACACAATACTGCCCCCTATCTATTCTATATAACAGGTTGCCCATGCTTACAAACAGATAACATCAGCTAAGTGACGCTGTGTCAATTTCGTATATTGCATTGTATTATTATGTATGATCCCATAACTATTGTTTATTGCATGTATGAACCTGTAAATATTGTATGTATGATCTTTTGACTTTTTGAACTATAAACAGTATGTGGTGTGATTATGTTAATTTTGTATTATTAATTATCTAGGTATATTTAGGTATAATGTGTAATACGTAACACTTTAGTGTTGCTATATTGTATTCTACAAATCCTGTTTTTTCTATCATGCTGTTTATCAAATTCTATATACGTGTAATATATATATATATATATATATAAAATTACTTGACCAACCCTGTTAGGCCTTGAGCCTGTTGCTGGTCTTGAAATTTGTATAAGTCAATAAGGACGCATAAAAATGTTTCAAAGTATACAAGTATTTGCACCTCTTTCTAAATGTGAAGTACCTTTGTCAACAGGTGTCCCCTCAGTGTGTGTGATCACGTGGCTCATTCTGATGTCCGAGTACTGTGATAAGTCCTGCTGGGAGGGATACGGAAAATCTCCCTTCATATGGTTGATCACTGGACCCATGATGGTTGCACTGCTGGTAGGACGAAACTCTTGATGCATCTGTTACGTTAATGCTTCGGTCTTGTTTTATTTAAGTAGAGATCATCGATGAACATTGACAAGCACATAACTACTTGAAATAATAAAAGACATTACTTATTGAAAATAAAAACTGTTTTAACAGTGCAAATTAAATTTTTAAAAAGTTGTTGAGTCATGACATGATCAGTTTGTTAGTTGAGTTCGTAGATCGTTGCCCGCGAGTTCTGAGTATTCTCATCTTGCCTGCCGGAATGAGTCAGGTTGAGTTGTTGCTTTAAAGAGTTGGTGGGCATGTTACACCACACATCCATTTCTCTATCTCTCTGCTATCTCAAAACCATCATTATCTCTCACCGAAAATCGAAAGAAGAAAAAAATTGGCAATACTTTCATTACCCTATATCACACATAGGGTGATTAAAAGTAAAAATTGTTTAAGTCTCTTTATTTCTACTAAAAAAGCAACTAATTTCCCGATATACAGTTGTTAGGACAATAGAAATTTTCACTTGCGGCCTTCGATATTGGGTAAAACTTTCGAAACTGAATTTTTGGGCATTTTTCTGAAAAATGGTTACCCATCGCTATTCAAGTCCTTCATCCTTACCAAGTTCTACTATCTTTCCTCCAACGTCTCTCTGGCATCAAGTCTGAAAAGCGAGATTTTAAAATGTCAGAATAATTTTCACGTGTTTTTTTTTTTTTTTTTTTTTTTAACTGCATCCTTTCTTCTCCTACTCTCGCCATGAGGAAATAAAATTCATGACTATAGAGTTGCTGCAACTCATTTATCTTCAACTACAACTTCTGGATAGTACATGCTTGGTTTTTATCTTTAAGCCGAAAAAGGCTTAACAATCCCCATAGATATCTATGTTAGCAACCTCCATACAAACTATTTAGAATCTGTTTATAACTATGGGCTACCAATTACGTTACAGTATTAAATATGCCTCTTATGCTTCCACTAGGTACAGCTTGCACACAATACTGCCCCTCACCTATGCTACGTAATAGGTAGCCTATGATTATAAACAGATTCTAACTCGTTTGGATCGAAGTTGCAGGTATAGATCTCTATATCAGTATCATTTTCCACCAGTTTTCTATATAGCGTAGTTGATTTTACACTGTTTCTGCACTCAATTTATACGTGTATCTTCTTTTTCGAAAGAAAAAAAAATAGATCTCCTTACTCCCTAACTCTCCACATTTCCTCACGTAGTAAAATTGTGGTATTTTAACAATTATTTTAGAATATACACTGCAAATCAATCAAGCAAATTTGCTGCTCTTCCTGGTAGGAAATCCTTTGTTTACATTTAAAAATCACTCTACTGAGATCATTGCCAGATGAGAGGAAAGAATGACTTAGAAGGAGATTTATTTTTAAAGTATTCCACAAAGTTAGGTAATTTTTTTATACTTTGAGTTCGTTTTTCTATTGTCTCTTAGTATACTATGATCTAAAAATTGTTCAATGCGGCATTTAAATTTTATGATATAATTCTAAGTACCATCGCTTATTTTTTTAAAAGGAGGCAGCATTTATTGTTTATAACTGCCTTTCATCAACGGATACCTTCAGGGTATAGGTCCAATTTTTTAAAACTGACTTTGACTGGTAGATTTTTAAAGGCTTAACTTGAATAACAACACTTCTTTTTCAGGTAAACGCTGTTTTCCTCGTGAACATCATCCGCATTCTCGTCACTAAAATGAGGAGTAACGTTGCCATAGAAACCAAGCAGGTCAAGTGAGTAAATTTCATTTTAAAACCCATGCCTTAAACAAATTCAGTTTTCTTTCCGAGAAGGCTTTCAAACTGTCCGTTTATATAGGGTTATTCAAAATGAAGGATCAGATTTTAAGTATTTATTCCCAATTAACGGCAATAGATAGGCCCAAATCACTTCAAGAGCTATAGGAAAATTCAAAGTTATTTTATGAATTCAAGTGAGTACCCTTTGTTACGCGACAAACGTCGAATCTATTTCCTTGCCACGCCCTTCTTCGCCTTCATTTTGAATAACCTTGAAAAAGCTGCTTTTTCCTGTCACTATAAATTGGGTGCAACTTCTGAAGGAACAACCGGACAAACAATTAACTTGCAACTCTACCATTACTGTTGCACAAATTGTCTGTATATATTGTAAATAGTGACGTATTATTTCAAAATTCTATTGTAATTTATTTTTATCTTATTTTATTTATTAATTAATAGCGATTATACAAGTTAGAAAAAGGTGGCAACACCTAAAGCAATCGAGAAGTTTCGAGATATTTCTTTTCCGATGAATTGGCTGGAAATTTCTAGAATGTCTCACGCGCTTGTATATAAAAGACTGGAGAACGGGAAAGTTTTCAGATTGACTTCGGACTTCGTTGAAAGCTGATCGCTTTGTTTACCTATTGGAGTGAGCTTGTATAATCGCTGAATTCGGAGTTACTTTTGTTGAAGCTTGTGTTAAAGCTTGAGAGTAATTAAACTGTTGCCTGTGAATAAATTTTGTGAGTTTTCTGAAGAGAGAATAAATATTTTTATACCGTGAAAACTGTGCCATCATTGCCTCAGTGGAAAAATTCGTAACAGTACGTTTGTATTATTTCACCGCTTGTCTAGAAATTTGAACTTCTTTGTTACCACATGTAAAACAATGAAGGGAAGTCATTTTTAATACCCTTCGTCCTACGTTCTCCTGATGCTCAAAGACATTTTAGGTTATATTATTTGCAAATATGTTTATTTTCACACAAAAAAAAAGAATTTAAATAAATTATATTTAAAGAGGGTTTGAGATTCACAAGCATAAAATCTTTATTTTTAGAGTTGTTTTTTCTGAAATTTTCTATGTAGTTCTGTATTATATTTTGCAATTGAATTAACCCTTTAAAAAGGCAGTGAGAAGTAGACTTCTCACCAACTTCATTAATTTTTAAATATCGATGAGAAGCTATTTTGCCACCTGGCAATTTGTCAATGTCTTGATTCTCTGGGAAGTAAGTAGAAGATATTTCGGAGTTCAAGACATATTTAATTTTCGACTTCGACTAGCATGACTACTCATTTTTGGATTTTCAAGTAGTAAATGCAAAGTACCTGTAAGTTTACTGAGCGTCAAGAAAACTGTTCCAGGTGATGTACGATTGACCGAAGTTGGTGATCATATGACAACTTTACAAAAATATATAGACGTTGCAGTTTGTGCTCTGCTAAAGCACATGAGAAGAGAACAAGATACGTTTGTACAGCTGGTAATGTCCCACTATGTGTTGATACCTGTTTTCTGAAATGTTATGGAAAGTGATAAGTATAAATTCCTAAATTTTTAAGTATAAAATATATCAAATTTAGAATTCCTTTTGTAGATTTTAGTACTGGCAAATTATACTTCATAAATATCATGTAATGCTAATAAAAGCTTTGTCAAATGGATAATTTGGCGATATACTTTTCAATAATTCTACAATAATATTATCCTTTCTAATTAGTGAAACTGAGGAAAGGAGAAAAAACGATCATTGATGAGGTATGCTCCAGGAAACAGAACTTTGTGTTAAATGCATTCGTTTTTCAACTTTTTATGCCATTAAAGAATTTTTACGGGAATTTCGGAGCTGGGGATGTTAAGAACACCTTACGAGACATTACCACAGCAATTTTGGACAGAATCGCTAGAGCCGTTTTTTAGCAATTACTGAAAAACACTATTTTTTCAATGGCAGCTACCTTATGCGCATGCGCGATTTTGAAACGAAAGCGCTCAGAAACTGTTTTTAAGCCTTTTGTTTACTTTGCATTATTTAGATTTTGAGTGCTAAACTTCCACTTTATAAGCAAATTGATAATCAGAATGAAATCGGGTGATGACGTTCATGATCCTAGGCAACATATTAAGGTTAAATTTTGGGAATTTGAAAATAGCCTTAGGATTGACAAATTTCATGTATTTTCAAAGGATTATAAAGACATTTTTTGTTGTAGCAATAACTGGATTTTGAGCAGTAAAATTTCACTTAAATGACGATTTGAATGTGGAAATCGATTCGGGTGTTGATTTCTGTTACCCTAGTTGGAAAAAGATTGTAAAATTTTTTAAATTTAGAAGTGTGAAATTTTCTATACGGTTAACATGGGAAAAAATAAAAATGAAAATTTTTGAAAGTGCAATTTTTGAGACTTACTTTAGACCCACTTCTTATTTAGTGAGTGTTATAAAATTGGAATTGGAGATTCTCCTATATATAAGATTCAATAGCACGAACAAGAAAAAATTTAGAAAATTTTACTTTTTGAACAAAAATTCATTGAATAGTATGCCATGTGTTTTCAACTGGCGAATTGTATTTTGGAGCAAATGGATCAAATGCTTTCAAATTGGTAATTTGAGTCGGATATATGTTTCATAGTCATTCTTGTTCCAAATTTAATCGAAAAAAGTATTCGAAAAATCAAAAATTTTATTTTTCGAAAGTAGTGAAATATTTCAGTTTCGAGTGTATTTGAAAGGAAAATTTCATTTTTAAAAAATTGTTCCAAATTGTGTTTTTTTTATTCAAAAACACTTTTAAAATCAAACTAAGTTTAAAATTTTGGTCAAAAAACTCTTTTTGAATAGCTGTATGAGAAGTTGACATTTTTGACGATTTTTTCGAAAACCTTAATGGTAAATGCCTGTGCCATCACCAACCCGCACACCAAATTTGAACATCATAGGTCAATTTGTTCGCGAGTCATGCTGACCACAGACACACACATACAGACACATTTACTAGATCACTTTTTTGAAATCGGGATGTTCCAAAACGTGGAGAAATGCAAAAAAAATAGAATTTTTGGTTTTTTTTTACCGAATACTATAATTTCATTACCTTATGTATACATATGGGTAATTGAAAGTAAAAATGGCAATGTAAAGGGTTAGTTATTTTATGTATTCAAAATGTCTTTTGACATTTAAAAAAAAAAAAAAACTAATTTCTTAGTAGGGGTCCAATATGAAAAGTCGATCTTTACTCAAAATGGCTTATTTGGAATTGCCTGTAAAAGTTATCAATGCATGTAAAGGATTTATAGTAAAAACTTTGTTTTGATGTGTGTTAGTGTCGTTTAACCTTTATTAAAGGCTCCCGATAGCCTAGGCGGTAGAGCATCGAGCTCGTAACCGGAGGGTTGCGGGTTCTGTCCTCGGTTCGCCAAAAATATCGGTGTGTACCTAATGGGGGCTGGTGCACATTAAATCTGTCGTAGCCTCAATGTCCTCTCGTTGGTGTGGTGGGGTCGGAGAGAGGGGTTTACACTAGAAGATTTCGATCTCGTATTCTTCTAGATGCTCAAAATTACGAGACGTATTTGGCTGTGTTAAGCACTTTATAAGTGGCAGAAATAGACAGTCGGTGGTTGCAAAACAAAACAAAACCTTTATTAAAAAGCTACGAAGCTTACTTTGATACTTATTCAATGACAATAGATAGTAAGAGAATGAAATATTTGAAAATTTTACAGTTTGGAGGATGCTATCTATGAATTCGACACTTTGCATTTCCTTCAAGTTACCTTAACTATCCTCGTAGGTTGTTGTACTATTAACATCACAACATTTTCGAAGCAACACTATTTTAGCCACTAATCCGTTGTAGACTGAGAGAGGCGACTGCAATTTTTGGACCCCACCGAACATCATTCTGAAATTTTTATAGAAATTGGAGAAAAGTGAGTAGATTACGAATCCACTGGTCTGCCGTGGCAAAAATGGCCGAAACTGGTCAAAAATCGACTTTTAATAAGTTGAACTAAATCCAATTACCAAATGCGCCATAACTTGCTAAATAATGAGCATTTTTTTTTTATTTGGCAACCCTCACTCTTTAATTTTCAATTAAGAAGGTTGCAGACGATTGGGATGTGTGGCTACGGCTTACTTGCATCTTTCACAAATAAGCCAAATTGGCAATAAACATTACGTCACGGATGACGAAACTGATGTCGTCAATTTGGCTTATTTTTTAAAAGATACAAGTTTTCCGAGTTAGATATCAGAAATCGTTCGCGCTTTTTCTGATTGAAAATCAAAATGCAGTGAGCTGCCAGACTAAAAAGCTTGTTCTCTTTTTGGCAAGTTATGACATATTTAGCAATCGGATTTTAGTTCAACTCATTCCAAGTCGATTTTTGACCAGTTTTGGCCATTTTTGCCACGGCAGACCAGTGGATTCGTAATCTACTAAATTTTCTCCAATTTCTATAAAGAAAATTCAGAATGATGTTCAATGGGGTCCAAATATTGCAGTCGCCTCTCGGACTATTGGGGCATCGTTTGAACTTCACTCTTGAGCAGGTACTAAGTTCATTAAAAATAAAAATACATACTTGCAAAAAAAAAAATTGTAACTGTAACCGAAGCGTGTTTCAGGAAGGCTGTTCGTGCGACTGCTCTCCTGTTCCCTCTGCTGGGGATCACTCATCTGCTTTTCTGCATCAATCCGGGAGGGGAGCTGGAGCCAGTGTACATGCTCGTCAACGCTGTCCTGCAGTCATCGCAAGTTAGTATACATCTTTATAGTCCGAAAGGCGACTGCAATTTTTGGACCCCATTGAACATCATTCTGAATTTCTTATAGAATTTGGAGAAAAGTGAGTAGATTACGAATCCACTGGTCTGCCGTGGCAAAAATGGCCGAAAGTGATCAAAAATAGACTTGGAATGAGTTGAACTAAATCCAATTGCCAAATCTGCCATAACTTGCCAAATAATGAGCATTTTTTTTTTATTTGGTAACCCAAGTTATCTTTAATTTGTCTGGCAACAAACTGCATTTTGATTTTCAATGCGAAAAAACGCAAACGATTTCTGATCTCTGGCTCGAAAAACTTGTATCTTTCAAAAGTAAGACAAATTGGCGACATCAGTTACGTCATCAGTGACGTAATGTTTATTGCCAACTTGGCTCATTTGTGAAATATGCATCCGAATCGTCTACAACCTTCTTAAGTGAAAATTAAAGAGTGAGGGTTACCAAATAAAAAAAAATGCTTATTATTTGGCAAGTTATGGCGCATTTGGCAATTGTATTTAGTTCAACTTATTAAAAGCCATTTTTTGACCAGTTTCGGCCATTTTTGCCACAGCAGACCAGTGGATTCATAATCTACTCATTTTTCTCCAATTTCTATAAAAAATTCAGAATGATGTTCGATGGGGTTCAAAAATTGCAGTCGCCTCTCAGTCTATTATATAAGTTTGTATTCCTCTCTCTATCTCTCTCACTTTTGATAGATATTCATCTACGCACAAAGGATTGGATATAGTTTGGAAGATAAGAGCCAATTAAACGAAAGGTCCCGATATCAAACCTCGCTTTAGCTCTGCAATTTCAGTTTCCTGGCTTAGTAAACTCGAAGACGATTGTGTGATAATGTCCTGTTAGTTTACGGGCTGTTTGGTGAGAGTTTTTCTATCGTTCAAAATGCAAAATGTGAACAAAAAGGTCTTGGTATCAAGACTGCTTTTGCTCTGAAATTTCTGTTTCCTGGCTTAGTAAACACTAAGATGATACTGGTAGTGTGCTGTTAGTTTTCGGGCTCTTTAGTGAGAGTTTTTCAAATTTTCTATCATTCAAAATATAAATGCAGGGAAGTTAACCTCTGAAAGACTGTTTTCTTTCTTTATATATAAATCTTCATATTCATCTTCCTATATATTTTTATATCAATCTCTCATTTCCATATTTTTATCTTTTCCTTTCTCTGTCGCTGTGATTTCAACCTATTTCTTTCTCATTTAAATGTTCTGTCTACTTTGAATGTATGAAACAAAAAAACACTATATTTTTTTTTTTTTTTTTTAAAGAATACTATTATGTTTATTGATGTAAAACTTGTTAAACTTAACAAAAACATTCGTAAATTATTAAAAAAAAATTGATTCCAATCACTTTTTTAGTGTGAAAATGTCAGGTAAACAGGAGTCCTCAAAAAGTAGGTAGTTGTGCGCTGTTGAAAAATTTGAACAACGACCAATCTAAAAATATACATATATATAGTTTTAGGTTTAGTGTGACAGTGGCTGTGTCCCGTACCTCTAATATTAATTTATATGCAAAAATAACAAAATGGCGGACAAAAAAAGAATTAAAAAAGTGGGGGTTTTTTTGCATGTTTTTGGCCAAAAAAAAAAAAAAAAAGAGTAAAAATTTAAATTTTGCAATAATTCTGGTACGCGTTATAGCGATAAGTGTACAAAATATGTGGTTAAAGTTTCCTAAACATCAGTTCAGTAATTTCTGAGATTTTTTTCAACAGCGCAACCTTTTGAGGACTGCTGCTTACCTGTCATTTTCACACTAAAAAAGTGTTTAAAATCAATAATTTTTTTTTTATTATTATTATTTACGAATGTTTTTGTTAAGCCTAACAAGTTTTATATCAATAAACATAACAGAATTCTTTAAAAAAAAAAAAAAAAAAAAAAGCGTTTTTTTTTTCATGCATCCGAAAGTAGACAGAGCCCTTAAATGCAGAATCAAATTTCATTCGTTTTAAAGCAGTGTGTTAGCAACCATTGTGATTAAAAAAACTATGTCAATGGACTAGAAAGAAAGTAGAAATTACTCTTGGATACTTATCTAAGAAATATTCCGCATTTTAATTACGTACCACAATTAACGATATTGCTTCCCTTAACAATTTTTAATTTTAGGAATTTAGATACGTTTCCATGTATCCAATTATGTTTTAGATAATGCCTCCTTTTTTTTCAGGGGCTTTTCGTCGCCGTCCTCTATTGCTTCCTCAACACAGAAGTAAGTTTTTGCCTGTAGTAACAAATTACTGCTGATTTATATACATATTTAACAGAACATCCCACTTTTAGAATCTCAATACACAAGTTTAAGGAAGTTAATTCATTTTATCTTATACTCCTTAGTAGGAGAGACCGTGTATAGAAGTAACTTGGTTTAGTTGTAACAATCCAAATAATTTTTGCTATAATCACCATATGGTACCAGAATGCATATTATCATAGGTACAGTACGCAAAAAAAAAAAGAAATCTGAACGATATCTATACCTTCGATTCTAATTATCATACAATCTTGCAGTTTGCACCAAAATGTTTTATTTAAGATTGTTTATATGTCTAACGCAAATTTTGTTTCTTAGGGGGCTGTATACTAAGTAAATTTAACTCTGTCTTTAAAAATTTCAATACGACCCCTTATTTTTAATGTTTTCATTCGATTTAGAATACTTCGTTTACCCTATATACCAAATTTCAGTTCATTATGTTGAGAAACACGTCACTTATGAGAGAAAATGTTTTGGCTGCTCTTGATGGCAAATTTCTTTAATGCGATTAAGGATTAAACGTTTTGCTTACTTAAAGACGTTATCTGTTACACGGTCCCGTTAAGTGAGCTTTTTTTACATTTTTGCTAAATTATCGAGAACCAAAAGTCAAAATGGAATGAAAAAATTTCTGGATGAGTTTTCGACCATGATTATTGTAATAGATGCAAAAAAAATATATATGTTTCTATTTAAAAAAAAAATTAAATTTGTTTTATTAATTAATAACTAATTATTAAAAAACTGTTTAATACAAAAGTTGCATGTTATTTATGTTAGGCCTTAAACAAACTATCTTTTGAAATAAAAATTGCTAAAATATATCATCTATATAAGAATTGATGGCCAAAAAAGCAAATTTTATTTTTAACATTAATTAATCAGTGTTTTGAAATCGTTTATAGTACCGAAATTTCTTCAAAAATCCCAAATTTTTTTTCTGATTTTAAAAAATAGTTCATACATTCCTGAAGAGAATGATGTTTTTATCTTATTCCTCCGGTGATTAGAACGCCACAAAATTACCTGTGATTTAAACATCACTAATGGGCGTAACACCTTGAAGCGTCTGCTTAAAGTGCGTTTTTCGAGCACTAGTGTTTTTCACAGATGTTGCATATTCAAATCGACATATCTCCAGAACCATTAACAATTGCCTATTCAAATTTTTGGAGCATTTAATTTATATAGTTTTAAATATTTTGTCTTCACAGAATTTTATTTTTTTAATTCTGTTTTAAAATATAATTTTTAGCGTAAAAGATAACATAAAAAAAAGCAAAAATTTCAATATTTTAACTTTGAGAATTTTTTACATTTTTTTTAGTTCACCTATCAAAATTCTGTGAAGACAACATTTTCTTTATATAATTATGTATAACAGAAAGCTTTCACTTTGAAATAATTTTTTTTTCTTGACTTATATCAAAATACGCAAACATCAATTATTATGGATTTTTCTTGGTTTTTAAATTTTTTTTAAATAACAAAACACAATATTTAAAAAAACATTTTCTAAAAGATATATAAATAGTATCTCATACATAAAATAAATTTTTGACGTAAAAATGTACATAAATAAAGTTTTTTTTGATTTTCGGTACCGCACCCCCTTAAATTGCTGACCACTTATTGGAAAATTATGAAATTGGATATTTAGGCGGTTTTTTTTATTCTAAATCTAAATATGGGGTAATATTATGGGGCTTCCATCGAACTTTTTAAAGTTTGGTTTAGTTTTAATAGGTTTAGTTTTTTATCATGAGATGACCACTCATGATAAGAAAAAAAATTTATATACAACTAATAAAGATCTTCCGCAAATTCCAATGGTGCTTGACTTTTGTTATTTCATCAATAAGAACACAAAATATAGTCATCGTTCGGATATTTTTTTTTTTTTTTTTTTTTTTTTTTTTTAACGTACTCTACGTGTAGTTTAATAAACAAGTACACGAAACGATAGAGAAAAATATAGAATGCAGCTTAAATTTTTTTAAATTTTTTATTTTTTTGACGAGGCAAGTAATTTTTTGATTCTCCACAGCTAATATTATTTGTATATGACAATAATTAATCGTACAAAACACCGTTCAAAAATCAAACAAAACACCGTTTTTAAATATAGAATGCAACGCGTTACAAGAAAAATAGAGTTAAAGAAACTCGTGATACAGCGTTTTCAAAATGAAGTTATGTTTGGTTTCAGTTGTAGCAAAAATGTTGGGTCTAATTGGTTGTAACAGGTTAGAACTAGACAGATAGAAGCACCACGAATCTATAACATCATCAATCCCACAATGAATCTGAAGTGGACGAAATGTGTGTAATATTGTGATCATTTTTCGAAGAGCAACACCAAATGAAAAGTAGATTTGGTGTAAAACTTGTGAAAATTGGGTTCATGAAGTCTGCACTCGTAAAAAATCACTGTGTGGCAGAATTGCGATTCTGCTGACTCGTTGTAGATCGGGATATTAAATGGATACAGTTGCCCATCCAATCAAGTAAATAAATTTCTTCTAAAGTTTTCCAATTTTTAACCACTTGTTACAACTTGCCCCGATAACTATTAAAAATTGCCCTGTAAGCAGGGTTGGTTGTAACATTTTTTTTTTTTTTTTTTAAACGTTAGAAATGTACTTTTCCTATTCTACTCATTGAAACTTATACTCAAATATACCGGTAGAAAAAGAAAAATCAGCCGTCCTCCAAATAGTCAAACCATACCAAAATCAGTTGTTGGTTGTATTCAGATTATCTGGCGCCGTCAGCAACACGAGGGCTATAATGAGCCGAAACATTCGTCATTAGACAAGCCAACATACATTTACAAACACCCATGCCTAACACGGGACTCGAACCCTCCGGGTCTAGAAGCTAGCACGCTAACCACTCTACCGTTTGGTCGGCTCCATTCTATGAAGTACCATTCCTAATATTATCTGCAGATTATAATTACAAACAATCCTCACATGACATGAAACCACGAAAACCCAACACTCCCAGCCTATGAATTAGAGCATATGCATTTAACATGAGAGACCAACGTAACCTACGAGGAGAAACAATCGCTTGGAGTAGCCTTCGTTCGGCTAAATAACCCCAATAAAGGTTGATGATCAGTAACGACTGTAAAAGTATGACCATACAGGAAATGATTAAATTTCTTTATAGCAGAAACAATAGAGAGAGCCTCCTTATCAATCTGAGCATAATTCCTCTCAGCTGATGCAAGCGTCCTAGATGATAAATCAATTGGTGCTTCACGCCCATCCTCAAGTTGATGACTTAACACAAACACCCACTCTGTAAGGAGAAGCATCGCATGTAAGAGTTATTGGTAAAGATTCATCGAAAGGTACAAGTACATTAGAAGACGAAAGTGATTCTTTTAAAGTATTAAATTCATCCGTGTGAGCTTTTGTCCACTTAAACTCAACACCACTGTCCAATAACCTATGTAAAGGCTCAGCAAATGTAGCCTTATTCTCAAGGAACCCACGATAAAAGTTAATCAACCCTAAGAATGCCCGTAACCTTTGTTTATCAGCAGGTATTGGTATAGCATGAATTGCTTCAACCTTAGATCTCGACGGATGTATTCCATCTTTATCAACTCGATACCCAAGAAAATCTACCTCTGTTACTCCAAAAAGGCATTTTTCCTTTTTCGCTCGTAACCTAGCATTTTTAAGCCTGCTCAAAACTTCAGATAACCGGCATGTTAACTCCTCACGTGATTCTGCACGCACTCGAACATCGTCAAAATACAGCACTACACCCTGCAAATCAATAGACAGATCCTCCATTGAGCTCTGAAAAAGTCCTGGAGCTACATTTATCCCAAATTGAAGTGCCGACCAAACGGTATAGTGGTTAGCGTGCTAGCTTCTAGACCGCGAGGTTGCGGGTTCGAGTCCCGTATTAGGCATGGGTGTTTGTAAATGTATGTTGGCTTGTCTAATGACGAATGTTTCGGCGCATTATAATCTGCAAACAACCAACCAACCCAAATTGAAGTCGATTTACCTTAAATGTCCCTTTATGGGTTATAATGGTCTGAACTTCCGCAGCCTCCTTATCTACCCGCAACTGTAGATAAGCCTGAGCCAGGTTAAATTTTGCATAAAAACCACCCCCTTTCAAATTAGAAAGCAAATTATTAATTGCTGGTATTGGATAAGGAAAAGCAGACGGCTTTACTAACCCTTTGGGTACATTTGAAGAGTGAGACTCGTCATCTGCTTACTTGGGCGAAGTTACGGTGGACGAGTCTGACTCATCATCCGTCCATCCAAATCCGTCCCATGGGCATAAATATCTTCAAATAATTCAGTACTCAAAGGGTTAAGTGTGGTTTTGTAATCGCCACAGAGTCTCACCTTACCTGACGGCTTAATCACGGGAACTATAGGAGTTACCTACCAGGGATTATCATGAGGTTCAATAACCCCCTCAAAGATCCTTCAGTGCCATTTCAGTTTTAGCCTTTAACACTATTGGAACATTCCTAGCCTTACACCTAATAGGTGGTACCCTAGGGTCTATAGGTAGTTTTACCTCTGAGCCAGTGTAAGTTCCTAACCCCTCACTAAGAACTAGGCCTGGGCGATGTCAACATTTCTGCATCGTGATATATCGGGAAGCAAACATCGCGATGTCACGATACATCGCGATGTTAACTATGTGCATATTATTTTTTACAAAATACTACAAAACAACGTTTACATAACAAGCTATATATCCGAAAGTTATGCTTACTTAGCTTTGTAAAATTTTATTAAATTCATTTTAGTTTTTTATAGTTTTAGGAAGTTTATTTTAAATAACATGAGCAGCGACCGAAATATTTTCAGGGGGATACACAAAGTACCCAAGGGGGTATAAGCCAGTTATTATTATTATTATTATTTTGGTTTAATCCAGATTTTTCAATTTCTCTATCTTAATGAAATTTTACTTTGTTATTTTCCATGGAAGGGAAGGGGGGGGGGGGATGGAGGACAAGTGCACTTCCTGACGGTGCACATGTTACTTTAGTTATTGGATATTCCTAATTATTAAATTAAAAACATACTTTATAATGAATATTTTATTACTTACAATATACAATACAACTATTAAACAATAAAAATAAAATTAATGCATATTATTTAAAATTCTAATGATCTTTATTTTGTGCCAGAAAAATTTACATTTCTTCATTTTTAAAAAGTAGTGTTGGATTGAGTAATTAATCTTATGGAAATAAACTTTATTCAAATTGTGCAAACTGAAAAAAAATTATAAAACATTTATTTACTTACGAGACCGAAGAGAAAATCCTTCAACGTAAATGGGGAAAAAATCGTTTATAAGTATTTAAGCAATCAAACTAGAGAAACAGCAGTGATTAGTCCATTCACTAGTTCACATAGATTTTGGCAGATATAACAAACAGCTCATAGTAATAAATAACCAGATTATCTTGACTGGGTAAGAACTATACTAAACTTCAACTTAACTAGACATCACTTAGACGGTAGATCGTGACAGTGCTCATAGGTATTTAATCCATTTTGGCGGAGTGAAGACATGATTCTCGCCAAACCTTATAGCTTTTTGTTCTCTACAGGGTTGTGGTTTGGCGAACATTCTGCTTTCACGCCGCCAAAATGGATTGAATGCCTATGAGCACTGTGACGATCTACCGTCTAAGTGATGTCTAGTTAAGTTGAAGTTTAGTATAGATGGAAATTAACGCGCCAGAATACCGCAATCCCCTTGCCTTAATAAATAAAGCAAACTCAAATAATAGCAAGATAAAAAAAATCTTGAAGTTAATATAAAAGATTTCAAAATACAAAAGTGTAATATTTTATTTCTTTCAAGTTAGAGAAATAATAAAAAAAAAAAATTTTAATTTAAAAAAGAAATGAAACACAAAAAGTGTAGGAAATGCTCAGTAGAATTCCAAAAATAGATATCAATGTCTTATATCTGATGACTATTAAATAAAAATTATAATGTTTTCCAAGAGTTGAGTGAACAACATAACTATGTTCAAACTATAAAAGGAATACTTCTTTTATCGATTCTCCAATATTACTAGACTAATGGCGCAACCTCGCAATTTCAATACGCATCGCACATATGGAAGGTGGAGACGATTACCACAATGCGTTTTTTGTTTTTTTTTATGAAGTATGGGGCATGCGCTAAAGCAAATGGAAATCGTCTCAAACAGCCCGATTTCGACGGTTTCACTATGTTTCTATACAATACAATATTGGGAACATCGCGCATAAGTAGGGAAGGGTGGATAGGATTATCACGATGTGAGCTTGCTGATGAAGTACCGCGCAAAAGAACTCGTTTCAAACGGCACGGTGTCGACGGTTTCAATACGTTTCTATAGTATCTTAGGAACACCGCGCATGAATCGTGGCACGGTTCTTCGTCCTTGAACTGCTAGGCAAGTATCGTGCTCTCGTCAAAAAAGACCGTGATGTATCGGTTTTGAGAAAATAATTACACCGGTTTGACGATGTTAATTTCACACTGGTTTCTGCCGATGTATCGATGCATCGCCCAAACCCTACTAAGAACCACAGAAAATTTATCCAGTACTTCCTGGATAGGGTCAAAAATTAAACTTATTCCACTTATGGACATGCCCAAAGGGTCAAACCATGAGTAACCTAAATTATTTTTGCAACTCAACTTAGCAACTAAAAGTTCCAGTTTTTGGTTAAAATTCTTAAACTGAATTCTTACAGCACACTTCCCAACAAGGTCAATGCTGTTTTTCTGAAAGTCACTCAACTTTAGAGAAGTATTACCAACTTTTGGTTTTGGTGATCCGAAAACTGGTTTAACCCTTTGGGTACATTTGACGGCTGAGATTCGTCATGCACTTGTTTTGCTTGTTAATAATGACGAACCTATTTCGTCATTCAAACTAGGTTGATTTAATGGATTTTAATGTCACAAGAGCCATGATTGGTTAAGTCAAACATCGGTTGGTTTACCTATACTTTAAAAAAATAATTTGTTTGGCTGTGTTCCTTTAAAGTTCCTTTATTGTTTTGAACCAAACGTTCAAAACGCAAGAATTTTCCCAAATAAATCTCTACCCAAGGGGTTAAGAGTATTCCACGAAACTATGGAGTGGTAGAACCCTGAGTCTACCTCCATGTCAATTTCGTGCCCATCCAATTTAACAAAAACATGCTGCTTAATAGAATTTGCCTGTAAGGAATTTAGACAATAATCATCTTTTAAGGAAATAACAACTTCAATTGCCATGTAGTTTCTGAGAATTCCTATTTTTTGGCCCGTTTCGTTTTAAGCGGCATACGCGCTCTTTCTTACCACAAGACCTGCAATTTGCATCCTTAAACGTGCAACTTAGGCGCTCGTGTTACTCACCACAACCCCAACAGATTTGCAGTCTTTGCAGTAAACTGCGAATTTTTACCGAACTCCGCTTTTTGTTTACTTTCGTGTTTCTACCTTTCGTCCTTCACGTAATCTGAGGACTCGAATCCCGCAAACACGGGCAGAATTTAAAGAATGCACTGTTTTGACACGGAATGTAGCGGACGCATGAGCCAACGCTTTAGAAACGACGTCCTCTAAAGTCAAACTTGTTTCCGACAACAATCTTCGCTGAACCGCCTCATCTCGTAAACCACATACCACCTGGTCACGAAGCCTCTCAGACAACGTAGTACCGAAATCGCATACCTCAACCAGTCGCCTTAACCTTTAACTGCTGGAAGCGGTCTGACAGACCTCGAGTCATTTTTTGTGGAATGCTTCCACCCCCTAAAATATCGCATCTTTGACTTTTATCTTAATTTTTCTAATACTATGTTTCTTAAACTTTAAACCTATGTTCACCAATTTATTTGGCGCAGTATGAACCATGTGTAGCTCTTGCGCCAAAAACTTCAAACCACCCAACCACAGCAGTTAAAGGTTAACATCTGCAACGTAATCTCCAACACTTTCGTTTACGCTTTGAACTCTTATGAAACTTAAAACGCGAAAAAATGACTGATGGTTCAGGGTTGAAATGAGTCTTTAATACCGCAATGATCTGGTCAAAGGATATTTCGGAAATAGTCGACTGTGCAATTAGAGATCTATTAATACCCACAGTTTTTGTACCGCAAACGGCAATCAAAGTTACACGTTTACGTTCTGCCGTTGTAATACCATTTGCTTCTAAGTAAAACGGTAGTTGTTCCTATACAAATCCCAAGAACTAGGATTCGAAACGTCAAATTCTGAGATAGAGCCGACAGCAGCCATACCACAACAACAATACAGCATAGAAGTACTTGCAACAGATAAAGAACTAACGAACAATCCTAAGTATTAAAAACCGAATTGTCGACAATCAAAATAAAATCAATCATCAGCAAAAATGTAAAAAAAGCTCACTTTAAGGAACCGTGTATATATTACGTCTTGAAGCACGCAAAATTTTTGCTTCTTCACCGCTTTAAAGAAATTTGCCATCAAGATCGGCTAAAACATTTTCGCTCATAAGTGACGTGTTTCTCAACATAATGAACTGAAATTTGGTATCTAGGGTAAACAAAGTACTCTATATCGAATGAAAAAAAAAAGTAGGGGTTCGTATTGAAATTTTTAAAGGTAGAGTTAAATTTATTTAGTATACAGCCCCCTAAGAAGAAAAATTGCATTAGATGTATAGAAAATCTCTCTTTTTTTTTTCTTTTTTTTTTTTTGCATACTGTACAATAATTTTAATTTATACAATAAATAAGGGTCTACTATTTCTAACTTGATTAGTTTTCCTTGAAAGCCCACGATAGATCATTGAAGCTTTATTACTCAAACAGTAAGCAATCGCTTTTTCTTTCATAGGTTCAGTCTGTGTTGACGACTGCCTACACCAGGCGGCGCTCTTCCGTGTGGAACAGCCGGAGAGGAACGAGGACCTCTCGAATGTTCGGCACCAGCATCTCGACTGCCCCAGGGGACAACAACAGGCATCCCCTGTCACAGAATGAGGAGGAGACGGCATTCAACACTCCCTCCAGAAGAGTATCATGAACACGAAAAAAAAACATCCATCAACCGAAGATGATTTCAGAAATCACTTTTTGACCTCATGTAAATCAGGCGAAGTGGTGATAAAACTAATCACAGTGCAGAATGAATTAGAGCCTGTGTATAAGCTTCTCACTTCATTAATGTAGTGTAAAAGCTAAACAAGTCTATTATTTGTATTTCTGTTAAAAAATCATTGCCCTTTGGTTAATATTTGATCAATTGTCAGTTTTCAAAATATTCTGTTACTTTTCGATCACACTGTACTTTACTGGACATGGATATCGTAGGACCGTTCTCAGATGTGGTAATTTCAATCAGATAAATCAATGGCCAAGGCAAACCATCAATCTTACCAGAAATTGTCACAAAAAATTAAGCAGGTGAAGAAGTACAGTAAGACTTTTACTTTCCAAAGATCTATTAACCTTAGCACTATGTTTCACATGGTCATAGAGCGTCTTCCACGAGGCGCTCAAGGTGGTGTATCGAAACTTAATCATCACAATGAAGATCGACTTAACGTGATCTCTTTTAAGGTTTTTAGAGGATGTATCAGTGGCATAGGTGATTACGTATACGATCAAAATATCCAGTCCTTATACAGGATGATTCAAAACAATGTTTCCGGAAATAAGCATGGAGGTCATAAACACGATAACATTCATCTAGGAGCTTGAGGTCGCAACCCATCCACCCCCACACAGACAAGAAGATGCATGTCAGATCATACAAAATCTCACTTTATTCCAAAAAGAGAACTTTACACAACATAGCTTTTTTGAAAGAAACTTTTAAGTTAGGTGTACAAAGTTGCATCCTGCTTCGTGGCATTGACAACGCAAACACCCAAATGACGTCACACGTCAATTCTATTGTGCATACTAACCCTGCCATGCGTTCCGAAGCATGGTTTTGAATCGCCTTGCAGATTGACATCGTTGTGAGGTACATCTAGTGTGAAAAGAAAGTCCTAGACCAAGCATGGCCCTCTATCTGTGTTGCGCATGCAGCCATGTGCTTTTTACCATCTTCCCGACCTCAATACACATTGCACATTTCCGAAGGTTGGTTTTGAATCACCTTTGGAAATTTAAATCATTGTGAAGTACATCTAGTGTAAAAATTAAGTCAAAGACAAACCATGGTCGAATAAAGCCTACAGAAAATGCTTGCAAGAGAACAACTAAATGACCAAGTTCTTGGATGAACATTTCTTGCAATGGTCATTTGACGATTACATGTTGCGCTAACAGCCATCACGGTGTAAGACTGACCATCAATATAATCGTATAGTATATAGAATAATCTATTAGTTAACTTGGCGATCCATATGACGGCCAAAGACGATGGGCAATAAAACATATTATGGTAATGAAGACCAACCGAGGACATTTTAGGAGGATATATCAATTAAGGATAAACAATTACTAAATATCCATAAACTTAATTTGATATGGTGTTTTGTACGCACCGTTAGTCATTCATCCAAATGTAGAAGACAAGGAGTAGGCCACATGCTGCTTTTCCATTATATACGAAATATCCATCACCAAATATTAAATGTAATATTTTTATCAGCTTTTAAGTTATCTGAACTAATAACGTTAAAAAAATCATTCATTAACCCTGATCACAAATGAACTGTGTAATCATAAGAGTCAACTGACTTCTTTAGAATTTACTAATAAGGGAATTTGAAATACCGTCAAACATTTCAGCAGAAATTTACTCTACAACTTCTGTAAAATTCCACTGTACTTTTGTAAAATCTTTATTGTTAAGTTGCTATACCAAGATATAGTTTTATTCTCTGAATGTATGGTGCAAAAGCAGAATTCAGATCAGGCAAGAGATCCTTTTATGGTTTTATTTCATGACTTTTAATTTTACGCATCATTTCCGTGTTTCAATATGGATAGAAATGACGAATGTTTCAGCGTATTATAGCCCTCGTTTTGTGACGGCGCCAGATAATCTGAAAACAACCAACTAATATGGATGGAAGCTGTCATAGAGTTTATTAAGATATTCTTTAAAGCCCCCCAGAATGAATTCTTTTATAAATATTCTAAATTTTCAATTAATTGAAAACAAACGGAAATATCGATTAACAAAGGAGGAAGACATGTAGTGGGGCAATGCCTTTTATGTATAATTCAGTAAGAGAAACATTTCGTTCCTGAATTAAATGTTTGTAAAAGTATATAAAATACATTAATATAAATCGCATCCTTTTATTTTTTTACTTTTAGTATGAATTTTGCAAAATGTAATATAGTGTTTGTATGAATTAATACATTGACATATGCTGACACAGTTGTTTAATCTTGATACTGAGCTCGGAATGTAACAGCATAAAATCCATATCACTACCTGCATCGAAAATACAATTATACTGTCATTCCCTGCTAACTGTAGTTTTCATTCGTCTTACAGGGTGATTTAAATGTAAAAAATTTCGAAAAAATCAAGATTCCAAAATTCATGAAAATTTGGGAAGAGTCAGATGTGGTTCTTATAGAATTGATCGGGGGGGGGGGGGGAATCGGATTTTTTCTGCAGAAAGACTAAAAATAGTTTTTTTTTTAATCAACAGAGATGACGCTTCACATCACATCAAAGATTAACCCTCACGTACGCGCAATAGAAAAAAAAAAACTTTGGAACGCTCAATCAAACTAAAAGGTCTTTCATGTATCTTACAGCGGAAACATAATATTTTTAATTTGTTTTTGGTCCACAAAGAAATTCCAAAATGTTTTAATTGAGGAAGTATCAAACATTTCTTTATTTCTAAGGCAGACAAAGGTGGGCGGCAAATCAGTAAGTAGGGAGACCGGTCAGGGTTAATCAACGTTAGCAGTTTATAACCCCTTGAAATAAAATTGGCCATTGACACACAGATATTTACATAGCCAATCAACTCATTTTCTTCTATATTCAAAAATAGTAAAACCGCATCTGCCTACTCACAAATGTTCTTGAATTATGAATTTTTCAAAAATATTGTTACTTTTGAATCACTCTGTACTAAACGACATAAAACTCAAAGTTTGTTACAAATCTAAATCTTATGGTTGGTTGGTTGTTTTCAGATTATCTGGCGCCGTCAGCAACACGAGGGCTATAATGCGCCGAAGCATTCGTCCTTTTGCTAGCCAACATACATTTACAAACACCCATGCCTAACATGGGACTCGAACCCGCAACATCGCGGTCTAGAAGCCAACACGGCCCTAAATCTTATGAGATGTATAGAAGGCATTGACCGTATAATGTTTAATAACGGATATATTCATTTTTAAATAGTAAGTAAAAATAATAATAGTTTCATTTTTAATCTACTAATAAGTAAATTCGGAAAAATAGAAATAGTATTCTTTACCTGGAGAGGCCATGTTGTATAAACTGTTGACAGTGTATTATTAACTAATTTTTTATATTCAAAGTGTATTTCATTATTAGTATATATCCCATTATTAATGAAATGAGCCTTACTTTTATATTTACTTACTGAATGTCCAGTAATGGAATCTTTAGGTAGCACAAGTACGAAAATACGAAGACAAGAATTTCTGAATTTTAAAAAATATTTCATTCAATTTGCTAACCAAACGGTATAGTGGTTAGCGTGCTAGCTTCTAGACCGCGAGGTTGCGGGTTCGAGTCCCGTGTATGGCATAAGTGTTTATAAATGTATGTTGGTTTGTCAAATGAGGAATGTTTCGGCTCATTAAAGCCCTCGTGTTGCTGACGGCCCCAGATAATCTGAAAACAACCAACCATACGGTATAATGGTTAGCGTGCCAGCTTCTAGACCACGAAGTTGCGGGTTCCGAGTCCCGTGTAAGGCATGGGTGTTTGTAAATGTATGTTGGCTTGTATAATGACGAATGTTTCGGAGCATTATAGCCCTTGTGTTGCTGACGACGCCAGATAATCCGAAAACAACCAACCAAAAGGTATAATGGTTAGCGTGCCAGCTTCTAGACCGCGAGGTTGCGGGTTCGTGTCCCGTGTAAGGCATGGGTGTTTGTAAATGTATGTTGGTTTGTCAAATGAGGAATGTTTCGGCACATTATAGCCCTCGTGTTGCTGACGGCGCCAGATAATCTGAAAACAACCATCCAAACGGTATAGTGGTTAGCGTGCTAGCTTCTAGACCGCGAGGTTGCGGGTTCGAATCCCGTGTAAGGCATGGGTGTTTGTAAATGTATGTTGGCTTGTCAAATGAGGAATGTTTCGGCACATTATAGCCCTCGTGTTGCTGACGGCGCCAGATAATCTGAAAACAACCAATTGCATTCAATTAGCATATTGTGTGTGCCTCCAGATTATTTAAATATTTTGCCAGTGCTCTATGTATTTCTTCAGTTTTAACCATTTGCACTCGAGAAGTGACTCTCGCTCACCGTATGATTTGGTGCCGCAAACTCGAGAGGTAACTCTCGCTCATCGTTAGGTATGATACTGAAATTCGATGCAAGGCAATGACTGTTTACGTTTAGTTTCTTTGAAGCGTGTCCGCAATCGGAGACCAAAAATGCCGCGAAACGTCTAAAGTTGCTGGTTTCTCCCCCGCGAAGAGGCCCTCGAGTCCAAAAGATTAAAATAACACAGCTAGACTCGCTAGTTGTATTGGGTACAAACAACCATCATCTAAGACATCGGATGCTGAGAGACCAATTTTATTAATATGCATGTAGAGGTAAACAACTAAAATGTAAGACTGCATGAAGTGGCCTAATAGCCGCTTTTGTGCAACGTGTTTTCAGGAAAAGCCAAATAAAGGTTGGCTAGTTGTCTTTATTCGAGATACGTCCTCCTGTAACTTTGACCTCGACCTCCTGTAACTTTCCTCAAGTAGCAGAGGACCGCCTCGATAAAATAGTAGGGCGATTTAAAGAAAATTTAGCACACATCTAGTTCCTACCCAAACTTAAACAAATGAGAGACGATTTTTTTTTAAAAAAACTGTTTTTTAATGTTGAAATTTTTTTATGTTGAATGAAAGCTATAGATAAGATGATTTAAAAAATATATAACAAATGTGGCTTGTTACAATATTTTTGATTTGATTAATTTTTGATTTAATTAATTTTTAATTTAATTAATTTTTAATTTCATTAATTTTTAATTTCATTAATTTTTAATTTCATTAATTTTTAATTTCATTAATTTTTAATTTAATTATTTTTTAATTTAATTTTTTTTAATTTAATTCATTTTTAATTTAATTCATTTTTAATTTAATTCATTTTTTATTTCATTGTTAAAAATATACATGCTCATACCTCTTAAACTTACAGAGTAAAAATATACAAAGTACACTCACTTCCAAAAGTTAAGCACGGCGGAGCGGTAAAATGCGAAAAAATTGACAAGTAGTGCTTTGATTGACACAAAATGCCGAAAGTAATCAGTTCTATGTTTATTCAAAGCCGACTTCTATAGTAAATAATGCGCTCCGATTTGAAGAATCTCCCATGATAAGAACAGAAGCATCAGATAAGTTTTCCTAAACTGCCACAGGTGTCGCTGGCTGATGGCCCTTTGCGCGGAAATAAAGATAAACAATGGTTTGATTGGCTACTAGAAGCAGCAAACTGCACTTGTCCCATTTTTCAGCCAATCCGCTTACAGCAAGCACAATCACTGATTTCCAACTGCAACTTCTGGATAGTGCATTCTTGGTTATTGACTTGAAGCCGAAGAAGGCATAACAACCACCATAGTGATCTATACTAGCAACTTCCACTCAAACTAGTTACAACGTGTAGGTAACCATGGTAACCTATTTCATAGCATTATGGGGGGAAGTATTCAATTGGCTTCTTCTGCTTGAAGAGCAGAAATCAACTATAAGCTATCCAGAGCACAATGGTAGAAAAAATCGCAACGAAGAACAAATTGTGTGTTTATATTTCTAGCAGATAAAATATTCTAAAAAAAGTATGTGAATTTATATTTCTTTTCAATAATACATAATTTTACATTAAAATGTAATTATTTTAGCAACTTTTGTTATTTTCCGCAGAACAAGACTATTTTTAATCGCAGATTAAATTTCTCTAAATTAAAAAATACCAAGCAATTTCATTATTTTAATAATACATATCCTGCTTGAAGTTTTGTTATCATACTAATGAGAATAGTAAATGAAAAGTTTATAATTTCATTTGTGAATTTTTCTTTTAAAACAAAGTTATTTCTTACAATTTCAGCCCGATAAGAAGGAACACCTTTTACAGATTTATTAACTAATAATATTAAAAATACTTCGATTTTTCTTGATGATTTGTCTAATATGCATTAATTTTATGTTGAAAGAATGAAAAACAGGCTCCTTATGTTTTTACGGAAATATGTTCACATGGAATTTGTATAAACAATGTATATTTAACTCTAAAACATATATAAATATATCGAAAGACTTCGAAAAATATATATAAAAAAAAAAGAATTTTAAATATAAGAATAAGTAAAGTTTGAATTTAACTTTTTAAAAAGAATTTAAAGTTACCTTCAATATTTTTTTGAACTATTGGTTTTCAATGTAAATTCTTTCTGAATAAATGACAAATTCTATGTAATGTCATGTTTGTTGCTATAGAAAGGTAAGTAAGAATTCTAGAAAAACTCCGCCGACCAAACGGTATAGTGGTTAGCGTGCCAGCTTCTGGACCGGGAGGTTGCGGGTTCGAGTCCCGTGATAGGCATGGGTGTTTGTAAATGTATGTTGGCTTGTCTAATGACGAATGTTTCGGCGCATTATAGCCCTCGTGTTGCTGACGGCGCCAGATAATCTGAAAACAACCAACTAGAAAAACTCCATTCCTATTGGATAATATTTCGCGCCGAAAGGTTTCACGTTGCCCCCTCTATGTGATGCTCATTTTCCAGCGAATACGGAGGGCATCTTTAGAGTCGGCTTTGGTTTATTCATGAAATAAAACAAAGAATTACAGAGATAAGAGAAATATAGAATTTTCATAAATTATATGATAACGTCATATTTGCGTCATTAACAAAATGCTTAAATTCCAAACAAACAACAAAAACAGACATTAATAGGATATGTGAACACCCCTCACCTGCATACAAAGTACACAGCGTGTGATCATGCTTTTTACGAGGTGATCAACCACCGCAGAGTCCAGTAATGGCCATTCCTCCTGTAGGGCAGTTTCTAAATCTCTGAGAGTGGCTGGAGTTGGGAAGCGTCTACATACAGCACGGCCGATGGCATCCCAAAGATGTTCAAATGGATTAAGGTCCGGCGAGTAAGCCGGTCACTCCATACGCGCAATCCCCTTTCTTTCTCCAGAAAGTCGTCAACGAGGGCAGCTCTAGAGGGACGCTCATTATCGTCCATTAAAACGAAAGAAGGACCAACTTCTGCAGTTTACAGTTTCCCAATGGGGTCTAAGACTTCATCTCGATACTGCACAGTCGTCACAGAACCTCTCCTGAAGATGTGCAAGGTCGGTGCGATATCCCAATGATATCCCTTCCCAGACCATGATGCTTCCAGCGCGGAATGCGTGATGTTCTGGGACCAATTGCGTGTGCCTTGTTCCCTCCAGACCCTTACACGCTTATCATCGGGTTGTAGGGCAAATCTGGACTCATCTGCGAACATAACGTTGCCCCAATCAGACACAGTCTAATTAACATTTTTGTAGGAGCCATTTTAATCGTGCCCATCTGGATTGGACGAAAAAAGGAACACAAACTCATGATACCCGGGCTAACAAGCCATTCATCTGTAGCATTCGACGAACAGTAGTGGCAGATATCGTCTTACCAATGGTCGCTGCAACCATATCGCCCGTGTAGAGGGCTATCTTCGATTCCACTTGGCTACACTAGCAATATATTGATCTTCCGTGGGGCGTCGTAACCCTTGGACGACCGGCTACAAGTCTTCGGACAACTGTTTGGCTGGTTTGGAATAGTTTTCATAATCGTGAAATGACGAAATGCTAAACGTCGAAAAAAAGAGAAACATATATATAATAGACTTTCCTGCTTTAATGAGTCCGACACTACCTCCACCAGCGCTCAGAATCCTCCATTCGTCTTCTGGAAGTAATAGAAACACGTTTGGCTTGAAAACAAATCGTACGAATATTCTGAACATCTTTCATCAGCACTTACATGCAACTCCTGTAATCCTTCATATTGCAGGCTTCTTTTACGACTGCCTGTTTTGAATATTTCTCGACACGAAATCGTGATTGACTGTTACCGAATATATTTGCATACTTCCTTCTACCTTTGCAACAAATTTCAGCTTCTTAATTCAAATTGGCTTGCGGAAATTAATATTTTCCTCTCCATGCTTAACATTTGGAAGTGAGTGTAGCTGTAGATATATTATCTACAAAGAGCAGATAATAGGTATCTACAAAGTAGGCAAATCGTCTATAAAGCGATACAAGTCTAAATCCATGTTTACGCTAATATCTTTCTAGTGACTAGTGACGTAAGTGTTTCCAATTTAAAAAAGCTTTTAAAACTTCCCATGTTTTGAAAACTATTTTCACAATCCAAGTATCGGTGTCTATCACTAGATACTTTATTTGGAGATTTATTTCCAAAATAATTTCTAATGAATTAACAAACATCCAAATAGCATCTAGGACTAAAGGTTATAGCTTAAAATAGTTTGTTTTTCACTGCGATACAAAAAAAAAATTCCGAGTTCACGCTTAAGATGCGCAGTGATGGGCTATAAAACACTCGGCATGGGAATATTTGCACTTGGCCAATTTTTTAAAATTTTGGTAATTTGTTTAAGATTCCAAATATTAGTGGTCAAAAATTACATAGACTATTTACTTCCTGCTTATCCTATCTTATTCCACGTTCCCTAGATATTTAATGCATCAATCCACTTCGATGTATACTTCTCAATCGGATGGATTTTGTTGCTTTTTTAGAAGAAAAAAAAATATTTGTTTTGTCAAAAATGTCTACACTTTTCTGGAAACTTTTTAACACTTTCAAAACTACTTTGAAAGAGATTATTTATTAATTTGCGTATTTAAAGTTTATATGTCAATATTATGAATATGCGTATCGAACATGAGTAAACTCGGCTCAACGATACCTACCTTTTAAACTACGACTTTAAAAGAGAGACACAGTCTACCAGACAATCATGTCCTGTTTATAAACTTCAGAAAGATACCATAAAGAAACACAAAAATAATTCTCAGCAATTCCAAGTAGAAGACAACAATTTATTTAGAAAATGTAATTATGAACAAAAGAATCGGTTAAAAATTTACAGAATGAACGTGAAGTTCTTTAGGAAGCGTTTCTCAAAACCTACCAGCATGGTGCATCAAAACCGAATACTTGATAGTTGGACCGGATGATCACTTCGGCATTGGCACTGGCGTCTTCAACTGCTCCCCCATCAGTCCAAGCAGGAGGTTGCGAGCAGCCAGATTGGCCATCTTGACACGTACTCTCGTATCAGCACTGGCCAGGTGGGGAGTGATGACTGAAAAGGAGAACTTGTTTTGAATGTTGAGCCATAGACATAGGCAGTGAATTATTTGCAGGGAGGTACATGTTGTATAATGAGGTTGCAAAGTACGTTTAGTTAAGTTTAAATTGATACCTTAATTTCTCAAACATGAGACATTTCAGACTGAAATATTTCTGCTCAAATGGAAAATTTGAAGCCCACAAATACTTCGTTTTTCCTGAGATTTTTTTCCATTTCTCTCAATTTTATTACCCTGGGCCTTAAGCCTAAGGGTAATGTTTTCAATTGGGGAAAAGTGTGGTCCGGTGTGCGTCCCTACTTTTTAGGCCTGCGCAAGAAAGGCATTGTGTGGGCATGCGCTACTCCGCCTTCTTGCATAAAAAGAGCTGTACGATGATGATGTTCAGTTGTATTGATGTATCGATTTTTTGTAAAACTCAAATTAAAAAAAACTCTGTTATGAGTTTGGACTTAAGGCCCAGGGTAAACTGTACATCACCCCTAAGAGAATTATTTACATTTTATTTGCATATTTTTGTTTCCAGTATTAAATGCCAAGGGGTTGCAATTGCACCAAAATGACCTTACCTGGTGGCACACATGGCTGAGGAACTTTTCACTATAAGAAAGTAGGTTTATCCGATGCTTAATGTGACATTTTCTGGTTTAGTTTTTTTAAAAGTAAAAAAACAGTATGTTCATGTTCTGATAGCTAACCTGATACCGTGCATGTTTTGATAACCAACCTGATACTGAACATTAGCGTACAGTTGATGTTTCATTGCCGAGACATACTCTTAGATCACATTATTTGTCTAGGCAAAATGGTAGAAATGAATTGGATGATTTTTTTTATGTTTGGATTACATTGATACGTTTCATGTTTCATCAACTTAGATTTGTTTAGTTATTTTAACACGGTGTTTCTATTTCAGCTGCCACACAAACACATACATTGGCATTTACTGGCAAGTTAGCGTCCTTTTCTTAAGAATCACCCGGCTATTTTCACGAAAAACATCTCACCTAAATTGTCCAGTGTCAATAACTCGTGGTCTTCGGGCAGAGGTGCCGGATTTGTGACGTCAATGGCAGCTCCTCTAATCGCTTTGTCTTTAAGAACATGGTAAAGGTCTTTTTGGTTCACAGCTTCCGGTCTGAAAACAAAACCCAATTTGAAGAAACTCAACTTTCAATTAGGCATTAACTGGTAGCGGACATGTTCTGGTTAACTCTCACACAAGGATAGTGATATGGTAAATCTAGCTCAAGTGTGACCATGTGATTGTCTTCTTATATCTTTTTGTTTTGTAAAAAAAAATGCATCCGTCTCTGAGCAAGATCAATAGAAGCCAAATGTCAAACCTATTGTATTTTTTCTAACCAAACACAGAGTAACTGGAAACTTGTGACTTTGAATTTGACAAATAAAACTTAACGTGATTGAGACTATTGTTTGTCTGCCTACTTGTAACAGTGATCTGATTCAAACAGTTTAGTACAGGGCCATCGATATAGATAAACAACTGGATAGACTGCTCCGATGTCAATGCAAGGAGAAAAACGCGCCGGTGGTTGAGGGCGCTGGTGGGATGATTAACCAATCACAGTTCATTTTTATTGGGTGGGAATGCGCAACGCCTTGTAAAGTGCAAGAGTAGATACTTTTTTGCACATTATTACTAATTAAGGTATACTATTGACATTTCTGATGTGTACAACCCCAAATTTTATTTTCAATCCTCAGCAATACGTATTTTTTATCCCACCAAAGGCATCTGGCAATGGCTTCATTTTCCCAGCGTTAAGCAGTCTATCCAGTTGTTTATCTATATCGATGTACAGAGCAGAGGACGAGATATCGGTGTGCAGCCAGGTGCACATTTAAAATTGTTTCGAATTATTACTTTTTTCGGAAGTTTATCAGAGTTAGGTTGGTTGGTTAGTTGTTTTCAGATTATCTGTCAGCAACACGAGGGCTATAATACGCCATTCGTCATTAGACAAGCCAACCTACATTTACATACACCCATGCCTAACACGGGACTCGGAACCCCCAACCTCGCGGTCTAGAAGCTAGCACGCTAACCACTATACCGTTTGGTCAGCCTTATTAAAGTTAGGGTATTGTGTTTTGTTGCTGAGAGATATAATGAAACCTTATTTAGAATGCAGAAGTCGACTGAAGAGTATCTAATCGAACTTTCAAGTTCGATTTATCAATAAATAATGAAGGTAATTGTCTAAAGTGGAAAAATGCCGACCAAAAGGTATAGTGGTTAGCGTGCTAGCTTCTAGACCGTGAGGTTGCGTGTTCGAGTCCCGTGTTAGGCATGGGTGTTTATAAATGTATGTTGGCTTGTCTAATGACGAATGTTTCGGCGCATTATAGCCCTCGTGTTGCTGACGGCACCAGATAATCTGAATACTAAAGTGGAAAACTACATCCTTAAAACAGTGATACATTTATTGTAGCTCAAGAGCGGATCCAGAGTTTTATTACGAAGGGGGCGGTGGCTGTTGAATAACTGATATAACTTAAGAACAACTAAATTTATCTAACTATAACATGCTTTAACTTTGATTATACAGAATATGTTACAAAGAGGTAAAAAAAAATCTCAATACCATAAAAACGAAACTATGATGAGCAACGTGAGAATTTACGGAAATAAATTAGAATTTGTCTGCAACTATATGATTCAGGATAAATTATTGTTAAATATACTAGACCGGACAATCTAACAACGAATACATACACATATTGAACATTTTCAAAATATAATTTGCTTTGTTGTCTTGTTTCGTCCTCGGCTTTTGCATCTCCATTTGTTTTTAGATGAGAACATTTGTATTAAAAATGTTCAGCACGGATTCGTCAAATCTTGATCTACTTCATCCAAAGCCTGAGCGCAGCGCACGTCAAAATGTGAGCGGTAAAATCAGTCAAGAATTTTTTTTTTTTTTATTTTATTTTTAGTTCCATTTTTCACATGTTCAAAAGCTTATTTTATATACATAAATTAAATAATTAAATATTAATGTTAGGTTTGGAAGCCAGTTATGACTTTTGTTTATTATAGCCATGATAAAAAACACATAAAATATTCTTCGCCCCCTCCAACCCTCGCTGGATCCGCCAATGTTGGTTAAAGTACGACAGAAGAAGAGCCCATTGGGAGGATAAGAAGGAAGATAAGAATGCGCCGAGTCGACGCATCCGAAAGCCCTCTACACAGAGTCTCAAAATACCCTCGACACAGAATCCTCTCTCTCATAGAGTACACCTTACCAAAGAGTATCAAAATATATATTTTTTAAAAAATAGACGATTTTTAAACAAATAACACAATTGTAAATGAACTATTCGTCAAAAGCGGAAGTGTAACCCTTTAAATTGATTTATCATTTTTCAGTTTTGAATTTGTACAAAGGGAAAAAATGTAACCCATAAAACAAAGTTTTTAATATAAATCCCTTATATGGATTGTCAACCTTTGTATTCATTTACATAGCACCGAATTTGTTTGTCAGCGTGTGCTTGGTGTTTGCATATAATTTTAAACATTAGAAGCATCTCTAACAGCAAAATATGCGGTACACTACGTTTCAATATATATTGTTACGAATTTCTGTATATTTGTAAATATTTCGTAGCATTAATTATGTAAAAAGATAAATTTATGTACATTTAGCATAAGGCAGTGCAATAGTTTGTTTTCCTGCAATGAGTCTCTTGATGCTTGATAACGAGTTTTACAGAGATAACGCTGGGAAGCGAGTTTTACAAGGAGCAGGGCATTTAACATTATGGTAATGACAATCTCGCCAAATTGGCGAGATAGAGCCAAGTTGGCGATGGTTTTGGCGACTAATTTTTGTCGCCAAATTTGGCGAAATTTTCAGTCCCCATGTACATGTATAGGCCTTTTCGACTACGATCTGGAAAGTTCTCCAAATATCTACCTCTAGAAGTTTCAAGAAGGTTTAACTTTCCTATATAAACCGTCCAAGAGAGCGGGTTAGTTAGTTGACTGAGTTGAGTTACTGAGTTAGTCGAGTCCGTTAGTGGACTGAAATTACTGAGTTAATTGAGATACTAACTGAGTGGAGTTACTGACTTGGTTGTCAGTCAGAGAGCATTCAGAGATTTCCGAAAGCGAACTGTATTGCACTGTCTTTTGCGGCTATTTAGAAGTTGTGTATCAAGTGTAACTGCTGTTTGTGCTCTATTGTTCTGTATAGAGCTGTATTGAGTCTACTAGAACGAGAAGTTCTGGAGTTGTAAAGGAATCTGTGAAGAGTTATATGGGAATAAATTTCTGCAAGTTTTGATCTGCTTTGGCTTAAAATCTTTCGAACCCATCCACGCAACAATATTAAAAATTATTGTGAATTCATGAATTCAAGTCCAAATATCTTTTATTTATTTGAAATATCTTTGATCAATTTTAGCAACAGGAAAGAGTTTTACCGATGATCTTTTAAAATTCTTTCACTTGCAGAGTTAATACGCAATTAAATGTTGAATTGACTGGACCATACTCTATAATAAATTTATGGACTCAACGTTTAATTATCTTTTATATCTTCTGATTAAAATAATTTTGGTGACACGAAATAGTTTCAACACTGATCGGTTAAATGGGATTTATTAGTATTCCAAAACCATCATAGAAACGTGTGTAAAAAGGACCTTTTAGAGAACAGTGACAGTCACAAAACTTGATACTATGCACTGTCATTGACATCGAATCTATCTGCCAAGTTTCAACCCGATCAGATAACGGCAAGTGGGTTAATTAGGTTCTTCAGCCACACACAAATAAACAAACAAATTAATATAATGGATTTAAAAAGGGATCGTCACATAAAAAAAAAACAGTTCAGAAATAACATACGATCTACTGTACCTGCTGGAGTTGATGAATATTGCAGATGGCTTCATTAAGCTGAAGGTCTTTGCATTGAACAGATTCTTGGAGTTATCCCACAGATTGACCATCGACACCACGAAGTCAGACTCCCTCAGCAAGTGCTCCAGCTCCACCCATTCGGCACCCATTTGCTCACCTGCACGAAAAACTAGGAGTGTGGAACATCGCAAAACTTTCAGTCTCACTTTAATACTGGTCACTGCATTGGAACTTGACATGGATTGGTGCTTGTGAAGACTTTAAGTATATCATCAAGTCACAGCCAATTGCTTTTTCCTCCCCTAACGTTTCGCGCTATTTCGTCTGCCCGCACGTTTCCCATAACCCCCACATGACATGGGATCCAGCAAAAGAAGATGTTATAATTATTTTTGTATAAGACTTTCATGCACCTTAAAAGACATTAACGCAGCACAGTTTCGATCAAAAACATTTTTTGCCAGTTGCTGAAATACATATTTTTTTAATGGCAACAACATTATGCGCATTTGAAATTTTAACACAAACCTTAATGGTAGGTGCCATGACCACTGCTAACAGGTATACATAAGTTGAACATCGTAGATCAATCCATTCTATGGTGACCAACACACACGCACAGACATTTTTTCCAGGTAACTTTTTTTAACTCAACATGTCCGTGTAGAAATGAAAAAAAAAAAAATGTGGCTTCAACACTTTCATTACCCATATTACATATGGGGTAATTAAAAATAATAACCCTAATTATGAAGGCACCATCTCTCTCATCTGAGTTGGTTAAGTTTGTACTTATAAGAGGTGAGACGAAAGTTTTGTAGCAGTACTAGGTGACACATCATCATACTCGCTTTTGGTAGTTGGTTGGTGTATACGCTCTACGACCTATTTTTTGCACAAGGACGGTTAATCAGGCCCGGGACCTACAGCTTAACGTAGATTCCGAACCACAACGATCAACCATGCCTAACCCGGGATTAAAACCCTGCACCTTTGGCATGCAAAGACAGAGCACTAACCCATAGACATCAGGCAGGCTTTTGGTATTTGCCTATCACAGGTTAAGAAGTTATAAAAATGTTGGCGACAATTCACATTTGTGATGAGAAAATTCTGCTGGGACGTTATTTTTTATTCAAGGGAATGTAGGGGAAAACCTAAAACTTAATTGAAAAGCCCTCAGCCAGAAAAAAATTTCTGGTGACCCAGAGCAATATTTCACAGCTCATAATTTAAAAAAATTCAACTATTCACTTGAAGTTACAACTTTAGCTAGAATTGATGCAATCTAAATATTAGCACCCTCCGCCATTAGCAATTTTTTGCTACACTGTTAAAAAAAAAATTCCACCTAGCACCAAAAATTGGTTCCCGTTTAGCTGCAACCAACATTTGGTGCTTAGTTTTACAATTTAATGGTGCTTATGGTCCGAAGTAGCACCATTAAATAGTGAAACTAAACACCAATTCAAATTATGTACAAAAAGCAATCCCGTTAATAAACCATCACTTCTTTTTTTTTTCCCCTTTAGAAGAAGCCTTATTATTATTAAATTATTTTTTTTAAAAAAACTCACCTCCAATTACAGGATAGAAAATATCGTTGTACAAAACTTGTTTTACTTCAAAGGGCATAACTCGGTGACAAATCAATTGACCTAGAAAATAAATATATTATATTTAAAACAGTTAAATAAAACATTATATTTTTTTTTTTGAATAGGTTAACTTTTATAGGTATCAAAACAGTAATACCAAAATAGATTCATGAGGATCCCACTGTTAAAAATTTGGTTCCACCTTGCACCAAAAATTGGTTCAAGCCCATTAATTCGTGAAACTAAGCACCAAATGTTGGTTGCAAGTAAATGTGAACCAATTTTTCTTGTAAGGTGAAACAAAATTTTTAACAGTGTAATAGACTAAATGCATCTTCTTTTTTTCTTTTTTGACCATAATATCTGTCGAAGAATTGTTTTAAAAATAGTTAATTTTTTTTACACCAAGTATAAAAACAGTAATGAAATTAATAAAAATTAAAAGGAACAATAACAAGTATGTTTTTTTTTTGTTTATATATATATATATATATAAAATTAAGTTTGTATAAGATAAAGTTTAAAAACATTTCAAGTATTGTATTAAAAATGCACCCACTCATTTTCAGTGTTATTTTATTACTGTTTATATAACTGGTAAAGAAATTGGTATGTATTAAAGGGGTCCGGCACCTCCATAGGAGCCCATGTCAAATTCAACAACTTTGGGACATCTCATTTAATAACCGATTCTTCTATCATTCTGAAACTTTTATAATATAATATTTGGATGATTTTGAGTACTTTAACAAAGGAGTTTATATTATTTGAAAAAAATAATAATTTTTTAAAAATACATTGAAAAAAATTGCTAAAATTTTAAATGATTTTTTTTTTTAATAGGCTATTTTCTCGTGCTAAGGTATTTAAATACATTAGAGAAACATGTATACAAAAATTCAAGCATTTACATTAAATATATTTTAAGTTATGTGCCATAAGCATGAAAATACAGCTCAGAAAAATTACAAGTATTTCGAAATAAGATAAAAATTAGAATTGAGGCCTCATTTTAAAGAATAGAATTTGAATCTAAATAAACAATAATAAACTCAAAATCAGTAATCTGAAAAAATTTCATAAGCCAGACAGCAGATATTGTAGACAAAAATATGAAGCATTAGAACCATGGCCCAAGGTCAGACTAATGGTTCCTTTTAAAAACTTTTTTTAAGAAAGCTCAAATATAAAAGCATTTTTAAATTTATACAGTTGTATAAGCACACATGTGTTTTTAAATATAAGTGCTTAGGGTTCAATTAATAATTTCGTAAATTGGGTGATCGGGATGTGTTCAAAAATTTAACGGACTTCTTAAAGCGTTTGTTATTTTATCTATATTTTACCAAAATCGACATTTATTTATCCAGCAGACAGTGGCGTGGTGATAGCATTAACTATTAGATGTTTTGACTCTCATTCAGATCGTTTGGAAAAGAAAATGAATTTTGCCAGATTTTTAAAGACACAATTTTTTTTTTTTTTTTAATTGCGATTTTTTCTACTTTTAATGATAAAAAAAAACTAAATATTTAAGGTTAGTTGGTTGTTGTTTTTATGGTACAATAGCCAATATTGATTATACTGCGCCATAAATATTTAAGAAAGTTGATGGAAAGTCAAAACATTAAGAATGATACTACGAACCATTCCCAACCATAATTTATTTTCTTGGTCCAATAAAACTTGAGGAATCACTGTTAAAAAAAAAAAAGTGTTGAATAACGAGTTCAACGTTAACTTTTGAGTAAAATTTGACTTTTTTTCTTCTTTTTTTTCATGTAAACGTCATTACTAATTACGTACTTTTAAGTGCATAAAAATCAGATTTTTTAAATGATAATTTGAAGGAAAAAAAAAGTTCAACTGTGTGTGTACTCCTTAGTTGATGGCCGACCAAACGGTATAGTGATTAGCGTGCTAGCTTCTAGACCACGAGGTTGTGGGTTCGAGTCCCGTGTTTTGCAAGGGTGTTTGTAAATGTATGTTGGCTTGTCTAATGATGAATGTTTCGGCGCATTATAGCCCTCGTGTTGCTGACGGTGCCAGATAATCTGAAAACAACCAACCAACCTTAGTTGATGAATCATTGCCACCTACGAATGATGAATCATTGCCACTTAGAAATGCATTCCTAATTGCAGAAATTTCCTTAAGGGTAACGGCAACGGATTTATTTCACCAATCTGACTACAGGTGTCGCTAATTTAGTACATGAATGTAAATATTGTTACGAATTTCTGTAAATATTTTGTAGTATTGATTATGTAAATAGGAAAATTTATGTACATTTCTCATATGGCAGTGCATGAGTTCGTTTGTCTTCGCTTTCCTGCAACGTGTCTACTAATGCTTGAAAACGAGTTTTACAGAGATCAAGCTGGTAAACGAGTTTTACAAAGAGCAGGCCATTTAACATTATGGTAAAGGCAATCTCGCCAAATTGGCTAGATAGAGCCAAGTTGGCGAAGGTTTTGGCGACTAATTTTTGTTGCCAAATCTCGCCAAACTTGGCTACATTTTCGGTCCCCATCTATATGTATAGGGCATTTCGACTACGATCTGGAAAGTCCTCCAAATTTCTATCTCTTGAAGATTCATGAAGGATTGACTTTCCTCCATGAGTTGAGTTAGTGAAATTACTGAGTTGAGTTACTGAGTTAGCTGTCTCTCAGTGAGCATTCAGAGTAGTTTTGAAGCGAACTGTATTGCATTGTCTTTTGCGGCGATTTGTAGCAGTTGTGTATCAAGTTTTTAACTGCTGTTTGGTGCTCTATTGTTGTGTGAAGAGTTTATCTCAGTCATTCTAGTCAAAAAATAGGTCAAACCTTGCATAAATTCCCATTGAGCTAAAATTTTGCAGAGGGGCTCTATTTGATGCCCTGGGCAACCCACAAAAAGTCCCCTACTCTCCCCCTTCGGCTTTCTGGTTTTTTAGGTGCTGGAATGCTGGGGAAATGCTGGAGCAGCTGTTACTGACGAACGGCTAGTCGCATTGAGCTCAAATAGAGCTCAAATGAAAGGTAAATAAATGGGCTTTAATTTAAATATATATTTGATATCATTCATTAACTTACAAATTGATAAAAGCCTGTCAAAGTCGAAAAACCATGTATTTTTCTATTATTTTTCGATTTAAGCGCTTCTATTATTAATAAATGATTTAAACATTTGGCATAAAACTATTTAACTCTTTATAAACTTTCTAGAAATATATAAATATTGCTTGTGTGAGAAATAGTTACAGATATGCAAGGGTTTTAGTGACCCAATAGAAGTTTTCCCCTTTTCATTTGATAACAAGTGTTTGAGACTAAATGAGACTATTCCCATTTGGAATTGAAGGGTCATTACACCAATTTAGCCTCAAAAGTTGACTCCCATCTTTCTAAAAAACATGTGGAATTAAAAAACATGCGGAATCTGAAAGAACTCGGGGATGCCTTTGACCGGAAATGGGGGAAACAGGACTGTTATAGGAAGTTTCACAATTGTCCGGGATTTTTTAAAACGCTGATATCGCTGTTCGTTGTGACAATGTATTGATTGCTTGTTGAAAAGTATCACTCTTTTTCTTTTCATTGGGTTTTTCTGCGGCTAGTTAAAATATAACTTAAGATTACACCCTGTTTAAAGACTGTTGCACAAAGGCAATAATGTACTGAGAAAATTGCATAATCTGCGGATTCCAATTGAAAGTGACTATTGGAGAAAAGCTGCAGAAACGCTTTAAACTACAAGCTTACAATAAAATGATAATTTAAAGGAAATTTTCAAAAGTGGTCTCATTGTTCATGTAGCTTATAGAAAAAGTTATATTTGCCCCTCTAGTATTCGAAAAGCTTTAAAAAATACAGTCTCAATGTCTGATAGCATTATTTTGCTACCCCCATCTTGTGTTCATCACGTAAATATTTTGAGGTTAAGGTGGTCCTACAACTAATGAACAAGAACAAATTCGAAGAGCACGAAAACGGGAATATAATAAACGAATATAATAGTATATAACACAAATAGTTACATGCAAACATGAAGATTTTCAGTCAAATAGTGGCAATTAAACCATGCTCATACAACAACTACAAATTCGTCTTGAAAAGGGAGGAGTGGATGTGAAAGAAGCTGTAGGAGATGCTGATGCCTTAATTGTTGCCACTACTTTGGAAAAATCTAAATATAAACGAAAGGTGACATCTTGTTACAGATAGTGATAGAACTATAGTGATAGATAGAAACTAGTGATAAACAATGCTAGTAGCTAGAACTCCAAATAAAGCAAACGTTATGCTTCTTGTATCGAACGTCAGATCAAAAATTGCAAAATTGTACTATATTGTAGGTATACACAGAAAGATTTTTAGGGATATGAAGAACCATATACTTTTCATCCATTTTATGACTGGATGCGATACAACATCTGCACTGTAAAATAAAGGAAAGGGGTATCCTATCTGAAAATTTTCAAATAAAGGAAAGGCTGGAAATTTTTAATTTGGTTGAAACAGATTGTGATAAAAAAGCAGAAGCAGGAGAAAAGTTCATGATAGCACTTCACAAAAGCCAAAATTGGGTAACACTAAACGAATTACAGGTATACATGTACAGCAGAGGTATAGCCAAAATTGCAATAACCACCACTTTTAAATTAGAAACTCTCCCTCCAACGTCAGCTGAGGCACGTCATCATTCACTTTGTGTTTATCATCAAATACAACAGTGGTTAAGAAATGTTCCTCAACCTACAATGTTACCTACTTTTCCAGATGAACTGTTATAAATTATACCTTGCAACAGTAAGAGTAACTGCAACTCGAGTAGCGGGTGTGATTGCAGGAGTGCAGAACTTAAATGCTCAAATATTTGTGGACAATACCGAGGGATGTGCAAAAACAAATTCGTAGATAGTATACTATTTGACGAAGAAAGCAGCCTAGTATTTCTGCTTTAATGACAAAAAAGATTTTTAAAAATATAAATATATATCCTTCTAAAAGAAAAAAATAGTTTTTCTAGTCGTATAACCCTTCAATCACACTTAACATCACTTTCTATTGTTATGAATTTTTCCACTGAGGCAATGATGGAACAGTTTTCACGGTTTAAAAATATTTATTCTCTCTTCAGAAAACTCACAAAATTTATTCACAGGCAACAGTTTAATTCCTCTCAAGCTTCAACACAAGCTTCAACGAAAATAACTTCGAATTCAGCGATTGTACAAGCTCACTCCAATAGGTAAACAAAGCGATCAGCTTTCAACGAACTCCGAAGTCAATCTGAAAACTTTCCCGTTCTCCAGTCTTTTTATAAACAAGCGCGTGAGACATTCTCGAAATTTCCAGCCAATTCATCGGAAAGAAATTTCTCGAAACGTCTCGATTACTTCAGGTGTTGCCACCTTTTTCTAACTTGTATAATCGCTATTAATTACTAAATAAAATTGGATAAAAATAAATTACAATAGAATTTTGAAATAATACGTCACTATTTACAATATATACAGACAATTTGTGCAACATTTCCCCCTTCTTAAAGACTGCACGTCCCGGGCAGTGAAGTCCTTAAGAGGAAAGGCAATTCAATCACTTCTACTATAATATGGGGATAGCCTATTGTGATGTACTACTCTAGGTTTACAGGAAGGTGTCCGTTGAATTTTCATCACGACGTCGTTAATCTTCTTAAGGACTCCATACGGCCCTTCCCAGTTCGTCTGGAGCTTAGGGGAGAGTCCTTTCCGACGTTTAGGGTTCCCTAACCACACCTTGTCACCTTCCTGGAATGAACGGTCCATGGCCTTGGCATAGTACCGGATCTTCATACGCTCCGTCATGATGTTGTTTCTCTCTCTGGCGAACCGATGTACGGCTTCCAAACGTGCCTGCAGATCATCTAGATACTGGACAGGCGAGGAAGGAGTGTCCGGTGGTTGTCCAAAGAGGAGGTTGCTGGGGAGCTTAAGGTCTCTTCCAAAAATCGTTAGAGATGGAGAAAATCCGGTGGTCTCGTGAGTTGTACTCCCGTATGCAAACAGAAGCGGTGAAAGTTTCTGATCCACATCTTGCTCGTTATATGATTCTGAGATTGCGTCCGAATCATCCGCGGGTGCAGCTTATAGATCCCGGGACCTCCGTTCGATGCTTGTAACAGGAGCATGGATGTCGATTCCCTCTTCACTGACTTTGTCCATTTCCACATGAACCACTTCCTGGGAGGGTTTCATCAACGTCGCTTTCTTCGGTTCTCTTTCCGAGGCTGGAGAGGTACTTTTCATAGATGTGGACTCTTCAGCATTCTCTATGACATTGTCTTCATGAGCTACAATCCGATATACGCACAGCTCTTTCGTGTCTAGATCGTGCAAAGGAACTTCGCCTCTCCATGTTTGCAGCTTGCTTTCCTCAAAATTCAGCGTAATTCCATTTTTCTTCAAAAAGTCTAGTCCGAGAATGCATGGATCTACAATTTCGGCAACATAAACGGTGTGCTTGTAGGTGTTAAATCCAAGGGCAATGTCCACTTGCAATTTCCCATGCACAGAGATATTACCACCAGACACAGTTTGTAGAGAAACAGAGGGCGCTGTGTAGAGGAGTCGGCTGTTCAGGCGACGAGCCACGTCCGTCCTTACGATCGTTACGTTCGCTCCCGAATCGACGATTAGACGACATGGAGTTCCGTTGATCTCCCCCTTCACGAATAAACCCTGGTTTCCTCCTTGTTGGGATGAAACGTGGAAACGACTGGTCGGGGCTTCACCTGTTCTACATTGCAGCTTCTGCCCTGCGAGATGACATCTTCTTAGATTCAGTTGTGGAGAATCCGTGGTAGTGTTATCCCTTCTCTTTTTCAAATCAAGGCAGTTTCGTCGTAGATGCCCTTCCCGTTTGCAGTGCCAGCAAACGACTCTGGTCCTTCGATCCCTGGCTCCGGGATAGCTTCTCATCATTCTATCAATTTTGCTTTCCAGTTCTCGAAGCTTACTGGTGACAAAGTCAGAAGAATCCTCGGCTAATGCACCACGCACATATCGTCGGTCTTTTCCAGAAGCTAGCTGCGCGGCTTCCACTCTCATGGCGTACACGAGGGCCGACTTCAGGTTTTTGTTTTGGGATAACCTTACCGCCTGTTGCACATCGGGATCTTGAATAGCGTCGATGAAATACTGCAGAGAAAGATCGTCTCGTACATGCGGGGGACAGTCAGGGAAAGCGAGGAGCGACAGTCTTTCTATATCCGATGCCAATTCTTGAAGAGTTTCATTGGCCTTCTGCTGTCTCACTTTCAGTTGTAGTCTGTTGTAATCCTTTAGATGCTGCTCCCCAAACCTTAACTCCAACGCATTTGCCAGCGCCACGAATTCTCCCCGCTTCTCTTCAGGTAGTGTCTGTAAAATGTCAGCAGCTTCACCTAGAAGAGATGCTGCGAGATGGAATGCCTTCGAAGTATCGTCCCAACCATTCGCAGAAGCAATAATTTCAAACTGCGTTTGATAAACGCGCCAGGAAGACTTTCCATCAAAAGTGGCCACTTTGATGTTGGAACGTGGTGCTAAAACTGCAGTGGAAACCTCCTCCCAGTTCGGTGATGCAGCTGCCACAGTACCGCGAATTTCCAGTTTTCGAAGTTTCTCTTCCATAGCGTCAATAAACCTTCCCTGCTCTTTTTTCAGGGTGGAAACTTCTTCTTTCATTTCATTTCTAGCAGTCGTGATTTCTCTTTCTATGGTAGATACCTTTTCTTCCATTTCATCCCTTACAGCAATGAGAACGTCTTCTTTCACGGAATGCAGGACCGATGATGTTGTATCCATAATAGTAGATTCTACCATTGACACTAGCTCCGTTTTCATTTCTTCCCTGATCTTGATTACGGCTGCGGATGTGGACTCGCACTTATCGGCCAAAGCTTTCATGTCAGATGACGTTGCGTTTTGCAAAGCTTTAAAATCTGATGATGTCGCTTCTTGTAAAGCTTTAATGTCTGATGATGTTGCTTCTTGACTGGCGGCAATGGCGGCGGCGAGTTCGGCGTTCGTCGTTTCTTGGCGGGCTTGACCGGCGGCAATCGTAGCGGAAAGTTCGGCTGCGGTGGTTTCTTGGCAGGCTTTCATTCCAGCAATCATTTCCATCAACTGCTTCATTTGGTCTTCCATCATTCCTCTAGTTGTCGGCATTCAAAATTACGAGACCCCACTTCTGACACCACTGTTATGAATTTTTCCACTGAGGCAATGATGGAACAGTTTTCACGGTTTAAAAATATTTATTCTCTCTTCAGAAAACTCACAAAATTTATTCACAGGCAACAGTTTAATTCCTCTCAAGCTTCAACACAAGCTTCAACGAAAATAACTTCGAATTCAGCGATTGTACAAGCTCACTCCAATAGGTAAACAAAGCGATCAGCTTTCAACGAACTCCGAAGTCAATCTGAAAACTTTCCCGTTCTCCAGTCCTTTTATAAACAAGCGCGTGAGACATTCTCGAAATTTCCAGCCAATTCATCGGAAAGAAATTTCTCGAAACGTCTCGATTACTTCAGGTGTTGCCACCTTTTTCTAACTTGTATAATCGCTATTAATTACTAAATAAAATTGGATAAAAATAAATTACAATAGAATTTTGAAATAATACGTCACTATTTACAATATATACAGACAATTTGTGCAACACTATTTTATTTCAAGGACGGGGATTATAAGAATTATATCCTACAAATATTGTTATTGCTTTTTTTTATGCATTATTAGTTATTGCATTTTAACAATATGTAAATAGTTGAAAATTAAAATTTTCTAAGGAAAATATTTATTCAGAGATATTTTTTCTCATAGATGCGTATCACATGTTTATCTACAAATCTATGTAATATGATATTGTATTCCAGTTTACAAAAGGTCTTAAATGGAAAAGACTTGAGGAAAATGATTATTGTGTCTGATTTGATCAGGGTGAAACACAGCACGCTTTATTATGAGACTCCCATTACGAGGTAGCGTTTAACTGAAACGCTCATATATCTGCAACTATTTATCACACAAGCATTATTTAGAAATCTCTAAAAATCTGAAAAGGAGTTTAATAATTTATGCCAAATGTTTAAATCTTTTATCAATAATAGAAGCACTCAAATCGAAAAATAATAGAAAAATACATGGTTTTTCGACTTTGACAGGCTTTTATCAATTTGTAAGTTAATGAATGATATCAAATATATATTTTAATTAAATCCCATTTATTTACCTTTCATTTGAGCTCTATTTGAGCTCAATGCGACTAGCCGTTCGTTAGTAATAGCTGCTCCAGCATTTCTCCAGCGCCGCAGCATTCCAGCAGCTAAAAAACCAGGAAGCCGAAGGGGGAGAGTAGGGGACTTTTTGTGGGTTGCTCAGGACATCAAATAGAGCCACTCGGAAAAATTTCAGCTCAATGGGAATTTATGCAAGGTTCAACTCTAGACTGGACTAGTTGTATTGAGTCTACTAGAACGAGAAGTTCTGGAGTTATATCGGAATAAATTTCTGCAAGTATTGATCTGCTTTGGCTTCAAATCTTTCAAACCCACCCACGCAACAATATTAAGAATCAACCAATAAAAGAGCATGTTCATTCACGAAGTCGAAGGAAATATGTACAGGAGACTTTGCATTGCCATACAATCTTTCTACACAGTGCCGGTAATGACGCACAATTTCGATTGGTCCAGTTTCTACCCTATATAGAGTTTTATGGTTAAAGTTCGCCAAAAATGCCTCTTTGCTTCTCATATTACCACGTCTACTTGTCAACAGGTCACAGAAAGAAGGATTATCACTCAAAACTTAATTACACATACCAACTCCTCCCATTCTCACAATGAACGATTCGGGCATTTTTTTTAAAACGAATGAAATTAGATTATATTTTTGAAAAATGTCTCTCCGATTCCAAATATTCAAGCAAAATTTCTCTAAAAAAATTAGTTATTTAAATATTTAAAAAAAAAAAATGCACTGAAACTCAGTCCGATCAAAACGATCAGCTATAGCTGTGACGTCACGACATCCTTTCGTTTCAATGATTATCGTGAGGTTTCTGCCAAATAGTTGGTGGGTGTTTGGTAATGGTGTTTGGTAAACCATTGCTGTCTCCCATACCGGTTGGCGCGATTTGCGAGAAACTTGCGAAACTGGTTTTCACTGCTTGCGTTTCAAGTCAAGTTCTTTCTGCCAAAGTTACAGATGAAGTGACGTCACATTTGATCCGAGCCAAATGTGTCGTTTTCCCTCCAAAATCTAACAAACGATTTTAGGTTTCAAAAAAAAAAGTGCAGAGCAGAAATTTTTGTGTTTATGATCTTTTCGAAACATTTAGAATTGAACAAAATAATAATTAAAACAATGCGGGAAATGCCCATTCAAACCACTGAATCATTTAGCCTTTGCCCGCATATCCACATGGTTGTCCCACGAATACTTACGTTTCTACTCATCTTTAAAATCAAAGATTGCATTGCTTGAATAGCTATCGCCACTCAGCATCAATATATATATATATATATATATATTTTTTTTTTTTTTTATTTTTTTTTTTTTTTTTGAAGGGTCGGATAGTATTTCTGTCTCTAACAAACACAATTTAATGACTGTTCCAACTTTTATTGGATTATTACCGTTCAGCTTGGCTTATTATTTCAAAATAATTGGCTCATTCAATTAGTTGGAAATAATAGTTGTAAAAGTGAAAAAATCATACGCAAGGGAATAGAATGAGGGGGTGTAGGTTGTGAGGCCGTTGAAATATATGTTCAAACTTTCTTTTGAAAATGTTAGCAGGGGCTCGCTTCAAAGTGGGGCATTAAATATGCCCTAGCAAAAAACTATTTCAACTGCATAATCATGAAAATCCTTGAAAAGTGATATTGTACCATGAAAATTAAAACGTTGGATTATTTGTGATGAGCTACAATATTTGCCACATCATTATCCTACTGCTTATGTCAAAACTCATTAGACAGGGAGAGTGTGGCAACGTAGTAGAAGTAGAACTCTTTTGGTTGGTTGTATTCAGATTATCTGGCGCCATCAGCAACACGAGGGCTATAATGCGCCGAAACATTCGTCATTAGGCAAGCCCACATACATTTACAAACATCCATGCCAACACGGGACTCGAACCCGCAACCTCGCGGTCTAGAAGCTAGCACGCTAAACGCTGTACGGTTTGGTCGGATAGAACGCTTTCGGAAAGTAATAAAAATAGTCTTGTATATATATTTAAAAAAAATCAGTTATTTCAATGAACAATTAAAATTTACGGACTGGTTTCGTATGAAGCGCCAAAATAATTAATGTTGCGCGTCGAAATTACTTAACGAAGCAATATAAGCAATGATATGTTTGCATAATCTTTTTTTTTGTAATACTTAAAAAGAATTCAATAAAAAGCCAATCATCCAGCTGTCAATCAACCGAAACTCTGAAAATCTAGTTTGGCGAGAAAATTAGCGCTATTTCGCCAAATGTTTTTTTTTTTTTCTCTTTTTTAATTAATTTTTTTCGCTTCTACTAGGCGACTTTTTGTGGCAACCCGGCGACTTGATTTTCCAGCAACCCTAGTGACTGTTTCGATTTGGCAACACGGCGTTTTGACTCCATTTTGGATTTGGTGTGAAGCATTTTGACTTCATTTTCAATTTAGCGACTTTTAAAAATCGCCAAGAGCCACCGCATGTTAAATGATAACCTGAATGAATATATTATCATAAAAGGTGGGGTTTTTTTTTTGTTTTTTTTTTAATTCCAGTTTATCAGGACTACTGAAGTTCATATTCGATCTATTGTGAATTTTCAGCATAGAAACTTTAATATTCTCAATGGAAATTCCATACTCAGTTCGTACAGTACGAATTGTGTGACGCTTGGTTGGTTGTATTCAGATTATCTGGCGCCGTCAGCAACACGAGGGCTATAATGCGCCGAAACATTCGTCAATAGACAAGCTAACATACATTTACAAACACCCATGCCTAACACGGGACTCGATCCCGCAACCTCGCGGTTTAGAAGCTAGCACGCTAACCACTAGGATTGTGCAACGCAAAATTATGGCAACCATATGCATCTCACTTGTTATTAATAACCGCGACAGCCACCATTAGCTGGCAAAAATCACCTTGGCGCAAAATCCGTACCGTGCTGGAAATTTTAACCACCGAATCTAAACAAATCTGGCTTGTTTTATGTGTATAAAAAAGTTTTGTGGTTGAAATTCTATTACCCACAGCAACTGATTTATCAGGAATTCTAATTCGGAAAAAATTTACACATCTTGTATCTATTTATTCTTACCAACATCGTAAAAATATTACCTAATAAATTACCTAATAAAAATATGTCCTACTTATTTTTACATCATCGTAAAAATATTAAATCAACGTTGATGATTGGGTGATGTGTGATTTTTGATCGCCTACTCGCTGCTTTATCTCATTGGATAATTCCCGTATTTTTAATTTTTTTAAATTTTTTTTTATTCAATTCTAAATGTTTCTAAAAGGCCATGAACACAAAAATTTCTGTTCAATGCGCTTTTTCTTTCTTTTTTTTTTTTTTTAAATTTGCAATCAAAGTTTTCCTATTACACGTTTGTGAGAAAACGATCCATTCCGCTGGCATTGAATGTGACGTCACGGCTTCGCAAACATCTTGGCTTAAAATGCAGCAGCGGAAACCAGATTTGCAAGTTTCTCACTAATTACGCCAACCTGTACTGAATGTGGCAATGGTCTACCAAAGCCAACTATTTGGCAGAAACCTCACGATAACCATAGAAACTGTAAGAACTCTTGACGTCACGGATTTTGCTGAGTGTTTTGATCGGACTGGTTTTGGCTCGGTTTTGAGGCATTTTCTTTTCTTAATATTTACATAACTAATTTTTTTATAGAACTTTTGTTTAAATATTTGGAATCAGAAAGAAATTCTTAATGAATATAAACTAATTTCACTCGTTTTTAAAAAAATGCTGGAATTGTCCATTCGTATTAGTAATAAGAAAAACAAAATATAACGAATCTAATTTGTTGGATGTTGCTAAATTTATTAGTCAAATTTCAAACGATATATTTTGATTGGCTGGATTGCTGAATTTGGAACTTCATGCATATAGTAAATTTAGAAGATTTGTGATTGGATGTTTGAAGTCGTTGCCGTTACGCTCACAGAAATACAGCCGAATTTGGGCGGCACGCAGGAGCATTATTTATATAGATAGTGTAACATCAAAACTATTTATAAGAGGCTTGCAATCCTTAGACATAATATTATAATATTTCGTTTTGAGTTTTAAAAATTTAAGTGGCAACGTCATGTACAAAATTAAAAAAATAAATTAGTTCTTCGACTGGATTTTAATGACGAGGTTTGTGTTCTTTTTTCTAACATACGCTACAATAGATAGAAACCAATTTTACTGTTTAAATTTTCCTGCGAATATTGTTACTTTTCTCAATTTTAGAACGAAGGAGGGTGCAAATACACCAGCTTGACCCATCCTGGTGACACCATATTCAATTAGATTTGAATGCAAAACTTTTGTTGCCGTTCAAAAGGAACAATTTAAAACAAAATATATTTGCTAATATTTTGTAGTAGAATTACATGATCCCATTAGAGTGGTGAACTTATTTATAGCTGGACACTTATCTGTTTGTTACAAAACTCAGTATAAACTAAAAATCTATTAAAATAATACCTTTAGGGTTAACAAACAACGTTGAAGCATAACTTTTAATTGTTGAAATTACATTCTTTTGTAAATTAACAGTTTATAAATTATATTGTATAGTACTTTTAATTTAAACAATGATGTATCTGATTCAGAATGAAAATATATTTTTACTGTTGAAAGATATTGCAGACTTGATTGACGTTGTATTTAAAAGAGCGTTTAATTTCGTGTTTTTAAGCGATATATATATATTGTGCTTTTAACAATTTTAAAACGTAAAAAGTGGTGAATTCCTTTAAGGAATATTTAAGAAAATAAATAAAATAACAAATTGATTGACCAGAAAGTGTCCGAATGGGTGTCCTGTTATGGATTCGCAAAAATATGTAAGTAAAATTAATTCTTTGACCATGAAATTAAATTCAAATACAAAAGAAAAAATATTTAATTCACAATTTCATAAACGACTAGATTTGATTTATCATATTTAAGTTTAAGCGCTTTTTTTTCTGAAATGTTTCTCACTGTAGCGACATACAGACACTCATAGTACTGCTACATTCTTCTACTTTGACGCAATTTAATAGAACAAGTAAGTGAGCTGTAAAACAATTTTCTCGAAAAAACATACTTTTTTTAAATCCTTTTGAGAGGTTTGTAGAGTAAATTTTAAAAATTCCCACATTATAATTTTTATTGTTGTGATGTGCGCTAACGGGGAGTTGAACTCGGGACTCCTAGATCAGCAGACAGGTGCGTTAACCACTAGACAGAAGAGATCTCTAGTGTCCAAGTATTGTATCTGTTATTTGTGCACGAGACCACAACAGTCTTTATAAATTCCATTAGAAAGTTGAACGACTTAGTTTGTTGAGTTATAAATTCAGTAAAACCAATGTCGATCTCGGAATTCATTCATTATTCTCGCAATTTAAATTAAACTTTTCGTAATTACAACTGAAAATTTTAAACACATTATTAGTTTGCAATTTAACCAGAGTATGATCGTAAGTGTATTTGAATATTGAGTATGATTTAAATCACAATACTACAAAACACAAGAATTTTTTTTTTTTTTTACATTATCATTGCAATGAATATATTTATTTTTTTTAAATTATTCCAATTTAAACACGTTGAGTGCCACGTCAGCCATTGGTGGATGACACTGACCTTTCCGTTTAGACTGCGTTAGCAATCGGTGGCTGACAGTGTAAAATATAACATAAAACTAAAAAAATTACATTGTTTTAAGTAATTACTAAAAGTTAACTTAAAGTTTATTTATTACAGGATTATATCATTAGTAGGTTGAGTGCCACGTCTAACATCGGTGGCTGACACTGAACTTTGCGTTTAGGCCGCGTCAACCACCGGCGGCTGACAGTACACTGTTATTTTCCCACTCCTATAATTTGGACATAGTGCCTTTCTTAGTACTTTTTAAAGTGCAGGAAGTCTTAGTTTTTTAAGTACTATTGATATTTCAATAGATAAAAATATGGTTGGTTGTATTCAGATTATCTGGCGCCGTCAGCAACACGAGGGCTATAATGCGCCGAAACATTCGTCATTAGACAAGCCAACATACATTTACAAACACCCATGCCAACACGGGACTCGGAACCCGCAACCTCGCGGTCTAGAGGCTAGCACGCTAACCACTATACCGTTTGGTCGGCGATAAAAATATGATTAAATATACTATGTCCAAAATGCCTACCTAAGAATTTTAAGTCCGAGATCTGACAGCGCTGTGTAAACTTATGTAATGAATGTCTAAATGGATTTCATTCTAAACGTAAATATCCTCTACTGCGATAAGAAACAATAGCCCTACAGTGCGTCCCAAAAGTTTATCGACAACCGTTTTTTTTTTTTTTTTATTTTTTTTTTTTTGATTTAAGAAGTAACTAAACGAATAAGAAAGACGAAAAATAAATAATGCAAATATGTATAGAGTTAACACAAATAAGAAAATACTCAAAAAATTTTAAAGAGTCATAAATTTAATATTAAAAAAAAATAAAAACAAAAAAATGCTGTCCGAAAAATATATAGACAACCGGTGCTAAAAGCTAATTTAAGTACAGAGCTAAAATTTGCATATTGCAACTTGGTGACGCAATAGTCTCCTGAGATAAAAGCGAATCTGTCTTTCCTTTTTCGACTGATTGCAAAGATGCCTCGTAACGTGCAGTTTTCCAAAAATGGAATTTTACAAATCTGTCGTTTGAAAGCGCGTGGGGAGCATTTTCTTATAACGGAACTACCGATATTGTTTTTTTTAAAAAGGTCGTCAATGTTCCGAAGATTACCAAAAAACGTTTGAAGTACAGATAATTCCATTTGGAAAGTTGCTTAGATGGAGACAAATGGATATATCAGCAAGACAATTGCTCCATTCATGTGTCAAACTCTACAATGCAATGATTTAGACAAAACCAAGTAACTGTTATGAACTGGTCAGCCCTAGGTCCAGACCTGAACCGATTGGAAAACCTATGAGAATATTAGCTAGAGATATACATGCTAATGGGCGTCAATTTGCAACAGTTCAAGATCTAAAGCTACAAATTGAACGAAGTTGGTTTTCTCTAAAACCAGAATTTCTTCAAACTCTTGTTTTGAGCATGTCTGACGAATTTTTTAAGTGATTCGGAAAAACGGTTTATAAATTAGAACATCAAAGAGAAAAAAAATGAGCTGTCGATAAATTTTTGAGACAGCAAAATTTAATTTTAATTTTTTTTTTTTCACAAAGTTTGATTGATTGGGTGGTATGAGATTTTTTCTCACCTACTGGCTGCTTTATCTCTCACAAAGTTTGGGATTGTGTGATTTTATTTTTGTATATTGTTATTATTGTCTTGATGTTATTAAAATGATTTTAAAATCATTACTCATCTTTTTAATGTAAAGTAGAAAAACCCGTTGTCTATAAACTTTTGGGACGCACTATAATATATTCACACAGCTGTATCGAGTAAATTTCAATCTGTTAGTAGTGCGCTTTGCATTGGTATACCGCAATACCGGCGCTTCTAAGTAGTGCACGGGACCTGAAGGAGAATTCATTAAGAATTCGCTTGGCTCTCCAACGTGTTAAGAATACAAATATTTTTCCAATTATTTAGGGCTTCACAAATTTGTCTAATTTTGATTAATTTTATGTTATGAAAAAGTACAAAGAGCTGAAAAAAAATACATTATATGTGGAAAACAATGCTTGTTCCGTTCTCTTGTGATTCGGTTTCATTAGGTTAGTTCTTGACGTATGCGAAACATGTGCTGCAATGACACCTCTTAATTTCAAATTCCAAGTATAAATGCATTCCGGAAGGTTAAAAGATACTGCCCGCATTTTTGGTAGAAATGGGAGAAGGAGGGGAGGGGAGAGGGAGGAACTCTGAGGAGGCAACCAGACAGTCGACACGAGATTGTTTGCAACTCACAAACACTCGCATAAGTGTTCATTTAGACACGAGCCCTGCTTACCTAAATTGTAAAATCGAATTTAGTAAAATATGATATCTGTATCTCAATCCTATTAGCCATGTCCACAAACTCCACTTCATTTTCGATGTTTCAAGTTATGAATCCGACATTTTGTTCATTTCATGCTCTATTAGACGTATGAAACTTTTGTTTTTAAAAGGCTTTAAAACGAAACTATCTGTTTTTAAGAAAGAAACAAAACCAATAAGGAGAAATGACAGTTTTTAATTTTGATCAGAACTCTTTTAATGGAAAAGGGTAAGTGGAAATTGGAAATGACATCCTTTACATATTGCACAGGTTTTGATTTGAAATTTGTTGCAGTTGCTGTGGATCCGTCGACGACGAGGACGAGACTTTCTCGTTAACCTCCTCCGGCTACATTAAATATCCTTACGGCATCAAACCTATAGCCAGGAAAATAAAGCCACCGGAAGTCGTCCCACCCAATAAAGCCACCCGCATCAACCACCAACACAAAATCTTCTTTTGGTGGATGCTCAACGCAATGTCCTCCGAGCAGCCGGAACCACACTACGCTGTGGATTTCACTTTCAAAATGCACAGGAGGACACAGCAAAAGTGGAGGCCTTAACCAATGAAATATGTGAGGAGGGAGAAGTTTTGAATTAGACGAGCACAATGCTTTGGCAAACACAGAACTGCGGTAAACAACTACAAATATGGGCCATGACTTGAAAACCTACATCCTTGGCTTGAATCTTATGTTAACCTCTAAAATGAAGACAACATTAACAATAACCAACAGAAACACATTTCTATGAATATACACTGATGAAGATATTGATTAAGGAAGTAATATGCAAAGAAGAAATGTTAAATGAAAGTGGAAAAATATTCTGTAGTTAAACAGGCATTTGAACAACTGCAGATTATGGGCCATGACTTGAAAATCCTCATCCTTGGCTCGGATCTCATGGGAACCTCTAAAATGAAGACAACATTAACAATAACCAACAGAAACACATTTCAATGGATATACACTGATGAAGATATTGAGTAATGGAATAATATGCGAAGAAGAAATGTTAAATGAATGTGGGAATATATTCTGTTGTTAGGCAGGCAGGCATTTGCTAAACATCCTTTACAAGTTAACATTTGAATAGTTAATTGAAATAAATCGACAAATCGTCTCAGTGTGAGATGAGATATTGATTTCCACTTTCCAAAATATTTTCACCAAAGAACTTTTAGGGATGAAATGTACAGATACTTTGGTCAAAAGGTGATTACTCAATGACTGCACATTGAAATTTTCAATGACAAAGTCTTCCCGTTAGAACTGACGAAATGCGCGAGCAACGTACAACATTGCTCTCATTAATGAAAAGTCTGTGTATTAATGTGGATTAATGAAAAGCTGTAGATTAATGAAAAGTCGCAAAAGTGTATTGGAAGATGGAATTTTTATTTTTATGGACTCATGCAGACAAAAAGACAGTTTGGAATTAGAGTATCTCTTATAATGGGTGTGCTCGATCCTGTCTTGAACCTAGTTAACACGTTTGGGCCGATAAACATTACGCAAGCTATCAATCTCTTGCAAAATATCCAATAGGAGAAGAATGCAAAATGGACTTGCGCCTATACAAGAAATTCCAGCCGAAAATAAAAACTATTTGCAGGAAAGTTTTTCAGGGTAGGCCAAGAAAAGTACGCAAAAACAAACCATCTCAAATGGAATATTTTTCTAATTTACCTTCAAATGTAATCGAATTTCTGAAAACTTCATTCATATGTACTTTAAAAGTAACTAACATGCCTCTTTAATAATCATACATCTTAGAAGTTCTTTTAATAAAGGTTTATTTATTCAATAAAAACAAAAAATAAACCTAAAAATATGAGTGTTTTAATTGTTGTTTTATTGTTTTACGACTTTAAAATAAGTTGTATTAAAACAGTTTTATTGTAACAAATATTTTTAAGAATTTTCAATCAGACAAACAAGTGAATTGGAAATGTGCAGATTTGATATTTATTAGTTACTAGCTGTATGTCCCCGTTCTGCTGGGGACCCGTTGAATGACATAGAAGACATATAGGAAAAAGTGGAACAGATGTAGTATAGGGCATTTAATGATCAGAAAAATCTCAGAAATAAAAAACACGGTAACTAAAACAAAACTGAAACATTAATGTAATTATTTTAAAATATAAACATTCAGGGTACGTTTCGTTAGGCGGTTACCAATTGGCACCAAGCCTAAATGTTTACCCATTTAAATGGCGCAAACCAATTCTAAATATAGAAATTATAAATTATTTGAAAGTTGTTAGTTTGGATTACTTTGGTAATCTTTTTAACGATTTTTATCTGGCTAACTGATTAGTACCAACTTAAGTTAAAATATAAATAATAATAATAATAATATTAAAATATAACTGAAAATAAAATTCGTTGCGAGAAACCGCATTTATCTGTAAAAAAGCACCAAATAAAATCGCTCCAAAGAAATGTCTTATACTAAATCTGAACCAAAAAAGTTTTGCAATCTTTAAAAACATTTTAATACACAGAGAAAAAAAAGTAGTTCCATGCCCGGCCACTTACCAACTACTTCATAATCACGATCAAAATAAATCACCAAAGAAATATAATCGCAAGTGAATTACTACGCGTCTGGTGTAAATTGTAAAATAGTCTGGTGTAAGTTATAAAACATGTATAATGCACAAAATGTATTCAAATCTAGATAAAATAATATGGAACTTGGATACGGAACGGGAAATAAAACATCCCCTCATCAACATGCTTCAGAGATTAAAACTTCGGGGAAATGCACTGGAAGTAATCTTTCGCCCCATTTCTCTCGACCTCACAATCGAATGAGGAAGAGACCTCACATAGTTTCTGTCCTCTCTTCCTCACAAATACATTCTTAGTCACTCTGAATTTTCATTCATTCATTTATTTATTCAACAGACAGTGACGTGTGATTGCACTAACTATTAGATGTTTTGAGCCTCAGTCAAATTAACCGGAGATAATATAACCCATAAAAACAAAGTTTTTAATATAAATCCTTAATATGCATTGCTAATTTTTATATTCTTTAGCATAGCGCCGATTCTGTAAACAGCGTGTGCTTGGTGTTTGCATCTAATTTTAAATATCAAAAACATTTCTATCAGTAAAATGTGCGACAAACTACGTTTCCAAATTTATTTAAAAAGAACATGAATTTATGCACTCACATCCAAATATCATTTAAAATTAAATGTTTAATTTACTGATTAAAATAACTGTATTATTTATTTATTAAAAAAAATTTGGCAACAGGAAAGAGTTTCGTCATTGGTCGATTAAAGGCTATTTTAGCGCGAGTGGATGACGGCAAGTTGGTTTATTAGTATTCCGTAAAAGCGGCCTTTTACTGACAGAAACAGACATAAAATAAGATAGAATGCATTGTCATTGACATCGAACATATCTGTCAAGTTTCAGCCCGATTGGATGAAGGCAAGGGGGTTAATTAAGGCTCCGCAGATTCCACCGCCAGTGATATACAAAATCGAAGTTAATATGAAGGTTTTAAAAAATGAATTTTGCCGGATTTTTAAAGACGAAGTTCTTAGAAAATTTGTGAATTTTCCTACTTTCAAAGTTACAAAATTTCTATTAAAAAAATTATATAATTTAGGAATTTTATGAAGGGGGGAAACATTAAAAAGGATGCTACGAACCATTCCCCAATCGTAATTTATTTTCTTGGCGCAGTAAAACTTGAGTAGTCACTGTTCAAAAATACGTTAATTAACGAGTCAAATGTTAATTACTTAATTGACTTTTGAGTAAAACTGAACTTTTTTTCATGTCAACATCATTACTAATTAAGTACTTTTAGATGCAAAAAAAAATCAGATTTTTAAAATGATAATTTGAAGGAAAAAAAAGAAGGGGGGAAAAAAAAGGGAAAAAAGCTTAGCAGTCACATGAGCATGCATGCCTAATTGCGAAAATTTCCATAGGCGAAACGGTAACGGATTTAATTCACAAAAGTGACTACAGGTGTCGCTGTTCGAGTACATGTATGGTATGTAACAAATCAGAATCAATAAAAGAACATGTTCCATTCATGAAGTCGAAAGAAATATTTACAGGACAGTTTCCGTTGCCACATAATCTTCCCGCACATTGCTGGTAATGACGCACAATGGCGATTAGTTCCGTTTCTAGTTTGAATAGAATTCTAATAAATAATTGTTACTAAATAATATAACCCATAAAAAGAATTTTATTATATATTACATGCATTTTACATTTTTATATTCATTAACATAGTGTAGATTCTGTAGTCAGCGTGTGCTTAGCGCTTGCATCTCTTATTAAGAATTAAAAACATCTCCATCGGCAAAATATGCGGTAAACTACGTTTAAAAAATTATTTATTAAAAATAAATGCGAATTTAAGCATTCGCGTTCAATTTTCTTTTATTTATTCAGATTAAAAATAAATTTAGCTACAGGAAAGAGTTTCAACGTTGTTCGGTTGAATGGTTAAACGATTATAGGGAAGCGTGTGTAAAAGCTACCTTTTATCGATAGTACCCCAAACAGCTCCCAAAACTTGACATTGTCATCGACATTGGATCTATCTGCCAAGTTTCAATCCGATAATATAATGATAAGGTGTTAATTATGCCTCCGCAGATTTATCCAGCAGCCACATACACATACAAACAAAATCGAAGTTAGTACAAAGAATTGAAAAATGTCTTCTTTCCTCTCATATCACCACGTCCACTACCAACAGGTAACAGAAAGATATTTACTCAAAACGTAATTGTACATACCGACTCCTCCCATTCCCACAATTCCTACCACTGAATTATTCAGACCTTGTCCGCACATCCACGTGGTGTTCCACGAATGCTTCCATTCTCCTCTAAAAAAAATAAGACAATCACACTTTTTATTCAGCAAAGGGGTTTTTTTTTTTTTTTTTTTCGTATTTCAGTTAAATTCGTATTAAATTAATTAATTAAAATTTAACATTAAAAATATGTTGGTCAATATTGTTGAACAAATTGTCTGTATATAGTGTAAATAGTGACGTATTATTTTAAAATTCTATTGTAATTTATTTTTATCTTATTTTAATTTATTAACAGCGATAATACAAGTTAGAAAGAGGTGGCAACACCTAAAGCAATCGAGAAATTTCGAGATGTTTCGTCTTCGACGAATTGGCTGGAAATTTCGAGAATGTTCTCTCGCGCAAAGTATAAATAAGACTGGAGATCGGGAAAGTTTTCATATTGACTTCGGACTTCGATGAAAGCTGATCGCTTTGTTTACCTATTGGAGTGAGCTTGTATAATCACTGTATTCAAAGTTGTTTTCGTTGAAGTTTGAGAGTGATTACACTGTTGCCTTGGAATAAATTTTTTGAGTTTTCTGAAGTGAATAAATAGTAGTTTTTATCCTAAAAACTGTGCCCTCATTGCCACAGTGGAAAAATTCATAACAATATGCACAAAAAAGAAAATTAGAATTATTGGTAGGGTAATGAAAATGTCGCTCATACATACATACATACATACATACATACATACATACATACATACATACATACATACATACATACATACATACATACATACATACATACATACATACATACATACATACATACATACATACATACATACATACATACATACATACATACATACATACATACATACATACATACATACATACATACATACATACATACATACATACATACATACATACATACATACATACATACATACATACATACATACATACATACATACATACATACATACATACATACATACATACATACATACATACATACATACATACATACATACATACATACATACATACATACATACATACATACATACATACATACATACATACATACATACATACATACATACATACATACATACATACATACATACATACATACATACATACATACATACATACATACATACATACATACATACATACATACATACATACATACATACATACATACATACATACATACATACATACATACATACATACATACATACATACATACATACATACATACATACATACATACATACATACATACATACATACATACATACATACATACATACATACATACATACATACATACATACATACATACATACATACATACATACATACATACATACATACATACATACATACATACATACATACATACATACATACATACATACATACATACATACATACATACATACATACATACATACATACATACATACATACATACATACATACATACATACATACATACATACATACATACATACATACATACATACATACATACATACATACACACATACACACATACACACATACACACATACACACATACACACATACACACATACACACATACACACATACACACATACACACATACACACATACACACATACACACATACACACATACACACATACACACATACACACATACACACATACACACATACACACATACACACATACACACATACACACATACACACATACACACATACACACATACACACATACACACATACACACATACACACATACACACATACACACACACACACATACACACACACACACACACACACACACACACATTAGAATTATTGGACACAAACACATTTTTCTCGACTACTTTTTTTAACTTAGTAAGTACTAAAACATGTTTGAATTAAAAAAAAAACTAGGGGTGTGGAACATCACACGACTTTCAATTACAGTATAATATTGACGTGGTTTTGTGTCATTTACCGTTTTTGTATTTTCATCAGTCATTTAGAAAAAATGGCCAGTTTGGCGATGTTTTTGGCGATAATTCTTTAAAAAAAAAAAAAAAAAAAAAAAAACTGCCAAAATGATGATTTTGGCGATATACTTTTCGATTATTCTTATATTATCCTTTCTTATAAGTTGAGCTGTGGATAGAAGAAAAAACGATTGTTAATGAGGTATGCTCAAGGAAAGAGAACTCTGTGTTGAAGGCATTCGTTTTTCAACTTTTTACGCCATTAAAATCGTTAGAGCCATTTTTTGGCAATTACTGAAAAACGGGATTTTTTCAATGGCAGCTACCTTATGCGCATGCGGGATTTTTACGAAAACCATAATGGTAAGTCCTTGTGCCATTAATAACCCGCACACCAAGTTTGAATATCGTAGATCAATTTGTTCGGGAGTTATGCTGACCAAGTACACATATAAACACACAGACATTTTTTCTAGATCACTTTTTTGAAATCAGATTTTTTTTCTTGTTTTACTGAATGCTATACTTCATTACTCTATGTATACATATAAAAATGTATGCGTGTCTGTATGTATGTGGTCAGCATTACTGCCGTACGCATTTACCTGCAGTGTTAGTGGTGGCCATGGGACCTGTTTTAAGGTTTTTGCCAAAATTGCACATGCTTGTAAAGTAGCTGCAATTGAAAAATTTATGATTTTCAACATTTGCCGAAAAACGACTGTAATGATTCTGTTCAAAATTGCTGAGGTAATGCGTTTTTAAGTGCTCTAAACATCTCCATCTATGAAATTTCCGCTGAAATACAATAAAAACGTAGAAGGTTGAAAAACGAATGCCTTTATCACCGAGATCTCTCATCGCCCATCAACAACTAGTTTCTCCTCGGTTTCGCTTTACAACTAAGGATAATGTAATATTTAAAGAAAAAATTCGCCAATATCGCAATGATTTTTTTTTTTTTTTTTTTTTTTTACCCAATGTAATAATTATCGCTATAAACATTGCCAAGTTGTTTGTTTATTTTTTAAATTAAGAAACTTATGAAAATGAAAACGGTAACTTACTCCAATGCATGGCAAATATAAATGCAGTGATGAGTATTAAGTGCATTGAAAGTTGTGCGATGTTCCACACCCCTAGGTTTTTTGTTGGAGGGTGAATTACTATTTATATTATTACCTCAAGTCCACTATTAAGCTGCGTTCTTATTATGCAGCAGCACCTACCATGTTCATTTCACAACTTTCAATTACACTATGTTACTGATGTGGATTTGTGTCATTTATCTTTTTATATTTTCAACATTCGCTAAACAAAAATGGCCAGTTTGGCGTTATTTTTTGCGATAATTCTTGTATGGGTAAAAAAATAGGAAAACACCATAGGTCAGTTGGTTCGGAGTTATGCTGACAACAGATACATACACACAGACAGACATTTTTTCTAGATCACTTTTTTGAAATCAGGATGTTCCAAAACGTGGAGAAATGCAAAAAAGTCTAAAAAAAAATTTTGACCGATTCCTATACTTTCATTACCCTATGTGTACATATGGGTAATTGAAAGTAAAAAATTTTAATGAAAAGTACTATAATGCTGAAGAATATAAATTAATAACACAGCTAAGAGTTCTACAATTTTGTGGCTAATTTTTCTAAAATTTCGTTTTCGAAAAGTTGACAAACTTTACGAACTTTTCGTTTGCAAGAGCCAAATTTATTGTATGATAGAAACAGAATTTGTTATAATTCTTTTAACTTGTCTTTTCTAAGTAGAAACCTTTTTAAGGTTTCCACTAAAAAAAAGCTTTACATAAACTTGTGTACTATGAAAAGATGTTAAATCATACTGGAAAGCTAAAAATATCATAATGTGTTTCGTTTTAATTACAGTGACAACGTTTATCGTAACAATGACAGTATATATAAGTTTTTATCACCTCTTGACGGCATTGGCAGCTTGTACGAAGTTCCGACCAGCGCAAAGCATCATGGTTACTGTCCACTCAGCTATGCTGGTGGAAGACACGTCAGGAGTGTAGCCTACCATAATTCCCCTTAAAAGATGGAAACATGCGTTAGATCATTCTCTTTGAGGGATAATAGGATGTGAAGTACAGGAACATCCAAAAATAATTGAAAATTTCGAAATAGTAATACGCAAACAATAAACCCTAGGAACAATCGCAGAATCGCTTCCTCCTTGCGAATCAAACAGACTCTCTGCTCTATATAGGGCCCGGTACTAAGTTTGATGACGTCACGCTAAGCGATGGATGAAAACACGAAGACCGTCTACCGTAGTCCAAAATCCACAGATGTAATGAAATATCTCTGGTAATTTCTATAAAATATTATATAGTGGGTTATAAAATGTTTTAATACGTTAAGTTGTTTAATTGTAGAATATTCAGATACAACGTTTAATTTCATGAAGTAAAAGCACCGAGAGTTAGAATTTAAATTAAAACACTGCGGCGAATTCTTGAAACTTGATTTTTTTCAATATTACTAATATTCAAACTTTTTATAGTAGATTATTCAAGTTGAAATCCTCTGAAATACATTCATAAACTAACATATCTTAAATAGTTTCAATACCATAACAAGAAATACATTAAAACAGTATGTATTTAAAAGAATAAACATTACAAAAATACAAACACTAAATTATTAAACAAAAACTTTATTTCAACTTTGAATATAATAGGAATTGAATATATTTAAAAATTGTAAAGTGCTACTACTTAAAATTCTTATTAAAATTTCTTTTCTAAGCAATGTATTTCCTCAAGAAGAACATGATAAATTATTTCAAATGGGAATTTTCATTTTTAAACAAATAAGTAGTTGATTTATGAGCTCAACGACCTATTCTTATACACAATGACGGCTAATGAGGATGGGACCTACAGCTTAAAGTTGATTCCGAACCACAATGAACATCCATGCTTTATCCGTGATTCGAACCCGGCACCTTTGGCAAGCATGGCCAAAGAGCTAATGACAGTCATCAGATGTGAAACAAATAAGACTTCGTTGATTTGAAAATCAGTGTCAAAATGAAATCATAAAAATTACTCCCTAAGAATATGTTTTATATATATTTACAAATAAATGTCAGTAAAAATATTTTTATAAATAACTTTTTTGCATTCATAAAATTGATAATTAAAAAAAAAAAAAAAAAAAAAAAAAAGAAGAAGAAGGAAAAAAAAAAAAAGGAAAAAAAAAAAACATTACAGACAGATCCCTGTCTATGGAAATATTCTGTTGAATACTTATTGGCACTTTTTGAATGTTCAGGCAATAAAAATTAATGCGGTATTCTTGAACACACAACAACCAGTCTTTTTTTTTTTTTTTTGCAATGTTTCAATTTTCTTTTAGTTTTTATCATATATTCTACTAACTGGTCTATTCTTCCATCAGTATCATATATTCTTGTAGCCTTCCTTGGTGCTAAGAAAAGAAACATCATCAGGTTTTGTTTACAAGTATAGCCATTTAAATATAATTTCAACTTAAATCAAGTGATAAGTAGAAAGATTACTTTCTAACTATTTTTAATGATGTTAAAAAATCAGCAAATGTTTACACGATAGTTTTATCAGTAGGAAACAAACATCTTAAAATTTCACTTTTTCAGTTTTACAAAATTATTTTTTCTAAAGAATATTTAAAATAGAATTATGAAATAAAACTTTTTTTAATTTCTATGAGATTGCTTGAGTTACGATAGGATTAAGCCTAACTTAGACCACTAAAAGTTTGAAAGCAATACATTAATAACACGATGCAACTTACCCGTAAAGTTTACATACTTGAAAGTCACTCCTTTATACAATTATCCTTTCCACATTTCAGCTGGTTAATTAAATAAAAAAAGGATAAAAAGAAACATTTTAAATATCAATAAATTTCAATACCGTGTGTACAATCCAATTCATAGAATAGTTTGTTTACATTTTCATCCATCGCTTAGCGATGCTTGAGACAGAGCGCCATCTAGTTGTGCCTGGCCCGAAATAACGATACATAGTTACTTAATTTCGCGGCGGTCCCGCCGGAACTCATGGGAGACAGCAATTTGGTATCAGTAACTGAACTTATTTCCATTACCTGCCGATGATAGTAAATTTATCGAGAAAAGTCCTTCAACTTTCAACGATGAGTTTTCGGATCAGCAAATAATACCGCGCTCAGTCATTCACAAATCAAAAGGCGTCGGTGTCTCGGTAAGTAAGGAGGGTTCAGAACTTGATCGGAAAGTAGTATGAATGGTCCTGCCTCACAGAAAACCGGTGTAAGCAATAATGGCTACAGGCGGCGGAAATAGGTGTGAAGCGTTTAGCTTTCGCTGCGGGCGACAGGGGGTTTGAACCGAGGACCATGGTGTCTGGAGACTGATACTCTACCTCTGTGCAAAAGAGTACTCCTCTGCACAGAAGCATTATCTGATATATGAGGTCGCCACACAGCCTCCTCCCAGCGACGAAGGAGCGATGCCGTTGTTCTGATCAACGTCTGATCGGAGTTGGAGGTTTGGAATGCTAGTTGCATTGTTGTGCCCGCTTGTTGCGGTGATGCACGCGAGTTGCGTGTTTGATCGCTTGTTGCGATGTAGTTTCTCCTTTCAAAAGCGCCGATAGATGGCAGCATGATTCGTTTTAGTCCGGGTCACCAGTGAAGCGTTAAGCTTTCGCTGCGGGCGACACGGGGTTTGAACCGAGGACCATGGTGTCTGGAGACTGATACTCTACCTCTGTGCAAAAGAGTACTCCTCTGCACAGAAGCATTATCTGATATATGAGGTCGCCACAGGTGTAAGGTTTCGTCGCGGTCCTTAATATATACCAGAAACAATTAATGTATGCTAAATTGTATTATTTTTTATCGGTTTAAAGGATATGGCTCCAATTGGGGGGGGGGACTTGACTTTCCTTTCTCATCGAATACATTAGCATTTGATTGTAATGTCCTTGAATTCTGATGGGAATCCATTGGATAACGATGATTCAAGGAGGATCGTCCGAGCGAACTTTTAGGCCCAAGTGTGGATGAGTTGATGAGTTTGGTGTGAGAGACAGATCATCGGCCCCTCACCGTGTCATCCGAAAGCCAAGAAAGGTCGACCAATGGCCGAGGAATAAGGGCTAATATGATAGAAAGATGCGACTTTCATAAGGAATAAAAAAAAAAAAAAATCCTAGAAAATCCTCATGCTCAAAATCTCGAATGTGTTAAATAAAATGTAATTGATGAAGGAAACAAAATTCAAAATGCTTTTAATGCTCTTCTACGTGATTCGTTTCCAAAGTGTAACAAATCCGCAATTATGTTGTAAACTATGTAATAAAAAATGATGTAAATGTTGCATTTATATTTAAATCGGTCGAAGGAATTATCCCCTCATATCCCCACTATGAAGATTCCATCTGAAAAGCAGCTCCACCTACCGACGTTAAAAGGCACCTAGTTCATGATCAGTGGGTTCGACCCAAATGCTAGCGTACACGATAATGGGAACTGGTGCACATTAAATAAGTCGTGGTCTCCCTTGTTGGTGTGATGGAGTTGCGAGAAGGAAGTATGGGTGAAAAGGTTATCTTATCGTAGTTCAAAATTACGAGGGGTATTTGACTGTAATTAATAGTTCACAATGGCAGAAATACACAGATGAAACTGTACAAACTATACTAAACCAACTACCTACAGTCAAGTCAGTATAAATTTGGACATTATCTGTTATTCTTCTGAAGTAGGGAAAGGGAGGGGGTGGTATGCGATGAGTTCTTGCATTGATAAGCTAGTATTGTAAAATAAGAATTCTAAAATTTCCAAAGTGTACTTGATATTTATTTGGTTGGTTGATTTGTTCGCTCAACAACCTGTTTTTGTGCAAAATAACGGCTAAGAAGACAAGGATCTACAACGGAACGTGGTTTCCGAACCACAACGAACCATCATGCCTAACATAGGATTCGAACCCAGCACATTTGGCATGCAAGAGCAAAGCACTAACCACACAGTCATGAGGTAGGAGAGATACCCAGTAAAACATTAAACCAGGGTTCATAGCGATAACTACTAGGTAAAAGTGAATAAAATAATTTTTCTTTGACTCGATTATTGATTAATTCGATTGATTTTGATGAAGGTTTGTTTTATGCTTGTTCACAGTACACAGTTCTAGTTCACAGTAAAACACTTTTTCTACGAAAGGTTTTTAGTGTAAAGTTTTGCCTGTTTATACAAAAAATGACAAACTTAAATAAAATGTAATTAAAAAAAATTGATGCTCAACGATACTTCAGAATCATTAAAAAAAGCTAAAAGTTTCTGGAACGTAAAAAAAAATATTTATGTTTACTAAAATACTAAATACGTTCTATACTTTGATATTCGGATCGTATTTCACTTCCAAAAATTTAATTTTGAAATAAAATCGACTCGGAATTCAGTAAGCACTCGTTTTAAAAATCTATACAGTGAGCTTACTTGGCGTTGCATGTCTTCAAATCGATGTGGTCATAATCAACAGACATTGTGGAGATTACTTCAAGATCTGGTCCTGAAACAGAACCAAATTCGATGTACGTTTTCAACAGATAGTTATGCAACTTCGATATACAGATGGTCTTCAAAAGTATTACAAACTTTTAAGGGAAAAAAATTAATTCGCAGGCAACAGGTAGAATATGTGAAACTGTTTTCACGAAAAATGCTATTTTCATATTCAACAAATGTAGCTGTAGAAGTGGTTTCGAGCAGTTCCCAAGTTCTATTGGAAAAGCAGAGGATTGCTGTGAAATCGTATTGTCTTATTATTAATAATTCGCGTTTTTTTTTTTTTTCCAACTTTTTATATCTCCCATATGCATACTCATACTAATAATTGTCTACAGAGCACCGCCCTTAATGTATAAAGATCTTATACAAGACATTATTTAGAGTAAAATTCCATCGTATGGCAACACTTGACATGGTTGTGACAAATCACTATACATCTTTAAAAATAATTTCGAATTTCCACATTTCATTAACCAATCACAATGCACATTTTAGTTTCCCTCGAACTTAGGAGTTCACCGCGACGTACCCATGCACAAGCTTCATTATTTTCTATTTTATGAAATAGGTTATTAAAATAATTTGGCAACAAGTTTTAGTTTAACCCTTTGCACTTGAGTTGGTTGGTGGTTTTCAGATTCTCTGGCGCCGTCAGCAACACGAGAGGGCTATAATGCGCCGAAACATTCGTCATTAGACAAGCCAACATACATTTACAAACACCCATGCCAACACGGGACTCGAACCCGCAACCTCGCTGTCTAGTTGCTAGCACGCTAACCACTATACCGTTTGGTGAGCTATTTGCACTTGAGAGGGACTCTCACTCACCACATGATTGGATTCCGCAACTTGAGAGGACCATTAGCTTTGATGCGGAAATTCGATGCAAGGCCAATGACGGTGTTTAGTTTCTTTAAAGTGGATCTGTAACCGCGAACCGAACCAAAAATGGCGGGAAATGTCTCGAGTTGCTGGTTCCTCCGCGCAAAAAAAGCCTCGAGTGCAAAGGGTTAATCTATTCTTAGATCAGTGACTATATCTAACAACACCTATATATGGAAAATTGGACATGTCCAACACTGTCATGCTATCGTTCACAATGATTCCTTCCCTCTTCTATATTATTAAATATTTAATTCGTAAATACCCGAACTTCTCTATAACAAACCATTACAATCTATTCATTATATATGATACATATGAAAAAAAAAAACTATTTTCAACTCAGTTTTTGTCGCTACTTGTATTTGAATAGTTTTATTTTAAAAGGAGATTTCTGACAGTTTCAAGATATAACAAGATGAGAGCAAAACTTTCAAGTTTCTAATTAAGACCAACTTCGAACGGAAAATTTACAAGGCTACCACATCTATATTAAAGGTCACAAAAATCTGATTTCAAATTAAACTTTGCCGATACGCCTCTGCCTCAGTTTTTATTCAAAAAAGAAAGAAATGAATTTCCAGGAAAAGGCAGAATCCCCCTTTAAAATCAAACTGTTTGTTTGTAAAGACGGCGGGGAGAAATACACTCAGGGAAATTACATTAACATTTTCATTCCAAAACGTCAAGTCCACGGACATGACAAATCATGCCCGTAAAGATTTAGTACAAAAAAATATTTTTAAATTTATGTGACTTGGTTTGAGGAGATTTGATTACATTAAAATATATTTCATAGTTAACAGAAACATCCGACTTATCTAGTGGTAAAAAAAAAAAAAAAAAAAAAACGCTGCAACAAGCTTTTATGCATTTTACGGAGAATGACCCAGATTATATGTTTTTGTTTTCATATTTATATTCGCAGAAATCCTATTTAGAATTTGTGCGAATTATTTTAAACTTTTAGGTTATCAATTGTAAATTTAACCAAACATATCTTACCTGCAGCTTCAATCACATCCTTATCAATTTCATCCGTCAGAAAGCAAAAGAGTCCACTTTTGCCTCTTATCTTCTTTATTAGTTCATCTTTCGGTATAGGACCCTCTTTAGCATACACGTCAACCTCGCAACTGCAAGAAAGTTAACGTATTGTTGCACAAATTGTCTGTATATAGTGTAAATAGTGACGTATTATTTTAAAATTCTATTGTAATTTATTTTATCTTATTTCCTTTATTAACAGCGATAATACAAGTTAGAAAAAGGTGGAAACACCTAAAGCAATCGAGAAATTTCAAGATGTTTCTTTTATTTGACGAATTGGCTGGATATTTCGAGAATGTTCTCTCGCGCCAAGTATAAATAAGACTGGAGAACTTGAATTGACTTCGGGCTTCGATGAAAGCTGATCGCTTTGTTTTACCTATTGGAGTGAGCTTGTATAATCGCTGTATTCGAAGTTGTTTTCATTGAAGCTTGTTTGGAAGCTTGATAGTGACTGTTCATAGAATAGCTTTTGTGAGCTTTTGAAGAGAAAATAAATATTTTTATACCGTAAAAACTGTGCCATCATTGCCTCAGTGGAAAAATTCATAACAGTATGTAGAGCAAAATAGTTTCAGACCAATTGGAAAATTAACCTTTGGCATAAAGAAAAGAGAGTTTTAAAAATAAATGCACTTAGGGAACTCTATTTGACGCAAGTATAAAAATAAATTCCCGGTAGTCGGCCACGCTTCAGAAATCTAACACCAGCGTTTGAAATTTAACTTAGAGGGTGGAACATTACACATCTTTCAATTAGCCTTGAACACTGGTCACTGTTTTTAGCATGGATTGGAGCAATGGACAATTCCCGCATTTTTTAAAAACGAGTGAAATTAGTCTATATTTACTATGAATTTCTTTCTGATTTCAAATATTTAAACAAAAGTTTTTTTTTTTTTTTTTTTTTTTTTTAAATTAGTTATTTAAATATCAAGAAAAGGAAATGCCCCAAAAGCGAGCCAAGACCAGTCTGATCAAAACAGTCAACAAAACCCGTGAAGTAAAGAGTCCCTATCGTTTTTATAGTTATCGTGTGGTTTCTGCCAAATAGTTCGCGTTGGTAGACCATTGCCACATTCCGTACAGGTTGGCGGGTTTTGCGAGAAACTTGCAAATCTGGTTTCCGCTGCTGCATTTCAAGCCAAGACGTTTGCGAAGCCGTGACGTCACATTCAATGCTAACTGAATGAGTCGTTTTCTCGCTAACATCTAACAAGGTAATTTTGATCAAAATTTTTAAAAAAGAAAAAGCGCATTGAGCAGAAATTTTTGTGTTTATGTCATTTTCGAAACATTTAGAATGGAATAAATAAAAAAAAAAATTAAAAAAATGCGGGAATTGCCCATTTACCGTTTTCATATTTTCATTATTATTAATTTTTTTTTAATCGCCAGTTTGGCGGTAGTAAGTATTATATTGATAAAACAAAAGAAATCGCCCCAAAATGGCGAAATTGACAATATACATTTTGATAAATACTACTTTATCCTTTCCTATAAGTGAAATAGAGGAGAAACAGTCATCGATGGGCGATAAGCAAGGGAAGAGAAATATGTGTTAAAGACATTCGTTTTTCAACTTTTTACTCCTTTATCGCATTTCAACGGAAATTTCTGAAGTAGGATGTACAGAGCACCTTAAAAGGCATTACCTCAGCAATATCGATCAAAATCGTTGAAGCCATTTTTTGGCAATTACTGAAAAACATTAATTTTTCAATGGCAGTTTCCTTATACACATGTGTAATTTTGAAGAAACTCTTAATGACAGTTCCCATGGCCACCACTAACTCGTACACAAATTTTGAACATCACAGGACAATCCGTTTGGTAGTTATGCTGACGGGTAGAGCTATTTTTAAAAAATCAGGGTTTTTTTGCCCCCGAACGAATGCGATATGTTTATTAACCTATGTTAACACATGAATAATTGAAAATAAAAACAAATTAACCCATAAAGCAAAGTTCTTAATATAAATCTCTTATATGCATTGCTAATTTTTATGTGCAATGGACAATTCCAGCATTTTTTTTAAAAAAAAGAGTGAAATTGGTTTTTATTTATGAAGAATTTCTTTCTAATTCCAAATATTTCAACAAAAGTTCTTCAAAAAAATTAGTTATTAAAATATTAAGAAAATAAAATGCCTTAAAACCGAGCCAAAACCAGTCCGATTACACAACAAAGTCAGTGACGTCTAAAAGTTCCTCCTGTTTCTATAGTTATCGTGAGGTTTCTGCCAAACAGTTAGCGTTGAAATAATTGACGATGGTAGACCATTGCCATATCACGTACAGGTTGGCGCAATTAGAGAGAAACTTGTAAAACTGGTTTCCGATACCGCATTTCAAGCCAAGAAGTTTGGGAAGCGTTGACGTCACATTCAATTCCAGCCGAATGAATAGTTTTCTCGACAACGTCTCGCAGGGAAACTTACATTGCAAATTAAAAAAAAAAAAAAAATCGAAACATTTAGAATTGAATAAAAAAAGAATTTAAAAATGCGGGAATCGTCCATTGCAACATTCATATAAAATTAACAAATATCTATATCTCACTATAAATAATTTATTCATTTAAGTAATTATAAATATTAATGTACAAATAATGTGCAATTTTTTATTTTTTACATGTTATGCTCTACATTCATGCGAGTAATGTTCCATAGGTGTTCCATTTTTGACCTTGATGTAAGGATCACTAAAAAGTAAAATTTGTTGCTTATATGAACATGTTTCTCTTTGTGACTTGACCTATTATAGTCGTAAAAGAATGGTGTCGCATAATTTGTTTATGAATAATCAAATGTCATTCTTTTGTAATGGACTACCTACAAAACTATACTATAATTTAATTGTTTTATATATGTAAATACAACATATCGTATTTTTGTACTATGACAAGTCATTATAATTAAAAAAAAAAAAAAAAAACACATATGCGCCATTGATGCTATTTGGTCTAAAAAAAAAAATTTGGCTTAGAAAAGCAATTGGACATTATCAATCAAAGCCATCATTTCATTGAGTTGTAGTTTGTAAATAGAAATATTGTTGCGTGGACGGGTTCGAAAGATTTGAAGCCAAAGCAGATCAAAACTTGCAGAAATTTATTCCAATACAACTCTTCACAGATTCCTTTACAACTCCAGAACTTCTCGTTCTAGTAGACTCAATACAGCTCTATACACAACAATAGAGCACAAAACAGCAGTTAAAAACTTGACAACGCAACTGCTAAATCGCCGCAAAAGACAATGCAATACAGTTCGCTTTAGAACTACTCGGAATGTTCACTGAGACTCACAAGGAGACCTTACGGTCTCGGAAATTCAGATCGGGATGAAATTTGGCAGATTGATAGTATACCTTAAGGGTATCCACACTGTAAAGTAATAAAGCGCACTAGCCAGAAGATTACGAAAAAATAGGCTTTAAAGTGTTATGCGTAGCTTACATACTAGTAGAGATTTTGGATCAGCAATTTCCCGGTGGCTAAGTGGTCAGAGTGATGGGTTCCCGTACGGGTGATCCGGGTTCGATACCTCGTGAGGTAGGTTTTTTTTTTTTCCATTTATAAAGTAACTGTTACAGCTAATTGCAATTTGAATTAAAGATAATACTTTATTTTTAAATACGTAATCTATATATTTAATAGGCAATACGTTTTTTTGGGGTTAGTCCGTCCGCCTAAACTACTCAACCAATTTCAATGATCAAGGTGTCATTTTAAAGGAAATAAGCTGTAGATTTGCCAAAACGTGCCAAAATAATTTATTAACACTTTATTAATTAGTTAAATTTCAATATTTTTCATCATTAAGCTACTACAAAGCCTCAATGATTTTGAATATATGATTGGCAACATCCTTACGTATGTAAACAACAAACCGTTGCTAATTTTAAAGCTCTTTTTAAACTCTTCGTTTCAAAGTTGATTTTTTCTGTTTTTCTGAAGCATTTTTGTATTAGAGTAATTATTATTTTGAAGTATTTCTATTCAGAAAATGCTTCGCGTTGGACGTCGTCCTCTAACGGGGCGACTTATCAGAATAAATAAAAGATATTGGGACTTCAATGTAAGGGCATAGCTAATGAAGTTTTAAGTCAGAATGTTGGCGGGTAGTATATTTAACTTTCTATTATGAAACTTGCAATTTGGGTGTTTTCTCTATTAGGCCTTACATTAAATTTATAAAAATTTGGTTACATTTTTTTATGGCTGGCAAACTTATTCGAGCGCAGCAAGATGTTTTAATCACAAATTCGAGCGGCAAAGCCGCTCAATCCGAGCGCAGCGAGGCGTTTGGGGGTTGGCGAGCGTTAGCGAGCAGGGGGCGAAGCCCCCTAGTGTATTTTTAATAGAGAAAATAGAGATAAATTAAATAGATATAAATTAAAATTCTAATTACCACGGCAACAAAATTAGGGTAGGACTTAATTTATCTATGGATTTTAACATATAGTTTTTATTTGTCAATTATTTATTTATATACATACACCAGAATGACACTTATCATAAAAACATGGAAAACAAAAACTGTTTTGACATCTTGCACAATTTATAAAGGAAGATTGTTTACAGGAACAACCTTTTTGTAAAAGATTCGTTGGAAAACATACTTCTTTAACATTCATGAAAATATATCTTTCGTCAGAAAACTTGGAAGCATATCAGGCATACCGGATCATTTTATTAAAAATTGATGATGGACTATTGATTGTATTTTTATTCAGTCTTCACGGGTATTTATTTCTCTATTATTTTCAACCAGATACGCGCAATTTTGCATACGCTTTAGTAGATTCTTTACCTGTCTATAAAAATAGACGTCGCAAAGTGCCGTTAGGGTTTTGAAAATTTCTGACTACCTACTTGAGTACAATAGGACAACATTCTTACTTTTCCATATGGAAACTGGTTCTTCATGTTTTTTGGGGAAATCATTTACTTCTCTACATCTTATAATATCTCAAAATTTATAATCACTTGTTTGTGAAAATAGTAAATAGAGTTTTAATGTACCTTCATTAAAAATACATTACGTATTTAAAAATAAAGTATTATCTTTCATTCAAATTTCAATTAGCTGGAACAGTCACTTTATAAATTGAAAAAATAAAAATTAAAAATTACCTCATTAAAAATACATTACGTATTTAAAAATAAAGTATTGTCTTTAATTCAAATTTCAATTAGCTGTAACAGTCACTATAAATTAAAAAAAAAAAAAAAAAAAAACTGCCTCACGAGGTATCGAACCCGGATCTCCCGTACGGGAACTCATCACGCTGACCACTTAGCCACCGGGGAGTTGCTCATCAAAAATTTCTACTAGTATGTAAGCTACGCATAACACTTTAAAGCCTATTTTCTCGGAATCTTCTGGCTAGTGCGCTTTATTACTTTACAGTATGGATACCCTTAAGGTATACTATCAATCTGCCAAATTTCATCCCGATCTGAATTTCCGAGACCGTAAGGTCTCCTTGTCAGTAATTCCAGTCAACTAACTAACTTCAGTCAACTACTCACTGACTTATATAGGGGAGGCGGCGAACATTTTTGAAACTTCTAGAAGTAGATATTTGGAGAACTTTCCAAATCATAGTCGAAAAGTCCTATACATGTACATGGGGACCGAAAATGTCTCCAAATGGTCACCAAATTTAGCGATAAAAATTAGTCGCCGAAACCGTCGCCAACTTGGCTAAATGCCCTGCTCCTTGTAAAACTCACTTCTCAGTGTTACCTCTGTAAAACTCGTTATGTAGCATTGAGACCCTTATTGCAGGGAAGCCAAGTTAAGATGAACTATTGCACTGCCTTATGCGAGATGTACATAAATTTTCCTATTTACAAAATTAACACTACGAAATATTTACAAATATACAAAAATTCGTAACAATATCTAATTTTTCATTTTTGATGATTAAAGGATTTTCAAGTGCTTACGTATTATCCCCTCAACCGTTGGGGAGACAAAAAGTTCTCCAAACTGATTACCTTAATCTTTCGAAATGGTCTGTCCGACCGCGCAGCTGGGGCATTCCACAGAAAGGCTCAGGCGCTGGTCGGAGTCAAACCGGATTTCTAAGGAAACCAGGTGGCTTAAACTTTTTGTCGCCAACAAAAAGTTCACCGATGGTCGATGGGATAATACAAAAGAACCGATTTTTGTAAATTGTGTGGCCTTTATCCAACACCACCTAAAGTACAAGGCCCAATCACTCTCACTTCTGGTTGCCGTGACGTCATCACAAGAAGTTATACTGAACCAGCTAGATGTAGTTTCTTTACTTAATCCCGATGTCAGCAGCAGAGCACATTCGTATTTAGGCTTAGCAATGGCGTTGATGCTTGGTGGTAGATATTTGTGAACGTTTTTATTTATAGCTTTCAACAGACTTGTAATTGAGTAACCATTTTCGAGCGTTATTATTTATCGTTTTTATTGAGAAGAATGCCATCTATGATGCCTGTTGTGTAACTAGTTGTAGTGGAAATCGCAACCCAGACAACAAAGTGTTCATTTTCAATTTTCCGAAGATACGGAACTGAGTCAGAAATGGATCCAATCTATTTCCAGAAAAGGATTGAAACCCTCAAAAGATTCAAGGGTAAGTACAAATCTTGGGCGTATTGACCTTATATAAATGTTTTTAATAATAAATTTTTGTAAGTTTTTATCCGAAATGTTTTTAACTTTTTAAATTTAATTAAACTATAACACTAAATGTGTTCTAAACAGTTTTATAGCAACCACAATTAGTATTTAACTGTTTATTTTAGCTCCAAATAGTTACTAAAAATAGCCAAGTCCCTGCAGTGCATTTCTACTATTTTTTTCTTTTTTTAACTCAATTAACCTTTTTTAATTGTTGACCGATAATTCCGTAGTAAAAAAATTAAAATAAGGTTTGAAATTCCAAGTCCGGTATGAATTTTGCGCCAATGTGATTTTCGCCAAAAAATGTCCATTTTTTTAAATGTCAAATGAACTGCTTATAGTTGCCATAATTTGACGCTGTATGTAAACAATTCCAAAAACAAACCAGAATCCGTACCGGACTTTGATATTTAGCTAAAGTGTGTATACGAATATATTTATTTCTACATTTTGACTTAATTATCTCATTTATATTTAAAATGTGTCATCTTAGTGGAAACGGTATAATTTATTTTGTATATATAATTTATTTCCCCTCTTCTTAAAATAATTTAAACTCAGCTATTTTAAGAATGCTTAAGCTTGTTTTTCTTGATTTTAAGTATATATATATATATTCCTAGGTGTGTATTCTACATTTCCAAAATGAGTATATACGCAGAATTACTGAGGCTTTTGACAGCAAGACAGGAGACTGCTCTTTTGAAGTACCCTCGCCTGACAAATAATACTGTGCCAACTATTTTCCCTAACTGCCCTTCTTATTTATCATCTACTTCAAACATCAGAGAAAGTGTGGTTAAAAAGCAAGAGTGGATTGTGAACTTTAATTTGTAAAAGGCAATTGCTGAAAGTTTACAAGAGATGAAGGAAAAGCAAGCAAGGATGACATTTTCATCATTCGAAGAACTCTGTGAAAAGTAAATAACATTTCTTTACCTGCTGGGTGGTCTCATTTGAAAGAATCTGGAATATTGATATTGTTTTAATTAATTTTAAACCCAGAACCTCTTATTACAAAATCAATAGTAGCAGATGATAAACTTTCTTTAAATATTTATATTGATAATGTTCATATAACAAAATTAAATGAAATATGCATACCTTCAAATGTAAACAGCTGTGAAAAAATTTCCACTTTAATTGAGAATTTAAATAACTATAATTGTAATGATAGAAATCAATTCTTCTCCAAACTTCAAATTATTTGTAAGCATTTTGATGACCTATTAGCCAATGATTTGTTCCATAAAAAATGCACTAATTTGAAAATGCCAATGTTGGCAGGTATGTAATATATCTGTAAAGTTAATAATGTGTGTGTTGTATGTGTTAATATTGTAAATAAAAAAAGTTGATTACTCTAAACCCAGTTCCTTGTTCTTTTTATATGTAAACAATTAAATTGATATGCAAATTCAATATATTATCTGTGTGATAAAAACTTCAATAAAATTTACACTATTAATAAATATATAAATGCCAAAAAATAGAAAAATTTTGTGTTTTGTATAATTTTATTTTAAAACCTTTTATCTTGGGAAATATTTGTTTTAGTAATTGAAAATCGAATGAAAAACATTGAATATTTGAATGCTGTATAACAATTTGAAATTTAGCAATGAATTCTCTGAACAAAAAAACTTATTCATGTTGTTTTCAAGCTATGCTAAATAATGAAACCACAAAGAACGTAAACCGTCCAACTTCTCGTGATGACGTCACAAACAAGTGGTAAGGCCTTCTCTTTAGGTGGTGTTGCTTTATCTCACCAAGTTTTTGACTTGTAATAATTGAAAAGCCGCGTGAATAAATTTAATTAAAAAGAAAAAGTTTATCGTCAAAAATTATTACATTTTCTGGTAAGACGTAAGTATATGCTGCTGTTCTTTTGCAACTATATTGAATATATTGGCGACTATATTGCTTTGCATTGATATACTAAAATTGGTATTCTTCCGTTTGACGGGTACCACATAAAAATTGCCAAATTGCAGCTATAATTCATTTATTGTGCAGTGGTATAATTCATGCCAATTACAGCGCAGAAGAACCTTCCGATCATTTATAGCAACCCTATAAAAAAAAACTTGATAAATGTATTTAAATAGCCAAATTAAATGTAATAAAAATAAAAGTCTATCAGAATAAAATATTTTTTTCGTGTAAATGTTTCAGCTTGACGCTAACTGCACTGCGCCAACTTCCAGACTTGGCGATATTTGGTACCCATCTAACAGAAGAGTACCCTCAAATTAATCTCTAAATATTTATCTGAAATTTAATTGAAAACCTAATATTTGAATAAAAAATATTCTTAAATATGTTTTTGCTTACCTATTGCATTGTTAAAAAAATATCACCAATTGGAAATGATCGCAAATTCTTTCATCATCGGCGAAATAGATGTAAACCGCAAAAGTGTACTTACCATTTAAAAATCCCATTAAAGTAAAATTTAGTATATTATACATATATGCAGAATTTTGTCAATAAAATCAGCAAAAATAATGATGATGAAAATAATATTAAAGGTATTAACTTATTAACGTCCTTAACAAATCAGGAAAATAGACTGTAGTGTCAGCAGTTGATTATTTGGTACTGAACACTATTAAAACGTACTCGGGTATTTCACGTTAGAAGTAAAATAGTTCGCTTGAAAACACACTGCCATAATTCGAATTCTGGGTTAAAAACTTTTGAATTCATGTATTCTATCACGAGAAGCAGTGTGAAAATTTTAATTTCCAGGTAAAATTAATGTGACCAGATTTTTCCATCTCCAGAAACTTCATCAGTTGCCTACTATGTGTTTTCAAGTTCTGTCATTTTTGTTTTGTTTAGGACCTTGGTGCGACTCGGTAATGGTTAAGTGGGACAATTTGATTGGGCATCCGGTCAGCGGGACAGCGAGGTGAAAATCGGGACGTCTGGTCATATTAGGTAAAATAAAAAAAAATCGCAGAGTGCCAGAGCTAGAAAAATATATAATGCCAACTTGCAGTCGTTGTTGTTGTTGTTGTTGCATGTCCCCGGAGGCCAGCAGAGCTAGACCAGGTCCATGATGTCGTACACCCTCAAAAAATCCAACACCAAAACAGGGTCGTCGGCCAAATCCTTCTTAGATAGTCCCAGGCACGCGAGGATGTGATCAGGCGAAGCCTGTTCAGTAGAGCAGTGTTTGCAGATTTCGAAGCTCCTGGATCCCTCAATAAATTTCAATGTCTGAAGGTGGCCACTTCGAAAGCGGGCAAGAGTAGCTTGCAGTCTTAAATCGCTTTAATGCAAATAGGGAATTTTTGTATTCGGCAGTGTTTTGCAGAAGAAAAAAAAATGTTCACTTACTGCTCTTTAATTTGTTCCAAAGCTGCTTGAGGTACATCCTGTCTGGTTACTAACACTCTTGGTTTACCGTTGGTTGGCAAGCTAATAGTGCTGAAAGGGAACGCATATTTACGTTGGTTGCTGCAGTTTGTGCATTGTGAAGAACTTTGAGAAAATGACTTGCTTCCCGAAATTTGAGAATGTCGTTTCGGATATAAATTGAAGAAAGCGGGAACTATTTTGGAAATTCGAATCATGATCAAACGATGAACAGATGTTTTGTTTTGTTTTGAAACCACCGACTGTCTATTTCTGCCACTTATAAAGTGCATGAACAGATGTTTTTTGTTTTTTTTAGTTTGTTGCAACTTTCTAGTTTATAGTTATGATATTTGTCAGTTTTTAGACATTTCATTAATTGAATTATTCTGATAAAACTCCATCGCATGATAGCTTTTGTCCAATCATGATACGCTTTTAAAAACAAATTCTAATTTTCTCATTCTATTAGCCAATCACACTTTCTCGCGAACATAGCAGTTAACTTTGACGTAGACATGTCATAAATTCCACTTGATGAATTTATTTTTAACATTTTAATAATTATTATTTCCTTTTTATAGCTTTGATAAATTTAAAATAAGCAGAGTTTTAAAAAAGGCTATGAAACATAGCAAAATTGTTTATTACATTCTAATGCTGAATTATCGAATAAATATTTTTAATTAACTGAAGTGATTTATCGTTTGAAACTTAGTTCTATGTTTTTAAAATAAAACAATAAATCTTGCTAAGTTAGTCATAATAGTGATAATTTTGACAATATTTTAAAAACAATATTTGGGTAAAACTTCCAACTCAGTCACGAATTCTGCATCACTATTTGTGCATATAAAACCGCGCCAAATTATAGAAACCGTAGGCAGTTCACTTGTTATTATAAAAACATCGATATAGATAAACAAAGGATAGACTGCTCCGATGATAATGCAAGGTAAAAATACCGCGCCGGTGGTTGATGATGGATGGACGATTAACCAATCACGGTTAGCTTCTATAGTTGGGTGGGAATTCGGGAAACCTTGTAAAAAGCTAAATGTAAATATTTTTGGCACATTATTACTAATTAAGGTCTATATAAAGTTCTGTTGCGTACAACCCAAGAATTTATTTTCAATCCACAGCAATTTGTATTTTTTTTTCATCCAACGATCTGGCAACGGCTTCACTTTTCCAGCGTTAAGCAGTCCATCCAGTTGTTTATCTATATCGATGTACACTGAAGAGCCAGCAAAACTGGTACACCTGCCTAATATTGTGTAGGGCCCTCATGAGCACGCAGAAGTGCTACAACACTACGTGGCATAGATTCGAATAATGTCTGAAGGTATCCTGAAGGCAATTCACACAATGAATCCTGCATGGCACTCCACAAATCCATTGGAGTGTCAGGTGGTGATCTCTTTTGAACAGCACGTTGCAAGTCATCCCAGATATACTCAACAATGTTCATGTCAGAGGATTTTCGGTGGCCAACGGATATATCTAAAGTCAGAAGAGTGTTACTGGTGCCAATTTGTGGCACCTCATGACTAGTTGGGTGTCGCATTGCCCTGCTGGAATTGTCCAAATCCATCCGAAGGCACAATGGACATAAATGGGTGTAGGTGATGAGACAGAATGCTTACGTACCTGTCATCTGTCAGAGTCTTCTCAAGTCATATCATGGGTTCCATGTCGCACTAACTAAACACGCCCCATAACATCACCGAGGCTCCGCCAGCTTGAAAGTTCCCTGTAGACATGTGGGGTCCATGGATTCATCAGGTTGTTTCAATACTCGTACATGACCATCTACCCAATTCAATTGAAAACGAGACTCATCAGACCAGACAATGTGTTTCCATTCATCAAAAGTCCAATAGTGGTATTGACGGTCGCAGGTGAGGCCCAATGCCTTTTGCCGTGTAGTCAACAACGGTATTCGAGTGGGCTTTCGGCTTCGAAAGCTCATGTAAATGATGGTCCTTTGAGCTGATCTCGCACTGACACTAGTTGATGTCCCAGCATTGAAATCCGTGACAAGTTATTGAAATGTTGCACGTCTATCATTTTTTAATGATTCTCCTTAGTCGTCGATTGTCCCATTCTTTCAAGGTCTTTTCCCAGTCGCACCGATGTCTGATATTTGAAATTTTACCTGATAATTGACATTCATGGTACACTCCTGAAATGATAGTACACGAAAATCTAAATTTCTTCCATACCTCGGAGATGCTATGTACCATCTCTCGTGCGGCGACTATATCGCCTCGTTCCAAGTCACCTAAATTTTGATAACCTACAATTGTTTCAGCAGAAATCGATCTAATAGTTTTGCCAGACACCTGTTGCCTTGTATAGATGCTTCCGATCACATCGCATTATGATGATTAGTTACATACCTCCATTATTTGCATATGCACGCTTGTACCAGTGTTTCTGGCTCTCTTCAGTGTATTACAACGGCAGCGGCTGCCATTTGTTGGTAAAAATCACCTTGGACTAGAATCCGCACCAGAATTTTAACCAAAATTTGAACCAAGATGGCGATAATTGCGAGTTTTAAAATTATTAGGTGTCATATTTGATAGATGGTCATTTTCCAGAATATTTTTGCTTGCGGTTTTAGTTAAAATTCCATGCACGGTACCTTAAAAAAATCAGACTGCAATAAATGTGGTATTGTTTGAGACACATATTTAAATAAAACCACATTCATTATTTTTCCATTTCACCTACTTGTCGTTCAATTATCAAATAAAAATACGAATTATTGGTTTTAAATATCAAAACTCTACTAAATGTGCCTCTAGCGAAAACGTTTATGCGAATTAGTTCTTAATAATTTAAAAAATAACAGTCACCATTCACAAGTGAGAAGTCTTAAGCTTTAAAAAGTTTCAAGATTCAAAAGAAATACAAAACAATAGGAAAAGGGTAAATTTATTCATAAACAACAACAAAAAAAAGTATACATAAGAGTCACATGTAAAAGCTGCATGGATAGCAAACATACAAAAGACATTGCCGTTAGAGCTCGGTATCATTTCCTTGAATGTCAATAGGCGCTACAAGGCCAAACATAAAAAAGGCTACTTGAAACATTCCTAAACATAATGAACGAACTTCCTAAGATAAATATCGCATGAACAGTAAGTATACCTCTAAGATAAATAAATGCTCCGAAATAAAGAAACACTTACCAAGTGTCGTTCTCTTTAAGATATAGATACGAAGACAAATACTTTATTTGAAAATAGAATAGTCTAGCCTAGAACACTGAACTTTTCTGAATATGTAGCACCAGAAATACTTCTACGGTTTCGTATATAATACCTAAGGATGGGTTATGACTTACCGTAAGGTGTCTTTTGATGCCTTTTAAAAAAAAAGTCACCAAGTTGAAAATGACGTCAAAGTACTATGTCGCCAAATCCAAAATGGCATTAAAAACGCCGTGTTGCCAAATCCAAATATTTTGTTGATGGAAAACCAAGTTGGCGGTGGGTTGTTACATTCGGCGAAAAATCGTCAACTTTCAAAAAGTCGCCAAGAGGCACCTTACAGTAAATTTGAACCCTAGGGGTATTTCAATATCTCACTTGAACACAAAATATTTTACTTTCAAAGGGAACGGAGAATTTTCTACAACCAAGGATTAAACTTGTCATTTTACACCAAGTAAGGTAGGAACTAAAAATAATTTAAGACACATTTGGCTAGCTTTGGTGTCTTATTCATAAATCGCAAGCAATTGTAAAGTTGGGATTCCTATAAATTTTCAATAGAAAAAGTGTCACCTCTATTTATGATTTGCATAATTCCAATGCGCAATACACAACCACAATATTCAACCTTTGTTGCTCAGTAATCACCAATTTGAACAATATTTTATAAAATATTAAATTTTGTAAGTTGCACTTTAGTCCATAAGCAAGACGTTATTCTAAGTAGGGTTCTTTCGCATGTCAATTATTACAGCTTAATTGTGACCAATCGCCTTTTTAAAAAAAATCGAATTTTCACATTCGATTAACCAGTAATAAGGCAGATTTAATTTCCCCTCGAATTAAACAATTGAGTGTGACATAGTCATGCATTATATCCAAAAGCCATATGGTTACAACAGCTCAGTAGCACCAGAACCAATGCGTCAAGTTTGAAGTTAGGCATTAAATTTCTTCTTTTCGACTGCATCAGCAATCAAAGTTCTCTGCATTTAAAGGCAGATTCCAATTTCAAATACGTTAACCTTATCGATAGTAAAAATCTAACTAGTTTTTTTAGAATTCCAAAACAGATCCCGAAGAACTTAAATTTGAATAAGTATATTTTACTCTGGTGTATCGTTTCCACAAATAAACGCGTTCTCAAATAACATTCAACTAATTTATGCAGACGTTTTTTAACGTTCAATCCCTGGTCGCAGAACACTTGACAAAAGAATGTGTTGCTCCGTTTCTTCGAAAATGTGTTCTTTAATGCTTGGGTAAAAATATTCTATATTTACACATTTGATTTTTCTGTAATTCTTATAAAAAATACACCAGGAAGTTTTAATGGCAGTTCTGGAGACTTTCAGGTTACAAAAGAGGGTGGAAATACTTTATCACATACACATACTTTGTCCAATAGCAATTATTATTTTTTTAAATTTTATTTCTCCCGATAGAAAACTTTTGAAGATGACTAGAGAAAAAAGTGTTAACAACACAAGTGATAAACATTTCAAAGATTCAGCAGAAAAATACTTCAAAGATTAAGCAGATAAATATTTCAAAGATTATAAGCATTTGGTGGGCAAGATTTTCTAGAGCAAGGAAGCTATTATGAATTACTGCATGTGAATTAGAAAAGTCATCCAAGGAACCAATTTAACACACTTCTTAAATTCTTCAAGCAAACTTCTGTTAAAATGGGATGGATAAATACATTTTATTGCTGACTTTACTGCACCATTTCCACCAACAAATGTTGTTTAGAATTCATTTCAAAGATGCTTTCTAAAAAACGTTTTCAGCTTCTTTGATGAATAAAGAACCTTAATCCATTATAGAATTCCTATTTCCCTCTAATTCATCGAATTGTAACAAAGCTACCTTTCAAATACACATGCACCAATTCATAGCCGTTGCACAAAAGCACATAAACGTTTATCTTCAGCAGTGCAGCTCTCCTTATCTTCGGAGAAGAATGAACAACGTTGGCTGGCTTAGCCAAGCGGCACAGGGCTCACCATCGGTTTTCCATCCAAAACTGCCAGAATGTTCTGCGCAGCCAACTTGGCCATTCCAACTCGCACTGAAACTTCTGCACTGCCAACGTGTGGCGTGAGTACTAGAAAAGAAATAATACAATCAATGAACACCACCAGGAAAGGTGAAAGGGAGCGCACTTGCACCATCGGCATAGATAAACAACTGGATAGACTTCTCCGATGGCAATGTAAGCAAAAAAACGAGCCGATGGGTTGATGACGATTGGTGGACACAGTTCCACCACAATCACAGATCGCTTTTATAGTTAGGTGGGAATACGGGAAACGTTGTAAAAGTGCTAGAGTACATATTTTTTTGCACATTATTGCTAATTAAAATCTACTATTGACAGTGCACAATCTAAGACTTTTTCTTCAACCCTCAGCAATCCGTAAGCAGTCTATCTAGTTGTCCATCTTTTGGTGCACGTGAATAAAAGATATTATTTTGGAATACACTTAGTTTATTTCTAACTCCAAATAACTTCAGAGAGGATTTAGTTTATACGAATACGTTTATTACAATTTAGCAAACTCCAATCAATACTGAACATAAAAATGGTGAAGATCGACAGTTAAGCAAATGCTCATAGATACAAGTTAGCACGACTGCTCTATACCGAGCTGTTACATTTGACTACGGAGTTCCCAGCTCGAGCTGTTGTCAGGGTAACTGAATCGCCACAATCTATATCGATGACTTGCACTACCTGGATTTTAAAAATTACAAAGAAAATTGATCCATAAGCACCATAAGTCCTCTTTATGCATTGCCAACTTTTATGTGCAGTTGCAACTTACGTAACCAATTTTAAACTCGGGTCGAGTTTTCATAGTATTTCACAACTACGGATACAGCCATACACCCTGTGTCATGGACTAACTTTTTTTGGTCCCAAAAGTTTATAGAATGCATTGTCATCGACAAAGAGTCTATCTACCAAGATTCAATACAATTGATTGACGGCTAGTAGATTAGTTAGTCCTTCAAAAGGGCAGTAGAAGCGTGTGTGAAAGCGGCCTTTTAGTGACAGACTCCAAAATGGGATAGAATGCATTCTCATCAATCACGAATCTGCCAAGATTCAGCTCGATTGTATAACGGCAAGTGGGAAAATTAGCGACGATCATATCGACATTTTTGGGTTGAACACCTTGTAGATTTTGAAAATTAAGATGCATGTATTTAATGTTAAATATCTTCATGTTTGCCTGAATAATTCCATTGTACTTTGTTCAAACTCTTTTTGTACAACTTTAGGAAATTCAGTTTCTTATGCAATATTTTCCCAAAAAGCTGACTAAATAAAGTTGTACAACCCAGTTTTGTTTCCTAGTAAAGAGACAGCAAAAGTCGCATTCATTTGCGAAAAAATCCCCAACTGTTCCTCAAAATCTTAAATAAAAATATTTCTCACTACAAAAACCTTTTTTAGCATTTGTGTGTTGCTTTTCAATTGGCATTATTACCATGATTAGTTGACCTCCGAATTCTCCATGAAGTTGTATATTTTGCATATTTCGATACCTTTAGTACCACCTTAAGTGACTAGGATCCTCAGGAAAACGAGGGAACAATAATTGAGGACTAAAAATGGAAAACGACCTATGTACCAAAAAAAAAATCAAAAACTTTTTTTTACGGGAAAATGTCCTAAATAGCAAGCTAAACAAAGTGGAGAACCCTCAAAGTGCGAACTCCAGTAGCAATAATTCAAATTTAATCTGAAGTATGTACTAAAGCATTGCCTTAAGTACAAGATGCGATCGTTTTTCGGCTCTCCTGAAAAATTTTCTTTTTTGGACTTAGGTCGTTTTCTATTTCTAGTCCTTAATTATGTGCAGTTAACTTACTAATGTTGTCAAGAGTAGTTAGAGGGTGGTCTTTAGGAAGAGGTTCTGGAACCATGACATCCAAGCCGGCTGCACGGATCTTCTTATTCTTCAGGGCATCGTAGAGGTCCTCTTGGTTCACCACACCACCCCTGAAACAACATATTTTTTCACATCAAGTGTCCGAAAATGTATTTGAGATACCTTTAAAATCCTCATACTAGCACTTCAATAACAATGGAATATTAAATGCATCACCAGGTTGAAGGGCACTAGTTATTTAGTCGGAAGTGTCCGAAAAAGCGATTCGAAAGGGTTGAAATAAAAACCATAAGCCAAATCTTTCGTAGCTCGCTTCATTATGGAAAATTATTTTGTTTCGTTTAAACGACAGGGCGTCAAGTTGAGTTTCTAAAAACAGTTCATTCCACCGCTAAGACCCAAATTTGGTGGGAATTGAAACGTAAGCGTGACATGAACGTATGCAATCGATGATATGCAACTCTTGCAAAAATTAGCTTAAGTCTATTAAGTTGTGTGTAATTTAAAAGGACTCCTTCTCGTTAAGCCGACCAAACGGTATAGTGGTTAGCATACTAGCTTCTAGACCGCGAGGTTGCGCCGTGTTAGGCATGGGTGCTTGTAAATGTATGTTGGCTTGTCTAATGACGAATGTTTCGGCGCATTATAGCCCTCGTGTTGCTGACGGCGCAAGGTAATCTGAAAACAACCAACCTTCTCGTTAACCCTCAGCCCGACGCATTTCATCAGATTGGCACCTAGGCGATTTGTTATTGCTGGGACGTTTTATTTTCTCTTCTTTTAACTCTTTGCATAATGATGTTCATTACTTGAAATTGCATAAAGTTATGTGTTTATTGGCGTTTATTTGAATATGTCCCATAAAACACAAAACTCTCGAATTCAGAAGTCAACATATTGCACCCGACCGAAGGTGAAAACACAACGGAATAAAGTTTTCACTCTTCCATAACATAGCAATAATGTGAGTTAAAGAAGGCCAGCATAAGGTTTGAGAATTTTCATTTAAGGGTGTTCTTTGCTGCATCAAAATATTATAATAACGTCTGGGTCACTAATAATAGTCTGAATTTCAAAAGAGGTAGGTTGGTTGGTTGTTTTCAGATTATCTTGCGCCGTCAGCAACACGAGGGCTATAATGCGGCGAAACATTCGTCATTAGACAAGCCAACATACATTTAAAAACACCCATGCCTAACACGGGACTCGAACTCGCAACCTCGCGGTCTAGAGGCTAGCACGCTAACCACTATACCATTTGGTCGGCTCAAAAGAGGTAGAATCTTACGATAAGTCTTTCGAGCCAACGTGTTTTATGACTCTCCACGTACCTGCTCGTGTTGACGAATACTGCTGTAGGCTTCATGAGGTTGAATGCCTTCGCATTGAATAGGTTTCGCGTCTCTTCCGAAAGATTGCACATGGCCACGATGAAGTCACTCTGCTTCACTAGCTCCTCGAATTCCACGTACTGCGCGCCCATGTCTTCGGCTGGAAATATAAATGCATTTCACTTGATTACTTTCCAAGGGTCTCCAACTACGACATCTGGAATAGTGCATGCTTGGTTATTGACTTGAGGCAGAAGAAGGCTTAACAGTCAACACAGAGATCTATATCAGCAACTTTCTCCCCAAACTATACTAAATCCCAACTTAACTTCCAACTTAACTTAGACGATAGATCTTCACCGTGCTCATAGGCAATTAATCCATTTTAGCGGAGTTAAGACAAAATTCCAGTCAAACCTTATAACGTTTGTTCTATACAGTGTTGCTGGGCTGAGTTTCCTAGCGTGATTTTTTTCTTGTGGGACGGGAGAAGAATGAAAAGGGAATGGGGTGATACAGTATTCCTGTCTATCCCGTTTGTCGAACAAAAGGCTGTATGGTTTGGCGTGCATTATTCTTTCACGCCACCAAAATGGATAAATTGCCTATGAGCACTGTGACGATCTACCGTCTAGTGATGTCAAGTTAAGTTGAAGTTTAGTATAGTTAGGTTCTGTCAAAATGGGTCAAACAAAAGGCTAAGTTGCATAGATGGAGGGGGGTAGAGTATTTAATTGGCTTCATTTGTTGAGCGGAAACCGCTTATAAGCTATCCGAAAGTTCGTAGTTAGAGATCAGTGTTGCTTTCCCTCTCTTTTATAATTTAGCATCGAAAACTTCCAATTTAACTAATACTTGATAAGCCAAAAGAAATTTAAAAAAAAAAAAAATTAAAAATCAATCTTAGTTTCACAGCTATCTATTTGGTCTTAAGGCGCCATATGTTGACAAAAGAAAAATCTATTTCTTTTTTGTTGGAAAAAACACTGACCTGAAATTGTAACTTTTGGATCACTCATAGACAATTTCTACTCAGTAAGTACATGAAGCCAATTCAATTGCAGCCATACCCTACCAAAATAATCCTCTGTAATAATTTGTACTTGGTTATCAACTAGCTTAGGGAAAGTTACGATCATAGATCACTATGGATTCTCTGCGAATACTGAGAATACTTAACTATTCTAGCAATTATTTGTTTCCTCGTAAAAAAATTAAAAAATACTTCGCTTTTTTTTTATGTGAATACCACGTTGTCTCACAGTATATAGTTTACGGATCAGTGATTTTTAAATCCTTCTTTTACATTTGAATCATCTTATATTTAAAAAAAAAAATACCTGGCTTGATTGGGTGGAAAACATCGAAATAAAGCACCTTGGCAACACCGAATGGTAGAATCCTCTTCATCACACCTTGACCTTCAAAAGTACATAAAAAAGTATAAGTATAACGTGGTGAAAAAAGTTCATTAACCTTTAATTGCGGTGGTTGGGTGGTTTGATAATTTTTGCGCAAGAGCAACACGTGGTCCATACTGCATAAAACAATTTAATGAACATCAGTTTAAAATTTAAGAAACATAGTATCGGAAAAAATAATATAAACCTTTAACTGCTGTGTGCGGTCTGACAGACCGCGAGTCATTTTTTGTAGAATGATTCAGCCACTTAAAATATTTCAAGTTTGACTTTTATATTATTTTTTCCGATACTATGTTTCTTAAATTTTAAACTGATGTTCATTAAATTGTTTTATGCAGTATGGACCACGTGTTGCTCTTGCGCGAAAATTATCAAACCACCCAACCACAGCAATTAAAGGTTAAGCACTCGGAAGCCGCATTTTACATACCGATTCTTCCCATTCCAACGATGCCCACAGTGGAATTAGTGAGGCCTTGACCGCACAGCCATAAAGGACTCCAGGAATATACCCAGTCGCCCCTGGAACAATGAAAGAACTAGTGATAAGTTTAACTAGGGCCAGTACGCATTTAAAATTGCTTAGAGAAATTACTTGTTTGAAAGTTCATCAGATAGATATTGTTATAAATTGCTCACAGAATAGATATTGTACATTAATACTGAGAGATACTAAGATTCCCTAGGTTTCCTCAATGAACTTCAATTACGATTTTCTCTTTCTTTTCTGTAACGATATAGTGGTTAGAGTGCTAGCTTCTAGACAGCGAGGTTGTGGATTCGAGTCCCGTGTAAGGCATGGGTATTTGTAACTGTTTTGTTGGCTTGTCAAATGGTGAATATTTCGGCGTATTATAGCCCTCATGTTGCTGACAGCGCCAGATAATCTGAAAACAACCAACCAACTCTTTATTTTCACTATTGTGCTGCCATATATTGTATACTATCACACACTTGTGTACTATTTTGTGTTTGCACAATTTTGTGTACAATTTCTGATTATTTTAAAAGCGATTTTCAAACAAATAACGCAATGGGCGATTGTTAACAAAGTATTCGTCAGAAGCGGAGATTTGAGCCTTTCAATTCATTTATCAATTTTGGTTTTGAATAAAGGGAGAAATAATATAACGCTTAAAAACAAAGTTTTTAATATAAATCCTTTATATGCATTGCCAATTTTTATATTCATTAACACAACACCGATTCCGTAAACAGCGCGAGCTTGGTGTTAGCATCTAATTTTAAAAATCAAAATATTTCTATCAGCAAAATATACGGTAAATTACATTTCAAAATTTATTCATTAAAAATGAACGTGAACTTATACACTCGCGTCCAAATATCTTTAATTTATTCTGATTAAAATAATTTTTTATTATTTATTAGTTGAAAATATTTTGGCAACAGGAAAGAGTTTCAACAATGGTCGGTTCAATCTTGCTATTTTAACGCGACTGGATGACGGCTAGCTGGTTTATTAGTATTCCGTAAAAACGAACTTTTCCTAACAGTAGCAGTCCCAAAACTTGATAGAGTGCATTGTCATCGAAATCGAACCTATCTGCCAAGTTTCAGCCCGATTGGATGACTACAAGGGGGTTAATTAAGCGTCCTTCGATTTGCCTCCCATCAACAAACATAATAGAAGTTAATATAAAGGATTTAAAAAAGGAAAAATTAATAAAAAGAAAAAAGATACCGCCCAGAACTAATATACAAGATAATTATGATTTAGACAGGTAGAATGTATTTAAAGAACTAAAATAAATTACCCCAAAATTAAATTACAGAAATAAGATGTTCATCAGCAGAAGCCTTTTTAACAAGGAGAATTGAGGCTTAAACCAAATCAATACCCTTGTTGGTCGTCTTGAAAAAGTTTATTAATTCAGGATAGGTTTTTTTTTTTTTTTTTTTTTTTTTTTTTTAACTCGGTCAAGTTTAAACTTGATCAGATATTTGAGGAATCGAATTTTTTAGCTATAGCACCTCCTTTTTCCATTTTCCACATCCATACCTTCATACCAATATTGAAGCCTCAGCTTATCAGACATGCAGCAAGCCCCATTAAACCATCGATATAGATAAACAACTGGACAGACTGCTCCATTGTCAATGAAAATATAAAAATGCGCCGGGGATTGCGAAGCTTTGCGAAGCTGGTGGGAAGATTAACCAATCACAGTCAAGGCCTGATCATGACAAGTTGGGGCCCAAGGCCCGGGCACTTTTAGGGGCCCCTTCATCAAATGCGAGATTTATTGGAAATGAGCTTGGCGCGTTATTAAATGAATTAACATTAAATATAAAAAAGGTTGATAGATTAATGTCAACATATTGTCTCCTTAAACTTTTTTTATCATAAATAAATGAAACAAATTTCAAATAACCAAATTTATAAATCAAAACAGGTAAAACTTTGTAATGTAGCATTGCATTTCACGATTACAATGTGTAGCGATTTCCGTGACAACATCTGCATCATTATTCACAACTTCAAAGCCGACATTTGCTGATTTCGCAATTAATTTGTCAAGACTTCCTTTCGATATTTCTTCGATAATTTTTTTTTTTTTTTTTTTTTTTACGCTTTTAAATGATGGTTTGATGCATTTGAATAAATACACTCTGGGATACTAAAGACGGTTCAAGATCAATACAAAAGTATTTTTATGTAAAAATACTTTTATACAGATTGTAAAAGATATTCACAAAAAGAATGAAAAGTTATAGGTTTACAGCCCCTAAAATCATGGGCCCAAGGCCCGGGTCTTGTGAGCCTAGGCGATGATCAGGGCCTGATCACAGTTCACTTTAATAGTTGGATAGGAATGCGAAAAACCTTGTAAAGTGTTAGATTTTTTTTTTTTTTTTTTTTTTTTTTTTTGTAACATTATTACTAATTAAGGTCTACTATTGACATTTCTGCTGTGTACAACCCAAAATTTTATTTTCAATCCTCGTCAATCCGTATTTTTTATCCCCCCAATTGCATCTGGCAACGGCTTCATTTTCCTAGAGTTAAGCAGTCTATCCAGTTGTTTATCTATATCGATGCATTAAACTTGATGGGGCGCTCTTAAATGAGTTTGAATTTCCCGAAATTTGAAAATGAATTTCCCGAAAGACCGATACCTCCAAATTTTGGGGGGTCCCCAAATGACTGAAAGATTCGAAATTATTGTCTAATTATCAATATTCTGCTCAGTGCACTTGATCAATGCCATAAAATATGGTAATATCTTTTAATAACTCCCTAGTTATTAAACATTTTAATATCTTGACATAACTTTAATCAAAACTCTACTCGAAATTGTCATTAACCCTCTGAGCGTTTAGGGAATGGGCGAAATTGTACAGTTGTTTTCCCTGCAATAATTTTTAAGTTATATTTCCGATTCAAATGTATTATTATTTTAAGTTATTTATTTATTTTGTTTTAATTGGGTTTTAAACTATCATTCTAGTAAAAATATTAAAAAAAATACTTTATTTAAATTTTATTTTTAAATTTAAAAAATGTGTGCATTGCTGGAAAAACTGGGCATCAAAGGACGAGATAATTCGGAACAGCCGCTCAGAGGGTTTTAATGTTTAAATAAAACCAATAATCGTCAATAGAGAGTTCCATCTACCTATGTTGTGCCTATAGTAATAAGTTTTCTATGCCTCGATACACTGATCCTTTAACATGTACTTCTGAATAGGGCATGCTTGGTTATTAACTTGAAATAGAATACGACTTAACAATCACCATAGATACAGCCATATTAGCAACTTCCCCAAAACTTAATAGAATCTGTAACAATGGCCAACCCATTAAAGTAAATTACATGGAGGACAGTCACTGATTGCTAACTCCTGGATAGGGTCCGCTTAGTCATTGACTTGAAACCTAAGGACACTTAACAATCACCACAAAAAAATTTATATTAGCAACTTCTCTCCAAATTAGTTTGAATCTCTTTGTAACTAAGGGCAACCTATTACAGAAAATTATAGGGGGGGGGGGGACAGTCACTGATCTCTAACTGTAACTTTTGGTTAGTGAATGAAGTCGAATAGAATGATCTTGAAGTCGAAGAGCGCGTAACAATCACCATAGAGATCTGTTTAGTAACTTTTATAATCCTTCAAACAAGTTAGCGTGTGTTGGTAGCCATTGGCAACTATTTACACAGCATCAGATGGGAGGATAGTATGGTGACAATTCATGCTTGCAGTCCAGTTAGAGATAAATGGTGACAGTCCCTAGTTAGCACAAATCCGCTGGCCAATATTGGCTCGGCAATGACCAATCCCGATGTGGACCGTTGTAGACTGGCCGTTGCTACGAATCTTGGCCAATATTGCCCAGTGCTGGGTAAAATATACCTTGAAGTTTTAAAATGAAGATGCAGAGATTTAAAGTTGAAATATAGTGCTATAAAAAAAGGACGGAGGGGTAAGAAAATATTTTGTGATGGTTTTGACAAGTTTATTTTTTTAAAAAATCAAAAATTGTGTATTTTGTAACGATGATCGAGATCCTCCACGAACTGGACAATCTTCCCACCCCTATTTCCAACATTGGCAAATACCACCGTGTTACCTGGGTATGATGGCATTTTAATTGATATGTCATTTGCTTGTAGAGCAGAAACTGTTGATGAACTATACGGAAATTAGAGATCATTATTGGTCTCGACGTAGCACAGACCACTGACTGATAACCCACCTGCAACGATTTCGCACTGCATAAAGGGTGCTAGGATTGCAAGCTTTACTCACTTCTTGATGGCCGCTGCAGCGTCAATGAGCCTCCTTCCTGCAGCTAGGAGGAGAGTGACCGTTAACTCGGCCACGGAATCCGTGGAAACGTCGGGCGTGTTACTCACAGGAATGTTCCTGAAACATGATCAAAGGATCACTTGAAAAGAAATAAGAAAATTATTTAAAAAAAAAAAAAAAAACTTTAAAATAACATGGCGTAGATAGCACTGATTCTAACTTGAAGAGGTTTAAACAACTGATTGTGTCAAATTAATTTTTTTTTGTTCTGGTCTTTATGTTTTTACCGTTCAGCACCATCTGTAAGTGAGGTTTTGACCTAATTTTTTGGAATTCCTCCATAACAAAAACTCCATTATGCGACAATCAGCAAGCCTCACTCTGATTTTTAAGTCTCAAATAAGTTCCATAATCAACAAATCTGTACATATTTTTTTTTTTTAATGTTTGAAGTAAATTACACTGTATACTAGAAATCGAATACATTATTCTTCTATAATAATATAACCCATAAAAACAGTTTTTAAAAAATCCTTTTAATGCATTGTCAATTTTTATATTTATTAACACAGCGCCGATATCAAAAACGTTTCTACCCTAAAAAGTGCATCAAACTACATTTCAAAATTTACTTATTAAAAATGGACGTGAATTGATGCTCCCACATCCAAGAATCATTCATTCATTCATTTATTTATTTATTTTTAAAAAAATGTCGGCAACAGGAAAGAGTTTCAACAATGGTCGTTTCAATGCTTTTTTAATGCGATTGGATGACGGCGAGTTGGATTGTAAGTATTCCGCAAAAGCGACCTTTTAGTGACAGTTACAGCCCCAAAATCTAACAGAATGCATTATCATTGACATCGAATCTATCTGTCAAGTTTCAGACCGACTGGATGATGGTAAAGGGGGTTAATTGCTAGGCCTCCGCAGATTCCCCCCCCCCCCCCATCGCCAAACATTATTATTAAAAAAAGTCATTACTAATTAGTCTTGATAAATCCTACCGGATTTTTTTCAATGACCCGAACTGTCCCCCAATGACATGCCTTCCGAAATATTCCATTAACTAACGCACTTATAAGGCTGTCAACTCTGTGTTACTGATTCGATTCAGTTAAACTCTAGATGTACTACACCATGCGTATGACAGATGCGAGAACTGTTTGCAAATGATTGCGTGGTGAAGGGGATAAAATCGTCTAAAAAGTTGTCTTTTTAAAAAATATATATATATATATATTAAATTCTTACATTATCTGCTTATATTTTTTCAAGAAGAAGACCAAAATATAATCCATTAGTGCAACCGTATGGAATATTTCTACCAGTAGGTGAAGAAATTCATCAAGTCTACTTTACACGTAAGAGTAAAATTGGATGGATTTGATCTCACGTAGTTGATAACCTTCCCTTGCAATTTTCATTTTCTGTCAGCGAGTCGACCAGATTATTCATAATTTATCTTTGATTTTCCAGTTCCTATACACATACACAGGATATTAATAAATTTTTATAATCATGGATAATAATAATTAAACCGGAAAGTTCTTACGTTCCAGTTTCCTGCAAGTCGATAGTAGATAAATAATAAGATACTTAAGTAAATAGCAAGATATAATAAGTTGCGATACAACCAGAAACATCGACGAACGAATACAATTTTACAACGAGAGTAATTACAAAAAAAATAAAGTAGCGTCAGTTAGCTTTATACTTTAGATTTCTCATGTACTTTTTAAGCATCTATATTTACAAGGTATAATATGTGTACCGCAATTACAATCATTAAAATAAGTACAAACGTTTCCAGAATCCCTACTTAACTGGTTCAAATTGTATTTTAAAAATGCTTGTTATTTGTTCAGAAACAAACAATTAGAAAAAAAATTGTCATTTTGGCAATATTTTTGGCGATAATTCTTACATTGCTGAAAAAAGAAAAGAAAAAAAAGCCGCCACAATGGCGAAATTGACGATGTGTTTTCGATACACATTACATTATCCTTTCTTGTAAGTGCAACAGAGAAGAAACAGTCGTTGATGGGTGATGCTCAAGGGCAGAGAACTCTGCATTAAAGATATTCGTTTTTCACCTTTTTACGCCTTTATCACATTTCTACAGAAATTTCGGTGGTGGAGGTGCTTAGAGCCCCTTAAAAGGCATATTACATAGCAATTTTGATCGAAATCATTGGAGCAGGTGGTTTTTTTTTTTTTTTTTTTTTTTTTTTTGCAGTTGCTCAGAAACCAATTTTCCAATGCCAGCTACATTATGCTCATGCGCAATTTTGATGAAAGCCTTAACGCTAGGTCCTAGGGTCACCAGTAACCTGTACACAAAAGTTGAACATCGTAGGTCAATCCGGGAGTTATTCTGACCACAGAGAGACACACAGACTTTATTCTAGACAACTTTTTAAACTCGGCGTGTTTCAAAATGTGGAGAAATGCAAAAAAAAAATGACCGAGTTCAATACTTTCATTACTCTATGTAGGGACCTCAAATAACAGATAAAACTTCTGTGCAGCGGAGTACTCTTTTGCACAGAGGTAAGACATCTGTCTCGAGATACCATGGTCCTTGGATCAAATCACGTCGCCCGCACAACGAAAGCTTACCTTGCGCTTTATTGGTGACAACCGGATTAAATCCACTCATGCTGCCATCTATCAGCCCTTCTGAAAAGGAGAAACTACATCGCAACAAGCCATCACATACGCAACTCGCGTGCAACACCGCAACAAGCGGACACAACGATGCCAACTAGCATCACAAACTTCCAACTCGGATCAGACGTTGATCAGAACAACAGTATCGCTCCTTCGTCGCTGGGAGGAAGCTGTGTAGCGACCTCAAATAACAGATAAAACTTCTGTGCAGCGGAGTACTCTTTTGCACAGAGGTAAGACATCTGTCTCGAGATACCATGGTCCTTGGATCAAATCACGTCGCCCGCACAACGAAAGCTTACCTTACGCTTTACTCTATATTAACACATGGGTAGTTAAAAGTAAAAATTCGGATAAATACGACAATGTATTTTATGTTCATCTAGGCATTCTCTATCGGAATTTGAAAACATTTTCGCTCTCTTTTTAATATTGAATATTACATATCGTAAACAAATAAGTCAATTCACAGCAAGTGAATCGGAGAAAAGAAAATATGTCGCTTGTCTAGTTTTTGAATATGGCCAACCAATTTTTTTACTGTACTTACTTTTCTTTGCACACTTTAGTGTCAATGTGGTCATATCCAACGGACATGGTGGCAATGGCTTTTAGTTGAGGACCTGCGAGAAATTTTTGGAATATTTAATGATGGCACCCTCATACATAATGAAAAGAAATTATATTGTAGAAACAGGTAAAATCCTAGTATACATAACACTCTTGGCGCGATTTTGGAAAATGTTGCCAACGTCGAAATGACGCTTGTCGCCAAACTCAACCTCACCTTCACACCATGAATTCCAAAATGCAAATGCAAAATGACTAGAAAGCAATAACCCACCGAATCTGGCTAAATATACAAGTGCGGATAGCAAACTTTATCCCCCTTCCAATTGTCGCCAAACATCGCCAAATCCAACGTGTTACGTATACTAGGATTAAGCCTAGAAATATTATAATGTAAGTTGTACAATAAAACTTTAAGGCAATTTTCACTAAGAGCAGTATTTAAAGCCAAGTCTATTATACCAACACCACCTAAAGTAAAGTGTCTTTAGGTGGTGTTGATTATACAGGCAGACAGCCAATCACGATTTATCTAGAAGTTGGCATATAAATTATCTCGTGCTTATAAAAAGTTTAAGAAAGAAAAAAAAAACTTGGTTGTGTCACATCAAAATTATATAACATAAATTCCCTATTTTTAATTTAAAAAAAAGAAAGAAAAAAAAAACTGGAAGATAAAAATTTAATTAGGAAAAATTCTGATATCACAGTTTTACTAAACTTCAATCTCAATTTAATCTGTAGATTACGTACAAGAATTTCATTAAAAAAAAAGTAATGGCATAACTTTACTATAATCAATTAGAGAAGGTACTTTGAAGTTTAAATATCAATGTACTAGTGAAAATCAAAGTTAAAGTCAAAACTCTTATGTTGTATAAAATATTGATAGTTAGCTTATTGATATAACATACTTCTAACTTGAGTAGAATCAGAAGTAACCCATAAAGGGAAAGGCACAAACAAACATGGAACATGAAATAAAAATCCCAAAATCAGTTTTTTTTTTTTTTTTTTTTTTTTTTTTTTTTAAATTAAGTTACTATGTCCCCTTAAAGTTTTTTTTTTTTTTTTTTTAAAGCTCTTCTCACCTGCTGCTTCGATGACCTCCTTGTCAATGGGATCTGTGAGCAGACAGAAGAGGGCATCTTTTCCTTGAATGCCCTTGAGGAGGGCTTCACGTTCAATGGGCTTCTCTTGATCGTAAATCTCCACATCACACCTACACAACAAAGGATTATTAGAGTAAACATAGAATCCATCTAAGCATGGACAATCGTAAGTGATTTACAACTAGATCGATGCAGAAATTTGAGAAATTCATCCGATTGAGTTATGTTCTTTTTATTGGTGGCTTTCGAGATATTACATGATCTCTAACTACAACTTCTGGTTGGGTTGGGTTGGGTTGGGTTGGGTTGGTTGGTTGGTTCCAAACCACAACGAACATCCATGTCTAATCCGCGATTCGGAACCAAATAAGAGCCGAATTATTTTAACCTTTAACTGCTGTGGTTGGGTGGTTTGAGGTTTTTGGCGCAAGAGCAACACATGGTCCATATTGAGCCAAGCAAATTGGTGAACATCAGTTTAAAGTTTAAGAAACATAGTATCAGAAAAATTTATATAAAAGTCAAAGATGAGATATTTTAGGGGGTGAAAGCATTCTACAAAAAATGACTCGCGGTCTGTCAGATCCCTTACAGCAGTTAAAGGTTAAATGGATAATATTCTTTAAAAAAAAAAAATCAAAATATAGAAGTTCTTTCAAAATAAATTAAAATAGTTACGATTAAATTCGCCATCTTATTCTGCAAAAATTTTTTAGTTGTAGTGTTAAGGCAAAAATGGAAATGGCCGTTTAGAAAATTCATTCTATTACAAAAATTGGCTTGGTGGAATTAGAGTATAAGTTTCTAGTAAAAATGCAAAATTTTCTGCTAAGCCAAATTTGCATTCTTAAGACACTTTTAAACTTGACTTATTTGGAAAAGAAGCTGGGATGTTTGGATAACAACAAACGAAAAGATAATATTTTTAGTTGAAATGTTTAGAAAACAATATAAATTTTTTCCATTTAATTGTATCCGTCAATGGTGACGATGAGGTACAAAAAAAAAATTAGGGTTGCAATATAATGTGATTTTTTTAATGGCCTTTGAAAATTGCAGCAAGTTTAACCCGTTAACTGAGGAAGAGGAAGGGTGGGGGGTAACTTTTGCTCAAATCGTTTCAGTATAATCACACAAGAGTTTAATAGATAAGAACTATATAAAGCGTAATGTGTTCGATATATTACCATTAATCACCATGACAAAAAATTTCATCATGTCCATTGAAGTAGTCTTCCAGATATGACGAAATATTTCATCATGCCCATTGAAGTAGTCTTCTGAGTATGATGAAATATTTCGTCATACTCATTTAACAAGTTAAAAAAATGGATAGGCAACTCCTCCCCCCCCCCCCCCATCCCTTTCAATCGTCTCCACTGAAGACTTATCTCATTAAATTAAAAATATAAATAAGTCAACCTCAACATTCCCTTTTAAAACAATAAACTCCAATTTTTTCAGTTTTAGTTTTTTTACAATATTATTTGTTTCTTCCAAACGATTTCGTTGTGAATCTGTATCTGAGAAAACCACGACCCCACACCGTTATGCATCCAAGAACCATACTTAATTCAGAAAAATAATCCAATACATGGTGAATAAATTCCCCACTAGAGGGCAGCATGATACTCTTTGGATGTTCGGTTGAATGACCGCTCTTTCTTTCTTTCTCTGCAACAAGCGGATGCATGCAGAGTAAGTACTTTTACAGATGTGGAAGTTTGCCATATCTGATGAGTAATTTTTAGACGAACTTAAGAGCAAACATGCAAATTAAAATGTGTCATAACAAGACGAGAGCAGAATAAATTAACTCTGTTTTCTATGTTGTGTTACGTTTTTAAAAGAAAATTATAATATAAATTACTGTATGCTCGTTAAAAATAAAAAGTGCAATTTTTTTTTTAACTTTAAAAAAAAATGTTGATCAATCTCAATAGAAAAGAATCAAATGTTAAACACTACTTGAATTACAACTTTTGCATCAATCCAAGTTTTTTTGTTGTTTTTTTTCTTTTGGTGATGATATTATTTACCTCATCTTTTAACATCGAATCGATATAACTTTAGAACTGTATAATACAAATGCGTGAAAATTTTCACCTGTATTTTTAAATGCATGTCTTTTTATTAGGTCTTTTAATATATATGAATTTTAAATAATCCTAGATTTTTTTATTTTTTTTTCATGAATGAAATATTTTTTGAAAATTTGAAGTGAAACCACCACAATCCCACCGGGCATCCTGATAATCGACGTAAGGGCCATTTTTGTCACAATCGTTATGTCAATAAATTAAAAAAATGTATAGTAGATCGGGATAAAATTCAGTGACCTTATGCACTCTGAGAGAATGGTTTGCTATTAAGGTACATATATTCAGCATAACGATACCAAATGAAATCGATACCTATGACGTAATAAATACAAATAATGTCAAATGTTTCCACTTTTAGCAGTTGAGCTCCACGTTCCGTGTACTTTTAAAAATATTTTGTGACATGTACCCATCCCATTTACTAATACATCACGGCTGATATAAACAAGATTAATGCAAGAGCTTACGACTCGTGTCAAGGCTTCCATATTTGGCGAGGGTATCGGTGTTTCGCGTGCTTCTTTTTAACAGATTTTTCAATCCTAAAATGGTTTTGGATAATGTTTTTGGAGATTTAACTAATCTAATAAGCATGCACACAACAAAAATATCGCCAACTGCATTAAAAGGAAATCAAGAGCGGAAAGGATACTCGTCCAATCTGGGACAACTGACAGGAAACCAAAAGGGAGAAGAAAAAGAAAAGGAAAAAAAAAAAAAATGATAGTTATAATTGTGTCTGTTCCAAAAGACATCCAGAGTAGATAATCGATTTTCTTGTAGCTTATACATTTGCAAAACCAGCCAAGCTCGAAACACAGCTGCTATTGTTCAGCCAATTTTACGGCAGACGATAGCTTTCTATTTAACCCTCAAGTGACGAAAACGTTCTAAAACCTGAGTGTGTAGTGAAGAATAAAATACGGAAACTCACGCATTGGTATAGAATTCTTAGAATTTTGTCGGTGAATACATTAGGTAAATTTTCGGTAAATCCGCATTTTCTTTGTACTATTTTTCCCTGTAGTTTTTTGCTAAATAAATCAACTGAAATTGGAATAAGCGCCATTGTTGCGTTTGCCGTTGGTTGACGATAACTTATTTCGGTGAATTTCTAGTGACATAAAAGTTGAAAATGTCATAATAAATGCTCAGGTCAACTAGTTATTTACGATTTATATAAAAATTTCAAAGAGAATATTGGTTTATTTAGTTGAATGGTCTTGAATTACAGAGAGATAAATTCTTATAAAAATATATCGTGTTTTAATCTTTAAAATGAAAAAGATAATCCCAAGGGGCATTTTGAAATTCAAATTGAATATTACGTCAGGTATACAAAAAAATCATGGCAGTCATAACGAAACGACATTTTTGATTTGTTATAATCAATAGCTGTCAATTCTTACCTCATACATCAAAATTGAAAGAATTAAATTGTTTTTAAAAAAAATAAGAGAGAAAGCCCAATACACTCCCTAAAATTTAATTTTCCAAAACTTCATCTTGGGTTAGATATTTATCAAATATGTACAAAATATCTAATACTTTTTGTTTGTATCCTAACTACTAACCTATTAATGTTTTAGAAAGATAATGTTGTTTAGTTAGATTCGATTTTATTAGGTTAAGAGTTAAAGCATATTATGCAAGTGCTAAACGTCACAAAAGGCATGAAAAAAAAAATGCCAGAAAAATATTTTAGAGAAACACCTAGCTTTTGGCATTGTAAACGGAAAAATTTTAGGAATTATTATCATTTTGCCTTCACTTCATTAGATTTTCCGTATACACAAAACCTAGGGGAATGTACTGCACCAGAATATCACAACTGGACTACAAACAGTACATCAAATTTTAACCCTTTGCACTCGATGCCTTTTTCGCGCGGAGGCACCAGCAACTCGAGACGTTTCGCGGCATTTTTGGTTCAGTCCGCTTCATAGAAACTAAACACAGTCATTGGCCTTGCATCGAATTCCCGCATCAAACCTGCCGACCAAACGGTATAGTGGTTAGCGTGCTAGCTTCTAGACCGCGAGGTTGCGGGTTCGAGTCCCGTGTTGGGCATGGGTGTTTGTAAATGTATGTTGGCTTGTCTAATGACGAATGTTTCGGCGCATTATAGCCCTCGTGTTGGTGACGGCGCCAGATAATCTGAATACAACCAACCAACAACCCGCATCAAATCTAGTGGTCCTCTCGAGTTGCGGCATTCAATCACGTGGTGTCTGAGAGGCGCCGCTCGAGCGCAAAGGGTTAAGGAGTGGGGAATGACTTTTTAGGATAAACTTTCTTACATTTACGTCTTGTATGAAGGAAAACGGCGAAAACACCCATTCGACATTTCGCTCTCTCTCCACGAGACCATTTACAGCAATGACGAAATTTGGTAAGAAAAAAAAATAATTTCAACAAGCAGTCACTATGGTTGGTTGTATTCAGATTATCTGGCGCCGTCAGCAACACGAGGGCTATAATGCGCCGAAACATTCGTCATTAGACAAGCCAACTTACATTTACAAACACCCATGCCTAACACGGGACTCGAACCCGCAACCTCGCGGTCTAGAAGCTAGCACGCTAACCACCATACCGTTTGGTCGGCGCAGTCACCATGAATTCCCGGGATTGGTCCTGCTCCAACCGCCGCAACATTACCTTTCATATTAAAACGCCGCCAATTGTCAAATATTTTTTTAGAAATAATTTTCATTTGTGCACTATTAAAAGAAATTGAATATTTATTAACTGTTTCATGCACATTAAAGTCTTTGTTATATTCCTCATTTTTCAATAAGGCCTCTGGTGCCTTACAACTATAACTAATAACTTCAATATTGCGGGAATGATTTCAGGCTCAACATAAACTAGGTAGCTTTTTTGCACAAAGGAATTCCAAATGCAACCAACCTCGTATACCTTGCTTAACAAGCGGCTTATGTAACCAAAGGCGTGACTTTCTTCTTCCGTCACTAAAGCATCATTAATATCTTTTCCCCACATCCAGTCAGTATTTATAGTAAAAACTATACCTATCACTTAAAATGGTTTGTTTTTCTTAGTAATCACTGTAAAGATTTTACATTTTGTTCATTATTTGGAAGACATTTTTTTTTTTTTAAGTTAAAAATACTCGAGATTAACCTTTAACTGCTGTGGTTGGGTGGTTTGAGTTGGTTGGTTGTATTCAGATTATCTGGCGCCGTCAGCAACACGAGGGCTATAATGCGCCTAAACATTCGTCATTAGACAAGCCAACATACATTTACAAACACCCATGCCTAACACCGGACTCGAACCCGCAACCTCGCGGTCTAGAAGCTAGCACGCTAACCACTATACCGTTTGGTCGGCTGGGTGATTTGATGTTTTTGGTGCAAGAGCAACACATGGTCTATATTGCGTCAAATAAATTGGTAAACATCAATTTAAAGTTTAAGAAACATAGTATCAGAAAAATTTATACAAAAGTCAAAAGATGAAATATTTTAGGGGGTGGAAACATTCCACAAAAAATGATTTGCGGTCTGTCAGACCGCTTACAGCAGTTAAAGGTTATACATATTTTCAGAGAATATAATGTTATTATTTTACTTCTGACATTCGACTTGAAAATCAGGGGGCTTTTTTAAAACTTTCTTAAATGCAGTCTTAAAATCGTGGATTTTCATCTCCCACAACCAATCTTCGCATCCGCACCCTTTCTTATACACTTTTCAAAGATCTCCTGAATTTAGCTAATTACTTTTAAAAAAATCTGTCACACAACTATGAAGATAAAGGATTTTAATTTTAAAATCTTTAGTTTCTATGCATTGATCATCATCCCCAAGATATTACAACAGTAAGAATTTTGACCACCAATCAAAAAACACATCCACAACAAGCAAGCCCATCAAATAGTACACGTTCACAACATCCATCAAAATCGTCGGTCAAACACCTTTGCATAACATAATGACAGCAATCATAACAACCTTCCACGAGAAATATAAATTACCTCTCCCTCAAAATTGCAAAAAGGCAGGAGGAAAAAAATCGAATATCGTTAAAAATTTTAATAATTTACTCACTTTTCTTTTAGCAAATCCAAGCCTTCTACGGGCACAGATGGGCGAGTGACAAGAACTTTAGGTCTGCTCATCCTCTTTTTTTTTTTTTTGCTCAGACGATTTCACTTCTCAGACGATTTCTCTTGACAGTCCGCAGCAAGTCGGGCTTTTGACAAGGGACACGAGAGGAAGTCACCTTACGGCAAGGTCATCCGGCGACCACCAGAGGGCGCTGAGAGCATGGAGATGACGTCACTCTCAAGGAGAAAGGATTGTGAATGGGATGAAGTGGGGAGTGGAAGAAAATAGAATGAATATTATAAGAAGGGAGAGAGAAAAATGAAATAATGATAGGGTTGTATCAAGGCGGGGTAGTATTGAATTTTTCTTATCCCAAGAATAAATGTGGCGGATCTAGCTAAAAAAAATTATGCATTTGTCTCGAAATTTTAGGTAACAGTATCTGAAGGTCAAAAACCTTTTGCATTATTTTTAGCCCATGAGAAAAATTATATGAAATTGGGAGCAAGCACCCTCTCCTCACATAAAATGGAGATGGGTGAAGGGGGGGGGAGGGGAGTTCTCCCTTCCATTTTTTTGTGATTGGTTTTGGTTGGTTGGTTTTTACGTTCAACGATCTATTTTTAAGCACAATGACGGTTAATCAAGCCGGGACCTACAGTTTAACGAGAATTCCGAAAGACAACTAATATCCACGCTTAACCCTGGATTCGATCCCGGCACCTTTAACATTCGAGGTCAGAGTCAGCCATTATGTGGGTCTAGTGGGGGTAGAATCATAGAAATTAATGAAAAAACATGTAAGAATAAATATAAAAAAAAAATCTTTGTAAAATAGAGGATGATTGGAAATAATTATTTCTAATGATGCTAGATTAATATTAGTATTGCCTACCCTCTGGTACGGTAAGAGATGCCATAACTGTTTAAAATTGTCACCTAACCATCCCCTTCTCCCATTTATCCAATATTTGCCATTTTATTGTAAGTTGGTTGAAAAAATATGTTTTCTCCTTTATAAGACGAGCCAATAACAATTTTAACAACCTTGGCCAACTAAATAAAAGCAACTAGACGTTAGGGGGGAAAAACTACTTATACATAATAAACTAAATTAGGATTATTGGGACCCCTCTCCCCATAGCCATATCAGTACAGTTAAGAGTTTTTTCAAAATACTATTATTTCTTATGTTTGAAGCATTTTGAATCATTGCCATGGTGATGAATTCCCTGAATTTTGAAAATTATAAATAACAAGGAAAAAAGTTATATGAGTCACTAAAAATAGAAACGTGATAATAGGTTTTAAAATATTCAGTTGATAAGGCATTCAATAAACAATTAATTAAAACTTCATTAAGCTAGTTATTTGAGAAATCAAGATAAAAACAAAATGTTAACCATCCGGCAGTCCCTTGAAAATAATTATGCCGATGCTCCCACTGCACTAAATTGCGATTAATTCCACACAAAAAAAAAGCCTATCATGCTAAATATTGATTGCCTGCGAAAGTTCCTCCTAATAATCCCACTTTAGTTCATTGCGTACAAGTACCTAAAAAAAAAATTAAACGCGACCGCTTGACAGCAAACACTAGATGGCGGAATTTTTTTCCCGTCTATAGTTGTTTTTTGGAAAATATCCATTATTTTTACTTTCTATTACCCATATGATTGTATAGGGTAATAAAAGCATAGCATTCTATTAAACAATAAAGTTCGATTTTTTTTAATTTTTTTTTTTCCCAATCCTTCATGTTTTGGAACACCATGATTCCAAAAAAGTGGTTAGCAAAAGAGTCTGTCTGTGTGTACGTGGTCAGCATAACTCCCGAACAAATTGATTTACCATATTGAAATTTGGTGTGTGAGTTAATGGGATCAATGTTTTTGTCAAAATTGCGCATGCGCATAAGGTAGCTACATTGAAAAAAATCATATTTTTCAGCAATTACTTAAAAACGGCTCTGACGATTTTGATTAAAATCTCTGGGCTAATGCCTCTTAAGATGTTCTAATCGTCCCCAACTTCGAAAATCCCGTAGAAATACAATAAAAGCGCAAGAAATGGAAAAACTAGCACCTTTAACACCGAGCTCTTTGCCCTTGAGCATCATCCATCAACTATTGATTTTCTTCTGTTTCACGGACAAAAAAGGACAATGTAATGTTTATCGAATAACATCGCCAATTTCGCCAGTTTAGAGGGTTTTTTTTTTTTCTTAGCCTGTGTAAAAAAAAAAAATATCGGCAAACTGGCCATTTTCATTTAAATGAGTGAAAAAAGGTAAGTTGGTTGTTTTCAGATTATCTGGCGCAGTCAGCAACACGAGGACTATAATGCACCGAAACATTCGTCATTAGACAAGCCAACATACATTTACAAACACCCATGCCAACACGGGACTCGGAACCCGCAACCTCGCGGTCTAGAAGCTAGCACGCTAACCACTATACCATTTGGTCGACTGAAAAAAGGTAAATAACACCATAAATTTTATTGCAATCACCAATATTATAGTGTATTTGAAAGTTGCGTGATGTTCAACACCCCTAGTTGTTGCATTTGATATGAGTGAGATACGATCGATGAACGTTTTAGCATGAATAAACATATTGTTGCACAAATTGTCTGTATATATTGTAAATAGTGACGTATTATCTCAAAATTCTATTGTAATTTATTTTCATCCAATTTTATTTAGTAATTAATAGCGATTATACAAGTTAGAAAAAGGTGGCAACACCTAAAGCAATCGAGAAGTTTCGAGATATTTCTTTTCCGATGAATTGGCTGGAAATTTCGAGAATGTCTCACGCGCTTGTATATAAAAGACGGGAGAACGGGAAAGTTTTCAGATTGACTTTGGACTTCGATGAAAGCTCATCGCTTTGTTTACCTATTAGAGTGAGCTTGTATAATCGCTGTATTCGAAGTTGTTTTTTTTTGCTAAAGCTTGTGTTGAAGCTTGTGAGCGATTACACTGTTGCCTGTGGATAAATTTTGTGAGTTTTCTGAAGAGAGAATAAATATTTTTATACTGTAAAAACTGTGCCATCATTGCCTCAGCGGAAAAATTCATAACAATATCGTCCGTCTAAAAGCAAAATAACAACATTAGATTCACATACGACTCATCATAATGAGACGACAAAAAATAGCATGTTGCAATATTATAGAGATTTAGGTATGCAATCAAAACCTGATAAATTTCCTTCAAGTTGATATACTCCTTACCACACCAAGAAAAGCTTTACATAGGAATAAATATTAAAAAAAAAAAAATACATTGTTTGCAAAATAACTTGAGCTTTGAATTTGAAAAATAACTTTTTTTTATCATTTGGAGAGAAATTTAAGCATTCTTCAGTGACAACATTCATTGTTGTGGCAGGTTAATGATCAGAAAGTAAGTTACTCAAAACCAACCAAGCGCCTTGATGGGTTCAAACTTTATTTTAAAATGAAAGTATTTTTCTAACTCAAACTTGAAATGCGTACTTTCAGAGCTTTAACAAGCATGCAAAATTTAATTAAAACAATTTTACTCATTTCTAATTACACAATTTTAATAGTTCAACTTAAAGTATCAGTCAGTTCTTGAAATTGAGCTAACCTATATACAAAATCCTTTTTCCATTTTAAGTCATTCCCTAGTTAATTAGCGGACCAAACGGTATAGTGGTTAGCGTGCTGGCTTCTAGACCGGGAGGTTGCGGGTTCGAGTCCCGTGTATGGCATGGGTGTTTGTAAATGTATGTTGGCTTGTCTAACGACAAATGTTTCGGCGCATTATAGCCCTCGTGTTGCTGACGGCGCCAGATAATCTGAAAACAACCAACCCTAGTTAATTTATCAGTCATCAGTTTTGTCATTCCAACTCGTCAGTCATTACCTGGCTAAAATTTCCGATATCATTTCCGGAGGGGAACGGATTAAATCACACAGAAAGCTCTTGCTCTTATCCATTTGAAAAGAATAATAAAAAAATAAAAAATAATAATAATAATAGTCAAAATTCACTGAATCGTTTTAGCAGTAACCCTTGCTAAAAGTTTGATCACAACTAGAAGAAGAAACACAAAATCAGGGCGATTTTGATGATTTTTAAAGAATTTTGTTGCCATTTTTTCTTGGTAAATTTTAACAATGGACAATTCCAACATTTTTTTTACAACGAATCAAATTAGTTTATATTTATGAAGAATTTCTTTCTGATACCAAATATTCACACAAAAGTTCTTTAAAAAAAATTAGTTATTTAAATACTAAGAAAACAAAATGATCGAAAACCTCGTCCGATCAAAACGCTACTTTACAGCTGTGACGTCAAAACATCCTTCCATTTCTATGGTTACCATGAGGTTTCTGCCAAATAGTTGGCGTAGATTTGGTAGATAATTGCCATATCCCGTACCGGTTGACGCGATGCCAAGTTGTTTCAGATTTAGTGACGTCACATTCGGTTCGAACCGAATGTGTCGTTTTTCCCACCAATACTAACAAGCAAACTTTGGTTGCAAATTATTTTTTTTTAAAGCGCATTGAGCAGAATTTTTTGTGTTTATGGCCTTTTTGAAACATTTAGAATTAAATAAAAAAAAAATTAAAAAATGCGAGAATTATGTGGTTAATTTTCGTCTGCTCACCCGCGAGGGAGGGGGGTGATGGCAAAAAATCAGGATTCTAGCTGTAATAGTAGATGCTAAACTGTGAGGGGTCGAAAACCAGCCTAAGCTCAGTCAACATTATATACACTTGCATATCTGCTACTTCGACATGGCGGCAGAACACTGCGCGTTCACTAAACACTCCGGGTGTCAGTTTAACGTCATCCGTTAATATTCGTGTATCGTCAACAGTGACGTACTGAGACATAAAATCGGCCCGGTGATTTTAGCTTTATGCCGGCCCAAACTTTTAATATCATTATAAATAAAATTTCATTTTTGATCAATTAATTCCAATAATTTAATTCAATAATTAAATAGTTTTAATAATTCGTATAACGCTCATATGTAATAATTAATTTCATTAATTAATCCTATTAATAAATTTTAATAATTAAACCACCGCTGCAAAAACAACATCGACTGGAGGATGACCGAGCGCGTTATTACAAAATGAACGAAAACATGCATCTGTTATGGAACATTGGAAGCTGATTACCAACACCAATTAATCCGAAGAAATTCCAAGTCTATGTAAGCCAGAATTGATAGATGCCCTTCAACGGGTCCCCATCAGCGCCGGGCCACAGAGATAATAATAATATACATTTAACATTATAAAAAATAAGATGTATATAGAAAAAAGTACGATAATATATACATTTTAGTACATATAATTTTCTTAGATCTTTCTCCTCTACCAAACAGAAAGTTTCACTGGAGTAATCGGAATTTCAATGTTTAGGACTTTTTAATAAAACGTTAAGGAAAGCAACTATTTATATTGAAGAAAGATTTAAAAGATAAAAAATAAAATTTAGAGCAAGATCGGCCCATTTTCTATAGACACTGACCGGCCCGGAGATTGCACCAGACAACCCTATGGCCAGTCAAAGAAAAGTTTACCATGCACGCATTAATTCTGAGACACAAACTTAATAAGATTAGTAATACTAACTGAAGTGCTAGGCTCAAAAAATTGTAGCCTAGTGTTACCCGATACAACCCGGTTCAATCGATAGGCCTTTTAATTTCAATACACAATTTCTAACATCTCAGCAACATCAAACAATATTGGGTTCACGATAATCAGTATTAGTCAAGATAAAAATCCACTCAAAATAATAGTTCAAAGGTAATCAAGAAATATTTGTAAATAAAAATGGCATTAAAATTATGAACTGAAAGAAATAAAAGTTCGGGAAAAGGAATAATTAAAATACTTCATTAACTTGAACTTATGAATTTTTGCCCTTTTAAAAAGTTGTTCGTAGGCCTTGGCTAAATTTTTCAGAGAAGATGTCTCAGAAGATTAGGTAAAAATACAAAATGCCAATCTTGCAAATATGCGTTAGACAATAATCTGTCTCTATTCTATTTAAAAGGATACCAACTAATTCTTTAGCGGAAACAGTATTTTTAGATACAGAAATGTCTTAGTAAAGTTACAAAATAAGAAATTATCAAATTTTAACAGTAATAATTTTCATTGTGACAGCCACTGTCACTAAATTATCCCGTAAACATACGCTACATTCCCAGAACATCTGGTTGGAGCTTGTGAATGGAACTTGGCAATTTGATTCTGGAATATTCCATGAACAGCTATTTCAACATGATGTTCTTTTAATATGAAACTGTTGTTTAAAGCGTTTTAAAAGCTTCCATAAATCGCCGCTGGGGGTGCTGTAAGCTGTCTTAAAATACTTAGCAGTCACTTTACTACAGCCATACGTTACTTCCCTGATTATACGGGGCGTTGTTTTAAATTTAAAGGGCTGAAAATGACTTAAGGAATCGCCCTATATACATGAAAATGATCTAGTAATTTTCAAGAAATTCCCAATTATTTTCTGAATTTTCAATTTCCCTTTTGTACACATTTCTTTGGTATTGAATCTGATTGAGCAGCATAAATAGAAATCACTAAAGTATTCTTTATATGTATTGTTACGAATTTTTGTATATTTGTAAATATTTCGTAGTGTTAATTTTGTAAATAGGAAAATTTATGTACATTTCGCATAAGGCAGTGCAATAGTTCGTCGTTAGTTTGCTTCCCCGCAATGTGTGTCTTAATGCTTGATAACGAGTTTTACAGAGATAACGCTGGGAAGAGAGTTTTACAAGGAGCAGGGCATTTAACATTATGGTAATGGCAATCTCGCCAAATTGGCGAAGGTTTTGGCGACTAATTTTTGTCGCCAAATTTGGCGAGAAATTGGCAAATGTTGCCAAACTTGGCGACCATTTGGGGACATTTTCGGTCCCCATGTACATGTATAGGACTTTTCGACTACGATCTGGAAAGTTCTCCAAATATCTACCTCTAGAAGTCTCCAGAAGGTTTGACTCCTATATAAGCCCGGCCATGAGTCGGTTAGTTAGTAGTTGACTGAGTTGAGTCAGATAGTTGACTGGAATTACTGAGTCTCAGTCAACATTCCGAGTAGTTCGAAAGCGAACTGTACTGCATTGTCTTTTGCGGCGATTTAGCAGTTGGGTGTCAAGTTTAACTGCTGTTTGTGCTCTAGTTGTGTATATAGCTGTATTGAGTCTACTAGAACGAGAAGTTCTGGAGTTGTAAAGGAATCTGTGAAGAGTTATAGTGAAATAAACTTCTGCAAGTTTTGATCTGCTTTGGCTTCAAATCTTTCGAACCCGTCCAAGCAACAGTATCCTTCAGAGAGTCAAAAATATAGTATGCAAATATGTTTTGCACGGTATGGCAACTTTCAAAATTTAAACACATAACTTCCTTTTCTCGCTAAATCGAATTCAATACTCCTTTAAAATAGCATGAAATAATATAACCTACAAAAACAAAGTTTTTAATATGAATCCTTTATATGCATTGTCAATATGTCGAGCTTAGATTGATGAATGTTGATCCATTAAATGTTGAACTCATATCGAGTTTTCATATTGTTTGACCACTAACAACAAAATACCCATTCCGAACTATTTACTAACTTCTTTTTTGCCCCCAAAACTTAATTGAATACACTGTCATCCAAAACGAGTCTATTAGCTAAGATTCAGTTCGATTGAATGATGGGAAGTAGGTTTATTATTATATCCCAAGTGCCAACTGAAGGGTGTGTAAAAGCGTCTTTTTAGTGACAATGACAGCCACCAAAACTTGGTATAAGGTTATCTTAGCAACAGCGAAACTATCTGTCAAATTTCAACACGATTGGCTGGTTTATTCGTATTCGGAAACGATAATAGAAGTGTGTGTAATAGCGGCCTTTTAGTGACAGTCCCCAAAACTTGATAAAATGCATTGTCATCGAATCTATCTGCGAAGTTTGAACACAACTATATTACGGCAAGTGGGTTACTTAAACTTCCGCACATTTGCCCAGCAGTCACACACACAAATAAAGTCCAAGTTAATATCAAAGAAGAAATGCTACAGTATCCTATGATTTCGTGTATATTGTATAAAATTCTATATATCGTATCCCAGATACCATACATTGTCAATAATTTAAGATGAAACCATATATTGCCAGCATATTGATTTCCAATACCTTATATCCACATTAAAAAACGAAAACATTCTGAAATCTTTTGTAAAAATTTATTATCATGAATCTACATTCCAGTGCACTTAACTATTGCATGATTTAGAATAAAATATAATTTCAAACTTGATAAAAGAACGTTTGATTTAAGAATATTATATATACCCTAAAAAAATACTAAAATAAGATGGCAATTCTAAGAAAAATCACATGAACAATCATGTTGTATTATTCAATTTATATATATTTAAGTATTGCGTTTACAGAGTACTGCAGTTCTAACCTAAGAACATAAAGTATTTCATAAGTATCTGTTATCTTAAATGATAAATCAGAATGTATGGCCCATAAAATTAAAGCAACAATTTCACTCCTTAAAAATAATTTTCACACACACACACAAAATTGTAACCTAAAAATACCTCATCTTCGTTAAAAAAAAAAAAATTATCAAGGCTACCATTAAAAATACAACTTTTCAATTTTTTAAAACATAGTACTACTAGACTAGACAATTCAAATATATAAAATCACAATATGATTATTTGTCTTTTAAAATATTTAATTAAGTTTTATACAATAAGTTTTAATGAGTTGATAAAAAAAAAAAAATCCAAATGCAATTACTTAGTTTGCATGATTTATGTGACCATATAAACTTCAAAATTCCCGATAGATTAGAAACACAATTATAACAAGTATGACATAAAGTTTGAATGTATAAAAATAGCATGCATTTGTATTCAAAGGTTTGAATATATGTGGACTGAAAATATTTTTATTTTTCAGTATAAACATATAGTTTTGGCAAACGTTATTGCTTTGTACTGCAGAGGTTGTTTGAACTTGTGTTAGTTCTGGAAGCCAGAAAGTTTTTAAACTTTGAATTAATTCTGTATGAATTTGAAATAAAAGGGCCAATGTCCTAACTTACTATTGAGTTTTATCTTATACTCTATGCAAAGTGAAATATGCCATTAACCTAGCAATGCCAATTAAATACAAATAGCACACCTCTCTTATTCATCAAAACTCTAAATAATATGCCGTAGGGTTATGTAAATAACCAGTATGTTTATATAATTTTTAGTTTTTAAATTTGTGCCTTCTTATGAAACTTTTTCTTTGTGTAAAAAAATTAATGAAATAGTGAAAATATTTTGACCCTGTGTTTAGGCCACAATATATTTTTTGTAAAAGGTAGTTTTTCCTTTGTAACATGATACACATTTTATAAAATTTTAATTTTTCTGTTTTGCCAGACCTTATAAATATAAATTTTGTGTCCATTTTCCCAAAATTTAGGGTCGGTCAAATGCATTAATTAGTAAGTATTTTGATAATATAAAGGGGGGTGGGGGAGCACATATGTAGGGACGTGTGCAATCACACAAAAGATGTAGTAATATTTTTGCTATATATTCACCTCTCAGAAGTCATTCTTATGTGGGATTAACAATGGATTTCAACTGGAGATTTTTCCCATAATTATGATGAAAAAGCTGAAATTTTTATCTTTTAAGCACTTGCTACATCTGGCATATTTAATAACGTCTTTACAACATGACAGTTCCGAGTTATAAAAATTTCTGTAAGTTGGTACTTTTTTTGCAAAAGCTTTAGTTTTTTTAAATGAGTCTTTACTGCACATCAGTATTTAAAACTCAATAACTTCATTTTAGACATTAGCCCTTTTTAATCCAAATTTTTGAACCCTGAAGTCACACTAAAAAAAAATTGAGGATAACAATAAATATATCATATAAACTTTTTTAAAAGTCTATCTACAAGCTAAATGTATGTGTATGGATAGTTATATAAAAATCACCGGTATATTTGTACTGTTATGTAAGTATCAACAATCATGCATGTGTCCTTGTACCTATACATAGAAAACACTTTTCTATAGGTATAAAACACTACACTATTGGTACAATTTAAATTCTAAAGAATTACACATTAATAATTATACCCACATTTTCAATGTCAATTGTGATAGCCTTTTACATTATCTTATTTCAGGGGTGAAAACAGTCAAAACGTAAAAAAAGGAAAATATACGCAGCGATATTGTGAACTGCAAAAATAGCTCAATAAGAATATATTTGTGTACTAATATGTGTACAGAACAGTGATTTTTCTTGAGGGGAAGGGGGGGGGGAGGCAAATTTAGTCCAATAAAGCCCTATAAAGTCCACACAAAAAATAATAAAATTGTAGAAAAAGCGGAACTTTTCAGAGAGAAAAAAAGCAGAATTTTTTTAACCTTGTTATTTAGTACTTGCAGCATTTTTTTTCTCAGCACAAACCCTTTGGTATTAAAAGTCCGACTGTCTTAGCTTTTACACAATGTGGGAACCTTACAGAAACAGTTTCTGTAGGTGCATTCGCAACAAAAAATTACAAATACTAAGTGGTTTTAAAGTAAAAGAGCTTGGTTGAGTATACGAAAATAGATGGGGGTGTTGTGATCAGAAGTGTTATTTAACATGTGTAGGAGTAACAGCTGTCACAACTGTTTGTTCCTAACTGTGGTTATAAGTATGTTTCCTGATTAAAATACTGTTTTTCCTTCGAAAAACAATAAAATAATAGTTTTAGAACTGCTTACAACAATACATAATAGATTACTTATAATGTATGGTGTGTTTTTTTTAATTTTTACTGTTATTGTTGCAGTTTCCTGTGGCACATTTGTTTGATAAATACTACAAGAATTAGCGAAACTCTTCACAGAGACAAAGGGTTTTCAAATTGTGCATAATAGAATCAATGTAATTTTGTAAATAACACATGTCAAAATAATATTTTAGATATTCTGAAGGGACTACAAAATGATATGCTGCTATACTTGTGCTTATTGATTTAAAAAAAAAAAGTAGAAACAAATTTCCAGTTCATAAACAATATCCGAATTAAAAAATTATGTGTTAAAACGCACTTGTTTTTCGTTAGAATTTGAATAAAAAAATTAACTTTATCAACAAAAATGCCTTAATTTCCTCTGCACAAAATGTTACATTTCAGGAAACTTTTTGTTTAACAACATACAATTTTTTTTGGTAAATAAACCATTAAACATCGAATGCATCATAAGCATCATGATGACGATATTAAAGTGCTTTTAAGTACAGAAGCAAAAAAAAAAGTAGTCACTTTAAATACCAAAAATAATTTAAAATATCGTTTTACAAACATTTCATTCATAAAAAAGTACAAATATTAAACCTGTAATAAAAAAAAAGTATGCAATAACATTCAATTTAAAATCTTGAACACAAGCATAAAGATTAAATTTGTACTTTAAAACCTGAGTCAATTTTTCAATGATATTTTAAAAATACATTTTTACAAATAGCCTAGTCTTATCAAAATGACATATTATAAAATTCCCATTTGCATTATTATTAGCACACATTTCCAATTAGTAGTAAAAAATACTACTCACATTTATGAACCGGAAGAGTTTTTATATTACTGCAGTTGTAATATGAGAAAAATTAGAGTATCAGACAATCATATATCTAATAGTAATACAGAAACTTTAACACATTATATTGTAATTGATTCACTTCTTTAATAATATATATATATTGTTAAGCTATACAATGACTAATTTAACCATTAAACGAGAAAAAAAAAAAAGAAAGAAAAAAAATGTTGCCTAATATACTAATCAAAAGTAAACAGATGACTACTTTTCTATGGATTTCACATAGTTTATAAAGATTTTATGCTTTTACGGACGTTCTTTGAAAAATCTAAGGAAAAAACCTATGTTTGCATTGTTTTAAAATACCCAAATTCAAAAATTATCAACTGCATACACAAAGCAAAGTTAATCTAATAAAAACTTAAAATAATCAAAAGTAGATCTTGATTTTTATTATGGATATAAGACACAAAATAGTAGCTGCTCTAATATTAAATGCACTGTTCTGAATTTTTTTTTAGCTTAGTGGAAGTTGCATATTACATTAAAGTAAAAAGTTGGGTTTTTTTTCTCTTTTAACTTAATTTATTTTATTGCCCTCCGTATATTACATCCTGTGTCCCTGAAAGCTATTTGCTCCAAGGAAAAGAATTTAAACAGGCCTTAAAACGCAAGCTACAGTTCAATAGCACAATACTATTTTAAATATAGTTGGTCTGTTGCTTAATACACTAGCAAAAGTAAAACAAAAATTATTACAAAAAATCTTCAAAAATCAAACCCTATTCGAGAAAAATGGGGCTTCATATTCTGGTTCAGACAAAATATGTTGACTAAGTAGTATTTTCACCACCTTCACTAAAGTATATTGACACCATTAGGTTGCATTGTCTTTACCAAAGTAGGGATGTAAGTACCTAGACTGGCCAGTGAATTAAAATCAATGACTATTTATACAAATGCTTGCAATGGTCCCAAAATAATAAATGGGTATGACTTGAGTAACATGTAATCAAAATACTTGTATGAATAAACAAGACTTGGAAAAGTTACCCAAAATGTTTAACTAGTTAAAAGTCTTTTTAAAAATGTAACTACTAGTTACAATTTGCTTATAAAGATTATATAATTATAAAAAACGTTATATTTATATGTATTGATACATATATTTTTTTAATATTGAAAATTAACTCATTATTTCGAGTTTTAATTTAATCAATGGAATTCCATAACTTAACAAACAAAAGGCAAATAATTCTTAATATTTCTATAACTCCTATTGGTTAATAAGAAACTCAACTCTACACAGTGCTTATTCATCCATCAAATGGCATCATGATTAAATTTTGCTACATATAAGCTTTTCTGCTGCCCTTGTAGAAGCAGCTCTTGCATTTCAGGATGAAAGTAATTTTTTTTTTTTCTCTAAGTAACTTTTAAGTAAACTTTTTTAAACTAACTAGAAAAAAACATAATTTTCTGAAAATAGTCTCCAGTTAAAAGCTTATTTTTAAAATTAAACTAACTAGTAGTTAGAAAATACTAAAAACAGTAACTAATCAGTTTAACCGTTTTATTCCCATGTCTAAAATATGATGTGCATGTTTATTTTCACTAAAAACAAAGAATGATGACATTGACAGATTTTTCATCATTAAAAAGGGATTTAATTTGGGGCATGCTCAGCCAAAACTGCAATTGCCAAGACAAAAGTAACTCACTGCTTTCTTGAAAGTTGTGATTTTGTATGTCTTTAAATACACAATTCTTGTCAAAAAGAAGTAATTTTTTATTGAAAATCATTAACCTAGACTGGGTCTCAGGTCGCATGGCTGGAAAGAGACTGCTGTGATGCCACTGACGAAAACCAAAAACATGTAGAATATATAACAGTGATTAAGCTGTGAGCGCTCTTTTTTAGCAAAATGCTTGATAAATTTCTTAAATGCTAAAATTAGAAAGTACGGTTTAGTTCTTTTGCTAAAAATTTTTAACACAAAATGTGCAAAATTGCCATTTTTGTTACCTCAAGTTTAGTCATCGACCTAAAAGAACAAGCGAGTTGAAAGATGAAAGCACTCTTTCAGTTGATATTTGGTATAAAATAGCATTGCATTTAAAAGTCAATAATGATTTTAAAATAAAAAGTGCTTTGACAAATTAAACAACATGAGTGATGGAAGTCGCAATCGTTTTTGCATTTTGCTAAAATAAAAATTGTGACTTTAGCTTTTTAGCAACAACAAAAAAAATTTTACCCCAGCTTAAACACCGATCTATTTCTAAGCATATGCATTGCTATCGCGCATTATAAAAGTCATGCAATTTTAAGTCGATCAAAAGCTTCTAATTCACTGATGTTGTAGTTTGCAATGCAGTTTGTTAAAACAGTTAAAAATATATCTTATAAAAGATTCGTCCTTCATTATTCCGCAACAGCTTTTTGTTTCGCTATGTACACTGCGCATTTTAGCCTATAACTCTACTTTGCAGGCACAATACATATTGCATATGGTTATAAATGTGTAAATGTCTGTAATGCTATTCCCTAACAAAAATCGGTGCAAAGAATGGTCTAAAATGTCCCTTTCCTCAAATTGTTGGGGGGAAAAGCAAATATATCAAACAGACTAAATCTCAACCACACAACAGTTACGTATTCTACTTTTAAGCTACCGAGTCTTTAAGACTAGTAAGTAATCTGTGACGGATCCTTTAATTTGAGTGATCCATGACCAGCAGATCACAATTCAATTCTCTCTTGAAACTTGCCCACTTGACTTACTGATTACTACAGACAAGCCACAATTGTCCTTTCTCTCTCGCTCCTCAACAACTTACCTGCATCAACTAAAGAGTGAATTTATAAAGCTTACTCACCCTATGCAGTTAATGTAACAAGTTCACAAACATAACTGGTACACTAATGCTTCAAAATATATGAAATTTTTCAGAAGGCAAAACAAATGCAAAAGAAGCTAATTTAACAAATTTGAAGCCAAAAATTTTGTGGCTGTTATAAATATTTTCACAAAAAAAAAATGCTTTATTTGTTGGCACTTTAGAAAACAGATTAAAAGCATAGTTTCTTATTTTTTAGTTCAGAGAGCTTTTAATTTATATTAAATTAGTATCAAAATTAAATGCATGACTAGATTTCATGATTAAATCATTTTAAAATGTTGATGAATAAAATACATTGATAGTCAATAGTTTAGAGTAGAATAAAAAGTTAGAGAAACGCTACCAAGGAATGCCAAAATATAAACGAAAATTTCCATTGAAACCAAAAATAACTGAATTTTGACTTTCTGAAAGGGTAGCAGAGTTCCACAACCTTATCAACAATAAAATGATCAATTGATAAAAAAAAAATTAATCCTCCATAACGATACAAAAAATGTTTTGAAGCAACATTTGCCAGATACTACAATTTAGGAAACATAACATTGAACTCCTTAAAAAGCCAAAACAAACTATAAAAGTTCCTCACAATCAATGCCCATGCTTCTCCTTATGCAGCTTCAGGCAGTAACTACGGCGGAAGCCCTGGTTACAGATGCCACACACAAATGGCTTGAGGCCTCTGTGTATCAGCATGTGGTACTGCAGATTGTGTTTCTGGGTGAACCCCTTGTGGCATATGGTGCACTTGTACGGCCTCTCTCCGGTATGAGTGATGATGTGGTACTCAAAGTTCACCTTGTTGAAGCAGTTGTACTTGCAAAATGGGCAGGAGTAGTGCTGGTTGTCGGACTGAAACGCGTTCTCGATTATGCCTTTAGTGGCCGCGCTCAGCTCTGGACGCTTGCCGAGGAAGTCTGCAGGAGGAAAATATAGATTTGATGTAGTGATTTATTTTGCAATATATTATTTTTTAATTTTGAGTTTATATGCACTGTGGTAGAAAATATTGATCAAGAGAGCTCAAATGGCTCCTGACATTATTCCTCTAAAATTAATCACGGGAAATACAACAATTTCGACTTTTTAATGTCCAGTAAACCAGGGTTCAAACACAGAATATCCGAAATAGAACAGCTTGAATGTCTGTCTGTCCATTCAAAACATAAACTATTGAATAATGCGAGAATTATTGATATAATTTAAATGAAATTTGGCATGTATAGTTTCGTACATACTCAAACACAGACATTTTTTTTTTTTTAATTGCATTGTGTTTATCACCAAATAAAAGTTACAAATGTATGGACTTTCAAAATATATCACATGTTAAGCTGATTATGAATTTGCATTAAAATATGAACTGAAAATAGCTTTTTGATTAACTCAATTTTAAAAAGTTATTTGAAATTCTCTCTCTTTTACAAAACGATCTCAGTTTTCAAAGGTCAATTTATTGAAAAAAAAAAAAATTTAAACCTCTAGAACAAACAAATAAAATGTTCTTTCTTTTTTCTCCCAATATATCCCCTTCTGATTTAATATTAATTTTTTCACAAGTTTTTATACCTTTGATAAGGTTAGTTAGCTTGGAAAATATTTTGTTTTAAAGTACATTGACTCAGATTTTGTAAATAATATTTTGAAATTTTTATTTTTTTAAACTTTCTGTACCTTTTTGTTAATATTAAAACAAAATAAAAAATACAAATCACATTTCTAAATTTAGTTAGTAAAAATGTGTTTGGTTTTGGATATTTATACATGGACTAAATTTTATTTATATTATGGAGTACTAACAGTTCAATCTTTAAAGTTTTGGATGGACAGACTAGAGACATAGAAATTACAAAATCTAACAAAACAAAACACTGTAAAAAAAACAATAACCTATCTTATCCCATTTATTACTTCAAAAACGAATCGCAAGAGAATTAAACTAATCCAGGTATATTCATCTGATTAACAAAGATTGAAGATTTTATTGAAATATATTAGTTCTCTTAAATTTACAAATTTTGAGGTTGTAACAAGATTACTAATTTGAGAAATTTTCCTACCAAGGTGCAATATACTTCTAATAGTAATAAATGCACAAAAATTAGGTAAATCAAAAATAGCATACATTATGTCCATCAATACTAAAGTTAAACAATTCAATTTATAAAAGAAGAAGTATCTAGAGTATAATAAATAATTGTTACGATTAAAAATTAAATCAAATTTAACCTTATGAATGCATAAATAATTGTAAACTAAAGATTAATCATATTACTAAAATGCAGAGAGTAAAAATATTTTATTTAACTGTAATTAGAATAACAAACGCTCAAAAAAATTCAGTAACATACCTAAAAGAGTTATGGAAATTAAGTAAAAACTAGCATAAAAGATTGCATGCTGAAATTAAATTAAAAGTAAATATAAACAATTGAACATTTATATCAAAGCTCTTATACTAGTATAAATGTTTTTAGACTGAACAGTATAAACCAACCTAAAATATTAAAAATATTAAACTTAAATAAAGCAGAAATAAAATTGATTATATTGAATGCATAAAATAAATATACAGTGCACAGCATAAATATCTTCAAACTTATGAAACAGATAACAATATAGTAAATTTGCATTTGACAAATAATAAATCAAAACTAAATAACAATCTTATAATAAAATAAACAACATTTATTAAAAGAAAACACATTATAAATGAAATAACGAAATTTAAAAATCAACAAAATGAGCAGTACATTTTTGTATGAAATGTAAATATAGGTTGCAAGACAAAAAGGAAATATAGGTTGCCACTTTAAATTTTTGAAAATATAGTTTACCACTTTAAACCAAAAAGATAGGAATATTTTGATATTGCCTCTACATAATATAAGAGTTATGCAATGTAAAAGAAGAAAAATAGATATTTCACAAAACTTTTAAAACAAAAATGACACAGTTGTATAAATCTTTATAAAATATGTCTAAAAAATTTCTTTAAATATATTATTATTATACAATATGTTGTTATTAAATAAATAATAAAATATTAATTAATTACAATTTCATAAAATATGTCATTCGGTATATACAATTAAATAATTAAGCATTTTTAAAATTACGATACAAATTTAACAATAGAAAAATTCTTTTCAAAAATATACTTAAGAACTATAGCATAAAAATAAATAAAACTGCAGTAAGATAATCTTTTTAAAAGTTTCTTCCTGGTGGCAAGGAAGAATAATGCCTCATAACTTAAAAGACTCTTAAGTTTTTAATTTTTTTTTATGTATATTTTTATACTTTCTGATATGTCCTAAAAAAATAAAGTTTATATGTCATTATATAAGGACCTACTAGTTTCATAAAAATAAGAATTTTATAATATACAAGGTGTCCATAAAAGAATATCCCAGTCAATGGTACATTAAAATAGTTTAAATTATTTACAACAAATCAAAAATAAAATTGAAGGTAAATTAACTTAGTTTTTCTTACACTATTAAATTTATAACTACATATTTCTGCATATAAATTACACAAATTAAATACTATAAAATTTATAGCTAGGTGGAATTTTTTTTATGGACATACTGTATAAGTTTAGGGCTTTATAACCCTCCGACGTCCGGGGAATGAGCGAAATTCTAGTGGTTTTCCCAGCAATAACTTTAACATTTTTAATTCAAATATATATAATTTTCTAAATTACTTTTTATTTACTATGACTATCATCCTAATAAAAATATTTTATTTATCAATTTAAAAAGGTTGTGTATTGCTGAAAAAACTGGGGATCAAATGAAACACATATACGTGCTTGACCGTCAATGAGTTAAGAGGACAATATGGTCCAATAAAATAATCCTTAATCCTATTTATTGAGAAATATCAAACAAATTATTAAAAATTATGAATATTTTACAAAAATGTCTCTCGAAACTTGGTAATATTGGCCAAGACATGTGTTACACCATCGACAGATATAGGGCTGATCAGTCAAATGTTCCAGGAGATGGTTTTGTAAAAGATATAGGTTATCAAATTCAGTATTACAAGTCTTACAATAGAAAGGATATTTTGTAGAGTGTGTGCGCACATGCATTTGGAGGTTAGTTTTATACAAGGAGGAGTAAGGACAATATATGCAGAAGTACACTTTGCGGTGCCCTTTCGATTTAGTGTCAAAGCACATGGAACTATTATTCAAGTTTGTCATCAGGGTGCCACCTGAAATAATCAAAACACGAAGAAAAAAAAATTAAAAAATACGACTTATATGTATAAAGGAATTAATGAAAAAGAACAAAAAAACTGCAATCAGAGATGAAAACAGTCAAAATGTAAAAAAGAGGAAAATATACAAGTAGTGTTATTTTGAAGTGCAAAAAAAATAGCTGGTTAAGAATATATTTGTGTGCTGAACAGTGGTGCAGCTAGACATTTTTTCTGAAGGATCTTTTAGGTAAGTTTAGTCTGTTAAAGCCCTACAAAGTTAACTAAAAATAATGAAATTGTAGAAAAAACTGAAATTCTCAGATAAAAAAAAAGCAAAAATCTGAGTAGAAGCGGAAGATTTTCATCCCAGTGTAATGAAGTTGAGCTCATCTGACAAACGTAATTAAAAAATTAAAAGTAAGGACAAATGTTATTTAGGAAAGTATCATTTATAGGTACTGTGTAACAAATCAAGGAGATGAACATTTGTTGCTTTTTATTTATCTTTCAATACATAAATTTTAAAGTGCTTATAATTTTTAGCTTGTTGTTCAAGATGAGAAAATGAGTTATAGAGATTACTACTTTAAGTAGTAAGTAATAACTTCAAAATTGTATGAAAAAAAATAGACCAACAAAAAAATATGCAGAGAAAAATTTTGTGTTTTTATAGCATGAGAATGAAATTTGAACTTAAAACTCATCCACCAATTGTAAAATCAAACTTTTATCAACTTGCTCATGTGGCTTATTAGAAATAAAAAGAATCAGCTAAATGTCTGTTATATGACTCTAAATACAAAGAACTCAGTTTAACCTTAATTAAAAACTAGCACCTTTTGCATGTGATATGATGACCCGCAAGACTGGGCTTATTTTTCCACAAATGCTACATTTAATATATTTACACGTCATAACAATAATTTGTTTAAAGTATATATATATTTGGATGCTACAAAGTATCGATAGACAAAATTTAATTCCTAACAAATAACTGAAATAAAATAAGAACATATAACGCATTGTAGTTATAAATCAAACTTTTTGATACAATATCAAATAGAAATAATAAGATTAACGAAAATATTGACTGAAAATTTGGCCACACACAACCAGGTGCACTTACACCCCCCCCCCCCCCCCTGGTTCTTAAAAAAAATTTAAAAATGGGAGGAAAGTTGTGAATTCTACGGGGAAAAAAACACATACGCTGTTTATGTTTTTACGTTACAATGAGCATTTGTTTTTCTATTATTTTAGTCTTTTGTTCTTGTCTATGTTGTTTTTTATAGCTACTTGAGTGGTGATGATTTTCTGCCATCTGTTGTCTAGGATTATTGGAGGCTGAGTAGAAGTATTAATTCCTTTTATTGTATAATCATTTCCCATGTGGTAAAATTTACTGTCTAGGAAAACGTTTTGCTTTTTAAGTCATCAGATATACTATCTTGAAATCTATTTTTAGAATTCAATTGAACGTATCCAATACTGCTTATGGTTTTCATTCTTCATTTTTTTTTTTTCTTTTTTTCATTATTTCTGAAACTTGGAAGAAATAAAATGTTACTCTTTTGTATTTTTGCGTTCTTCTGTTTTAAACACTGTCTCTTGAATACCGCGAGATTTAATTCGTTAAAAATATTTTTTTTCGTATTTTTGCTATTTTTTTTCTCTTTAACGGGGTTGAACTTTCGAAATTATGTAGCATGATTTTTTTTTTTTTTTTTTAAACTATATTCTCTAAGAGTATAATTTATAATTATTAAGTAACATTTCTAAAAAAATAATGATTTTAATAAAAAAAAAAATTACATTCTTAGGCAGAGACTAAACTGTGGTAAGATTAATTATCGACCTAAAAAAAATACACCGGTTGAAAGTTAAGTAATACATTTCTTTTTAAATACAAATAAAGTTATTTTAATAATTTTATAATAAAAAGTTTCTTATTTTAGATTAAACATCTAGAGTAATGAAGCCCAAATCAATTAGCATTTTATTAAAAAGAAAATTTTGCTTTTTTGAAGTTTTTGCCAACGAAATTTTGTACCCCAGCTTAACACTGATTCTAAGCTTTGTTTTCAAAATATGATATGTGTGCTCTGGGAGACTGCAAAATTACCAATATCAAACGCCTATAATGACAATTAAAACAAGCAAATATTGTGATATTCCTAGTCCTTTTTTTTAAGGTGTTAATTCATTGATACATAACTTTTTAATATTATTTCAAACATTGCCCAAAACTTTTTCTTCATTGCTAATATATTCATTCCATTCAAAAGTCACTATTTATAAATTTTGTAAAAAAAATATATAAAAAAATTGGTAAATTAAGGAAAAATTTGCATTAGCGATTTTGAGCTGGAATATTAAGAAAAGCACTGTCAATATATTCAAGCAAAATTCAAAATTAAAGATATACATCAATTTAAAAAGTATTAAGAAAAGCGCTCTGTCAATGCACTACTATGAAAAAAAAAAACAGCATTTGATATTAAAAACACTGTCTGTCAATGATAAAGTACAGGGACTTTCTTAAATTTAATTATTGCTACATCAGTAAATATTAAATAAAAATTAATGAAAGAAAATTAATAAAATATTAAATAAAAGATAAAATGAAGTATTAGCATTTCTGTCAGACAAGGTTAGGGAATTCATCTTTCTCTATAGGAACACATTTAAACAAAATATAAAACAGGATTAGGATAGAATATATCTTACATTTATAAAGAATGCAGTCAAAATGGGTTGATAAAGTATTTTTTTCCTTAAATACGTTTTGCAATTGATAATAATAATTTCAGGAAGATAAACCGAACCTCAAAAATATACTATTAAAATTTTATTAAATTTAAAAAATATACTGAAATGGTAAAAAGTACAAATCTATGGCATAAAATTATTGTCAAATAAACATAACAGAACCGTTATAAATATTTTTAATCAGGAATTGATATTTCACGAAAGGGCTATGGCAGGATATAAAGATCAAATTTTAAGTTAACACTCGGAACTATTCAAAAGACCACTATTTAAAAACAAAACAATAAATGACTTGGAAAAGCATAAAATACTTGAAAAACATATCTATTTCTAAGAAATAAAAAGAAGAAACACTTATCAAGAGAGGATAAACTAAACATAAGTGTAAAACAGAACAAATTTCATTTTGACAGTATAAACGAAAAATTAATAAGTTGATTTAATTAATTCAGATAATGGCACTCTATGAATATTAATTTTCAAATGAAAATAAACTTCAGTATTTTTCGATTACTGATCGATGAGAAAAATTTATAATTAAAAATCTCAGAGCTTCAGAATTTTGACACTGAATGTTTATTTTGAATTTGCTTCACTTTAGTTTAATTTCAGTAGTCAGTAAAATTTCTCCAAAAATCAACTTGAAATTTGATTATATTAGAGTAGGGTTTTATCGTTTGGAAACACATGTTTGATATATTTGGACTAATAACAATACTCCTTCTATGTGTAGCCAAAATTTAGCCAATCAAAAATAAGAAAAATATATTTTCCTGACGTCACATTATATTTTAGTGGAAGTACTAACGTAGTTCCATGGTACAGTAACAGTGGGACAAGTTTTCAACCAATAATAATGCAGTATAAAAAAATTCATATTTTGTTCTCTAATCATAATATACTTCTTATTTTCCAGCAAATATAACAGCTAAGTATGACGTACACATCTATAGAGTGTATATAAGTTAGGAGGATTCTAGTCGTTTAAATGCTAAATGTTAAGTAACTTAGGTTACCTTTAAATCAAAATGTAACCAAAATATACACTTAACTAAAGTACAATTATTTTCTATTCCAAACTTTTATAAAATATCTAAACATACTTGTGATTTTGAGTAACCATAGTAACGTGAGCTGTGGAGCATCTTTAGAAACTAGAAAGAAAAAGATGTTTAGTTTTTGTTCAATCTGTTGTACAATTTGAGTAATGGACATTTGATAACCTTAGTTTCTGAAGCAAAAACCATCCATTTTTTTCTTTTGAAAACGCTCCTATTATAGCGTGCTCGGGTTTTTTTTCACTCTGCTGAAAAAAATGATTAAAATTTGGGACCTACCTACTACAGAAGAGCATGCAGTGGCTTTTTTTCAACAATACGGCATCCTGCCATCTGAAAAAATGTGCTCCAATAGCCACAATATGAGTCTTTATATAAAAATAGAAAAACAATGGCGATGCAATGTGAAAGACTGTCAAAAACGTGTAGGCATTAGAAAAGACACATGGTTTGAGGGGTCCAAACTTTCATTTGTGACTGCACTGCGCTTTATTTATAGCTGGACTAGAGAACTGACATCTATTAATTGGGGAAAGGAGCAATTGGATTTAGCTGACAAGACAGTTATAGAATGGAATAATTACATGAGGGAAGTGTGTATGCATAGCCTACAACAGCGAGATTTTAAAAAAATAGGAGGACCAAACAAAGTTGTCGAAATCAATGAAATTCTTTTTGCAAAGCGTGACAGTCAAGTCGATCGAGTACTCCTGCAGCAATGGATTTTCGGGGGATATTGCCGAGAAACAAACGAGTGTTTTATTGTGAAAGTTCCGAATCGGTCAGCGGCAACTCTTTTGAAAGAAATTGAAGATAATGTAGAAGATGGATCTGTAATTTACTCGGATTGCTGGAAAGACTATGAAAGTGAGGAACTAGAAACTGCGGGGTTTGAACGTTTTAAAGAAAGCCATGGCTATCACTTTGACGATCCCTCAAGTGATGTGCGTACACAAAATATTGAAAGTCCAGATGATTTGGCTACATGGAAGAAAAGGAAATACCGCCGAAATACTCCAAAACACTTAGACTCGTATCTTTGCGAATTCATGTGGCGTCAAATTCATAAGGACGATGACTTGTTTGTTTCAATATTGCAAGCTGTGAAGGATTTTTCGCCTCCAAAATGATTGCTTTTGTACCTTATGATCACATTGCAGTTATTAATATGTTCTTTGTATTAAATCTCCTAAATTTTGTATTTACATTAAGTGATACTCTTCCGTTAGACGGGTACCAGTTGTCGCCATGCCTAAATGTTTAAATAAGGTGTAAATGTATCGCCAAGCCTAAATGCTTACAGTATTTTTATAGGGTTGCAAAATTGTTTGTTTTAAGAATTATAAATGATTTGGAGGTTGTTAGTTTTGTATTGCAACCGACGTTAGTTTTATCATTGCAATTTGACGATTTTTATTCTTGAATGCTAAAATTAGAACATGTGGCTTAGCTCCTTTGCTAAAAGATTTAGCTGTAAAACTTATAAAATCACAATTTTTGTTATCCAAGAACATGCAAACTGGAAGGTTGAAAAATATTTTCCAGTTAATATTTGCTAAACAATAGTATATATATAATAATATATATATATTAAACTCATAATTGCTTTTATAAAAAAACGTATTTAATTATTTGAGATTAAAACATAAAAAGTGATGAAACTCATAATTATTTTATCATTTTGCTAAAAAAAATTGTGACTTGGCTTTTTTGCTATAGAAATTTTGTACCCCAGCCTAAACTTATCGACGATATTTTGGTATCCAAGTTCGATGAACATTTTATAGGCAGCAAAAAGTTCACCAATGGTTGATGGGATAATATCATGAACACACAAGTGAAACACACTAAATCAATACTGAAGATAAAACACATTAACATTTCCCTATTTGCAAACATTTTTCTTCAATAATTTAAACTTTGTTAAATAAATTTTCATCAAACATCTAACTTTTGTTGAGGACTCTAGTCTGGATAAGCAAATACTAACTCCAAAAATGGCCTAGTGTGTTTCACTTGTAAGCGGACGTATGCATGTACTCATTTATCTCTGAACTCGGGTAAGTTATTTGAATACATGCATTTGTGATGCTGCTTATTTGAATGATTTTCGTCTGTTGGCGCTTTGGGTTGGAGAAAGTGATAAAGTTATGTATTCATTGTATGGAAAATCAGGAATTTGATCCAATTTTTTTTAATGTTCTCCAAAAATGTTGATACTTACCATAATAATCAAAAGTAATACTTTTACAGTGGTTGAGATAAAAAATATTACCTTTTTATTCTTTAAAAATTATATAAAAAGCTATGTCCATTAATATGATATTAATTATAAAAAGCTGCTGAAAATATTTAATGAAGTTTAAGTTAAAATAAAAAGGTATAAAATATAAGTAAATAAAATAGTATACAACTTAAAAAGTGAACAAATATTATAATTTTAGGGCATATTTTTTAAAAGCTTTTTGGAAACAATATTTTTACTGTTTACATATTTCAGAAAAACAACATAAATAAAAGAGAATATAACAGTGAAGGGTGTCACTTACTTTCACCTCCAAATTGACAGCAGTAAACATTCGTGATAATCAAGAAAGCTGGTTGAACACCAGTGACTTTCAAACATTTTGAAAAAAATCTAGTTTTGAAACATTTGCATAGGAACAACATATTTATTTAAAAATTCACATTTCAGGAATTCTAACTTCGAAGCATTTTTAAAAAATAAATCAAAAATGACTATCATTTATATTGTTTGTTTCGAGATGCTTTTACAACAAGGAATATACATGTCAACAAAAATACTGTACATTCTCTTTCACAACTAATTCCACAGATGTGACCATTGGCGGCTTCAAGGGGGGGGCCATGGGGGCCATGGCCCCCTCCTTGAAGGGTTCCCTCTTCCTCCCTAGCCCTTTCAAATATCCCAAAACTCTTTGAGAATTTCCAGTTTAAAAAACGGTGAAAATACAGATTTTTAAGCACAATTTCATTAACGTAAATTTTTTCTTTACAGTACAAAGAATTATAGCCCCCCCCCCCCCCCCCAGAAAAACCCCTGGTTTTAAATATATTTACGTACACAATACCCGATACACAACACAAGTACACAGGTAGTGACCATCCCCCTCCTAAACGACGATTTCCTTTTTCCCGGGGGCCTCTGCCCCTTTTTGGAACAACCATGCCCTTCTAAGCAACCATGGCGCCGAGGGTAATTTCAACACGTGATGTCTGGACTAGTGTGTGACTTTTGTCACTTGGGCATGGAATCGGTACTGTGTTATTGTTATAACTAGTTTAGACAGGCCATTTATTGTGAAAATATCTGTTGAACTAGCAACACTTTTATTCGTTGTTTAAAGATTTCGTGATCATTTTACCTCGAGTAATTAGTGACGAATATCTACAATATGTCTTCAAAAAAAAAAATGAGAGCATTTTTAAATACTTCTCTAAAAAGAAATACTCAAATACCAGAAGAGTATTTTAGAATCTCGGTTTACATACCTTTATTGGATAATATAATTGAAGACCTAATAGGAAGATTTCCAAAAGAAAATTTGGATTGTTTTGGCTTTCGATTACTGATTCCAACCTCCGATATGGAAAAGCCAACAGAATCAGAAAGCAACGAGCTTTAAAACTTATTAAAGAAGTTCATACCAATTTTAGGACTGACACAAATGAGTGTTATTCTGATTGAAAGTGAGCTAGCACTATGGAGAGAGAAATGGAAAAAAGAAGAATAGCTCCCCACTTCTGCCATAGATACAATGAGAGCTTGTGACAAATATGTATATCCTACTATTTACGAGTTACTTAAAATTTTGGCAACACTACCAGTTAGCGTTGCCTCTGCTGAAGAAGCTTGATGAAGTTGCTGATGAAGTTTCTCTACCCTTCGACGCTTGAAAACGTGGCTAAGAGCTAGAATGGGGGAAGAAAGGTTAGCAGGACTTAGCTTGTTGCATACTCACAGAGACATAAACATTGATGTGAGCTGTGTCATAGGCAGATTTGCCAAAACAAAGCAGAGGAAATTGGATTTTGTTCTTTGGGCTTTCAAAGAGTAAAGAAGTGTGATTGTAAAACAATTATTAACTATTTTTATTTTTTTGTAATTTCTTTGTTTTACTCTTTTCTTATTTTTCAGGAGAGCAATTCAAGCTTAAATTAACTTTTTTAATTCTGCATCAAATGAAAATTACTAATTTAGAAAATTCTACACTTATCATTGCAATCAAGCATTTAATCAGTAGTTAGTTTATTATAATTAGGTTACATAGTGCATACATTTTACGAACTTAAAGTTTAAAATGGCCCCCCCTGAAAAATGAACCTAGGGCCGCCTTTGGATGTGACATCCACACAAGTGACCAAGAATAGTTTTTTGCTTGTGATGAATTCTCCTTTAGATTTTATTTTATACTTGCAAAACAAAGCTTTCTCATCATACATAAAAGTTTCCGACAATTATTTTATAAATTTAATTGACGATTTAAATTCCATTCGGTATGCGACATGCTCATCTCAATATTTTCTCCGATTCTATTAGGAAATAAAATTTAAGTAATGAAAATATTTTATTGTAATCGCATCACTCATACTAAAGCTATTTTTACATAAAAATGTATTTTTATTAGTATACTTTTTGAATGAATGCCAGTTACACAAATTCTTGATTTTCCATAAAAGGACCCAAGTAAACTCAACTTTTCGTATAAAAAGATTGAGCTAAATAGCATGTTATGAAAACAGTGGCTTTATTTTTTTATTTATTTACGTTGCAACATTTGCTTCCCTGTATATTGCTGTTACTAGAATTCTTATCTACGTGCATCTCAGAAAATGTTATGCATTTATCATTCTACAGAAAATCAGGAATTTGTGTAACTGATGTTTGTAACTGATCTTTAAAAAGTATACTAATAAAAATACTTTATGCGTAAACATCCTTTTTGCTTAGCATAGCAGAGGCAAATAACCTGCTGGATTTAAAAATTCCTTTATGGCTTACACTTTTGATAGTTATTTTAAAAAAAATTTAGGGAAATATATATGTTCTCTTTGCTAAAAATATAGTATCTCTTTTTGTATATTTACCTAATTATATATGTATATTTTTAAACGAAAAATAAAATGACACTTTTTTCATTGTTGCTGTTATAAAATTCAAGAATATTAAATAAAATTTGTAATTTAATTTTTTAACAAGTAGTAGAATGAATGCGACAGTTTTTTACACTCCCCTTTTTAGACAGTCAATAGTCACTTTAGGTGGAATTTCCTTTCTTATGTTAACTCTTGTTGATAGTTCCCCACTATAGTTTTATTTTGCTCTTATGGCTTTGAAAATAAGAATTACATCAATTTTTTTGGAGTTTTATCTCTTCGAATGAAGAGCTGTGAATTTACTAAATCCCTTCATTAAAAATTTCTATTTTCTTCTTGTCTTAATTTCAATCACTTGCTTTCAATTTCACCGATATCCGAAAGTTACATTCAAGTGGGTTCAGACATTAATTCAGTTAAACATTTTTTAGTCTTTAACCCACTGGCGGTCGGTCATGCATGTATATATACGTCATTTGATCCTCAGTTTTTCCAGCAATACACAATATTTATAAATAAAATTTTAAATAAAATATTTTTTAAATATTTTTATTAGGATGATAGTTTATAACCTAACCAAATCAAATTAATAAAAAATAATTTAAAAAAAAATAAATTATATATTAGAATTAGAAATATAATTTTAAAACTATTGCAGGGTAAACAACTGTATAATTTCGTCCATTCTCTGGATTCCCCGTCCATTCACATTGGAGCTCAAACCTTATCATTTTTTCTCATCATTCACATCTTTCAGATGTCAGAGTAGGCTAACTGTAAATAACAAAATTGCGACTTAACTCAAAATCTGATAAAGGTTAAAAATGCTTGGAAAATCAGAAACTATCTTGATGTTTTGGAAAAAGTTGGGAACTTTTTTCAAATCAGAGTTTAATACATTAGTTTGTATTTCTCAAAGTTAGTGACGTACTTTTTCTTGCCAGTATTTAGCACTAATGAAGATAAATTTATTAGATTTATTATTTCCTTAAATAATTATTAATTTTATTTCCAAAATACAGCTGGAAAAATTAAGGAGATTTTTTAAAATTGTTATTGATTAATAGAAAAAAGGTATTAAAAGATTTTTTATAAAACGTTTCATAAATAAATGACTTTTAATTCCCCAAAAAAACAATTGTCAGCAAAAGTTTAATTACCAGGATATTAGAAATATAACAAGAATTTGTGCCTTTAATACACTTGTGCTGTTATGATTTATAGGCCGTATGAAAAATGGTATATTTAATATGTACTTTCTATGTATTAAGAGCTTCTCACTTTCAAACTTATTTTTTCCTAACAGTAACACAACTTGAAAAAATAGCCCCATTATAACATAACAATGTCTCCTAAGAGTATAAAATACATTAAAGAATTTATACTACAAAAGAAAAAAATACTTTATTTGAAGGTACAATTAGTTATTTAAACAACTGGTGATTACAACAAATGACTTGTAAGTTCTAAAAAAAACTTCTAGTCGATAGTTGGTCACAAAGAATATTACAAACCAATTTAGTATATAGTTTGTGGAGCACCACTTCCATAGGGTAGTGTCCATGAGACAGGCATTTTCCATTTATTTGCATTATCAACCTATAACAAATGAAAAAAGAATTGACAGTACAATAATCAATTGGAGGTTTTTTTTACTTAAAACAGGGATAGAAAAAATGCACTACACATGTTTAACCCACTGATGGTCATGCACGTATATATGCCTCATTTGATCCCCAGTTTTTCCAGCAATACACAACATTTTTATATTTATAAATGAAATTTAAAATAAAATATTTATTAAATATTTTTATTAGGATGATAGTTTATAACCTATCTAAAACAAAATAAATAAAAAATAATTCTTAAAAACTACATATTTGAATTAGAAATATAATATAAAAATTATTGCAGGAAAAAAAACTGTACAACTTTGCCAATCCACTGACTGTCAGTGGGTTAAGACATGTAAAAATTCGGATGTGAAGCATATTGTTTAATTATCTAGCATTGTTTCTTGGACACACACAAAATTTTCAATTTATTGGGGAAAGATTTAATTTGCTGCGTAATGCATCATCAAATATTTGTAAATAAAAAGTTATCTTTAAACTAAACCTAGAAGCTGGCATACAGAAAACATTTAAATGATAACCCAGCACTGACCAGGGTTCCCACGGTCACTGAAAGTCATTAAAAGTGTTTAATATTTTTGAACTTATTTTCGAGGCCTTGAAAATGCTTAGAGGTCCTTATAAGTGCTTAATTTTTGTTGATGTTGTGTGCCCAACTGCAAAATTTATAAAAATACAACTTGGACTTGCTATTCCTGAGTGACCGCTACTTATCCGCACCGACATATTTGTATTACGCATTCACCAACTTGTAACTTTTTTGGTAGATCGCACTTTATTAAAAATTTATATATAGGCATGATGCCTGAAAAACGATTTTCAACGGTCTTTAAAAACATTATTTAGGTGCTTAAAAGTCATTGATTTTCCTTCTGTGATTTGAGTGGGAACCCTGCTGACTCATAAAACAGTAAAGCATTCAGTTGAAAGTTGCCAGTATAAAATTATCCATCATTCAGAAATTTAAAGTAAAACAAAGAATTTCAATTTTTGTTTTCTCTGCATCTATTTTCTCCAATATAGCAAGTCAAAAACGTTACTCGTTTCTCACACTAGTTTTAAAAGACTTCAAATACACTCAAGCATAGTTGGTTTAACAGAATTCAGTTCTAGCTGACATTTGAACCGAACATGCAAGTAGGTCCAAATACAACTCCGAACCTACACTTAAAATAGCAAGCAAATATTGTGAGAAACAATTTGTAGAAAAAATTGCATATTGGACACTTGACTCGTGTCCGAAAGGACCATCAAGCCGAACCCCTAACCAAGCACACCATGCTTAAGTATGTTGGTTGAGCCTACCCCATACTTACCCAACATATTTGATTATGTACAGGGGCTTTAAAAGGAAATTATATATTTCTAAAGTAATAGTGGGACAAGGCACCATATCAAGTTCAAAGACACTTAATATTTTGATTAAAAGTCCGCTTTTTGACTTTTTAAAGATGCAGTTACAATATTACGTTAAACCCCTTCCAAAAAGTAGAGAAATGCAAAAGAAAAAAAAAAATTACTGAATCCAATACTTTCAGTACCCTATGTTAAAATATGGGTAATTGAAAGCAAAAATTTTAATACTTGGAGTAGCAATAAAATCCATACAAAAGTTCCCGATTCCCTAACTTTGTGAATAGTTAAGATATCAGAATGCTGAAAGGTATTAAATTCTGCATAAGCAAAAGACACAAATTGGAAAATTTCCCGAATATGCTTGCACTTGGAAGAATTAGTGCTAATGAATACAATACAAAAAGCTTAAATTACCTCTTTCAGTTTCAACCAATCATTTAATCTTTCAACCATCTGAAATGCTTCTGGATAGTTGTTGCCTTCTGAGCACACCAAAATTAGAATTGCAAGAGGTATACCTTCCTTTTCACTGTAAAAAAATACACCAATAAGTATGTAACAAAATAACAGATTATTATAACTTCTATGAGATCTTATAAAATGCAGAATAAATGTCATCTACCTTTCACTCATTGTAAAAAAAATTAATTTAATTTTAAAGAATACATGCAGCAATGAGTTATAAACAGAATACACAAATAATTAAATTTTAAGTGACTTTCAATTAGCAAATAGAATACAAAATTTCATAGGGCTAAAAAATAAACATTGGGATTCCGAAATTTTTTTCATGTAAAATTGTATATGGAATCAACAGAATTTAAAAATCAAATAAGATACAAAATGTTTTTGTTAAATGTGTCTAACGTTAGAAATTAACTTTTTGGAGAATATCTAAAACTGATATGAAGAAAGACAACTTTTTCAATATACACTGTATCTCTGCTTATTTTTTAAACAATTCATCATGTTAATTAGCTATGGAAGAAACAGTTGAACAACAAAGCCACACAGAAAAAAAAATTTAAACCCACCTTTTCAAAACATACTAGATTTAAAAGTATATATTTTTATTTAATTTTATTAGATTATTTCGTAATTATCTATTGACATTAAAGACATTTATCTAAAGAATTGACCACAATAATATGGCTTAAAAAAGCAAATTCTGAAGGCATTCTTAAAATTAATATGATGTTCATAAAAACTTTTATTTACCAATCTTCCAGAAACAGTTTAGCAATACCTCCACCAGGAATTGCAGAAGTTTCGGATGGATTCACATTACTTGGAAGAGAAAATATCTTCCACGAAAAATTCGAAAAGCCCTCTTCGTTTAAAGAAGATGAACATAGGTAATGCAAGGGAACCCTATTAAATTATTTAATTGGGATTAAACAAATCGAAACATTTATGATACATATAAACACACTAAAACAGGCATTATATTTCATCAAATTTTAAGTGTAAAACCCTTCAGGATTAATGTGGATGTGTTTGTGTGCATGTGTGTGATCAAGAAATTTATCATCCTTGCATATAAAAGTGAAAACATACTCTGATCGACTCTTTTGTCACTAATTCTCATACTTCCCAGAAAACTAGAGGGCTCAAATTTGGCACAGATGTTCATTATAAAACAATTAGGAAAAGTAAAGGCGCCTCATTTGGATGATTTGTGATTCAGGGAGTTAAATCAGGGAAAAGGATTAAGTGGAGTAGGAAAGTGGGTTAATAAATGGAGATCACCAAAGTAAAAAACTAGACATTGTAAAAAAACTAGCTAGGTAAAATCTGGTTCTTTTACGTCTAGTTGTTTACTTGGGTTATCTCCAGTTATTAACACACTTTCTCACTCCACTTAACCCTTTTCCCGGATTTTAACCCCTCTATCACAAAACATCTCAGTCACAAAAAGTTATGAAATATAATGATTGTTGCATTTCTAAATTTCACTCGAAAAATAGCATTTGCTATCATTTAAAAAAATAATGAACAATCCTCAGTGGTGAAATCACTAAGAAGACAAGATAAGCTAGTGCAATAATTCAAATCTAAATATTTACAGAAGTTGTACTAATAATTTGATTTTAAAACATGAGAGCTTGTCTAACTCGAAATTGAAACATCTGTTTATCATAAGCATGCAATTTACTTATTTCTAGGCTTACCGTTTTTACTTATTTCTAAGCATACTATTTAAACAGAGCAACTTAATGCATCATAGTAACTTATTTACATCAATCTAAACCTAACAAAATAAGAATACTTAAAATCTGACAACCAGTTTTTGGGATTCATCCTCAAAGGATTTTTTTTTTTTTTTTTTTTTTTTTTTTTTTTTTTAATTCTTTTAAATCTAAAGCCATAAAATCAATCTAATAACATTAAAAGATATATTTTTAAGAACAAGTACATGCATTTTAAAATTGGATAATTGCCTTTTAAGTAATGCCCAGTAACAGAAACTTTTCTGCCAGTCTACGACACTAATCTGGGTGTTGAAAAATAATCAGCAGCATAATTATTATTTTATTTTTTTTTTAAGTTTGCATAAAATACATAAGCATCTTATTCGTCAATTTTATCAAAAATTCCTGTTTTACACAAACATATAAATTTGGCGAAATAAATTAAATATTAAAAAGGAAGTATTTAAAATTATTGTATCTTAAATTAAAATTCTAATCATTCTGTATAAATTCAAACCAAACGGTGAAAGCGATCTTCACACTAATCGCGGACATAGCGGCTGTCACATCAGCACAAGCCTAGGTCAAATGAATCCAAAACAGCATCGCAATTCTCTCAGATAGCTGCTATTAAAGCGGCTTAAACCTAGGTGAAAATTACCACTGCTCCAACGCAAATATTGGCCACCTTATCCGCGCAAATATTGGCAATTACATCAAAGTAACAATCCGCAAAAATGACCATTATACCAACATAAATATCGACATTAGCACCCAATATATTGGTAGAAATTTGGAAATCTATGCAATAGAGTAGATTATATCGACGTAACACTCTATGAAATTGACTATCACAATCATCAGCGATGGGGACAACTATTGAAATGCAAACCTTCGAAATAGTGGTTATTATATCGACTTAACACTCTCCAAAAAGGAACATCGCAACAGCGTAAATATGGGTGATATCTCCCGTCTTAGCAGCGCGATTCTCAGCAATAGCGATTCTTACATCAGCGTAGCTTTTAGAGAAGCTAACTACTATACACCAACTCGCAAAAGCAAATAGAACTCATTATGTTTCTATACAATCTCCATAAAATAGCACATGGAAAGCATCACGATTCTGATTGCTATGTCATGAAATGAAGTATCATGCATGTGCGTTGACTCAAATTACCCAACTTACAAATTGGACTTCAAAATTCTAGTGTTAGAGCTTTATTAAATTACTCATTTTATTTTCTAGTCCGTTTTAAGTCTTGTGAATAACTTCAACTAAATTTTTAATAAAAAACAATCTATACAGTTTATCTTTAAATTTTTCTTTCCGGAAAGTGAAAATTATGCATGATGTAATATGAGACATGGCTATTGTACTACCTGTTAATCATAGGTTAATGTATTTTTGCAAAGTAAAAAGATAAAGAATTAATTAAATAATTATTTAAAAAGGTGAATCCCCATCCCCACTCTGATAAATATGTACATAAATTTACCGTCTCAATTAAATTATTGATTATATAAATGTATAAAGATGTGGTACTACTATTAGGCTATAGCTATTCATCTGTCTATAGTCAAACAAGTTCTCAAAAGATTTATTATGTTCAAAAGGTGTATTAGCATCTTATTTATGAAATGAGCTTTGATGAATATTTGCAATTAAAAGAGAAAAATAATACCCTTGAATATCCTCTATAGTAAAAAACTGTGAGAAACTGCTGCACAGCATAATAACTCTTTGTATTTTCTGGTCTTTAATGAACTTCAACAAAAAAGCTCTGTAGTTGGCAATCTTGCTCTGAAAGAATGGGATGAAGTTTTTAGAGATAGTTATTTTTTAAGAAATTAAAACAGAAATTATTAACAGTTTAAGAAATAAAAAGGTAACATTCGTACAACAATAATCATACTTGTAAACAGTTCACAGAGAAAAGAGAAAAAAACAGAAATGATTAATTTTATTAAAAATTAAAATGCATTTTTGTTTTTATCCCTGGACATAATAGAAAATAAGAAATGGAAGACATTTCTAACAATGAAAAGAAATTTACAATATATTATTTCAATACAAATATATTGAATTATTTTGCAGTAGGGAGTTGCCAGTTTAAATTGCAAAATGTGTTCATTTTTGTGAAAGTATACAGGGTCTAAAGGTCACTACTGCAAACTTTAATCTTGATTTATGAGGAAAAAGTTTTTGTCAGAGTAAGAATTTTTTTTCCTGAGAAAACATAAGTTGGAATCACAAAATTAAAAAAAATTAATGCACTTTAAAATATAATTATGCGGCCAGGGAACCATCTAGGATCAAACACATCCATGAAATAATTTATTTTTAAAGTAATTTTAAATGTTGTTGTTTTAATAAAAAAAATTTAAAAAGAAAATTCAATGGAAAAACTTGTTGGTTCTCTGAAGCAAGACAAAGTGTATCAGTGGCAATTAAATTTCTAAATGAATTAAAAAAATATATTCTAATATAGATTATTCTCTAAATAGAAAAGTTAATTTTATATAACACTTTATAAAAACGACTTTACATAGTTACTTTGTAAGAACAATTTAACACTTTTGCCTTTCAGAAAAAAATCGAATGACGATTCTAAGAATGCAAGCAAGTCTTTGAAACACAATTAGTAAGAAATGAATAAAAAAAAAAATAATTACTGGAACCAAAGGAGATCTGTGTTGAATGATGGCTAATTGTTTGTCTTTACATTCATACACTGAAAATGAAAGATATCAACAAACATTTTAATTGAGTTTTTCACATTAAAAGTCTAACAAACGTATATAAAACATACATATGTTTGGCTTAACTTTATCAAAACTTAACAGCATATAAGTTTACAATGCAGATTAAAATGAAAACTTTCATGAATAAAGGAAATTTTTAGTCAGTTCTCTATTGGAAAATTTTAGCACAATAATTTTGCATAAAGAGTAAAAATGCCATTGATAAGTGAAGATATTAATAAAATTTACTAATTATTACATGCACATATTAAAAATGTTTGCAACAAAAATTGGGAGGTGAACATTTTTAAATGTATGCTCTACACAGATATATAGCAATAATGACTTTTTTTTAATGAAACTTGAAAAATCAGCTTCTATATTGACAAAATATTATATTCCCAAAACAAACAATAAGATAAGGTACACTAGTTTACGAGTGAACAGTGATAAATTTCTTCAATACCTTGATTTTTACTTTCAAGTTATTTTGCAATATCTTACATTGTAATAACAGGGTGGCCACAAAATTAAAAAAAAAAAAAAGTTCCCCGATTTCCCTGACAGATTTCTAAAAAAATTCCCTCATTTCACAGAAAACTTTTTTTTTTCAAATTACCCCAACTTTTGTAGATGTGTAGACCCTGATCAAATAGAACATGTATGCTAAGGAGATCACACAGCAATTTTTTAAAAATAGTTTTGGTGGTAATGAAAAGTTTAAATTATTCAGTAACATTACACTTCTAATAATTATCACAGTAAAAATCTTCGGGTAAATGGCACCGAAATACGGATGAACGAAGAAAGGTACCTTCAGAACAAAGAACATTTTCCTGATTTTAGTGAAATTTAAAAAAATCCCTGACTTTTTCCAGAATCAGAAAGTTTCCCGGCATTTCCAGGTTCTGTAGCCATGCTGCAAAATCATTGAAGCCATCACCCATAAAGTCAAAGATGATGATAACACAGATGACAATGTTATATCTTTCATACCACATACAGATGGGTGAACAACATTGAAAAGAGCTCTGTCTATGTGAATGACAAAATCAAGCCATTACCTATGTGGTCCAAGATAAAGATATTTACGACAATGTAAAAGCTCTCATATCACATACCAATGGGTGAACAACATTTTGAAAAGAGTTCTATATTATTTGGATCAATAGAGAATTTGCTGCTGAATTTTAAATGATCCAAAATTATTGCCAATTGGCAATGATGCAATATCTTTAAGATAAAATTAAAGGCACAACCAGGTACAATTTCAAAACTTTACATTAACAGATACAAATTGAACAGTAATGACTTAGTCTGCAGGCAATTACATTAATTGAAAGGAAAATCACAACATTTAAAATAATACTCGAAATAAATAGTTTTCATACAAGAAACTTTTCAATAGAAGTTGGTCACAAAATATGTTACTTACATTGACAACTTGTGGTTAAATTTGTATTTTGAGGATCGAACGGATCGGCTCCAACTATGGGCAAGAAACAGGAAGAATGGATACAAGCTATATTTTTCATTTCGAGATTATTAAGGAGCAAATCTATTGCAAGTTGTCCAACATTGCCAACAGAAATGGAAGGCTAAAAATAAAAAAACATATGAGAAAAAAATAAAGTGCAACAAATTAGTGTATGAATGACATTTCAGAGAAATTGGATACTGACAAGAATAAGAGTATAGTTTTCCAAATTGACTTGCTCATTTTCTACTGGATAAATAAAATCCATTCTTAAGTGTATTAACAGAAAAGAACTAATCACGCAAGATGAATTAAATTTCGAGTTTTATTTAGGATATATTTCTGTATGTTGCTTTGAAAAGATGATAAACTGGAGGAAATATTTGCTGTTTGCAGCTAGTTTGTTTGTTTTGCTTTCCGCTCCACTCACACTTTTTCAGTTTTGCTTTGTCATTGGTTTAAATCAGCATGCATCATTTCACTTCGTTCAAGATAAGATGATTTCCGTAAAAAAAAAAGTGACATCAAAACAACTAGTTTTGACAAGAAAATGCATTTCACTTAAATGATCAGGGAAATATTCGAAATTATTTTTGCTGGTAAATTGTGATTAGCTGAATTGATTTTATAAGAAATTTCATGCATGAGACCAATGGAGAAGAGTCATTTTTTTTTTCATTAAACTCAATTCTATATTTCTCTAACAAAATTATTTCTAATGAATCTCCCAAGAGTTTTCTTATTTAAATCAATAGTTTTCTCACAATCTCATTCTTTGAAAATTTTAGAAACTTAACGTATTAGACTACATACAAAGCCACACGAAAATTAAAACGAAATTTTGATGGTTAGGTAGGCGTTACGTAATCTGTGGTGGTTCCGTGTACATTGCTTTTATATCATTCATATCAAAAGATTTGTCTGGAATAAATCTTAAATTTTAGTATTGCTCGTCATGATATAAGTAATTGTTGAAACTTGTTAGCACTAGCACTAATGTTTATAAAATGCCTGTTGATTTTCGGGACTCTTTTTGGGTAAGTCTTGTTGATTTTTATATCGAAAAGTTAAATGCATGTTTCCGTTACTATCATATCACTATTTTGTTTATCTTGTCAGCTGAAAAAAGAAAGTTACTGACCCTATTAAACTTCTCATTCATTATTAATATCGTTGACTTATTTCCTTCGATGAATAATCGATAACATTCGTTCTCGAATTTCCTTTTCTTTCTCGGAAATAAATATATCTTATGCAGATGATTTGACCCTTGGATCTTGGTTGTGCATTTCAATACTTACAATGATCCTGAAATCATTTTAAAGTCCAGATGCACTACAGAGCCTGGCGATCTTTGACAACTCTTTTTGGAGCTATAATAAAACTATTATGGTTGCTATTAAAACTGTTTACAGAGTGAGATTATGGGTTTTCAATATGAGGATAGTTTATCTTTAAAAAAAAAAAATTTCGAAAGAAACTTGCCAAAAATCGCCAGATCCCTATAGTGCATCTGTACTACTGTTTAAAAAGTAAGATTAAGAAGTTACAATTCAAAGATATTTATCCATAAATTAACACCAAAGGTTCTTACTATGCATCTAGATACGCATTTTAATTGCTCTGTTACAATTTAAACTCGAGGTTACTTATCATTTAAAAGTAATAACAAGATCTTTTATACTAGAAACAAATGCTTCATATCACTATAAAACAGCCAATTTGTGATGCTAGTTCTGAGTGAAATATCTTCTGGTTTTAAATTGTTAATTCAGGAGAATAACTGCCACCTGATAGTCTTGATAATTGCAGTAGCTGTTAAAACGACACCAATTTAAATTCGGGGGGGGGGGGAGATGCCTGCAGGAAATTGGTGTCCAAAAGTTTACATTAAGGAAATTGTGGATGTCTTTCTCCTGAAAAACCCTTGTGAAAAATGAGGCTAGTCTTGTATCCATGACAACAAACAACCTACTGAGAGCTATTATTGTGATAGACAGTTCCCTCCTAATGTTTTATAGGTACTCTTCCGTTAAATGTTCGCAATGTTTTAAAGCTTAAATGTTTACACGTTTAAGTGATGCGTAAATGTACCGCCCATCTTAAATGTTTACGGTTTGTTATAGGATTGCTATTGAAACTATAATGGTTTGCTAGGTATAGGAATTATAAAGGATTTGAGGTCTATTCCTAGTTGACATTAAAATATCGCCAAGCCGATTTGGCGCTGTTTTGTAGGCGATACAGTTCTAAATTTGACAACCTCATTTTTTTTATTGACGTGCTTTGGCTTCAACCTTTCTATACCACAAATCCTGGGCTGGTTCGTTTCTCAATTTTTCATATTGGAATTCCGAATTGGCGACATTCTGGCTTTGTCGCCAACTTTTCAAAAGTGCGCCAACCCATAAACGTGAACTAGGAATTTACCGGATTTGAATGAGTTGTTAGTTTGGATGAGTTATCACTGCAATTTGGCACCTTTTATCTGGTACTTGTCTAACAGAAGCTACTCGGATGAAAAAATAGAACATATTCTCGAAGTGCATTTTTTTATGTATATTTTATGTATAAAATTGTATGTGTTTACTAACTGGACTTGTTTCAAATCAAATCGTGTATATCATAATTTATTCCTAAATTTTCTCAAAAATGTCAATTAAATCCCCAAAAAAATTAAATACCTATTAATTATATCATTGTTAGCTTCAAATCATTGCATTGTTTGTTTTCATGAAATTTGCTTACTTTAGTTTTATAAACTTACTTTTTTTATTCAATGATATTTCTGGCTGCACAGTGTAAAACAGCCCTTTTCTGCTTTTTAAATAAAATTTAAATCACTCCTGATATTGAGGCAAATCCAGATTAAAATTTGGAAGGATTTCTTGTGCAGGAGTCTTACAACCATAAAATCTGTGAACATTCAGACTTCCACTAACTTTCTATTGACTATTTTTATGATGGTTATATTGCTCATGCTTCAGATATTATGATAGCTGCTTCTGCTGAAATGTGCGTGACTACGGAAATTGCTGTCAATGATATTTACGTTGATGTGATGGTCATTTATAAAAATTGTTGCTCTGGTCACAGCTTTAGTTGAGATTTCTGACTAGATGGTGAAATGCTATGGTGACGTTTTAAAGAGGTTTACACTGATGTAATAGATTTGTGCCAACTTTTTTGTGGCATTCGCTGAGGCTTCTGCTCATGTGATAATTAGTTCATATTGTTGCCAGTGTGATTACTTCCGCTGGTGTCGTTTTCACAATCACTGAGATTTGTGTGGGCATGATGAGTACTTTTGCATAAACATATTATAGCTACAATGTTTGATTTACGCCACTGTATTGATCGATTGGGCCTTTTGGTTTTAATAAGTGCAGGAAGGCTAAACTTTGTATATATGCAGTGTTCCCACGGTCTTTAAAAGTGCTTAATATTTTTTTAGCTTATTTTCAAGTACTTGAAAATGCTTGGAGGTGCTTAAAAGTCTTTGAAAATACTTAGAGGTACTTAAAAGTCTTTAATTTTTGTGGATGTTGTGTCCCAACTGCTAAATTTATGAAAATACAACTCAAACTTGCTATCCCCACATGACTGCCACGTATCGTATTTCTCCGACATATTTGTATTACGCATGCGCCAACTTGTAACTTTTTTGGTAGAATATACTTTATTTAAAATTTATTTATAGAAATGATGCCTGAAAACAAATTTTCAAAGGTCTTTAAAAACATTGATTAGGTCCTTAAAAGTCATTGAAAAGTCATTGATTTTCATGCTGTGATTTCAGTGGGAACTATGATATGTAAAAATTTCTGTATATAATGTTTTCTTTTAGCATACTAATATAAATTATTTTAATCAAAAGTTGTGATATTTTCTGCTTTGCATAGTAATTGGAATTTCTTTACAGGGTGAAGGAAATAATGGATTTGATGTATTGTACCGTAACATGAAATATGGCTATGTAGTCACTAAAGATTTAGCAGAATTTTTTAAAGAAAGGTATGACTATTTCTTCTGTAAACTTCAAAATATTCTTAAAATAACTGCAAGAACATAGTATATTTTGCTAAATACTAGAAGAAATGCAAACACTCTTTGCATTGACTAATTTATTTGAAATTTGTGTTTCCCATCAAAATTATTTAAAATGATTTTTTTTTATAAAAACTAGATTTTTTACTTATGTAAAAATGCTTATTATATTTCAAGAAAATTGTGTTGTGTATTTAATAAAAAATTGACTAGCTCAAGTTAGCATTTAAAAAGTAATTAAGTTGAGAGATATTTTAATCCTCTTCTTCTTTTATGTATTATTTTATTATTTCTTCAAAAAGCTCAAAAAAATTATACTAATTATCAATTTTTTACTAGCAGAAATCCAAGAATTTCTACGTAAATGTTTGAGATATTATTTCGATTTTTTTAAAGTAGATTGGCTTTAATTGAATGTATTTCTCTTTTGATTTTTATGTAGCTCAATTATTTTCTTATAGGTCAGTTATAGAAGAAACAAATTCCAAGTTACTATCAAAATTAGCAAAACATGCTAGCAACTGTTGTTCACAGGGGTAAGTGCTTCTTGCGTAGATGCCTTTAATATTCCAAGATTCTCCCAATTTCTAAATACTCGCTTGTAATGTTTTTTCTTCTAACTGTGATTATTGAAATTTCAATCAAAATCATTGCAAAATTCACATGCATTGTTTGAATACTGCTTCCAAGCATTTTATTATTGACTTGTTTCTATAATTTTAATGTTGCCCGATCTCTATTTTGTATGAACACATGTCTGAGCCTTCTAAGAAACTTTTCAATATTTAAGTAATCCGCCTCTCTTTCCATCTTTAATTTCCAAAACTTAAGACAGAAACATTGCATAAAATCTCAAATATAGACCAAAGGGAGTTTGCAAGAAAATGATTTGGCTCACCAAATTATTTTGGGTTCAAAGAACATTATTTAAACATTCTTAATACTAGAATCATTTTAATTAGATTATAAGTGACACTAAAAACTATTAGTTATGAAGAGTTCAGCGCAAGCTTCCTGATACAAAATGCTTTGTAGGCCTATATTTAAAGAATATAATAAATTTTCTAATAAAGTTTTACTATTTTTAGAACATTAATTGGCTATGTACTTTGGATGAGCAAGATTTCTCAATCATATGATTGTAGATGTATTTGGAGTTCAATTGCTAATTTTATAATTTTACTTCAAAATGTAATGTTTCTTAATATTTTATTATTTATTACAACCTTGGCACCTTTTATATAGGAGCTTTGCGCCTTTGTGGATGATTCTTAAATCTTCTACTGAAAAGTTAGCAACTTTACATATGCAAATGGTTCAAAGGTTCCAAGAGCTTATAAAAGATGTTATAAAATATTCTGAAGACCAACATAAAAGACATAAATTGGTAAGGTTTTTTACAAAAATAATTTCTTTCCTTTTGTATGCTGAAATTGTTATATGGTAAATCTTTAAAATATAATGCAAGTCAAACTTAAAATAATCTGGCTTACTTGTCACAATTTTTTTTTCTCTCAAATTTACTTGTGTATTGAACTAATAATTCTGGGGCTCACTGCAAATGCAATTAAATTAGAACAAAAATTATTTGAATAGCCATCCAAAACATCAGTTAACTGAAACCGTTCCAGTCTGCAAATTCAAAATTATTTACTTATGTTTCAAAATTTTAGATTTATTTTAATTTAGTATTAGTTTATGCAATGGGGTAGTTCAACAATACATGTAAAAAAATAAAGTTTCACATATATACCGGGTCACCCCTCAAATTCTTTAGACTTGTGGACGATAATATTCTGGAAGAATTTCAACTTCATATTCCAACTGTAAGAGGGTGCTCAACCCCCACAAACTTCATAAGTTAGTGTATTCGATTGTACTTTTTCTATTAATTTCAAATAATAAACAAAAACTTGCCAAATTCATGTATAGATTTTATTTTGCAATCTCTTACAAAAGAATAAATCAATATAGAAGTTAAAAAATTGTAAATTTATGTAGATTTTGTCCTTTAATTATTACAAAATAGTGTCTAAAACTGATTTTTTCGTAGTTTCTGATGGAAAGCATTTCTTGTTTGCTTCTATCACCTGTAGCAAGAATTGCTTTTTATCTTCATAATTTGTTGCGATTTTTTTGAAATCTTCGATAAGCTTGACTCCTCGTTCTGCACTATATCATTCACTACTTGTAAATTTGGAAACTTTCTTTTCCCGATTACAGTAGTCATCATTGTCATTCTATTTGTCCGGAGAAAGGCTTAAAAATTACTTGCCTTCATTCATACGAAATGTGAGTTTTGCTGTTTTCCTTGTTGCAAAGTCCGACCGTCGCACACGATCAAAAATATCAGATTCACCTCGTACATTACACTTCTTAAGTATTTGCATAGCTGTCATTCATTCTACAATTCCTTGTTTTCCTTACATTGAAACTATCGGAAAGTTCTACCAAATCATCAAATTACATTCCATCTCATTTCAAGCAGAAAGCACAATATCTTTGGTAGATAATTTTCAAGATCTTTAAAACGTTTGAAATCTGTTTCAGGAAGATGTTCTTCAGCCAATACTTTTATATATAGAAGAGAAAAAAAATTTACAAATCTTAAAGTCTACCTTTCTTCCCTCGCTGTTAGATTAAAAGCGTCTTGCTGATTTCGAAATAAATATATATTGTCAATGCATATTATTATCTAGTCATCCATCGAGCATGTTGAATTGGTCCTAGTGCTCGCCAGTGTATTTTTGTTAGTGGACATCCCAAGACAATCAGTGTCAATTTGATGAGTTCTTTGTAATAATTTCTGGTGTTAGATTTAGCTGTTTCCATATAATGTTTAAGAAATGTTATAGCCGGTTCTGCAAGTACCTTGTTTCTCCATTTAGTTTTAGTTCTCTATAATTATCCATCACAACACCATTCCAAACAGCTATGAATCTCTTAAGGATAGAAATGTTTGAAAAACTTGAAGGCCCTAAACATAAAGTAAATGATTTTGCTCGGACTAATTCCATTATGTGATGCTAACCAGAGAAGTTCACATTCAAATTTTCTTTCTAGTAAAGCACAGGTTCCATTTAAAAAAAAGTGTTCACTCTCGTTGTGTCAAAGCATATTGCTTGAAACAATTCTGTGGCATTCCACTCTTTTAGTAAAATATGTATGGCATTAGTTGTGGTCCAGTTCCAGCAGTCAGTTTTGGCACTCCAAGGAGCTTATTAAGACCATCTCCAAATACTGATAACCGATTAACATTTCCACATCCAAAAATTTCAAGGAGGTGTTTGTCATCCCAATGAACCACTAGAGGGAAATTTGGTTTGAATTATACTTTTATTGATTCTACATTGTCCTTTTAGGATTTTTTACGCATTTGCTGGATAGTACTTCGTGAAACTGAAATTCAAAATGGATTGTGAAAAAGAGCTGCTGCGAGTGAACCAATTAGATGGACTGCTTCACTGTCATTCATTATGTAAATAATTATCAGAAATAATGCCATATATAATAAAATATTTTAGAATTATTTAAAATGTACATGCATAAGACAAGGAACTAAATTTCTACAAAAACTTCTGTGAACAATTAAAAATATATCTGAACTGTAAATTATTCATTGTATTTCCTATACACCTGCTAATGTTAAATTGTGTGGTCATTGAGCACCCTCTTAGAATTTGAATAAGAAGCTGAAACTTTTCCAGCATTATACTACTGGCAAGTCTAAAAAAAAATTATGGGGTGGCCTGGACTCCAGCTGATTTTTTTTTTTTTTAACCACTTTATTATGCAAGTTATTTCTTATATGTATGATACAAAATCTATACAGTTTTGTGTTTAACTTTGCTGTTTCTTTGTTTTGTATTGTTCTTATGTCATTGGTACAATTTTTTTTCTGAAAAATCAGTTCTCCAAACACCCCTTGTCTCTAATTATTTTGAATAATTGAGGCTCTACGGTATCAGTGTTCTGTATCTGTTGAATTCGAATAAAATATCCTTCACGTTTCATTTTATCGAAACCTATACTCAAACTTTTCTTATTAAAATGCATAGACAAATGCAGACTTTTGTTCAGACTGTATAAGAGAATTGTGAGGTTTAATACAATCGTGCGCCTGACTACAATTCTGTTTCTTTCATGCTTAACTTTAGATAAATGGCATTTTGGCATAATTCCATTTAAAGTAATATAAAAAACTATTTTTAGTACTAATGTATGATGTTACTATTGTCTTAAAAGAAAAATGTTTCACCTACATTTGGTTTTAAGCTCTTATTATAAAAACCAACATTTTCTATTATGTTCATTAAAAAACTGTTAAACATTTGACTGATATCTCTCTTGTAATTAATAAATCTGGCTGATACTGTAAAGTTTGTGCTGTGAATTGAATACTCATTTCCATTGGGATATTTTATTTAGGTACTGTTTGATTTTCAGTCTAGCGTTAATTTGCCAAATTATGTTATGTAGTCATACAAAGGACAACCCTAAACCTGCTCATTTTCGACTTAACTTTTCTGAATGGGATTAGCAATGATTTTATCGAAAATGCAACGATCTTAAACTTAGTGGTAATCTTGGCACTGTGAAAACCAAGTAGTTCTGGAATTTTCTTTAAGACCTTTTAGAATGCCTTTAGTTAATATCGGAAAGAAAACTATATACTTTTTTATATATTTCTTTAGTGTAAAGAAGAAGAATCAGCCACTTCTGATGTTGTACAAAATATACAGCAAACTACTATATCTTTACAAAAGGTATAATAATCACTAATACATTAAAAAAAAAAATTATGAAACTATAATGTTAATGAATAAGTATCTAAATATAAAAAAAAATACTTTTAATCGCACAATGCAATTAGAAGTTATTTCTCCAAATTAATACTTTTATTTCAATAATGTTTAAATATTTATTGTTAATTTTATGTTTAATATTGATTGAAAAAATTACTTGTTGAATTGTTTGTGAAAGTTACTTTTCAAAAGTTTTTGCATATTTTTCTTTTTTGGATTTTGCTAGTTAACTTTTTTTTTTATCATACTATAGTTTGTATAACCTAACCTGCAAATTGTTATAAAATGTATGTAAAATTAGTTTGTATCAAAAATCTTTTGTACCCTAAATGAATATCTAAGTAATATTAAAAATATTTAACTCTAATGCATCCTTTATTTTATCATCCATAAAGTGAAACCATTTTATTGTATCTTTCAAAAAGTAATTGTTTTGATGGTTTTGTATCTAGGCAAAGGAAGCATTTAATGCTCGTTCTATAGAGTTTGAGAAACTGAAGAGGGACAATGCTTCATTAAAAGAACTGGAAAAGGTATTTTTTTTTTTTTTTTTTTATTAATCATATACAATGTTTTTCTAAAATATTACTAAAACGCTAAAATAAACTATATGTAATTTGTAAGAAGGAGATATTTATTTAAGTTAAGATTCAATAATCAATGTACTACTTGTTTTGAAAGGTATAGTTTCATTGTAATCTGGCTATTATTTACATATTTAGTAACATTATATATTAAATATTTAGTAATATTAATACAATGCATCAGTAATAGATATTCATATCATAATTCCACAAATTACTAACATAAAGGACAATTATCACCAATTACTGACTTAGGATTTGCAACCTATAAAGGTTTGTTGCTGAATGATTTTAATATTTCTTCTATACAAACTGTTTTTAAATTAGATCATTCATTTTTTGTTGTGATTAATAAATGTGTCTTTAATATTCTTTTGTTATTTTTCCGTATTTCTTTTTAGGCAGAGCTGAAGTGCAAGAAAGCATGTAAGTATAATAATTTTAAAATACCTTTAATGTAATTTTTTTTTTTTTTTTTTTTTTAAGATAGGTTTAAATTAAATACTTTGAGGATAAATATATATATTTAATCATGCATGATTTTATTTCAAAATATGTTTATGTACCAATAATAAGTTCCTTAAACTTTCACGCAAAGCGGGTCTATTCCTGATAAATATATAATAAGAAATATTGTATTAGATGTACTTAAAGAGTTTTTTTTTTTTTTTTATCTTATCTTATCTCTAAATTTATTTGTAGGCGAAGATTACAAAGCTTACATAGAAAAGTACAGTACAGTTAGGGAGGATTTTGAAAAGAAAATGACAGTTTCATGTGAGGTAATATATAATTTGGATACTACATTTTTTTTTTTTTTTCCTTTAACTTTTCACTGAAACAATTTTTTACTAGAAATTAATTTTTTTTTTCTGTTAGCATTTTCAAGATATTGAGGAAGCTCATATTAAGCAGATAAAGATATTCCTCTCAAACTATGCTCACGTTTTAGAAAATGGCCATGCCCTTATAGGACAGGTAAAGTATGAATTAGAATTCCTCTTAGAAAATTTAAATGCAAGTTTGAATAAACAATAAAGGAAACATATAACAAGATCAAAATTACTTACCCTATTGGATCCTATTTTCCAATGGGCAAACAATTTTCTTCTTAAACAATTCCTTATCCAAATTAGAAGTCATAACAAAAAAAAAATCTTGTATTAAAACTGCTTGATGTGAATTTGCATCTAAACAAATGTGGACCAAATTGTAGTTTCTGCACCAGTCTGTGTGAGTAGCTTTTACGAAGGGAACAACTTGAATGTGGTTAATATTTACTACCATAATTTCAAATGCAGCATATCAAATTGAAGGTCTCCTTTCTTATTCGACTGAAAGTACTTGATATATCAGAAACGAACTTCCACAATCTAACTTGTTTTATTTGTTTCAAATTTTATAAATGCTTGGAAAAATACTGTTAAAATTTTTATAATAACCAAAATTTATCTAAGGAAAACCATAAATGCCTGGATACTTTTCTGTTTTAACTGACTTAATTCTGACTGTGGCTATGTTATCAATATTTGAAAACTTGGAAGTGGCTGTTAAGTTTGTTGAAAAAGGAGGTATCCCAAAAACTCATTTACAATTATTTGGTATTGGTTGATCTTGTAAAGGTACTAATATATACAGCATATAAGTTGACCCTAAAACTTATTAACAATTCTTTGATGTTGATTGATCTTGTAAATGTACAGATATATGCAATGGAATCACTAATTTCAACCTTTTTTACCGCAAATTTTATCATCCTCGACAAGGTTCCCACTGTCATTGAAAGTCATTAAAAGTGCTTAATAATTTTGAACTTGTTTTCAAGGCCTTGAAAATGCTTAGAGGTGCTTAAAAGTCCTTGAAAATGCTTAGAGGTCCTTAAAAGTCCTTAATTTCTGCGGATGTTGTGTGTGCAACTGCAAAAGTTGTAAAAATACAACTTGGACTTGCTATCCCTGCATGACCGCCACTTATCTGCACTGTATCGGAATTCTCTGTCATATTTGTATTACGCATCCACCAACTTGTAACTTTTTTGGTAGAATACACTTTATTAAAAATTTATAAACAGACATGATGGCTGAAAACAAATTTTCAAAGGTCCTTAAAAACATTATTTAGGTCCTCTTAAAAGTCATTGATTTTCATTCTTCGATTTGAGTGGGAACCTTGCTCGAGATCGATGCTAATTTTCATTAGAAGTCTTTAGACTGCTATAAGAAATTTTTAGACTCGACTGCAAAGAAAAAAATTATGAAAGGAGAAAGGTGTGGTGGCGATGGTTTTGAAGGGAGTAGGCGGTAAGGGGCATGCACTGCAAAAATCTGTTTTTGCCGAGAAAAGGGTGGTAGATGAGTTAAGGGACTACTTCAACTGTGGACACTTACCGAGTTTCCTCCAATGACTGTCATTGCATGCTTTAGGGAATGCAAACCAAACTTTGTTCTACTTGTTAAATCGTAAGAAGGGTTTTATTGTACCTAAAAAAGGGTTTTAATGCGGAGAGCGAACATTTATTTGTTTTTTCTAACGAATGACGAACGTTGTTTGTGATGGTCCGAAAGTGTGTGAAATAAGAACTAAACCAATGAATTTTTTTGACATAATTGGTAAACTTGGAGATAATGAAACCAAAGCCAAAGTTAAAGAATACTTTTATAGAAAAAGTAGATGTAAGTGGAAAGATGAATTCTGTTACAATTTTGTTTATTACAGCAACAGAGGATTCACTGCAATCCAAAAAGCACATGAAAAAAAATTCAAAAAATGAAAATCATACTTTGCTGTACAATTTCTTCATCTTGTGCCATTTCAAATGTTGTCCTTGTGTCTTGTGCAAGTTAATGCTCCTCTTTGTGACAGAGTGTCAAGTTTTTAGGCATTGATTTTAGATGTCCTGGCTGAACAGTTTTTCCACTTTCTATGTCTCCTGTTTTAGCACACTGTTGACTGGTGACGAGTTAACTCGTCTTTCATGTCCAAACGTTGAAATATTGACGGTGAACAAAATGTTAATAAAGGTCAGCATTGTTTGGCTGAAGATAAGAAAGCTTTACTTGAACTTCTAGCAGCATATGAGATCAAAAGATAATTTAAAGAATGTAACTTTTGAGAGATTAAATGTACCTATGGTCTTAATTTAGTATCTTTATTCGGATATACGCGCATTGGTATTGTTACATTTGGATGTGAATTTCTAATTATTTGTAGTAGTTTTACTCCAGTACATTCAAGTTTTGAAGGATTATGTGTTGTCTATTCCTCCTTTATTTTACTTTATTTAATTTCTGTTTAATTTACTTTTAAGGTGCTTATGTCTATGGAATAATGTATTTCGATATTATATTTGGTCTCGATATTGTGTCGATGTAACTTGCTAAAGCTTTTTTTCTTCTAAGCCTGTAACATGTCTGTAACCATTGGTCTGAACCAAATTGTCAAGACAAATTAAATTTTTTTATTTCATGGGAAGTTGCAACCAATTTGACTGTACATAACAATGCAATTGGGTTATTCTAAAATAAATAACATTAGATTTAAAACTTTTCAGATTAGTTCATTTCAACTAAAAATAATATTGTGCCATGTTTTAACATTTATAGTACTAATGGTACCTTACCTTTCTAAAAAGTCTTAAACAACAATATATATATATTTTTAATAGTGGTATTCCAAGGTGCAAAAGTCTGCATTATTTACCTGAATATATCCATGCAAATTTTTTTTTTAAGTATATATATTATTCATTGTACAGTTAAAAATGTGAATGAAATTTTACTAAGTATAAAATAAACTTGATAGGTTCATGTCGAGTTTGTTCAGCAATGCAATGAAATGGATGTGAATAAGCTGTTGACGTATATGGTGAATGAACGAGGCACAGGACCTGAGAAACCAGGTAAATCTGAACTCTGTTAGCAGTAAGCTTCAACCTTGCATTCTTTGCTTCTGTCGTTTCATTAAATAACGAACTATCTTCTTTTGAAATTTGAAAGAATATTCAGGATTTATATATTATTTTTTAATGCTTATAGTTCAATACAACTGTGCTTATGTTTAGAACAATCATTTCATTTGTAGTGTTCTGTACCCCAAGGAAAGGAAAATTTATTATCCATGATTTAAATACAACTTGGAATAAATATCTTAGCAGTAGAAAGCTGTTTTTAACATTTTTGATGAAATTTCTTTATAAAATTGGATATCATTGCCAAACTATTATATTTTGTTGCATTGTATAGAGTTTCGAATTTTTTATTGTATATATGTGTAGTTAAGAAGTCTATGTTAGCATTAAAAACTATATTAGAATAAAATCTTGTAATGATAATAATCTGAAATTAAAAGACTGCAAGAATTCTTTTTCTGAAATTAAGACTGTTAGGTTTTATCTGTATTTTGTGCCTAATGTCTTTAAATACTATTTCTAAACACTATTCAAAAACACTTATGAATAAATATTTAAAAAACAATAAAGAATAATCCCAGATTATGTAGGAAATCATTATCAGAAGTTGCGTTCGCCCTAATGTTCCTTAAATTTTTTGTTTCTCCCTAAAATTTTGCTTAAATTTTTTAATTATTCCTAAAAAAATTTTCCCAAACATTTCTCTACTAATGTATAAATTGTTAAATCCAACTGTTTTTTTGCACTGTGAGGTGAGGCGAAGAATGCGCAACAGAAAATTCTGAAATAGCGGCAACTCTTAATCCTTACCTTTTCTAGCTTTATAATATTATCTTATATTTAATAAGGTACAGAATGTCTTTGACAAAGTGTTTTAATTTTTACCTTATTTCAATGACTAGGGAATTAATCGAATCACTAATTTTTTTTCTTATACTTATTTCATGGGCTAGTATGTTTACAGAATGAGTACTTTTTCAGGGACTGTCGTGTTCGAAGAGGCTGACCTGTCCCCCCTGGGCAACTGCAATTCACCCGATTCTGGTGACCTTCCACACGTTGAAGAGAAGACGTACAAGAAAGAAGGTAAAAAAATGTCCCTCCATCGCAAAAGCAAACCATCCCGCCGAACTACCTCCTTACTGGATTTGTTTTTTTCATCATCCTCCCTCGGTATGTTTTGCCAACCTCCCAATTGCACCTCTCACTCTCTTTCTCTCCTCAACCCCTCTACCAATATACTCTTTCAATTCATTCATTAAGGTTACAACTCTCATTCATGCATAGTATTTTTTCATTCATAATTCATTACTTCTTGCATAGTATTACTACTCTCATTCATTTGTTGTGTAATCGAGTTTAACACAGTGAGGTGAGTATATTGTATGGGTTGAACCTGCAGGTTGTTGTTTTTTTAGTTGGTCTTAATTTGTTTTGATACTAAAATGTGTGTTTTTTGTTTTTGTTTTTTTTTCTTTTCTTTTATTGATGGATAGAAATGGCTTGTAAGGAAATATATTTGAGATTGTCAATTTCTTAGATGGTCGAATTGAGTTTTAATGCAAAAAGACCAGATTCAAGTTACGTCTAATATTTGCCTAGTTTATATAGGCCTATTTAGTATTTAGCTCTTTGACTTGCAGAAACTGCAGTTTATTACTTTGTCAGAAAAAAATTTCATTAACTTTTAAAAATAAAAAACTGGAGATATAAATAAGGGTATCTTGATCAAAATATCCTTAATTTCATTTGAAATATGAGGACGTTTGCTTCTAGCTCCCAATTGCAGTATGTGTAGTAAAAGCATATGTCGCTCGTTAAATAACAGAAATTTAACTAATATTCTAACCAGGACCAAAATATCTCTAAAAATTTACTTGCCAGCCCATTGAAATTTTATGTTTTCCATTGGAAACATTGTATGAAATATTTGCTTTGTTTAAGAACCAATGCAGCATACTTTTAATATTAGGTTTTAACTCTGATTAACCTGAAATTAATTTCACTTGCTCACACTAAAGACGTTTTCCAGAGTATTCATAGTGTGAACCTTAATATAATAGCTCCAAATATTTTCTTGTGAGTTGATTTGTTTAGTTTCATAACTTCTGGAGTATCTTATATTTATTTAAGAGGACTAATCAATCAGAGAGTTAAGTAATTACAAAGCTCACTAATGCTAGTTTAGATGAAATAGATTTCTACACACTTTTGAGATCAACCTTAAATTATTCTGTGTAAATCTCGCTAATTTTTTTACAGTGAGAGAATTTTAATTTTATAAAATGTATTTTTTTAAAGAAAAGCAAACACTTAAATGATTCTTGGCAGTGAAGCCAAACATTTGAATAATGTGATACTCCAATCCTGCATTGTCGATATTGCCTTCTTAAAGTAAGTAATTTGTAATGCAGAGATTTCTATACTCTGTATTTTTAATACAACCCTGCTATGACACTTCCAAAACATATCATTCTTTAAAATTCTGCACTTGTATCTTGAAGAATATCCTTTTTATTTACGTTTTACTTGTATGACAGAACTAAATTTCCAGAACAATGTTGCCGAGTTACGCTTTTAATTGCTATAAAACAGTTGGCTATTCTGCAGAGGTGGTTAATTTTCACCCTAGTTTAACACTAATACTATATGGTTTTTGCCTGTAACATGAGTTCTAAAAATGTTAATCCTTAGCATTACAAAAATAGTGACCAAAAAGTTCATGTATTTGAACTTTTTGTTACAATTCATTGAGCAAATGCATCTGTAATGTTTCATTCAAATTGATTTAGTAGGCTTAAGCTAAGATATAATTTTCAATAGGATGGGCAAACACTATCAAGAATTTTGCTTTTTTTTTTTTTTTTTTTTTAAGTTTATTACAATAATTTCTACACCTGATAGTTGAGGAAGTACCAGGATTTGCATAATACTACTCGGTTAAATATCCCATCTCATTTTTTTTAATACAGAGTTATAATTCATTTTTCACCAAGAAAATTGCCTCAACAAAGTAGATTGCCTTAGATTTCAGTTATTTTCTCTCCACCTTCCCAGCATGGCTTGGCTTGTAGTGTTCAGAATCGCCTCGGCAAAAAAAGGGTCCTCGTGATCGTTTCAGTGTGTTTTGTAGTGTTTTCCCTCCCCCTTTTCCAGGTAACTCTGAACCGAGTGGAGTGTCCAATTCTACGTCGGCTAATTGCCAGATTGCCATCACGGATACTGCCCGGTCCACACCACCCCCTAACAGTAATGCTCTGAATAGGACTAACTTCCGAGCATCAAAATGTAACTAGGCTTTCTTCATTAATAGTACTCACAGTAGAATGTTTACTATTCGTAGATAGAATTAGTTTTTATTGGCGAGATTGATTACTTATCACTTTTTTGATTGTGTGTATCATTAACTGATAATATGTATCATTCTTATTGATAAAAAAAAAATCTCTTATTGATATTGTATATATCACTTACTGATAATATTATCATTTATTGATGATATTTTTATGTTTAATTCTGTAAGATATTTTCTTTTCTGTTTGGAGATTTGTGATTAGGTCACACATTGTTTTTAGATAACTCGAGACAACTGTCAAAAAAAATTATTATATTAATATGAAAGGTAAAAACTCAAAATTGTTTTCATTATTAGTTTGCATAATTTAATTTTTTTTTTTTTTTAAAGTAACTTTAAAACTTTTTTTCATTATTTTTCTTTGGTTATTTAGATATTGTGTTTTGTTAAATAGTCCTTGCAATGTTTTTAATTTGTATGGTTATTATTTGCGAAATGAAGTCATTTTGATGTTTCTGCTTATTACAAATTTAGTTTATGGTTGATCTCGTGTGATGTAAACATTAATAGAATAATGTTAAGGTCATTATACAATTTTCTTCTTGCATAGATATGTGTTACATGTGACTCCCTTGTCATTTTCTGTGCCCTCCCCCTTCTGTCTCGCATCATGTAATTCCACATTTCTGTCTCGTAACACAAATATTTCTTTTCCGTACACTAACTTCACCTTCTACGGCGGTGATGGTTTGCCATATAGATGTTGTGCATGTTTATTGTGTTTTTCAGAGCAGCGTGTCAAAATGCCTTGTTTTTCTATTTTCATTTGCACTGCCTTGCTGTGTCTGTTTATGCTTATCTGTTATAACTCAAATCATGTTGCTTCAAAGTTGTTTTTTCGATCAGTTCTCTCGTGCTGTGAAAATCGTAATGAATATTTTACAATGAAATAATAATATTTTTCACGGATAAAAAGTTTTTCAGCTACGAGCAACGGCACGGTAAGTGGAAGCTTGACTTAAAATGTTGTTTGTGTCTCATTAGATTATTGGTTACAAAGTGAATTTTTATTTGTTTGCTAATATTATTATAATGTTAAGATATTGCAAAATAACTTGAAAGTAAAAATCAAGATATTGAAGAAATGCATCCCATTTCACTCGTAAACTTGTGTACCTTATCTTATAGTTTGTTTTGGGAATATATTTTGTCAACATAACGCTAAAATTATTGCAGAGCTACTTTGTCAAATTACTAATTTCTAATTTTCATTTGCAAATTAAACTCCAAACATTTAAAAGTTATTTAATACTGTAAACAAAATTGCATATTTCATCTTGCACTATATCTTGATTTACGTTAAAATAATTCTTATTATATACTACTTTTCTGGGGTTTTACAGGGATTTTTGTCATTCCTGAGATCGATGCAAATATGCTATGAAATTTTATAACAAGGGGTTGTCATAAACCACGCTGAGAGTATATTAGAAAAAAAATCCCAATGCAGGACCATGATTTGTAGACCACCCTACAAAGTAGCGGCTCTCGCAACAACTGAAACCTTTTGTAAATATACAACTGAAAGCGCTTGTAAATATTTCCTTTGTTAAAAAAAAATCTCTAGTTAGAAATTTTTCGTTATTCGGTCATTCTGTAAGCTGCTATCTTAGGACTTTGGTAGATTCGAGATTGTGATAGCCTCTACATAGAGATTTTTCACTCTTAACATAGAGACTACCCTAGAACATCTTTCATCTGTTCTGTTTGCATTCTATCATCAGCTTAAATATTTCTAAGAGCAGACATTGATAGTTTTTAGAAAATTAAATTTGATATAAACTGCCCCCATATAAGTTGTATATTTTGTAGCTCACTATTTCGATAGAATACTTGTGTTAGCAATAACCTTATTTCGAGGAGAAACCTTAACAGAAAATTTAATAACTAAAACCTAAAACTAGATGAAAGTTTGATCCACAATTTGTTCAAGTCGATATTGACTAGGAAATTATTTTGTTGATATATCTTTGTCAACTGTAATTTTTTTTAATACCTTTTAATTAGTATGCATTTTACCATAAATATTTTCATTAAATTTCAGCCAAAATTGTTGCTGTTGACCCGATTCAGCATTTTTTTTTTTTTTTTTTTTTTTAATTGGGTCAACTAACTCGATATAATATAATTTTTGAAAATTGGAAGTTATTTGATGATTTTTTCTGCTATACCTTGTACTGTGCTGCTTGGCTTTTTTTGCCTTAAAGTTGTTGCATACCTTATGCTTAACAGCATCTTGTCTGAATATCTATATTCAGTGAATGTTACATAGCTTTGATTCGTTCCAACTATTTCATCTTATTAAATTATTCATATTGCTTGCTAGTGGGAACACTATATATTGAATAAATAAACCTATAAAAACTTAACTTTTGTTTATTTGATAAAATGGATAATTTTATGTTTTTTAACATAATTTAAATTTGTCCAATAAAAATCAGTAAAATAAGTTCATACATAGAAAAAACATCTTGTGAATATCCAATGTGGGTTTATGTATGATTTGTATCCTTTGTAACAAAGGTTAAGAAATAACATGCAGAGTGGTCACAGAACTTGGAAATCAGAGATATATCGAGGAAACTTTCCGATTCTGGAAAAAATTGGAGAAATGGCTGGCAACTTGTTAAAATTTCACGAAAATCATGAAAATGTGTCATTGTTTTGAAGGTGCGTTCACCGATGGTCGCCATTTACCCGGAGATTTGTGGTGGTAATCATTCAAAGTTTAATGCCACGGAATAATATAAATGTTTCATTACCTAATTTTCAAAACTAATTTTAAAAAAATTGGCATATTATCTCTTTAGCATTTATATTTTATTTAAACAGGGATATTACACATCTGGAAAAGTTGAAAAAAAAAATTTTTTTTAAAAGTTTGCAATAAAATCAGGGAATTTTTTTAAAGTCTATCAGGGACCTTTTTTCCCTGAATTTTGTGGCCACCCTGACATGGCTTTCCTAAAAACTTGTTTAGTGTTTGAGGAATCAATATTGCCATTGATAGCTTAAATACTAGATGCAATTTATAAATTACTAAACTTCCCAATCAAACCTTTGAATATTCCGATAATTCCCTTTCGTTATTCGTTACTGTTTAGTTAACACTGCTTAAAATCATAATCAAAACGGGTTTTTTCTCTTTCGTTTTTGTTTGGGTTATTTTCACAGCTGATTTTTAAATTCTTCAGAAATGTTGCCCCCTTTTGTCTATTTCCTGTAATTGGTTTTTGCATGAGGTAAGCATTCTTTTGCCTGTAAGTGTTTCTGTGTTGACATTTGATGTTGAATGTGACTTGATATTAAAATGACTAACTTTGCTGTCTCTCCCTATGCATGGATCAGATTGGCAGTCCTATTGGAACTCCTGGGGTTCAGGTTGCTAGTCTACTTTACTTACTATACTTTATTTAAATAACATTTCAATCTTATTTTTAGTGTCTAACCCTTTATAAGGCATTGGGGATTGATTTCCTTGCTTGCATCAACTCATTTTCCAACCTTCTTGCTCCAGATTTTTTTGTTTCCACTTTTAAAGTAGCCGCAGGAACTTCAAAATATCTTAAACTCTTATAAAATGTTAACCGTTGTAATATTTATGATGCTACTGCAAAATTTTTTATTTTTTTTTAGCAACATTTAAGTATTGTAGTAGCATTTTTATGCCCTTATAAAGGGTTAAGACAGGCTTTTAACTTTTATTGTTCTACTAATCTTTTGTTTTTGGTGGTGATCATTTTATTTTAGTTTGTGAATTAAAACCCACGTAATTATGAAATTAGTCTCTCTCTCTCTCTCTTTTTTTTTTCTCTTTTTTTTTTAACAAATTAAAAAACTGAAATAATGTATGTTATTGAAGCATAAATCTTCTTTCTTCATCTATAAATATATCCAAAAAGGATCTACCGAAGGTTGCTTTAAATGTTTTTTTTTACAAAAAAATTTATGTTTACAATGCATCTAATTTATTTCATAATATTCAAAACAACAAAAAGATATTCAACAAAGCACATTCCCTATTACTTTTAGCAAATTTATAATTATACTTTTGTATGATAAATTTATCTCGATTTGGTTTTTAAATATTTACATTTGCATTATATAAAAAATGCATGATCAGAAATAGTCGAACAAGTTCATATTGTTGTTGCACTGTTTCTCAAAAATACTCAAGCTTTTCAGAGGTTAGGGAAACTTTTGCTCAGTGTTTTTTTTTCTCTCTCTCTCTCTCTCTCTTTTTTTTTTTTTTTTTTTTTTTTTTTTTTTCTTATGAAAGTCACTTTATTAAATTTGCATGTGGGGGTTAGCTTGCATGATAAGTCAACAAAAACAATTTAGTCACTATTGTGAACAAAATCAATGACACATTTTTTTATTTTATTTTTAAATAAACTATTTGCACTTCAATTTCTTCCTGCAAAATCTATATTGCTTTTAAAAATATAAAATTCTGTATATTTTGAGAGAGAAAAAACTAGAAATGCTGTATGAATTTTATTTGGTGTATTTATTTACTTGTATGCAAGTCAAAAAAATTTTAAATTTACCCTCAGTTTTTCTTTCTATGAGTAGGCTCAACTGAATTATAATTTATTTTTTTTCACCACTTTAAATTTACAGTGATTAAATTAATGTAAAAGTGGGACTTAAAGTACATTTGTTTTATTTGCGGTAGCACTAAGTGTTCATTTATGATCTTAAAATGTAATATTGAGGCTTTTGCACAAGTATCCTCCTTTTCATTGTTGAAACTGTCTTTTCTTGTTTAGGGTTTCTTAAGAGTAAAAGAGATAAAAGGAAGGAAAAGAAGAAAAAGAAAATGAATGGGACGAAAGAAGATTCTGTGACTAGTGGAGACACGTAATATATATTTTTGTGCATAAACTACATGCATTTAAGTTGCCAAAAATTTAAGCAGTTGAATCTACTTTTTAAGGATATTTTGTGTATAATTATTTTGATAGGCTTTTTTTTTTTTTACTTGGATTTAAAAATTGTCCCGATATCTTTTCGTGCTTCATTTTAAATTTTTTTATTAAATATGTATAATAAGTGTTGAAATTCTGTAAACGTGTAATTGCGTTTATACAATTATTTTTTGTTTATTTTAATTGATATTCTTATTGGAGGTTGTTTTTTTCTTACATTTAATTCTTATCAACTAAAAATTTAAAGAAAACTAATACAATGTAATGTAATAGAAGTTTTTTTTTTTTTAAAGCAGTGAAAACTCACGTTATAGAAATTTTATTTATTTTGTAAAATTGGGATAATTGTAAGTCATTCTTATTGCTAATGTATTGAATTTGTAAATGTATAAAAGGGTTATGGTTTTCTATCAGAAGTGACCCTCTTTTATATTCAGTTTTTCGTATTTATTAACTCTTTTTATAATGTATATAAAAGTGCTATTTTAATATTGTCTATAATAACCCACTTTTCTTCTGCAGGGATTCACAAGACAGAGTGCCAGTAAGTTATTTACATTTGTTAATTTTAACTACATTATTAATTTATTTGCATTAAATATTGTACTATGAAGTTGGCATGGTTTTTATACATGAATTAAACTCTAGAATCTAACAATCTGTATTTGTATAGACGAGCCCACAAATTGATGAAGAGGGATTTACAATCAGGCCTCAAGAAAGAAGTGGTGCTGAATGTATCCTTTTTTTTTTATGTTAGTTTCATATTTCTTATTGCTTTGTAAAACGAAAACAATGAAGTCAGGAATGAATAGGAAAATTTAAATTCTGATTAGGCACTCTTTATCATTCTTTAAAATTATGTTGTCTCTCTTAATTTATTAGTTGCAATATACTTTTAAGTTGTGTCGGAAGTTACTGTTTTCAATTATCAGAAATTATCTGGTCAGAAAATACTTTTGCATTTCTATTATCTGTCAGCATTACTACTAAAACGTTTTTGTACTTTTTTTTCTGTCGGACTTTTTTTTTGTAATTTTACAAATATTTTTGTTCCAACTTGATTCATGTTAACGTCTAACATTTCTCTACAGTAGTTTTTTTTTTTTTTTTTCTTTTTTTTAATTTTGATGCAAGTCTAAAATTTTGAAAATATTAATGTGTATTACTCACTAAATTTGTAACCTCTTTATTTAGTTAAGTTGTTTTTGAGCTTGACATGTTATTTTAATCTTAGTCAACTTTTCTTTACTAAAATCTTTAAGTGAAAAATTTACTATTATAATGAAATATAGTTTTGATAGTATCAGTTCCGGCAACCAAGAGTAGGCCTCTCGTTAGAGGGAGCTAGTGTAATATATCCTTGAACTTTCTTTTAAGTACTTGTTATGCATATCTTCCCTTCCTTGTTCTGATCTTGAAGAGGCAAGCTGCATGCTTTGTGCTCTGTATTTTACAATAAATATAATTGAAATGGCATTTTAGTAGAATTAGATTTTGTGAAACAGCATTTCATTTTAACATAACCAAAAGTCTCAAAATTAAAAATCGCATTTTGTTCCTTAATTGTTGTAGATATGAAGGATAACTTTTACTCAAGTTCAGACAATGATTCTGGTGAGTAAATAAATTCATTCAACTACGATTGGATATTATTTTTAAGGAATTATACTAAGAATATCTTATAGTTTAGTTGAATATTTGAAATTAGAATTTAAATATCATTAAAGAGATACCTGCACTTTACTAAATGCAGGGCTGCCACAGGCGACTAAAAAGGCTACTAAAGCATCTATTTTAATGGTCAGGCGACTATGGCTACTATTTCAAGGAAAAACGGGGCCCAAAACGACTATTTTAAGCAAAACCTTCAACTATTTTTGGGATAAGGCGACTATTTTTTAAGAAATTATAGTCTTATAGTAGGAAGAACAAAAAAAATCGGCTATTGAGTACTAATGCAGTTTTGTCAAAACGGTGATATTTTTAAGGAGGTGGGAAGAGCGAACTTTGTCGAAATAGGGGTTAATTTTAGTTTATATTCGTCGATCGAGTGATCATTTTTATAGTCCGACGATAGTATCTCCCTGGTAACCGCGCACGGGCAATTGTTATTTTCAACATCATATGCGGTTGTTTTCGCCTACCTGTTTGGTTCCTATGTTTTGTCTTGCAAGACTCAACAACTTACACTAAATATTCTCAAATATCATTGTTTTGCCTTTATTTACTTTAGTAGACAAAAAGAAATTTGCTGTGAGCGCCGGTAAAAAATGCCTTCAGCATAGACAGTTTTCTTAACCTGTTTTTTTCCTATTGAAAATTTATATTTGCTTAAAAATACCGATTAAATTATACATTTATTATTGAGGATTGCCACTTAGCCAATGGGACATCTACTTTTGTGCAGTTTAAATGGCCTGATAACATCATCGTAAATCGTTTTCTTCTCTTGTTAAAAAAGTCACCTAACTTTGCCAAAATAGTTGTAGTATTTAAGTAAAAGAAATTCTTGTTATTTTCCCAAGTCAATCACCAGGTACTGAAATTCACGAAATAGGAGGAGCTTATTGTAAGACATTTTGCATCCACACATCACTTATCACTAAAATGTAAGCAAAGCTCCAACTTAACATATATGGAATGAAATTCACACTAAAAATCACACATGATATAGTTCTGCGGATATGCCCATTTCAGCGTATTGACCAAAATTTCCTGAGATTGATGCAAATCCACATTAAAATTTCTAGTGGGTGCATGTGTGTCCTGCACTTGCTTACAAGTCTAATCGCCATGGATCCTTGCTTGCATTCAGAATTTCCAAAACCTTCGGTAAAATGACCACTTTTGTCGCTGCTTCCTTTAATGTTTGTCTCTATCATTAATGTTAGTGTGTGATTGTTAATTTCATTGATTGTTACGCCGATATAATGGCCACTATTGCCAAGATTTAGGCTTATATGCAGAGTGTCTACCGGTCAGGAAAGTCAAGAAAGTCACGAAAAAGTCGCGAAATCGCAAAAAGGTCAAGAAAGTCACGAAAAAGTCAAGAAATCAGAGCAGAGGTCACGAAATTTTCACTCTGATTGCAAAACTGAAAAATTCGGTAATTCCCTAAGAAAAATCGTCAAAAAATTCGCCGACAAACAATTGCTCAAAAAGGTAATTTTTTCCCCAAAATGACGCGAAATTTTTTCCCCAAAATGACGCGAAATTTTTATGAACGTATAGCGTTTTTTGCAACCATTCCTTTCTTTAAAATCGGCCATTTATCGGCCCGTCATACAAACGACAAAACTATTTTTTTTCCCTTTTAATTTATAAAAATTCGGGATTCCGGAGTTTATTTTTGTTAAATGTGGTCTAACTTTGAGTGTTAAATATAGTTAGTGAAGTTTAAATATTCGTAGAACTATAACGTGTGGTGCACTTCTGCGGTATGCAAGTGTGAACTTGCTATACAGGATCGACAGGCAAAGTGTGAATGGAGGAGTTTCGTAACTTTTTCTAGTTGTATTTTCGGCACGAAATATATAGTTAGTGAAAAATTGTGCATTTTTTATTGTTTAAAGTCATTTATTTCACGAGGAATAAGAACCTACGATGCAACGTCACTTCGATTATTTTACGGACTTCCCGCACTTTTGAATCACGAAGCAAACTCAAAAATTCATCTTGGAATATTTTATTCTATTAAAGATTATTTTATTTAATTTGATTTTTGCTTTAAAGTTTTAACTTAAGTTCGGAAAAAATTATTGGAAAGCAACGACACAGTTGAGCCGAACAGGCTTCCGGTTTTCTTCAAATCGCGGCTTGATTTCCGCGCTTTCGCCGAAAGTTAGTTGGTATCCCTTTGTTTAAGAATTTTTTTTTTTTTTTTTTGAATCTTCATTCTCTAGCATACAAGTTGACCCCCTACTTTTTAGTGAACATTTTGGCCCACATTCTCGACTTGCATACGAGTATATATACGGTATATTGTCAGGAAATATAAATGGACAGCCTTGTTGGGCCTCAAACCTACTGTTGGTTGTTGATGTCCTTTTTGAGAAAACTGGATGGAATCAGATAAAGATCTAGCCAAGTGGTTAATGCCTGTGTTACTGGCCAAATATAAAGGATATTGTATATTTTGCTAATCAAAATTTGATGTCAGTCATAGTGAAATGGGGTTATCTCATCAAAAATACATCAAGACTTAGCCTGTGTAATTTTAACAGGCAAGCAAAGAATGCTTAATTTTCAGTCTTTGTCATCACATGTAATTCCATCCAACAATGCAACTAATAGCATCCTATTACCATCCCAAGAAAATGTTATTGTTGCTAAAGCAAGCAAACAATGTGAAGCAACTATAAACACTTCGACTTTGTCAGATTTTTCATCTACTAGGAATTCTTTTTTATCATTAATGAAGAAGTTATATGGGCATTAATCCGAGTAATGTGTCACACTTCTGACAGAAGCACATGTAAAGGAAGTGAATTGTTTGCTGTTATATTCCTATAGGAGGAGGAAGTCCATATTGAGATTGCTAAAATATATTTAAAAAAAAAAATGCTGAAATTGGGGTTGCTTAGTGTTATCATTCACAATACTAAATTTTATGATATACTGTTTTATTGTTCTTGCTGTTTTCTTTCACGTGGATTTCTCTAATTTTCTAGTGTGATTAAGACAGAATTTTAAGCATTTAAGTGAGTTTTTTACAGCAAATTAATGCAGCAACGATTGTTATATTGGTAATATATTTCATACATTTCTATCCGAGAGAAGAAGAAAAAGGTTAATTTTGAGGGGAAAAAACAAATTTTTTTTATATAACTGCACGAACATTCATAGTTGTGGCTTTAATATAGGTTAAATATGTTGTATTGTATCTCTGATTTTTGTCTTTTTAAAAGTATTAAATTTTTATGGTTTGCCCTTGTCTTTTTTTTTTTTTTTTTTTGACAAATTGATTATTTAAACGGTTGCAAAATTTTTTGAAAAGGTCAAGAAATTTTCTTCTGAGGTCAAGAAAAGTCAAGAAATTGTATTTGATAAAGTTGGTAGACACCCTGATATGCCAGGTGCTCGCCAAGATTTATGTTGTTGCCGCGTATTACGCTGATATAATAGACCCATTGCGAGATTTGCATGGGTAGGGAAGGCACTATCGTTTATATTTACATTGAAGAGATAGTCATTTTCGCCAAAGGTTACGCTGATTTAAGGATTTAACAGCTGCTTAATGAATTACTTAGAATGTCGCTTAAAAAATCCACCTGTTATTGTCAATATAGTATAATTGTTTAAACATAAAACTTTTTTTTAGTCAAAAAATTGTTTGCCTTAAGAAAATTTTAAAAAATATATAAATATATGTTATTTTTGCCAGTCGATTTTTATCGTCACTTTTTGAAGTTCAACTTTTTTTGCTTCGAAGATTTAAAAAAATATGTATATTTTTAGCTTTTAATAAAAAAAGGCATGAAAAAGAGTGGATATTCGATTCTTTTGAATGTTTTACTGGATGAAGTATCGTTAAGAGTGTTACAACACATTGTCTTTATCGTGTGGGACGTCGTGTTTACTTGGTATTAAGACACTATTTTGAATCGAAAGACCATATATTTAACGGGGAGTGTCTCTGGGTTTTCGTGTTTTATGTTAATCAATAGTTTTATTCCAATCTTGTTGAACGCTTAAACCTTCAAAGTAACAGCAAGACAATTGAGGACTAGAAATGGAAAACGACCCAAGTCCAAAAAAAAATTTCAGGAGAGCAGAAAAATGAAAAACACGTGTACTTAATGCTACAACTAAGTACCAGATTGAATTTGAGCTATTGTTACTGGAGTTCGCCCTTTGGGCATTCTCCATTTTGTTTAGCTTGGTCTTTAGGATATTTTTCCGTAAAAGAGATTTTCGATTTTTTTTGGTACTTAGGTTGTTTTTCATTTCTAGTCCTCAATTGTCGACTTGAAAATAGAGACTACTATTTTCAACTTCTAAGACTACTATTTTTAACGTCTGGGACTACTATTTTTAACATCTGGGGCTACTAAAGCAACTATTTTCAAAGCTTACAGTCAGTGGCAGCCCTGTAAATGACGACTTTCTTGAAAGTCCGAAATTGCATCTACTACTTAGAGGTTATTATATTTTTTATTTATTTATTTGTAACTAAAAATTATCATTTAAGAATGTTGATTCTTGATATCAACTTTCATAAACAAAATATATTTTAATATCATAGCTTACATATACAAAGCAAATGTATTTTGCATTTTGTTTATGAGTCGATTGCAAATGGCACATTTCTAAATAAATATACTTATATTAGATCTAATATTTACATTAAAGAACAAAATATTTTCTGCAATGAAACTTAATGCACTTACTACACATGAACTTTACTACACATGAACTACAGATTGTAAAAACTTAAGTTGAACCAAAATTACTTATTTATATATATATATAATTTATGCTATACAAGTGTGCAACCCTTAGCTAAACATTTCATGAAACTATGTTCCTACCAAAATTATTTTTTTGCCAGTCTTGCAAAATCATTTTAGACACTTTTCACTTCATGTTAGAAAAAAAAAATCCCTAGATGAAATTTGTAAAATTAAAACAAGCAATGAAATTGACGTATAAATTTTTGGCCATTATAAGAATTTTTTTTTTTTTTTTTTCCTATTATTAACTCATAAAACATTTCAGTCAAGGTTGTTGACTAGAGCTTTGAATGATATTTTCAGGCTTTTGTTGCTATTCAGATAATTTTGTAAAAAATTGAATATTTCCATTGCAGTGATTTAAAAAAAGTAAGGGGTAGTGGAATTAAATTCTAATGACATTTGAATCATCTTAATCTTAAGAGTGAATGTGTTTTTATCTGACTTTATCTGGTGAAAATATATATTAAAAATTAAGATTTTATTGTATATAAAAAAAAAAATTTACGCTAAATCTATTGACTAAATTTTTGCATTTTTAACTTGTGAGTGCAATCTTATGTAAGCGTATTTAAACTCAAATCAAGCCTGCATAATGTTTGACCACTACAAAAAAAAAAAAAAACGTACTATTGACTTTCCCCCCCCCCCTCCCCTTTTTTTTTTACATCTATCTAATTTACCTAATTTTTTTAATATTGTAAGATTATACATGCTTGAATATGGCATAATATCTGTATCTGACTTCCAGTAATACAAACATGTGTAAAATTAAACTAATATGTGTAAAAGCAGTCTTTTAAGGACAGCTTTTATAACTTAATAGAATGCATTGTCAACAATAACTTGGTTTATCTGCCATTTCAGCTGAATTGGGCAATAGTAAGTGGTTTAATTCGTCCTGAGGTTTGTTCCTCACACACAAATTTAATATAAACTGCACTATATTCAAATTTCTACTGAATACTGAAATAGCATGTATGAACATGTTTTCAAATAAAGGTAATTTCTTATGAAATTCCAATTCTAACTTGAGTCACTGTTATGTCCTAAAAGAAATAAAAACTGCTTTTATTTGTAGATGTGGAGGACAGGATAGGTAAGATCCACATTAAAATCAAACCTGTGAGTAACAGTACAGGAATGAGTGCCAGCATTGATGAGCTTATAGCTACAGTTGGAACTTTTTCTTTGTCGCCCGATCCACAACGTACAGTAAGTACCTTTCTAGTTTTCTAAAAATTTACCTCATTATTACTATAATGATCTTGTATTTCGTGTGATTCCGGTTTTTCGGTTATACAATAGAGTATCTCAAAACCGGAATCACAGAACTTATCATTATTTACACACAAAATCAATTAAATAAAACATAAATCGAATAAACTAAAAAAAAAAAGAACTTATATAACTTTTGAAAAACATTTGTTTTAAGGTTAGCTGTTCTAACAGTTGTAACTATTGAGCTCCTGTTGTTGAATCCCCATTATTTCCGATTCTGAAATTGTCTCTTAGCTCTAGTCCTTTAATTGCAATGCCCAGTACTTCCAACTAATTTCTCTTTGTGAACTTTACATCCTTAACCACTCCGTTTACGCTGTCGTCGCTTTCGTATGTGGACAAACATCCGTTAAAAAAAAATTAAGATGGCAGTGCTGGAAAACGTCCGGATCTTGCATATTTCTGGAGTTTGGAAGTCCAGATTTCATATGTATTACTGTATCTATTTTAAATCAACTCTTTCTCGCAACACTCAAAAACTCTGTCCTCTCTGGATCTTAAGTCAACTTCTTATTTGTCCAACTTCTTTATTTGTAGAAGAAAGTCATCATTCTACTGAAGTGAGTGTTAGGTACAGTAATGGACCCTTTATCCAGTGCTCGGGACCAACATCATGCCGGTTTTCGGAATTTGTTGGATTTCGGGTCCGTTTCTGAAAAAATGCCAATAATGACACTTCAGTAGTATAACAAAAATACATGCATCCCCCCTCCCGTCACTTCCTTTTCTCATAACTGAATAATTTTAAACATTCCCAATCACATTGAAAGGCAAATGTAATCATCGCCTTCTTCCTCTGTGGTAGTGAAAACATTCATATTGAAAACGAGAGGCAGTGAGAAAATGATTTAAATTTAACTACTCTAAGTATTCTTTTTTTTTTTTCTTTTAAAAGAATCTTTAATTTTATTAACTGACATATTAGAAGAAGAAAAAATTACTTTTGCTACACGCCGTGCAAAAACTCCTCCCTTATTAACATTACAACGTCACTATTTTTTCACATTCGTAGGAAGTATAAGACATGACGCCGCCAAAACTAGTTTCTTAAATCCGCACCAAAATCTGCTAGTTACAGTGATTTGTCACGCAGTTTGAACATTAAGAGACAAGTAATGAATAAAAACTACAATATTAACTCATTATATTTCTGAATGTCTTAAATGTAATTAGCTGATCTGTTCTATCTGATAAAAGGTACTTTACTGTATCTGTGTTAATTAGCGACTTGCATATGCGGCTGTGATGTGACGTCACAGAGTGACGCAATTGTAATCTTACACACCGAATTCCAAAATAATAAAAAAGTCCCAATATGTGGCGGGTGTAGGTTTATTTCGGGTTGCTGAATAAAAGGTACTTTACTGTATCTGTTTGCGAATACCACAATTACCATGTAGGAAAAATGTCTAGTAAGAAAGTTATTATACTATTCGTAATGCCATATATGCTCACCTCATCTAATTTTGAGGGTAAAAAATATGTAATTGTTGCTACATAAAATTACTTTCAATACAATAAATTGGCGAGTTAAAATATGTTAAACAACCTTTTCATTGTGTTTTTCGCAAAATTGTTATGAAATATTAAATATTGTTATATATCAGGTGATAGTATTTGAAGATGCAGAAAAGTTTGATTATCTGTGGAACCACTAAAAGTTAATTGTAAATCTTTTGTTACATGTACATAAAAAGCTTAAAATTCAAGTTTCCTGATAATTAACTTATGGTTGCTTTTTGATTATCAGCTAATGAAGTGTCATTGCCAGTGTTACTTGGCATTAATGGTAGACTATATGAGGATGCAGAAAAACACATGCAACTCTATAATTAATATCTTCATCAAAATGCATGTAGAAGAATTGGTTACAAAAATTGGTCTTCTACAAATCACTGGAACAAATTAGAAAAAGAAATGCCTGCGTAATTGGTACTTAATACAAGAGTACAACTAAGTTGTAATTTTTTCCTTTATGTAAAGCATTAATTATTTTTCAGGTCAATAGACCAGCTAGTAGCGCTGCTTCAACGCCTGATGAAGGGCCGCTTAAAAGATCCATTTCCATGTCTAACCCATTAAAGTAAGTATTTTCTATTCTGTTCGTGTGTGTGCATTTATCCATTTATCTACCTTCCTTGTTCTAGGATGTTCCTCCGTCTGTTTGTTAATGCTCGGCAATCCCCGAGGGTTACTACACAACCCTGACTGATTTGTCTTGCGAACCAGGCTAGTTTTGCTCACTAAGAAAATAGCCATTTTCAGAATTCTTTTTGGCATTAAAAAAAGTTCTGTGTCATTATCAATAAAAAAGCATGAGTTTAACTTCATCGTATACATTATTTGTATATTTCTCCAAAGAAAAAACATACTTTCTGCGTAAGTTCTGTATCATGCTTTTCAACAACAAGCAATCTAGGCTACTTCTATGATATCTTTCCGCACTTCGCCTTTCCAAACTTTCATCTGCACTCTTATTTGCTCATTGAGCACACTATTTTTATTTTCGATTACCCAAATGTTAACATAAGTTGATAAAAGTATTGTTTTCAGTTTTAAATTTTTTTTTTTTTTTTTTTTTTTTGTATTTTTCCACATTTTGGAACATCCCAACAACAAAAAAGTGGTTTGGAGAAAATTTTGTCTCGGTGTACATGGTCTGCATAACTCTCGAACGAATCGACTTACTATTCTCAAATTTGGTGTACGGGTTAGTGGCGACCTTTGGACCTACCATTAAGGTTTTCGGTAGCTGCCATTGAAAGATAGGAAAAAATCGTGTTTTTCAGTAATTGCTAAAAAAACGGCTCGGGTGGATTTTGATTAAGATTGCTGTGGTAATGTCTCTTAACCCACTGACAGTCCAGGGAATGGGCAAAATTCTACAGTTGTTTTCCCTGCAATAATTTTTTAATTATATTTTTAATTCAAATATATAATTTTTTTAAATTATTTTTTTTTATTTATTTTGTTTTAGATAGGTTATAAACTATCATCCTAATAAAATATTTAAAAAATATTTTACTTATAACTTTAAAAATGTTGCGTATTGCTGGAAAAAAGGACCATATCTGTATACAAATGCGTTTGATATTATTTATTTTTAATTCATGCTATATATATATAACAGCTCAACTAATTTTTATAAAACTTTCAACATGTATTCAGATTATCCCAAAGGAGGACGAACGCTAAAATCTAAGATACATATCAGCTCTTGTTAATTGGGAATACTGAAAATTGCCCAATTTTAATTATTTTTATAATTTTGATTATTGAAATTGATTCATTGTCAAAGTTAATAGATTGCTTTTTTTCTCGGATATCTTAATAAAGTTGCACAATTTAAAGGAATAATTAGAAAGTTTTTTTGCTTTTATTGCAATGGTTTCACTTTCAAACTACTCTATTTTACTACAATAAACTAAAATATGTAAGTTATATAATGTCTTGATAATGCACTCTTCTTGCAGCAAAGCGGATGGAGATCTGTTCAGCATCTTCAGCCCCAGCGCTTCGAGTGCCTCTACCCCCACTGGGCCTGCTGTGGGGGGCTTCCCGCCAAGCCCTACCACCAGCATAGAAAAGAACATGGCAAACAGTTCAGATTCCAAGTACTCCTCATCAGGTGAGTCCTCCTGAAATGTATCCGATGTTCCCTTCGTATAGTGAACTTGGTAAACTCTTTACTTTTGTCCTTTGGGATGTGGGAAGAAGTTCTGGTAATTCAATACTTGCGAATGTTTGGCGATTTTTTTTTAAGAGGATAAATTGTTATGTTACCTTCTCATTCAAGCTGTCTGAATTTCGATTCTGTGCCAGAATTTTCTCTCCTGGCATAGAGAAATTGTAAACAAAATGTTGCCATTCCTGAAGGTTTCCTAAAGATACTTTTTTGGAACTACAAAAATTCAAATCCCCTTTTATTAGGGCCGATCAAACGGTATAGTGGTTAGCGTGCTAACTTCTAGACCGTGAGGTTGCGGGTTCGAGTCCCGTGTAAGGCATGGGTGTTTGTAAGTGTATGTTGGCTTGTCTAATGACGAATGTTTCGGCGCAATATAGCCCTCGTGTTGCTGACGGCGTCAGATAATCTGAAAACAACCAACCAACTCCTTTTATTAGGTGTGTCTGAATGCAGGGATGAGTGTTTTACTCCTTATAGAGAATTTCCTCCTTTTTGGTTTTTTATCTAACATTTCCCTTCTCTTTGTCCCTGTTTTGAGGATTCACATTTTTCTGATCTGAACCAAACTTTCTTGCAAAAAGTAAGACTCTTCCTCATGTCTAAACATAAGGTTTTCCCTCTTAGCTCCCCTTTCCTCACAGGTTAATTCACAAGCTCTTAATATTTGAAATGTAATTATTATATAGTGTGAGAAATTTCATTGTATCTTTAAAATTATTGAATCATTCTTCCTGCATACTTTTTTGTTGAATTTTTGTGTGTTCCTTCCGCAAGTTTTTTGACAACTTTTGGGTGTTAAAATAATTTAATAAAAATTTTATAATTACAGTTCATGTGGAACAGTGTAATTATAAATGATTGTCATTAACCGCGATGTTCTGATGGCTTAGTGATTAGCTCTCTGGCCTCGCCTGCTAAAGGTGCCGAATTCGAATCCCGGGTTAGGCATGGATGTTCATTGTGGTTCGGAATCCACTTTAAGCTGTAGGTCCCAGCCTGATTAGCTGTCATTGTGCTCCGTGCAAGACACTGATATCCACATACTTTTATCCTGAGGTAAATTTTTTAAACATGCTCTCCCGAAGAAATTAGATAACTGCTCTTTGTGCTGTTCTGGAAGAATCCAGCATGCAAAGAACTGTGGAAACATTTCTACAAAAAATATCATATTGATGTGAAGCCGTTAACAACGCACATACAATTGGGAATACCACTACGTCATCTATCAACTAACACATTTGATACTAAGCCTCAACAGCTAAGATCTCCTTTTCATTTGGTCCCATCTTATGCGTTTAATTTTAATGGAGGTGCAAATAGATGTACAGTTAAATGCTTAAAAACATTTCATTCAGTGTTTTTAGGCAAACTAAAGAATAGATTTAACTGTGCATACTTTAACTGAAGCATTTTCTTCTGTTCTCAGCAAATTGTGCAAGTTCGTTATTATCAGTTTGAGAAGATAATAGTGTGTAATATAGAGCTATCTTAAATATACCACTTAGGATTTAAGAAAAAAATTCTGGACAAAAATGGCTGTGTTTGCTGAATGAAAGTTACAAAGTGGTTACCTAAGAAATGCTTGCTTCAGGCTAATTAAAGTGTGCTGGCACTCGATATGTAAAATCAAATTTAATCCTATTTCATTCGTCATCAGTCACTTACCACCTTAAAAAGGATTCTTAATTGAATTCAATGGAAGATAATTTGTGGAATTCATCCTTCCATCTGAATATCTGTCATTTTGTGAGACAAATGTTTTGGTTTCTGTTTCGAATGAGAAATCTAGAAATATTTTTTGCTGGAATTTGATACCACACTGGAAAGCCTCCAGTGTTTAAGCTAGGGTACAAAATTTCTTTAGCAAAAAAAAAAGGCTAAAATCATTATCTTCTTTTTGGCAAAATGGATGCTAGTTCTATCACTTTTTTTATTTTTTTTATTTAAAGTAATTAGGAAACTTTTTTACTATAAATTCATTATGAACTGTAAATAATAAAACTATTTTATACCTAATATATAAACTGGAACAACACTCTTTAACCTCCAACTTGTTTGTTCGTTTAGATTTGTTCTAAGAGTCGTAACGGATTAAATTAATTAATGAGTTGGCCGTGTTTACATATAGTGGACCATGTCTTGACTTAAGAAGGTCCATTGCAATATTTGAACATGATGAATTCCCAGAAGAGGAATAGAGACAATTAACACAATTAATGAGATAAACCTTTTATTTATCACTAACTTTGCATAATTACCGTAACACTTATTGATTCTTACAAAAAGCATACGTAATCTTGACATTCAATGCATTTACTCTTAAAAGTCTTCGTGGTAGAGAGAGAGAGAGAGATCGCGTAAGAAGATAAAATTACTTGTCATTTTGGGAGCTCAAACGTGGAAACTCTTTTCCGTCTTTGTAGCAAGCGTCTAAAAAATTAAAACTGGGAAAAACTTGTGTCTTGCTACCATAGGCTAAAAGCCCCTAAGAGGTAATACTTATTCAAACCCTATCCAATAAGGAACCATACTTTAAAATCTTCTATGTTGCGTGGTAGTAAACTGTGTCCCTCAAATGCCCTCCTGAGTAGTTCGTCTGGCAAAAACAGGAAATCCCTCTTTTTAAAAAGTAACCTTTATTTTCCCCTCAATGTTCATTTCAGACTATGAAATTCTGTTTTGAAAGTAATCTTGCGACAAAATTGATGACTAATTTTCGAATGACAAAAATGCAGATTTTACTAATTTTGTAGTTAATGCTTTAGCAAAGGGACTAATTAAAATATTCTAATTTTAAATAAATATTTTAGCATTTTGCTAAAAAAAAAATCACCTACAGCTTCATCCCTGAAAGTGTCAAAGCTGCCACTTAAATCCATTTTTTTTTTTTTTTTAATACTTTAGTACTTGTTTGAAAGATTTTTGTTTCGGTTATTTCAGCCCTGGAGACGTCTTCTGAGGTGGAGCCAGAACTGGCCAACAACAGTGGAGAAGTGCCGAAGCCACTGCCGACGAGCCGGGGTGGAACCCCAACAGGGGCCATACTGCCACATGTGCTTCCACGGCCACCTTCCAGAAGAGCTTTTGAGGTCAGGCTACACTTTATTTTTATAAATCCCTTTAGGCATCGCAATTATATTAGATTTTTCCCGCAAATATCAGAACAACTCTTTTACTGAAAGGGCATCTAGCAACAGGAAAAAATTTAAAACAAAAAAATATCGAAGAATTTTTAAAAAAGGGCAATTAAACCATTGGATTTAATTTGTGTTCATTTGTAAGTTTAAAGAATAATGATTTTTTTTTTTTTCTTATGAGGAAGAAATTACAACTAAAATAATGATGAGCCCATTGTACCTCTCTTGCTAAGAAGATTTACAGCCTAAGGCATGCTAAACACTGTAATGACCTTACAGAAGGCCAGACAGTCTACATTGCAGAAGTTTTCAGACTTCATGTCTATCTCACAATAGAAATACATTTTTGTCTTTCTTGTGTGATAATTTAAAGTTGATATATTCTTTTCACTGGTCTCTGTAACTCTGGATTATGCATGCTGAGTTAGTAACTGTCCCCCAAAACAAGTTAAGTGTCTGCTAGTAACATAGAGCATCCTATTTCAAAACATACCTCATCTGCAAGTAGAATATAAGCCCTTGACCTCATCTGCAAGTAGAATATAAGCTGTCCACAAGTTACAATCAATTTGTATCTTTTTAATGCTATCCTTGATTACAAATCTCAATCTGCTTTCAACTATTTGTAAACATGCAAGATTTACACTCTTCTTATGTCTCTCTATGCATCTTTCAGGCGTCTACTCGTGGTCGTATGTCCCCCTTGCCCTATGCTATGACCAGGACCGAGAGTGTTGGTAGCCTGACCAGTGACTTCAAGACCACGTCGATGCCTGTGGGTTCTTCCCGCGGGCCCAGCCCGCTCACCATAGGCATGAGTGACACCATCCCACTTGCAGTCGCATTCTCAGAGGTGGTCAACGCATGCTTCAAGGGAACGGACGAGACAAGGTAATGCTGGGAATGGGCTACAATGTACAAAATTCAATCCAGTGTCGGAATCCTGATTCTTCACAAAAGGCCTTCATTTTAATTGACTTTATTAAATACCACTTATTAGTTTCTAAATTACTCTTCAATTTTACATCATGTTTTCTCAAGTCGTCGTGTTTCAGTAAAGCTTGACAAAACTTAAATAAAACCCATAGCTTATTTTTTAAGAATTCGACACTATTTTGGTTTTTGCATTTCCATCCAATTTCATTTTATTTATTTTTGTTTTCGTTTATATATTTGCCTCTTTATCATTTCTTAAATTCTACTTTAATTCAACTTTTAATATTAAGTAATTAGTACCATAGCTGTTACTCTCTATTTTAAAACTTAATGGCCAGATTTCTTAGTGATGATATTTTTTCCATTTTTTTAGCTTGGAATCGATACAACTTTAGAAATGTTTTACAACTATATGAAAATCTTCTCACAAAATTTATAAACATATGTTTTCAATTTGTGAATGTTGAATTTGAATTGTTTTAAAAATTTTATTTGTGTTAAACTGTCAATTTATGGATGTAAACAATTTCTAGAAATTTGTTAAAAAAATTGATCAAATATCATTGGAAGTTTTGGAGTAGAAGGGTTTTTTTAATACGCTTTTATTAGCTTCAGATGTATGTTAGTATGTAACGGAATCTTTCAACATGATTTTGACTCCCTTCAAAACATCGGATTAACTCGAAATTTGGCATACTTATTAAGGACCGATGACAATTCAATAAGTTTGTCGCTTTATCACAAGGATTATCTCGTGTTGCCCTTGCGCCGTTAAATTCCAAAAAACCAACCTTCTCCGGAATCGAACCCTGGTGTGCCGTTTGAAAGATTTGTCGTTTGAACAACAGTTATACAAAGCGTGTTTTTTTTAGTCGCATTATCCTTACCAGGATCTTCAGGATTAGTGATTTTTCATATTCAGAGACACTGAAGTGTTTTGTGCCAAGTAATACGGTGTGTACTAAGGCATACACATGACTTAAATTTGAGACAAGCATGTAACTATTGGCAGAAACAACTGGAGAGTTTTGTACACTAACTAAAAAAAAATTATACTTTACAGAAAAAATAATTAATAGTTTAAAAACTAAAAAACTCGCTTTAATAGAAAACCAAACTAAAAAGTAGAAAATAATTAATAGTTTAAAAAACTAAAAAAAAATACGCTTTTATAGAAAAGTGAACTAAAAAGTAGAAGATAATTTTAAATAAGTTTGAAATAAGAATAGAGTGATTAACAAGAAATATTTATTTTATCGTAAAAAAGCGTGGGGTGCTTTTTAAGATATTTTCAACAATTGATATCAAGCACCCTACGCTTTTTTACGATAAAATAAATATTTCTTCTTAATCACTCTATTCTTATTTCAAACTTATTTAAAATTATTTTCTACTTTTTAGTTCACTTTTCTATAAAAGTTTATTTTTTTAGTTTTTTAAACTATTAATTATTTTAATATTCTATTATGATGATTAACAAAAATTAAACAAACAATTTGTTATATCAAGCTTTGTAATTTATATTTAGTATAGAAAAATTATAAATTGAATGCTAAGTTTTGAACTTTTGTCAAAAAGAAAAAAAAAGTTGAAATTTTACTAACATCTAAATTTTTAAAAAAAAATTAATCTAAGGCACTGTTTTAATATAATAAAATAGTTTACCCAACTACAAAGTTTAAAATGTATCTGCTCAAAAAATTTCAGATGGATCTGTTTTAAATTGAAGATTTTATATTTTTGTATCCTATATCCTCTTAATTACCTAATTATTTTTCCCCAGGTGTCAAGTCCGCCTGATGGGTGACATGAAGGTGTCTTTTCCGGCCGGCATAGTCCAGGTGCTGGCCAACAACCCATCCCCGGCTCATTTAGCATTCCGTTTGTCGAAAGCCTCCAAACTGGAGAACATTTTGCCAAATAAACAGCTCATATCCTTGTAAGATCAATTATGAACGTTTTTTTTTTTTTTTATTTATATATATTGTTTGCACAGTCGTATTTTAAATTCAGACTCCATGTTGGTCAGAGGTGGCATTTCAACTTTTCTATAACATTATGACAGCTTTCTGATTCTGGGAAAAGTCGGGGAATTTTTTTAAATTTCACGAAAATCGGAGAAATTTTCTAACATTGTTTTGGAGGTACGTTTGCTGTTCATCAGTATTTTTATGCCATTTAACTGGAGAATTGTGTTGATAAGCGTTAAAAGTTGAATGTTAATAATTTAAACTTTTTTTTAAAAAACTGGCATTTTAAATCTTTAGCATACATTTTCTATTTGATCATTGTGTCTACACATTTGGAAAATTTGAAAAAAAAAGCTTGCTGTTCCTGGAAGCCAACATTTCTTGAAGCCAATGCATGTGAAAAGATATTTCGCGTTAGTCATTTCCATAGGTTTCAAAGAACGTCCTTAAAAACTATTTCGCAGAAAAGTTACTATCTGTGATTTCAGAAAGAATTTGTACTAGGAAAACTATGCCACAAATCCAATTTTCACATATGATGCTACTTGAAAAAAAAAAAAATTTCACTTAACATACAATAATAATATTATATAATAAACTATTTTTTTCTTTAGTTTTAATTTAATAATGGTTAAGTTTTAATTTGTTAACTGTAAAATAAAGTATAATTAATAATGTAGGTAGTAATAGGAGAAATGGGCTATAAGAATGTATTTTTACTTTGGTGGCTAATTGCAGACATATGATTGTAAAGGGTTAACAACATAAAGAACTTGTTTGATGTCTTTCATTTTAAACATCGAAAGATTATTTTGTACCATGTTTTACTATTTGTTACACTAATTGAAAGCTTGAGAATTAAAAGGGGATAAGTGATAAATTTTCCAAGAATGAAGTTAACTGAAATGGGTTCCTTAAATATGCATCAATCATTTTTGACAACAAAAAGATATAGTTGTATATGTAACATATAGCCATAATAACAGTTACGATTTTGGGTTGAGGATCAAAAGGGGATAAATCTTGTACTTATCCCATTTTGAAACTCAACTCGGCAAAAGCACCATTTATGTTGAGTGTATGAAAAAAAGACAAAACTTGTATTAAAACCCCTCCATTTCCAAGGATGTTTGTTCCACCTGTGAGGAACTTAGTATGTATTAAGATAAAGAGAAAATCACTGAATGCTAAGGCAAAACGAGTTGCAGCTGCAGAAAAGATTTGCCATTACAGAAGGACTAAGAAATTATATAATAAAATCCTTGAAATTGAAACAAAATGAAAAGGATCATTCTGTAGCTAGTTTGTGTTTTGATTACTTGCAAAATCTCACACCACCACACTTTCCAGTTCAGGAGATGTTTTTTCTGCATTAACTGTGGGTAAATGTATTCTGTATTCATAATATTGGAACTAATCACGTAACATTTTATATGTACCATGAAGAACATGCAAAGAAGCGGTCAAATGAAGTTTCTTCATTCCGTTTGAACTATATTGAACAACATATTCCGTAGTCTGTGATGGAATTGCATTGCAGATGCATGTGGAATGACAAAATCGGAACCATACACTTGGCTTTTTGCAACTTGCTTTTACAGCCCCACCGTAAATTTCAGTACTATACTATCAGAAGGCACTGCTTTTCCCCATGTAATAAAGAATTTGGTGTTTTAAAGCGAGTATTTAAAAAGGCAGACATAGTTTATATACCTCGGGAGTATGCTAAAATGATTGAAACACATGAAAAACAAACCCTTTTCAAATTAAACACTTCGATATAAAAAAAATGGTGGCCTTACTTCTACAAAAGTCTTCTGTATCCTTATAAGCAAGTGGAACTCATGTTGGTGCTAGAGATAAGGACAAATTTTTAATCTCTAACTACCTCATGCTAAAGAATTTATTCCAAAACCCTGGTATTCTAACTTGCAGAAATTGCATTGATGGACTGCTAGCTGCAACATTTCGCCTTCAAAAACAAGTTACATTTCCACCAAGTGCTTGTGCTGCATATTATAAAAATACAGTTTCGATAAAACAGAAAGAAAAAAAATTGTCATTCGTAAAGTATGATGAGCCAAAACATGGACTTTCATGAGTAACTGCTTCGATGGAAAACAACATAATCAGACAGTGACAATAATGTAAATGACTAATGTCGTTATTCCATATTTTTTACCGTGTACATATAGCATATTGTTTAAATACTTTTAATATTGTATTACTTTTACCTTTGCAACTTTAAAATATGTAATTAAGTTGATCAATTATATTTAAATTTTTGTCATCTTCTTCTGAGAATTAAAAGGGGATAAGTCCATGACTTTTTCCTCTGCCCATTGCAATTAATAATATTATCTATTTCAATAATGTAATAAAGTAAGCTAAAAGTATCTAGGTATGATCTATTTAACACCTAACATTTGTAGCACGGATGTAACAAAAAGAATAAATCAGTTTTTTGTGTTTTTCTCAAATTAGTTCTTCATGGAGTTATCCCCCTTTTGATTCTCATGCATTGTAATACCTAATTGCATACTTTCAAAGTTGTCTAAACAGTAATTAGCATTTTTAATAAAAAAATAAATTTGTTACTTTTATAACATTTTTGGAATCTTGGGAAAATAACATTTTTATTAACTAATGTTGTTTACTTTCAGGGATTCTAGTCAAAGTACCAGGGAGCAATACGTATATGAATTTAACATGCAAGCACTAACTGCCCTACTGAGGAAGCAGTTCGAGCAGACGCCCACAGCTTCCTATTTCAACATAGATATCTTAAAGTATCAAGTAGGTTTTATTTAGTTTTGAATATGAATTTGAATGTTTTGCTAATCTTGTAATAAATTAAAGTATAAACAAAAGATAATCATTATTTGAGAAAATAAATAACCCCAAAGCAGCAATACCTGTAGCAAAAAAGGACTGCTCTAATAAAACTTCTACATAAAAATAGACTTGCGATATTGGGTTAATTTTGCTCTCTTTAATAATACATACGCTACAAAACAAGATACAGAAGAGCATAGCTGAAAACAAACTACCACACAATGGCTTAAATAATGTAAAATATTTACATAAAACGACCACTTGACGTGGTGGAAAAAACAAACTAAATCTTGGATCTTCCCCACCTTACGGCACGTTTTTGTTTGCAACAATACCCATATTTAAATACTTGTGGCTTTAAAAAGAACAAATTTAAAATGTGTTTTTGGATGGGATTACCCATTTTTGCAGCTTTTATATTTTTGTAACCTAGATTTAAAATTCCGGCCACCTTTCCCAATATATTGAAAAACACTGTAATGTATATTGAAATAATGAATAATTAATAGACAACATATGTTGGCAAAAGTTTTAAAGGCATTGTTTCAATTAATCAACAGTATTTTTATTATTCACATTATCTTATATATTGTTTTATTTCTGGCTTATGCCTTTTTGTTATTTGTGACGACTCCTTTTTCACCCAAGATTGATTAAATTATATACTAATTTAAAGGCTTAAACCACCACTTCTGATGAGTAGTTTATCTTTTGGTGTTATTTGTTGTAAAATCGAAGTTAATTTTTTTTTTATTTTAATACTCTATAAATAGGATAATGGTTTTTTGGTAATATGGAGGATATTTTGGTATTTTACAAAAGGATACTTACTCTACATAAGGGGACTGTTGATTCAGTTCGGCAATAGTCCTAGTCCTCTATATTCCTGTTGTTCTTTCTACTACAATAAAGGCCAGGGAAAGTTAAAATCATCCCCTCTAATGCCTGTGGTGGTGAGGAGTGTTTAAAATGAAAGGAACACGAGTGTTGCATTAACCAGACGGAATATCAAGCCTATTTAAGGCGTCTTCTCACTTTAGGCACCTCGAAAATAGGCTATTTTCGCGATTTTTTTTCGAGGATTTTTGCAAACAATTATGGGATAAAATGGATCCTATATAATAAACACATCTTTCAAGTACAAGAAATTTTTATTTTTTATTTTTTTTGAACAATTATTATAATAAAACAGTAGCATCGAAAAACCCGTGTAGAAATGTAATGTTCGTGGCTTGTTGATGAAATTTCGGAAACTATCCGGCCGATTGTCATGAAATTTGAATGACATATTCTTCATAGTTATGGCTATAGCGTATATCATCAGATTTTTGAAATTTTGATTTGAAGTATTTTTTTTTTTACAAAAAACTGCAAAAAAACGCGTTTTTTTTTACTTTTTCGAAAAACGTGCGCCATTTTGTTATTTTCGCGAATATCAAAAATCTGATGATATGCGCTATAGCCATAACTATGACAAATATGTCATTCAAATTTCATGACAATCGGCCGGATAGTTTCCGAAATTTCATCAACAAGCCACGAACATTACATTTCTACACGGGTTTTTCGATGCTACTGTTTTATTATAATAATTGTTCAAAAAAAATAAAAAAATGTCTTGTACTTGAAAGATGTGTTTATTATATAGGATCCATTTTATCCCATAATTGTTTGCAAAAATCCTCGAAAAAAAATCGCGAAAATAGCCTATTTTCGAGGTGCCTAAAGTGAGAAGACGCCTTAAATATCCTCTTGAACTACATTTACTTTATTCTTTACAGGTGCGTGCCCTTCAGGGTGCCCGCAGTACTCCCCTCCACCTCGTGGCCTACTGGAAGTGCGAGCCTGCCTCCACTGACCTCCGCATCGACTACAAGTACAACGCCCACTCCCTCGCCTCCTCTGCCCACTGCTCACTCTCCAATGTGTCTATTATAGTGCCCGTCAACGGAGGGGTGTCGGAAGTGCAGTCCAAGCCAAAGGTCATTTGGTGAGAAAAACTTTTTATTCTTTTAATAGGAGGCGAGACCAATATAGAAGTATGACGATTCCAACCTTTTCCTAGTATCAGCAACTGGGCCAAACCGGCTTATTAATCTTTCCCCTTTGTCCAATCGACGGAAGCTGGGCAATAATATAATAATTATTAAAAATAAACATTACCACGTAAAATTAAATGTTTCACTTCGAAATATTGTTTTCAGTTGGTAGTAAGATGATAGATGGGTTAAATGTTGCCTTTGTAATTTGTTATGTAAATAATTTTCAGAAATAACGCTACATATATTGTAGAATATTTTAAAAATAATAATATACATATATAATACAACAAACTAAACTTTTACAAAAAACCTTTTAGGAAAAATTAAAAACATTTCTGCACTAAAAATTATTTTTTGCATTTGCTATGCTCCTGCTTATATTAAATTATGAGGGTCATTTAGCACCATCTTAAAATTCAAGTAAGAAGCTTAAACTTTTCCAGCATTAAACTACAGATGAGCCTTAAAAAAAAAAATAGAGGATGGCCTAAACTCTAGCTCAATTTTTTTTAAACCACCCTAATGTTGGCGGTAGCCCTTTTAGGGTTCCCATGATTATTAAAAGTACTTAATATTTTTGAACTGGTTTTGCAGGCCTTAAAAGTACTTGAAAATGCTTAAATGTTCTTAAAAGTACATGAAAATGCTTAGAGGTCTTTAAAAGTCCTTAGTTGTAGTCACTCATCCACACCGCATCAAAAAATTTTGGTATATGTGTATTAGCATGCATCAACTTGTACATCGTTTGGTTCCTATTTGCTGGTTGGAAGAGTAGAAATCGAATGGTTTTAGTTACACACTGTACTCCGAGACGAACATGTGAGTTTAACGTTTACGTTTTATGAGCCAAAAGAGGAAAGACCATCATCAAAGTCTGTTTATAAGGCAAATTGGGCTTGAAAATTTTTTATATAACGCTCTGGGCAAAGCAGCTGTAAAGTCACACACTAAAGACCTGATGCATGAAAACAAATTTTCTCAAGTCCTTAAAAAAATTATTTAGGTCCTTAAAAGTCATTGATTTTCAATCTATGATTTCTGTGGGAACCCTGCTATTGTAAAAAGCTTAATCATTGTTTCTTTTGACATTTTCCAGGGTTCCCACGATCATTAAAAATGCTTAATATTTTAACTTTTTTTTAAGGCCTTGAAAGTGCTTGAAAATGCTTAGAGGTGCTTAAAAGTCCTTAATTTTTGTGGATGTTTTGTGCTCAACTGCAAAATTTATAAAAATACAATTTCAACTTGCTATCCCCGCGTAACAGCCGTTTATCTGCACCGTATCGGAATTCTCTGGCATACTTGTACTACGCATCCACCAACTTATATCTTTTTTGGTAGAATATACTTTATTAAAATGTTATATATAGACATGATGCCTAAAAAAAAAAATTCAATGGTTCTTAAAAACGTTATTTAGGTCCTTAAAAGTCATTGATTTTCATTTTATGATTTAATTGAGAACGCTGTTTTCTCACTTACCTATTGTTCTTAGCTTTCATATATGGTAGTACTTACACTCGCAATTAATTTCGACACATATATTCCATTACAAAATATTTATATTTTGGTCCCCTCTTTCTGCAATTTTTTATGGATATTTTAGAAACACCCAGGTATGGCATATGTTTGTATGATGCAATTCTATTTCTTCCACTCTCAGGAATGCAGACACGAGCCGTGCATTGTGGAAGATACCGGAACTTTCCCACACTTCTGAGAGCGGGGGTCTGGGCTCTCTGCGTGCGCACTTTGACCTGGCCACTGGCCCATCCACCGTCTGTGCCCTGGCCGCCCAGTTTGTATGCAATAACGCGTCCCTGTCTGGGGCCGACTTCGAACTGGTCGGAATGGGGTATCGCCTGTCTTTAGTCAAGAAACAGGTGATGGCTGGTAAGTAGAATTAGTATTATTTTATCTGATTTTTCTTTTTAAATCCTTTATATTAACTTTGATTTGTTTGTTTGCAAATCTATGGAGGGCTAATTTATACACTTTCTGTCATCCAATCCATTCTAGAAAGTTTTGGGACAAAAAATGGCCTAGAATTGATGGTTTTCTTTGTAGTGGTCAAACACTATGAAAATTTTGTCCAAGCTCAAAATTAAATTAGTTACAATGCATTTAAATTATTTATATTTAAAAAAAAATGTTTTTTGGGGTGTTTTTTGGGATATTTCGGTGAAGGGGATGGGGGAGCGAATAAAATCCTGTAACATGTTTCAAGATAAAATATTAGAATCACAAGACCATCTATTACAATAACAAACAATGTATTCATACATTTTAGTGCAATTACACTGGTTAACAGAACAGATGTATAATTATTGCGACTAGTGATATAAACAGAAAAATTTAATCCAAAAATTCTGCATTCAATTGATTCAGTGTTATGAAATACCATTTAATTAGAATTGAATAATTATTTATTGTATGTATTTGTGAAATCATTTTATTTCTAAAACTTTACAACCTAAAAACAAAACTAAACAAAGAATGAAGTCGCCTTAATTTTGTGAGAAAATTTCTGAAGTAATGTAATCCTCATTGGTTAATTTAAATGAAATCTAAACCCTCATTAGATCAAATTTAAATAAACTTTAAAGAAGTGAGCTCTCATAAAATCCATGGTTATGCTGTCAGGGGGCTTTAAAAACGTCCAAGAGACTCGGGGCAACGTCCAAGAAGAAATTTTATTTATTCACTACGTTCGGAAACTTGGAATCTTCTTTGGTTTACTGGAAATTTCTGCTTTTAGGTATTTGTATTTCAGTTACATCTTAATATTAAAACAGTGATTTGTTTATTTTCCTTGGCTTAATTAGGAAATTTTTGTTAAATTAAAAAAAAAAGGTTTTGTTATATAGAGCAGAACGATGATCAAACTTGTTGATGCAAAGATCAGGGGTCGCAGACGTCCTATATGTCCTATAAATCCTATATTTTTTAGAAATCGGCAAAAACGTCCTATATTGTCCTATATTTTACAATTGTCCTATATATTCTATATTTCTATATTGAATCGATCTATATTTTCTTCGAATTAGTCGAAGGCGCTGTTCGTGGCCATTTTTTATATTACGGATTCTTTGGCGTGATTGTAGGTGAAAAAGACCTGACAAAGCGATGTTTATAACGGCGGCATTTTATCTCTTGTGATGTCACATGCTGTATAACCTACAACTCAACTCTACCGGACCGGCAGGAGTTGTAAAATGTAAACATGTGAACTTTTCCATAGCACACCGTCTTGAATTTGTGATCTGTTTTCTCCTCCAACGAAGTAAATTAATTGGTCATAATACAGAGAGATAGATACAGCAAAAAAACTCTGCCTGAGAAAAAACGGATAAAAACAACTTGTGATTAACTTGCAGGATTACTAAAGAACATTTTGAGTGCTCAGTCAATAATTGATGAAGGAAACAAAAGGGTTAAGATTTACTGTATGATGTCGGATGGCGATTCCCCCCCGAATCCGGTACGAATTCTGCGCCACGAATTGTTTACATCAAATCGCGCCAAATTATGACAACCATAGGCCATAATCTCTTGCTCTTAAAAAAATGGCAGGGCTGCCATTTTCTTGCGAAAACCACCTTGGCAACGAATTCGCACCGGATTCGGAATATTAGCCACAATTTTTTCGTAAAAGTCGCCAAAATTGAAAATGACGTCAATATGTTGAGTTGTCAAATCCAAACGGTCATTAGGGTTTCCGGAAAACCAAGTCCCTGGTTCGCCACATTCAGCGCTAAATCTCCCACTTTTCGCCGCCAATCCAACCGACACTGAATAGTAAATCTGAGGACTTCACAGAGGACTGCAAACAGGGATAAAAAGAAAATATTTAAAAGAAATCGGAGCAGTTCAAGCAGCTATAGATACTGGAAGCAAAACACTCAAGATTGCAAATAATGTAATTAATAAAACTTGATTTAGGGATGGAATATTGAGGCAATAACGGATGACATATTCAGGATCTGACGGTTTTTTTTAAGGTGTGTTTTCTATTCGCTTAAATTCAATATAACGAGTATATAAATGTATAACGAGTTAATTTTTAAGTTCAGTAGCAACTGTATGCAGTTATATGATGTTTTATATTGTCCTATATTTTTTTTTAAAAAATCCTATATATTCTTATTTTGTCGCTTTGACCCCTGAAAGATGTCTAACAAATAAGTTATTAGAAGTACTTTTTTGACAAAATGTTTTATTTTTCACAAACTTGATATCTCTTTAAGTGTCAATCAAGCTTAATGAGATTTTTTTTTTTTTTTTCCAGGAAAATACCTATGTGAATCTGAACCTGTGGTAAACAGCTATACATAAAAAAGATGTATTTAGTTCTCATCTGTGAAAATCATTCCATTGATGATATCAAAAGGAATTAAAATCTTGTAATCCCATGCAACTTATAGTCTTCTCAGGACTTCTAAGTAGTTTGGATTGAAAACATAGCATGGCCTAATTCATTGTACATAACTTCCCCCGTATCATTCTACACGAAAACGCCTCTTACCACTTAGAAGAAATGTACCCTGTATTCCAGCGGACATGCATCTTTTTATTCCACACAAAATCCTCTTGCACATCTTTGAAAGCTTAAATAATAGACTGAGTGTTTTGCTGTTTCAAATTACTGCACACATTGAATACTAGATTTTGATTTAGTGTTACTTTTTAAACATCAAAGTTATTTTATTGTAAGTGTATGTATTTTGTAGGTTAGTTTTAGTGGACTGTTTTCTAAGTTAAGAGGATAAACAATGTTAATTATGTCGATTGATTAACATTGTTTTTGGTAAACACAAATTTTCTCTTGAACGTTTAATTCTTCAACAACAACAAATCATCTAAATGAAGGCTTAATGGTCGAAAACACTTCTGTAAATGTACCAATCGAAAGTTATTTTAAAACTTGTATGTTTACTTTGTCAAGTTAAGACTTGCCTATATTGTATGTGATACAAATAGTACTTTTCCCTTATCTTTTCTTGATCACTGACTTTTTAGTACGAAAAGCTTAAATAATCAGTTTATTAGATGAAATAATTTTAAAAAATTAAACCCTGCGATTTATAGTGGGTTTTTAGGTGCATGTCCAGCTATATTAAAACTGAATATATTGAAAAATTAATTGTGTACAGTTCTCTACAAACTGCTGTTTTATTTATAAATATATATATATAAATACCATATGTAAATACGCTCTAGTTTTTTAACTTTGATCTAAGATTTACAGTGTTATATTTTTTGTATTTTATTTTCAAGCACTAGCAATATTAATGTTCACTTTAGAAAAAATATTGTTGAATGAATTTGTTATACATTTTGAAATGACACACATTTTACACAAATGAGTTTTTGGTTCGATTTGACTGCACGGTTCTTTATTTTGTTACATAGACATCGTGTATTGCATCAAAATATATTAATAATTATAGTATTATATTATTTGTTTTTCATCTTTTTATGGTAAATTTGCTGTGCAAAGCTTAGTTACTTTTATCAATGCCTTATACCATCACTGAATGAAATCTTTTAAAAACAATCTATTAACAATGATTATGTTTTGTTATGCCTTTATATTATACATATATAAATTTTAATCTAATTTTTAATACGTATCTTAAATGAAAACTTAATTTTTTTTTTACTCTGACACCAAAAATATTCCAGCTAAACTATACATGCAAAAAATAGCTTGCATTTAGAGATTGTGTATTTCGTTAATGCAGTTGAAATTCATATTCACAACTGCTTTGTAAGAAAATTAAATTTCTATTTAAAATAAAAGTTGCTTATACAATTATGTGTTTGTTACTGATTTCTACAGTCGATTTTTAAAATCAATGGCTAAAGATAAATGGTGGGATTTTTGTTTAAGTTGTACCTGTTCAAAATGCATTAGAGAAGCCACAGAACCTGGAAGTCGGGGAGCTTTCTGATTCTGGAAAAAATTGGGGAATTTTTTTGAAATTTCACAAAAATCAGGAAAATTTTGAAGTGTGTTTTCCTGTTCATTCGTATTTTAGCGCCATTTACCAGGAGATTTGTTTGTGCTAATTGTTAGAAGTTTAATGTTACGCAATAATTTAAAATTTTTACTACCACCAAAGCTATTTTTTGAAAATAGGCATACTATCTTCTTTAGCATGCATCTATTTAATCGGGGAACACATTTAGAAAAATTTGAAAACAGGTTTGCTGTAAAATGGGGAAGTTTTTTAGAAATCTGTCGGGGAATTACCTTGAAACTCTTTTTCCTGAATTTTGTGGTCACCCTGCATTAAGTATAATTAAGTATTTTAATAATAGTAATAGTTATTTGAATTGGACTGATATTGGAAATCCTATTTGCGTGTTCCCTTTTTACTATATCCGATTCAATGTAGGCCAGTAGAAATATCAATAATTTTACCAACAGAAAATTGCTTTTAGACAAAAAGGTAAAAGATAATTTAAAGTAAGTCTAAATTTTTGCAAAATTAGTGGAAAAAATTTTGGGGGGCTTAGCTTTTTTTTTATTACAATTTGATATATTCCCAGCAAATGACATAATTGTATTATTATTGGCCTTCAATTTAAATCGCTGCAAACAATGATAGACTTCTTGCACAGTTTATCTGAAAAAATATGGTGTTTTAATTTTCAGCAGAAATTTTAGAGGGCGATTTGCAGTGTTTTCACTCTCATGGAAAAGTTGGAAAATTTTCTTTTATTGCTTGCCTCTTTTTCAATTTGTATTACTTGGTTCTGAAAAAAAAATATCCATTTAGTCCATTACTGTGAGTATAGAAAATAATCACAGTAATGTACAAAATGGATCTTTTATATTTTTCAGAAGTGCAAATAAATGATAAATTTTCTGAATGTTGGGGATTTTTCAGGAATTGTTTGTAAAAGTCAATGTTTCTTTATTTTTAAATGGTGACACTATTTTTTATTAGTATTAAGCAATACATTTAATCTTGTTTTCTTTTCATAAGATTAATATTACAATTATTAAATTATGTCTTGAAGCGACATTTTTGCAGATACTGTGTTGTAAAATAATTCCCCATTAACAGAGTAGAGGAGGAAAAGATTAATAAGATACCAAATAGAGGGGACATATATGTTTTGGCTGGGTATGTCTAGGGGGATGGAGTTAAGGCAGTATTGCCTTGGCATTGCTTTAATGAAGCATATTAAATGGATTACGAAGATAGGCTGTTAAGCCTTGATTATGGTCTTGCCTGCATTATGACATGATGATCGTGTAGCTCTACATCGAACCGATCCAGAAAGGTAGGTAACAGATCAATTAGGAATCAGTCTGTTTGCCTGCGCTACCATTTTTATGTAAATTGGCAGCACTATAATGTGGTGCTGCTGATGACTGACATGGGAGATGGAGCGTATATTACATGCATAAATTATGTCGCATGCAGTGAAGGGAAGCCTACACGGCGTGATCGAGGAGTGAGATATTCGTTTGCATGACGTAACAAATCGACTTTGTTGGGAAATTTTAATTGGTTCTTTTTTTTTAATTTAAAGTTTTTAAAAAAAGCAGTTTCTGTCATTTGGCCAAAAAAGTTATTCTGTCCAAGTTCATTTCAAAACTATATTAATATGCATTTTTTCAATTCCATGGTGGATGGCAAAATATTTTAGGAGCGGGGATGGCCGTAACATGACATTCTTTAATGGGCGCTCTAAAAAGCCAAATTTTATGTGTTGACATAATTTATGTACGTCACCTAGGTCAGGGGTTGGCAACCTGCGGCTCTTAATGTAAAGTTGCAGCTTTCCAGTTCCACATGAAAAAATTAATAATTTACTATCAAAACCCTTAAAAAATAAGAAAATATATTTTTAAGTACCTAATTTCGCAAAAGCTTCTATTTTCACAATCGTTAATTACAAACTGCTACGCTTAACATGACCATAATGAGATAAATTTGAACTATTGTTTTTTTTCTTAAAGATGAAGACTCCGTGTTGTCAGTCAGTCATCCTCAGATAGCGCGGTCGACGTTACATTGCATGTCTGTTAATTTAATCGCTTATGGCTTTTGGGTGTCTAATAGCTTGTTGTTTCAAGAAGAATACGATTTAGAAGCAGCAAATTATCTTCTCAAAGGTATGTACGCGTATAATATAATAAAATCAGTAACAGAATTGGATTACATATTTGAGGATCATGTTAACCGTTAACACGATCCTCAGATATGTAATCCAATTCTGTTTACTCTGTTCCAATTCTGCACTTATTCTTCAGAAAAAAATAAACCACGTTTCACTGCATAATTCATCAAGAAGTGCTTTGTGCCCAAACATTTCTGGCCAAAATAGTTGAGGTCATGAACTTGGTAATTAAGATTATTTACAGCATCTTGGCAAAAGAACTCTACCATCGGCAGTTTAAAGATTTCCTTGAAGAAATAGCCAGTTTTCTGACCTATTTCTGCACAATAAAGCGCAATGGCTTTCCAGAGGTAACTTAATGCAGCGTTTTGCTTTGTGCTTGAGTGGAATAAAAACATTCCTCGATCAAAAAAGTATTGGCCATCACAAATTGGAAGAAGACAAATGGCTGCAAAAATTCAACTTCATGGTAGATACCACAATGGAACTAAATCTAAAACTGCAAGGAAAGGGCAAACCAGCCTACGCCTTGCTTAAAGAAGTAGTTTGTTTCAAAAAAATAAATACTTCTTTTTGTTGAAGACATGGAGAGAGATAAATAACTTCATTTTAAAACTCTGAAGAAATATCGCGATGAAACCAATGCAACTATTGATATGAATTACTTCAGCATAGCTTTAAAAAACATGAAGGATGAATTTCCTGAGAGATTCGAGCAATTCAAAACAAACAAAAACACACGTTCATAGTAAATCCTCTCAACACAAAAACAAATGAGATCAACATTGAGCCATTTGGAATTGATGCTGGATTGCTTTAAATGCAATTGCTGGATTTGCAAACCAAAAACTTGTAGAAAGGCAAGTTCACAGAACTCAAAAGAGAGTTTGAGGTTCAGAAATACATGCACATCGCGCAGCACCAAGTAAGTGGACAGATCTAAAAAGAAATTCTGCGAGTTGAGGCCCTCGTATTTGGCGCATGGAATAGTCTTCCAGAATGCTACAGTGAGTGCTGATGATCATCGAGTCAACATATCCGTGCGAGCAAACGATATTATGCATCAATATAATAAAAAGAAAAGTTAGAAGTCAAGCAACAAATAAAAATCTAGAGTAGTGCTTGAAACTTAAAACAAGTTACAAGTCAGATTTAATCAAATTTTCAAAAGGCATGCAAAGCCAATGCTCCCCATTGATGTAACTATCGACATTTGTGTTTTTATATGAATAAATATGATTCCGTAATTAAAACCGTTTATTTTAAATCAAATATATATAAGCAAATACTATGATATTGAAACGAAAAACTTTAGTGGCTCTTTAAAAACTGGGAAATTTTGTTAGTTGCGATTTTTGGCTCTTCCGTTTCAATCGACCCCTGCCCAAGGTAAATGTAACTATCTACTTTTTAGAAATGTTTCTGCTCCAAAACCATATTAAACCCAATTGCTCCACTTGAACAATTTTTCCAACGAATTTTTAAAAAAAAATTAGGAAAACCTCACTTCTTTAGAAATTTATATAAAAACAAAAATTTTAGCGATTTGCAAATCATTAATGTATTTTTTATTTTGACTTTCCTATTCATATTTTTTAAACACTTGACAAATTAAAAATCTTCCTGTATAAAGTAGTGTCCTTTGTAAATATATCATTTACCATTTAAAAGGTTTTTATATACATCCCAAAATTTATTTTTTAATTAAAAAGAAGCATTTTAAATTGTCTGGTTTTGTTTTCATGTCCTAAAGGTTTTCAAAAGTATTATATAACCTTATATATTTTATAAATTTTTTTCAAATCTAATCTTGTGTATCTTTTCAAATCTATTATATTAGCAATATATTATAGCCTGTTAATATGTTAAACAAATAATAATCTTGAGCAATTTGAACTACAAAGACCTCTTCTGCAGCTAGCTATCGATTCTGGCACGACATTGCAGTTTGAAATTGTCAATGCAATTAAACAAAAATCTCTTAAAAGTGAATGATTAAAATTGGTTCGCTATATTCAGTTGAGTACAATATGTTGACCGCTGAATTCAAATCGAATGTCCTTTTTGAGCCACATTCCAAACACAACAACGCATTTATGTATGCAACTGCCAAGTAACGAAACACAATTACAAAGGATGTAAAAAAATACAAAAGTTTTGTCAATAAGTTCCTTATATTTGACATGCAAATAGTCGTTAGGGAAGGGGGGGGGGGGACAAATTCACAAGACCTGGCGAACCAAATGCACTCATCGGATAAAATACTTGTGAATTTACTTTTATTGCCCAAATACAAATGGTATTTATTTAGAAGTTATTTTATCAATTTATAATTAACTTTAATGAAATCAAATAGTATTAAGAAAAACATACAATATTCAAAATGTTTTATTCCAATGAAAATTTCAACTACAAAATATATAGTATTTTTAATGAAGAAAACTATTTGTAAACTTGCAATATAAAAAAAAAGATGCACATCACAGATTTTGCTGAGTAATTATCATTTTTTTTTAATCCCAGTATGGTACCTTATATGTCTAAAATGTATAGTTGCATTTAGCATTTATATTTCAAACATCTTTTAAAGGTTAATGTACAAAATGCAATAAAAAAATCAATAGTTTAACTATAACATTTTTACAAAAGGCACTATTTCAATCTTATTCATCCTGTACATGAATAAAAAGTAATTGAACAAATTATGCCAAAATTAGTTCTTGTGTGTCATAAAATAAATCGACCAGCAAGAATATATACTTGAGTATCTTATAATTTTAATAGTTAAAATAAGATAGTAACACAACATTTTATATTCCAGTTCCCCCATTTATTATCAATTTAAAAAAAAAAAACATTAAAATATGTTTAAACTAATATTGTTGACCTAAATAATTTTCCCTATTCTATATAATCACGATTCATTCTACATTTAACATTGGTCCATTTAGAAAATCAGGAATTAATTTAATAAATATCTCATTGGTTTTAATACCACAAACTTGATTGCAAGAAAAGGAATAGAAAATCCACCTAAAACTTGAAAATTTGCTGTTTCGCATAATACATACTTGAATGAGAGCTAAATATTCAAAGCTGATGTTTTTTCCTACTTAGAAAAAAAGGAAACCTTCCAAGTAAATGATCGAGGGGTAAAAAACATTTTTTTTTCCTTTAAGATTCACCATGTAATTGAACAATGTTTGTAAGAACAGTAATGGATTAGGGTATTTTGCAATTGTTGCACTTAGAACTTCCATAGTTTATACTACTTATTCTTAATAAACTGAATTGGATATTTACACCCATATATATTATTTCAGATCTTCACAAGTAGTTAAAAAAAAAAATGAATATTCAATCAGCATAATTTATTATAAATGTTGCGTCCTAATTATTTACAAAATGTTTATCATAATATTTAATAAATAACACACTTTTCACGTTAATTTTAAGATTAATTAGTGCACTTTTTTTCAACTAAGCACATTATTACCTATATTATATATAGGCAAATTAAGTCCACAAGAGATTCAATGGAATTTCAAGATCTACACAACTTAATGAATTTATAGAAACAGATATTATAATAAAAGCTTTGAGTATAAAAATACATTTTCAAAAATTACAATGAAATTTTAAAATGTAAATGTACACACTTGGCATCATTCTTTGATGCACTTTTAATTTATTTAATACAATCAATCCTCCAGCCAAGCATATCGAACACCACTTATATTATAAACATACATTAAAAACTTTCCTGTAATCTACAAAATACTCCTGGCACAAAGAATAAATACTTGACGATGCAAAACCCTCAATGTTCTGTGGAATATCAAAAAATAATCTATGGAATGATCAAAACAGTCAATTATCACAGCATTTTGTGTCAGTCAAAATTGGGTGAAATCAAATCTTTTGTGCAATCCCTGCAAATTTTAGAAATTTAATTTCCATTAATAGCATCCTAGAAATGTTTTCCTAACAATTTCAATATATTTCTCACACACCAATAATAACTGCATTAAATATCACAATTTCTTAAAATTATAAAGAAAAGTAACAACAAAAATGTCAAGAATACAAAATATCTCAAATATATTGGAAAAAATATAGTTCAATTTTTATTTTTTTTATTTAATAATACAGTAAAAGCCTTATTATCTCGCATTCTATCAACCCGGAATATTTTGAAAATCAAGTTTGGCGAGAAAATTGCCACTATTTCGCCATAAAAAGTCGATAAAAACAATGCACCCGTTAACCCTAAAATTAGGTTTGGTTGGAATCGGTGCTAAAATGAAAATTTAGCAAACAAACATCAACATTCAAGTAATCAAAAAATTCAATTAACAATTTCTCAGCTATTCTGGATAATCAGGCTTTTAGTGTACACTTTTTGAGGATCTGACCTCATAAAAATATACAAGAAAACTTTTAATTACATTTTATTCCAATAGGGTTTTTTTTCCTGAGTATAGGAATGAGAAATTGGAATTTTATTAGATGGATAGCTAAAAATTGTATTCGATGGATTTAGTTCAAGATATGAAATATGATTACTAGAATTAAATCATATGGTGTAAAAATGAAAACATAAAATAATGTATAGGGAAAATGTTTTGTAAGAAAACAAAAATTAAAAAAATGTCATAAAATGATAAAAAATTTATTAAAAGGAAAATTCTCTCATTTTCTCCTTTTTTGTGTGTTTGTGCTGCAATTTAATCTTATTTTATGTTTTACATAATCCAATTTCTCTTGATTATTTTTATGATTTCTAAGAAACTAGTTTTGCATTAAATAAAAAAACATGAAGGTTTTGAGTATAAAGAAGACCAATAAAAATCCATTTTAATTTGAAAAATAATTACTATTTAATGACTAGCTCAAAGATAACATGAATAAAAATGACCAGAGCGAATTATCGACTATTCTAAAACGCCCCAATGAATACATTTCTTAAAAACTCTTAACTTAAATATTTTAAACTTGGAAAAATTCAACTTCCATTCTCGTAAAAAAGATTGTCATATATATACATTACAATATCACAATACATTCTTGAATTTAAATAAATTTAGAAAAGATAATATATAATTTAAAAATCAATTGCACAAATGTACACCTTCAAAATATGTGTATTTTTAAAATTTTCCACGGTTATCTAATACTGATAAATATTTTAAATATAATCACTTCTCACAGTAATTTTAGATAGTACAACAAGTTGCATTTGAATGCAGTAATTTTCATAAATGAATAATTGAAAAAACTCAACTTAAATGAAATTAACCCTGCAAGTCATATTTGAATGGCACATTAAACATTTGAAGTACAAAATAAGCATTTCACAAACACGAAAAATGCTACAATCTATAAATTACCCAATAAAGATGGTTCACATTGCAATTAAAACATCAGTATGCCTGAAATGAATGTTAAATTAATGTAAAATACACTTTAAAAGTTTTATACGTGAGAGAGAAGGCATTTAAAAAAGAAGTTATAAGCAATTAAAGCCTGCATATAAAGCATTTTGTATCTACTGGTCAGGCCTGCTAACAGGATGGAACAAAAGCAACAAGCAAGGGGACTTACAAAAACTTTAAGGCAACATAACTTTATGAAGATGATGGTCTAAGTACTTACTGTGCAATTCTTAACTACTTAATTACAATTTACTTTTATTAAGTTAAAGTCTACTTAGGGTGATTCAAAACTGTAATATAAAACTTTGAATTATTTACTTTTTTAATTAAATAAATGAAAAATCATACTTTTTTTTTTACAGTCAAACTCGCTTTAACGCGAAATCGTTTCACATGAAATCCTGTTTAATGCGAAATAAAAGTAGTTTTTTATACGATGAAGCTTAAACTTAACTTTTGTTTATTTCTTTAACAGGAAATAGCACATAATGAAATCCCGCAAGACAAGAAAAAAATGTGCTCTTTAAACTCCATTTTTTTTTTACATCAAATCTTGTAAGGTTTCCTAATTCAGCAGGACAATGCCTCAGGAGCTTTAAATAATTTAGAAGAGAGAGAAACATTAAAAAAAAAGTTTTATTAAAAACTTAAAGCAAAAATCAATAACAGACTTTTTTAAATAATAAGTTACTTTTTTTTTTGTTCCTAATGCATATCTAGTTCAATTATTGCACTAAATATAAGCCCCAAAATATAAATGTCATAGAAAAAACTGCAGTATTAATACACATGTAGCTAATAGTTTAAATCTGCATTAATTAGATGAAGAAGTTTTTAGGCAATTTGCACGAAACTGAGTTAACATGAAACATTTCGGCGGCCCCCCCCATCGACTTCACGTTAACGAGGTTTGACTGTATAGCTAAAACATTTACAGTAGAGAGGTCAGTAACCTTTTATCATTGAAACTAACACCAAGGAGGTGAAAAGTGAGGATATATTGGGCACAAAAGAAGTTTCTGTAACCGATAAGCTTAAGTTCACTATCTTAACCCTTCCCTCACTAGAACACGGTTCCCACTCAGATGCATTAATAATAAAAAGGCTACGTTATTTCCTTTACCACAAATGATAAATTGTTATGTGCGAATATTTTTTCATATCCTAGCATTTATTGCACAAGAAAAATTGTAAGAAAGCAAAACACTAAGCGTTTGAAAACTTGCACTAAATGGTTTTTCAACCAGTCCAGTCGGATAGTTGTTTTGTATGCTCAATGACAAATTTTTACTCACAATGATGGCTAATCAGGCCAGGACCTACAACTTACGCGTAGGACAACATTTAATAATTATCTCAATATTAGACCGTAACTTTACTTATTACCTATCACAAAAATTTTAACTAAAAAAATTTCCTCAAATTTCTGAATGTATTGGCTGACCAAGTAACTTTGCTATAAACTAGTTGCTCTCCTATTTTTCCGATTTTTTTACTTATTTTTCAAAGTTTTGAAATTGAAGGAGATAAAGAGTTTTTTTTTTTAAAGATTTCTACTTTTATGTTTTTTCTCTAGAAAAAAGACCCGCCAGTTAGTTCAAGTCTTTTCATTATTAGCAATTAATGCAGTGTAGCAGAAAAAAAAATTCTGTTTTAGAAATAAATTGTTTTGAAGTATTTATACATTTGGCCATCATTATTCCAATTGAAATGTTTTTATTGGACCGACAAACATTATATGGTATTCATAAGTATTTTGTTTGTTTTTTTACTAAGGGGTGAAATAATATTTTTTTTTTTTTTTTTTGACTTACGATATTGTGTAATTTTAGTGGAAAAAAAAAATTTCTTATTCCAGAACCATTTCAAAAACTTTCAGGTGAATGGGAACCTTGTTAAAAAGTCAAGTAATGATGTAAGTTTTTTAATTAGCTGGTAAAATAATTATCTTAGAGATAGGACCCTCAAAACACTGTTAGCAGGCCTGCTGCCTATGCCAATTAAAAGCAAAATTATACATAAAAAGGGAATTAAGTGCATGGCCAAACCATTCCACATGCTTCACCTGATAGCATCAGGCTTACTCATGCAACTACACAGAGAATCCTATGATTAAGCCCAGTATAATCAGTACGACGATTGCAACTAAGATCAGAATTATTTTTTTCTAAAAAGTAAAAATAAAATACTATGTATTAGCAAAAACACAAAAAAAAACTATTGAATAACAAAGAAATATAAATAATCATTGCTGGGTGTCCATAGTAAACTTTGTTTATAAATAATTTCAATGTTATATACCTTACAATTCCTTGTTTCCATGTTTTGACAAAAGTAAAGGTTTAATAAGGGTAATTTCTCAGGTAATATTAGTTATTCATTAATTAAAAAAAAAACTATTTTGCAAAAGAAACTATGGAGTAATTTTGTTTGAGGTAAGGCTATTGCTTACTCTTTTTTTTTCTTTTTTTTTTTTTCTTCTTCTTTCTTTTTTTTTCTAACTTTGATATAGGATATCTCTGAATTGCTGACTATTTTCTCTTGGTGATACACAGGACAGAATCGTGGACTTATAATGACTCTTCCAGTTATGTTTCTGTTTTCCATAGCATTAGTTATTAACAAAGTTATATTTAAAAAAAAAACTACTTTAGCTAAGTAAAAGGAGTGGCAAAGCCATGTGTATTTAAGTCTGGTCAGTTTGTTATGCCTCTCACACAATTCTAAATACATAGCCTATGAAATTCGAAACAATTCTGTAGCCTTGCAGAAGACCAAACAGTCTCTGATAAGGAGACATTGCAAAAATCATCGGACTTGAGGTCAATAACACCACAGGTTTTATACCCTAAGTCTGGGAAGTAGTCTAATCTACAAGCACCAAAATTATGAAATATTTAGATACATTTGGGTAAAGGTCACTAATGCTACATATATCGAAACTTTTGTAAAAATATTTTTTTCATGGATTTAATAATGAAAAAAGTAGCATGATGTATGTGATATTCAAGCAATGATGCACGGGAAGAAGTTTTTCTTTTATTTCAATTTAAAATAAATTCTTACTCTTATATTTCTTTGATAGTGTTTTTAAGTGTGACAGTTTCAGTTTTCAGATAATTGGTCCTCTGGTATTTCCACGATTGAAAATGTTCCTGATAATTCTCTTTTTTTATTGCTGGACACCCTACAATAAAATACTATTCAACAGTTTGATTGCTTAAAAGGGAAAGAAGCTACATCTTATTGCGCTATCGGTAAAAAAAATACTGCCTCAGAAAAATCTTCGTATTTATAAAAATATAGGGCAAAATAATTGCTGCAAGCTTTTAAAGTATAAAACTAAATAAGCAATGCACATACAGTCTAGCTTATTTCTTATGCATTGTTTTGGTAAAGTTTACTGTTGACAGATTAATAAAAAATTATATTTATTTACAATCTAATATTAAAAATCAAAAACTGCTGAGATCAGACTTTTAATGGAAGCACGAGATAAATAAAAAAAGAACTAGTTTAAAGCACTACTAGATAAGCACTAATAGGTAACATGGATTAAAACATTAATAACTAACATATATTAAAAACATTAATAACTAACATATATTAAAAACATATACACTAATAAATAACATTTATTAAGGCACTAATAGGCAACATAGTGCTGGATGTTATAAGAAGGATAATGATAACTATTTTTTAAAAAAGTACAAAGAAAGATTATATTAAATAAACTTACCTTTCTGGCTTTGTCTTTATAAGTATGTGCTTGGATAAGTTCATTTCTGGCAACTTTAACATATTCGGATGCATTTTCGACATGGTATTCTATTCTATCAACAAGTTCACCCTAAAATAGAGATTTTCAAAATACAAGATAATATACCAGTTAAATACCGAGTATTTCCATTTTATAAACTTCAGATAGAAGAGAAATATTTTTGTCTGTTTACTAGACAGTAAACTTAATTTAAATCAACAAATATTAAAATTAAGTATAAAATAATTTCTTTCAAACTTATATTTATAGGTAACCACCCTGTATCCCTATACTTTGAATTGTTTCTCAAAGAAAGTTTCCACACTTAAAATCTTTAGGGAATGTTTAATTAGTACTCAAATTTCAATGACGCTAAAGAGAAGAAACAAATCACTAAATTAAAATGAAGCAGTTCAAAATATAAAACAGCATTTATTGTTTCAAAAGATAAATACTATCGCTAATTGTACAAAGCAATGTTGCTATGTCATGGGATTCTATAAGGAGTAAAACTAACAAAAGGTTTAAATAACAAGACTTTGACTTCTACATTCTAATTAACTTTTTAAAATTTGGCAGTTACCATCAAGTATAAATTGCTTTTATTTCTAAACGCAAGTTTTTTTTCAACTTTTCATCACCAAATACAATATTTTGGGCTGCATATTATACACACAAGCTATTTCACTTACTTGAGCTTCAACTAAAACAGCCATATCCAAAAACATATCATGTAGTTCTCTAATACTTTTCTCAAGTTTAATGATATCCGCATGTCGATCTTCAATGTCTGCCAAAGTTTGTTTCGCTTTCTGGGTTTCGATGACAATCTGAAATCAATATCACATTGTACACTCAGGAATTCAAGATTGTTTAAACAGCAGCATTTTTAGATAGTAATATACATAACTTCTTAAAGGTTTACTTGGATTACAAAATAATTACAGAAATATGAAGAAACTAATCAATATTTGGCTCACCCCTTGTGTAAAAACTGCCGGGTCTCCACTTTCCAACATATCTTCAATTTCTGCATCCGTTTTTGAATTACCCGCTGTAAAAATGCAACCGATGATGAAAAAACATAAAACGAGAATATGTATGCAACATGACACAGGCCTATGTTAGAACATAAGATTATAAAAAAAATATCTATACCGAAAAAATAGTATAGCTACACACACAAAAATATACTATATCTATTATAAAAAAAATTATCTAATTTCTTTAATAATGTAAAGTAGTAAAGTCAACATACTTATTAGTGATTTATAAAAATGTTAGAAAGTACTGCTTAAGTCAGACAAGCATTGAACATTTTAAAAAATGCTTTAGTTTTAGAAAATTAAGAATTGCGATGAAAAAATGCTCTTTATTTTACTAACTTATCTCCAGTTGACGTTTTATTCTGTCTTTACACCGTTGTCTATAGTCAGTCTGTATATTATTATAAATAGACAGCGAATCCACAAATCTCCTGGATAAAGCTGAATGCTGAAAATATAAATCACAAGTTACATGTCTAATAAAAAAATTCAGAATGCAAAACATTAACTTATAAGTAAAATTCTAAAAAAACAAACCCATAAAAATTAATTTTTACAATAAATTCTTTACATGCATCGCCAGCTTTTGTATGCAATTGCAACATGTTTAAACAATTTTGAACTCTTATCGAGTTTTCATAGAGTTTGACCCCTATATAAAGGAAATACCCATTCTGTGCCCATTAACTTTTTTTTCATCAATCTTAACAGGGGAATGTTTCAGTCATTCAAATTATACATGCTAAAACAGAGTTCATACAGCTTTTGAAAAGTAAAAAATAAGTAGCTTTTAAGGACTTTTTAATTATCTTTTGAAATTTTGAAGAACCTCCTTATAAATTTGTTGCGACAAAAATTCAATGCTTTTTTAAACACAAATTCAAAATATTATATTATAAGAGTCAAATAATATATTAACAGAATTTTATTTAGAAGTTGGGCAACTTTTTTTTTTTTTTTATGTCTAGCTTAAGTCCATCCACACTTGAAATAAAAAGAAGTTAAGTTTTCCTGGAAACAGGGGGATTCCATGGAACTTGGAAGATAAAACTACTCCACCAATAAAAGAAGGGTCCAAAGTGGTAGAAAGAGGGGAATATAAATGAAATTTGGGATAGTTAAAAAAAGTTTCAAAACAAAATCGAAAATTAATGATTCAAGGTGAAAAATAAGGACTATAAGGGTCTTTTTATAAGGACCTACTAAAAATTAGTAATTCTTAAGGACTTTTAAGAACCATGCAAACCCTTTTAAATATGGCTTGGTATCTGGATCGGATGTTCAGCAATAAAAACAGGTGTAAAAGCTGCCTTTTAGTGACAGACCCCAAAATTTGACAGAATGCATTGTCATTGTCACAAGTTTATCCAGAGGATTGGAAATTGGGTAACTGCAATTGGGTTAATTAGCTCTAAATATTTTCCTGCCACAAACACACAAACAAAATCAAAGTTAATACAAAGGATTTAAAATTAAATACAGAAATAAAAAAGAATCAAACAATTAAATTTTTTGAATAGAATCATTTAAGCTTAAGTAAAAGATTTGTTTCTAAACTTTAAGAGATTTTACTTTGAAAAAGCAATGCTAACTCATTAAATCAGAGAGTAGCTTCACAACAGTGGTAATGGATTTGTAAATCACTAAAATTTTTCACCACACAGTGTTAAAAAAGCTTTTTTTTTTAGATCTCCCAATACAAATCCGTTCATACAATTAACTAAAAACAATAAAATGAATACAAACCTGAGTTTTTCTTATTCTAAGATCGGCTGATGTGCAGTTTACGTGTTCTTGTTGTTCTATGCTTTGTCCCATTGCTGGAAAAAAGATTTTTTTTTTTAATTTTGAAAATGTAAATCAAAGTATTGGCTGTTTAAAATAAGTGGGACAAATTTTAAGAAGTATGTAGTGAGTTTTTACTAAAAGAAATACTTTTTATTAAAGCATGCTAAAATAAAATGCAAAGACGCTACAAAGTGCAAGATAATAGTCCAAGAGGAGACAGCAATTTTTAGAACCCATCGAACATCATTCTGAATTTCTTATAGAAAATGGAGAAAAGTGAGTAGATTACTAATCCATTGGCCTGCCGCGGCAAAAATGGCCGAAACTGATCAAAAATCGACTTGGAATGAGTTGAACTAAAATCCGATTGCCAAATATGTCATAATTTGCCAAAAAGATAACAAACTTTTTCGTCTGGCAACCCATATCATTTTGATTTCAATGAGAAAAAGGGCAAACGATTTCTGATCTCTGGCTCGGAAAATTTGTATCTTTTAAAGGTAAGCCAAATTGGCGACATTAGTTACGTCATCAGTGATGTAATGTTTATTGCCAACTTGGCTCCCTTTTAATAGATGCAAGGAGACAGTCGCCAGATATCTGAATTGTCTGCAACCTTCTTAATTGAAAATTAAAGAGTGAGGGTTACCAAATAAAAAAAATGCTCATTATTTGGCAAGTTATGGCGCGTTTGGCAATTGGATTTAGTTCAACTTATTAAAAGTCGATTTTTGACTAGTTTCGGCCATTTTTGCCACGGCAGACCAGTGGATTCGTAATCTACTCACTTTTCTCTAATTTCTATAAAAAATTCAGAATGATGTTCGATGGGGTCCAAAAATTGCAGTCGCCTCTCAGTCTATTAGTAGAACATGAATTCACAGGTCTGCTGGTGCAAAAATGGGCAAAACAATTCAAAAATTGACTTTTAATTAGTTGAAATAAATCAGATTACCAAATATGTCATAATTTACCCAAATAATGGGCATTTTTTTTTATGAGGTAACCCACTGTTCTTTAATTTTCAATGAGGAAGAGTGCAAATGATATTTATTCTCAGGAGAAAAATACTTTCGCATTTTAAAAGTGAGCCAAATCGGCGATAAATATCACATACCTGATAATGTAATATTTATTGCCAACTTGGCTGACTTTTAAAAGAGGAAAAATCTCGGCACCAGGAAAGACAAATCGTTTACAACCTTCTTAAATGAAAATTAAAGAGTGGCGAGTTATCAGGCAAAAAAAGGATGTTCATTTTTGGGAATTTAGAATGATTTTCGATGAGGTACCTAAACTTTCAGGTGCCTCTCAATCCATTATGTCTGATTTTAGACCTAGATTCTAGATGAAAATTGGTTTGGTATATACTACCACCTCTTAAAGTTCGTTAGATGTTTTTTAGACACCCGGAATAGAAAATCAATACAACCAATCAGTTAATGACCCATATACCTTTATAATGTATCTTCCAAGTACAGTAAAAGCCCGATTATCCGGCATTCAATTAATCGGAAAGCTCAATCAACCGGAATTTTTTGAAAATCAAGTTTGGCGAGAAAATTGGCATTATTTCGCCAAAAAACGGCGAAAAGTCGCTAATTTTTATTTTTTTTTACAATTTTATTTGAGATTTTGAAGTTGAGAGGGTTTTTTTTTCTCTTTATTTTGATGATTTTTAATTTGCTATGGCGAAATAGCTGAGTTTGCACGGATTAGAAATTAATATATTATTATAAAAGGTGATTTTTTTTTTCATTCTGGTTTATCCGGAATGCCGAAGTTCTTATTCAAACAACTGTGAATTCTCAGCAAAAAACCTTAATATTCTTAATGGAAAATGTTTTTTTCCGGAATATATCCGGAAAAAATACATATACTGTATAATACATATTTTCCGAATCTATAAACAAATCTAGCTTGTTTCAATTGTATAAGAAAGACGGTTTCGTAATCGAAATTTTATTATCCACAGCATCGGAAAAATATTTTCCAGTAGATAATTTGGTTTATCCGGAATTCTAATAAAAAAAAAATTTGCACATTTTGCATCTTGCATCGTTTATTGCATAAAAATTTATATTCGTTTCCAGAATATATGTAATTTGTATGTGCAGAATCTATAAATCTATGGACTACTTTTATTGTAATTATAACAAAGAAAAGTGATTTTCCACTTGAAATTACGTTCTCAACTGCATCCGGCAAAGAATAATTAGAAAATTCAAAATTTGTTAATGGTTTGACCAAAACCCGGATAAAATTAGTCAATCGGTTTGTAGGCTAGATCTACATATGGAACATGCATTTCACAAAATTTAAAATTGTGTATAACGGATAACATTCTATTCCATACAATATCGATGCATCCATAATTCATTTATACCCGCGATTTAATTTGTAAATTTTCAGCCGCATCCGGAAAATGTGCAATTCGGCCAAATTCAACTATTCTAAACATTTTATTCTTTTATCACAAAATATCAGTTTCTCACGATCAATCAGAATAAAACCTAATTGCATCCATTTAAATGCATTTCCCCCTATAATATCCCAATCAAAGTTTCGATTTGTAGGCTAGTTGACCATTTTGTACACAAAATGGAAAATGTTTCTTTTTCTTTTTTGTGTACAAAAAGTATGGGTTATACTGTTAACGTGTTTTGCAATCAATTAAAAAATAAATCTGTTACGCTGTAATTTTATTTTAATAATATTTATTTTTAGATTAGCCGACAACCAGACAATCAATTTCAAAACTTAATAGTCCGTAAATTATCCGGAATTTCGGGGAGATTTATATTACAATCTTGTATTCCTTTTTTCTATACAACATAATAGTCGATCTTTGAATACGAAGGTCGTCTTCCCAAGCATATATTTTACTTTAGGGTACAAAGTGGGTATGTGTAGGGAGGGGGAAGACAATGAAATCACAGGGGTTTCCAAATACAAAAGCTACTTTTCCAGAATTCTCAGAATCTGATCGTGAAAACGCACACAAGAAAACTTCTCCTCCGGAACTGAAATAGCAATAGTCCCCTTTGTCCACCCGGTAACCATAAAATATAGGTTCGGTTAGAATCGGTACAATCAAGAGACATCTCTATTTTTTTTATTTACTTATTTTACAATGCTTAATCTTTTATTTTTTTTTACGGAATTTCAGATATGAAAATGATTTTATTTTGGTAACATATTTCAAATTATTGAAGATTATAACGGTAAAATATAACATTATTTTAACTAAAAAAGCTAAGTAGAATAGTTTTTAAATATTCCGGTTGTGACGATTTTAATGTTAGGTGCCATCACTAGCGTTATTTACCATTTAAATTTGGCGAAAAAACGTCGACATTCAATTAACCGGAAAATTCGGTTATCCGGAAATCCTAATTTCCCGGCGATTCCGGATAATCGGGCTTTTACTGTAATAATAATTTTATTCATAAATATAAATAGTTGAAAATAAGATGTAAAGCTTGTTATCATCGAATTGAGATATTAGAACTCGTAAGAAGTTAGAAAAACTCACATTTTAATTTTTGTCTCACTTTATTTGATAACCTCTTGATTTCTGCCATCAAGTCTTCTAGTTCATCTTTAACTTCTATAAAAAGAAAATTTTAAATTATAGATAACTTTTCCAATTAAAAATATAAGAATCAATTAAAGGTGAATTTCATACAGTTATATTCTGATGCAGTCAACATACAAACATAAACTGAATAACATCACTCCTCTGTGAAATTTTACCAATTTTCAGCACTATTCATCATTAAAGTAGGACATTAGACAATAGAAGAAGACAAAGTAAGTGATTTAGCAATAGATATTCCACATTAATCACATTTCACCTACTGATTACCAGACGGGTACCAGACAAAATTCACTAAATTACAGCGATAACTTATCCAAACTGATAATCTTCAAATCATTTTTAATTCTTATAACTAACTGTTAAAGGGTTACTATAGCAACCCTATAACAAACCATAGACATTTAGCTTGGCGATACATGTCATTTAAACATGTACTCTTGACGCCAACAGATACCTGTCAAACTGAAGAGTTCAATTTAGTATAAAACCAAGTTTTAACACTTTAGGGTTTATAAAGAGCAAAATGTACCTTTTCCTACCTAAAAAATTTAATTTCTTATTTACTTGAGTGTTTTACAGTTGAAAGAGCTAATGTCTATTTTCTAAATTACTCAGAAGGCAAGAACATAATTTTTTACAGAATTGGTACATATGTGTTTATTTAAACAGTTAACAAGAGTGTACACAGATTTAGTGATTGTTTAAGAATATTTACATTAATTTTCAAACAGTTAAGAGACTTGAGGACATGAGTCTTGTCATCAATAGATTGAAGAAACATTTTACAATATTATTTTATTTCAAATCAAAGAATAATTTTCATTATGATTAAAATGCAAAACCTATTAAAATAAAAATAAAAAATTTAATATCAACCAACATTTTACGGTTGATTACGATATCAATTTTAAGGAGATAATTATTGATGTTACTGAATTGTTTTTATCGATAAAGCTTGTTGATGATCATCCAATCAACTAGCAATAACATTATTTATTAAGTATTAAAATGTTATAAAAAAGATAAGTAAATGCATAAACTTACTTTGATTAGTTGAAGGGGCAGAAAGGATAGAACTGTGCTTCTTTTTAACCTCTTCAACTGTAGCACAAATTTTATCAAGACTTTGAGATATTTCTTCCACCTTAAATTCGAAAAAAATTAATCAAAATGTGCTCGGGGCTACAAAAAAATTCTTGTGGCCGAAAGATGTGAATACTTGTGGTCCCTAAAACACTTTGTTACTACCCAAAATATCCCCTAAACTTGGCTTACTCATCCTCTATAATTGACTATTTGGTACACATTATGACAACAAACAAAGCTGAACTTTGTCAGATTAATGACTCAATTGTAAAGTGCATGTCTGAAGATCCAGATGCCTTGATTCATATTCAAGACAGTGTTTGGCTGACTCTGCTTCCAGAACAAGTACATACAATAACAATTAGAAACATATTGCCTGACTATATGTTTTAAGTTTTCTGGTTGTTACCAATTTAACCTGCTTACCAATTTAACAAAATTAGTGATAAAAACTGAAAAATATAGCCGGGAATAAATAAAAAAAATTATATAATTTTTAATTACATGACTCGGGAGACAGTATTAGAAGAATTTGTTTCAACAATTTTGGCATTGGTAGTATATACAAGTATTGTATCGTGCATTCAAAAATTGAAAGTAAAAAAATTACAAAATGGTATTTTAGCTTCTTAAAGGAAATGTTTGCATTTTTTAGCTTTCTCGTTTGGCTTCATGGATAAATTTTCCTGCACATTTATGAGTTTTACCGGTTTTGTGTTTAAAAATCTGCTTTCTTAAGGATTCTCGTTAGTCAAATTCCTTGTCTCCATGTGGCAAAATGTTACACCCTACCCATTCATTAGATGGTTTCAAACCTTGTTTTTTTCTGGTTCCAAGCTTTTTAGCAGCCTTTTGTATGTATCGCATCCAAGTTTTTGTTCTTCACAAATAAGCCATGGATACTCGTTGTATTTCTGAAGGTGTGTATCATTTTGTGTCCAATACTTTGGATAATCATTACTGCAGTGCGTTTTTGCTTATTGTTGCTTTCACGTGCTAGATTATCTCTCCACGTGGTCTCTTCAACTTGATGTACTAGCACTTTTTCCACTGCTCTTTCCTCATCGTTCTGTAGTGTATCGGAGTCATTTTTCTTACAGTTTTGAAGCCAAATATATCAATCTTATCTTGTTTTGTACTAGATGGATTACGAATACAAATGCCGTTTAGAAACAGAAGCAAGAGTTAATGGTTAAGTTGGAGGAATACACGGTTTTCTACTAATAATCAACGAAACTCAAAACATTTTGAAGTAAATGGTCGAGGACAAAACAGGAAATGATAGTGCAATAAAAATGTCTTTTTCTATCCACTCCTCAATAATCCCAGACAACGGATGCCGAAACTCGTCGCGCATTTCCAAGAAAAATTGACTGAATCTGCTTTAAACAAAACAAAAATGAAAGTATAAAAAATAACAAACAGCCAGAAAAAGCAGAAGTAATGAAAATGATTAATTCTATTTTCCCCCTCCCCTTTTAGTTTTTAGAGGGATTGAATGTTTTTTAAAATTGGGAGAATAGATTTTGGTAGTTTTAGAAGTGGGGGGATGGATTTCAGTGTTTTTAGAAGTGGGGAGACGCATGGGTATTTTCTGGACAAGTGGGGGGACGCGTCTACCCACACTTCTAGCACTGTAGCAAGCACAGTCACTTAAAATAATTTAGCAAACTAATATTACCTCATTAAAAAATTCTGTCATGAAATTTTCTTCATCAAGAGATATTGTAATTTCATTTGCTTCATATTCGTCATTTAAAGCCTGAAATCAATTAATTAAAAATGTATTAATAGGAATTAAAGAAATAAACACATTAAAAAGCAATGCTATAATTTTGTAAATGCTGATATCACTAGATGTAATAATAACGTTAAAAAAAAATTGTTACATACCAAAATATGTAACTCCATTGTAGGTACTTTTTAACGTTATCTCAATAACTAGTGAATATATATCAGCTTTTACAAAAATTATAGCAGATGCACTAATGGGAATTAGTTACGGTCTATTCCTAGTTGACGTTAAAATATCGCCAAGCCGATTTGGCGCTGTTTTGTAGGCGATACAGTTCTAAATTTGGCAATCCCATTTTTTTTTATTGACGCGCTTTGGCTTCAACCTTCCTATACTACAAATCATGGAGCTGGTTCGTTTCTCAATTTTTCATATTGGAATTCCGAATTGGCGACATTCTGGCTTTGTCGCCAACCCATAAACGTGAACTAGGAATTTACCTTAGTTACATTTAGTAACATTATTTGGATAAATAATGTAATGATAATATAATGTTGTCTGGATACTGATGAGATGTAGTCCCTATAGCACATATATCCATTTCTTTAAATATTTAAATTTCTTATACGATTCATATAAAATAATAAGCTCCAAAACAATTGTACGTACGCTGTTAATTTCTTCATTAAAAATAAATTTCATAGCTCTTTGTTTAGTTTGTTGGAGTTGAGAATTTTTTAGTTGACACTTTTAAAAGCTACAATTCCTTAAAAGCAAAAATCTCCAGGTTATAGTCACAGAAATTCATACAGATTGTGGGATTCCCAGATTATAATAGTTAGGAAATTGACTATTAGTAATTTAACTGCATTTAAAATGATTGTTGCACAAAGAGTTATTTTAAAGTGATATTAAATGTTTAATTGGTGTTCATCCAAATTAAGTAATAGTCCAAGTGTTTACAAGGAGCTCAATTTAGTTGGTAATCGCCGATTGCGCGATGCAATTTTGGCAGCAGAAATGTCATTTATCTGGTTAAGAAGTACCTATTGCATCGATGTTGAGAAATCTTCACCAGATAATCATCGTAAACTGTCTTCATTAATTTATGAAAGTGCAAATATATATGAAAACATTTTTCTATAAAAAGAATAGGTGTCTTTGTTCTCCTATTTATTAAAAAATGGACATAATTTTCAGCAGGAATAATTAATATTTAATACTGCAAAACATAATATTATAATAAAAGATCTATAAATATGCAAGTGAGCTATTGAATTTTAAGCGATGAAACACTCACGGCTTTCAATGCCCCTAATCTGTCATTAACCATCTCAAATATTATTCAAAATTCGAATGACTTCTTTCATAGAATTTAAATAGGAAACTAAATTAATCTAAAGAGTTATTTAAAGGGTGTTTTTCTTTTTCTTTTGACAACAGAAGGAGTGAAATTTCGATAACAGCTAAAATACTATAAGCAGTTATAAATACGTCACTTTCCCGGTAACTACTTCTTGCTATATAGCAACGCTCCTGAAACACGGACGCAAATAAATATATTTATCTCCTTCGAAAATTCCTTTGTTGTTTTGAGGAGTTCTATGAAACTTTATAAACCTTTTTCAATACTTAAAAACCTTTGCATGGTGTTTATTAATGAATTTGTTTCAACCGGTGCAAGTTTTATGATTCAAATTACAAATATTCAACAGAAAACTATGGATGACAATCAGAGCGTCGAAAATTATAAGCCTCTAAATTAAACTCCCTTAAAGCAAAAGTAAGATGTCGGATGTCGGCGATAATTCGATACGACAAAATCTAAATTCTATTGCCACTGAATGGGTATTGCACTTGCAATCCAAAAACTTTTATAGAAGTTTCAATTGAATTATTTTTCAAAATAATTCTTGGATGCATTACAAATTAACAAATTGAAATTAACAAAATTAAATTGAAATTAACAAAAAAGCCACTATATCTTCTCACGAAGCATATAGACATTTTCAAACACAATAAGCATCAAAACAAATTAAATTGAAAGCGATGTAATTGTGGAGTATATATTGTTGCACAAATTGTCTGTATATATTGTAAATAGTGACGTATTATTTTAAAATTATATTGTAATTTATTTTTATCTTATTTTATTTATTAATAGCGATTATACAGGTTAGAAAAAGGTGGCAACACCTAAAGCAATCGAGAAATTTCGAGATGTTTCTTTTCCGACGAATTGGCTGGAAATTTCTCGATTTTCTCTCGCGCCAAGTATAAATAAGACTGTAGATCGGGAAAGTTTTCAGATTGACTTCGTTGAAAGCTGATCGCGATCGCTTTGTTGACCTATTGGAGTGAGCTTGTATAATCGCTATATTCGAAGCTGTTCTTGTTGAAGCTTGTATTGAAGATTAATAGTGATTGCACTGTTATCTGTGAATACATTTTGTGAGTTTTCTGGAGAGAATAAATACTAGTTTTTTTATCTGAAAAACTGTGCCATCATTGCCTCAGTGGAAAAACTCATAACAATATATCTCTTTCCATGGACGCCAGCAGGATTCAAGGTCTTATATGTGATGACGATTAAAAAGCAAAACATCTTCCAGGAATTGAGAAACACAACACATAAATGATTATACGAAAAATTTTAAAAAAATCAGTACTTCTTTTACAATATCCAGTCTCCAATAATACTAGACTACAGAGGCGCCTGAAAATTCACGCCCACGCAAGTGCAATATTCAGCTATAAAAAACGACCCATGCCATGTGTTTTTTCGATTGTCTTTAGTATTGCTTTTTCAAAAACCAAAGTTTGTGCTGTATGCAACGAAAATGGCACCTCAACTAAAAAGTAGTCTTGGGTTTGGCGACATTTCAGAAAATTACAAAATGGCCACAACAAAGTGAAATGTAAATATAGTTACAAAATATATGAAACATCCAGGAACATCACAAACATGGGGTTTTCATTTGAAGAAAAAGCATAATGTAATGATAGGTAAGATAATTTATTAGTATTTAGTTATTGTGTTTTGGTTCGTATTGGATTCATTTTTTAATTGGAATCATTATTTTAATTTTTATTGGAGAATAAATTAAAACCTGATTAACGAGGGATGAATTGTTTATTTTCTGTGTAGTGGTCAACTATGAGAGATAAGTACGTGCATAAAGCGTCCTTTTTTTGTGATACACGTACCGTTCTCACTCTCTTGAGGGTTTTCGCATGCGGTGAGTATTCTGCGACCGGAAAAGTAGTTGTTGCTCTTCAAAAATGTCGAGTTTTTTTTAACTATTTGGAAGGTTTGGTAAAATGCTAAGGATTCAACGCTGCTATTTACCCCGAACCACAACCCTCCAGTTATGAGCTCTATACTCTACCGCAAAATTATCGGAGCCCTCTTTTCATGGATATTTGTGACTCTTCAAGTTATAAATAATAATCTAAGACTATACTGACAAAACACTAAATAGTAATAAATGTGTAATTTAAAAAAAAAAATTTGTTGTTGAACTCATTGTGATCTCAAACCTGAAAAATAAGGAAAATGCGTTCAAAATACAGTATATAAGTATGCTGAACAGGTCCCTATTCTTCATCCGACTTGAAATTAACTTCCAACCAACTTGAAATTAATATCCGTAGCACCTCTTACTATTTTCTCAGTCAAAATAAGAAACAATCAGAATGCGTGCCCCATTGTAACGTATTGTAATTGTTAATTGCTGTTGTAAAATATAGAGGGCGCCACAAAACAGTTATTTGAAGATTGTATTTTGTTATGTTGTTTTTTTATTAGTCTCCTTTGAGAGACGAGAGAGGAGAGACGATTGAGAAATAGAACACTAACACCTGCTCCTTGTGAAGTTCTTAAAATAAATGTGTTTGTTTTCGTTCAAAATGAAATTTTTACTCGACCACGATACCACAGCTTAAGATTGGTTCCAGCGGTGCGATTTTTGAACCTGAAACAACCGTTGTTTTGAAAAAGAACTGTAAGTTTTATTTTAACGACGAAATGAATAACGACCGTTATTTTGGCGCGAAGAGTACCTGATGGACATCCATCGTGTGGAATATGAAGCAAGCCTTGCTTATATATTTCTTGTGTTTGCTGAAACCTATAAATGTCCGAGTATGGACACTCGTCGTGTAGAATGGTAAGCATTGCAATTTGCTTATTAAATTAACTGAAAAGCCTCGATTCAGTGTGGACATCCTGTCTACAGATTTTGATGGACATCCGTCCAGATTGATAATTTTTCTTCGTCCTGAAGATCGCCAGTGACATCCTGTCCTGAGAAAAGAATAACCACTTCAACCTGAAGATATTGTGTTTTTTCTTTTAAGTGTGGTGTTTGTGTTTCGCTGTCAGCATTAGTGAATGACAAGTTCTGGTTCTACAGATTTTGATGGACATCCGTCCAGATTGATAAGTTTTCTTCGTCCTGAAGATCGCCAGTGACATCCTGTCCGGAGAAGAGAAAAGAATACTTCATTTTGAAGATTTTGTTGTGTTTTGATTCAAGAGTGGTGTTCGTGTGTAGTGCTTCGTGAATCATAAGTTCTGTTTTCTAAGTGGTTAAATGGAGTGCAATACTTCAAGATTGGTGATACGTTGCGAGTTTAAATGTTTGTAATTCAAGTGTAATTTATCGAAAGTGCTAATTTGTGGTTGGTATTTAGTGCTTGAGTTATTCAAGAGGTGTTTAGTTTCGATTCCGAGCAAGGTTCTAGTTTCATTTGTGTGCAATATTTCAAATGAAAATAATGTAATGATTATTTGTGGAGTGTGTACATATATCATTTGTGTGCAGTATTCAAGTGATTAATTTGCCTCATCTGACGTGAGTTATAATTATTTACTCGTAGTAGATCAAGAGTGATTTTAAAACTGGTGGTGGAGCAAGTCCATTTTCTGGTGAAGAAAATAAAAAGAAATTATCCGGCCTTCGGATATAATTACAATTAAAGTGAAAATAATTGTATTTTGTGATTTTCAGCTTCATAGTTGATTTTAAGTTCTTTGAAATTTATTTAAAACTAGTTTTGATTAGTATCTGGTACATGCATTTAAATAATGATAGTATTTGAATTTATATCTTTTGAAGGTCTTCTTTTAACATGGTATGAATTTAATGCTATATTTGATTATTTGTGCTAATATAATTATATATATACCATAATATAATATCTGGTAAGATTCTTGTAACAAGAACACTTATTTATGTACCAGTTATAACAAAGGCTTTGGGTTTGTGCTACCGTTTCAAAGAATTGGAAATTACTAAAACAAAAGTAATTTGAATTTAATTTTAGTTAAAGTTGTAAAAGAGTTAGTTTTAAGTGAAGTCTAGTTCTAGATATTTTTTGTTCTTGATCTGAAGTTTATTTCTGAATATTCTATTTCATGTTCTCTTTTTAAAAAAAAATGTGATTGCTATATACTTAAATTAGATGCAATTAATTTGAATTGAGTTTTAAAAATTGCAATTGCTGAAATTAAGTGGTAAAAATGCTGAATTCTTTTTAAAACATTTATGTTCCTGTTCTATGATAAATTTTCATACTTGAATATTTTGTAGTGGTTAAGTGGTATAAAATTTATATTATATTTACAAGAATAATTATAAATTTGAGGGTGTTCTGTGTTGGGTGAAGAATATAAACTCTCCAGTAAATTATTACATTTAAAAATGTCTTTTTTGGGTCGTGCTAAGAAAGAAGATTTGAGGGTGTTAGCAGAAGAGTTAGGTGAAAGAGTAACATCTGGTCTTAAACTGGTAGATCTTAAGAAATTAATCACTACAAGTGTTAACTATGACGAAGATTACGTTAAGGAACAGATAATTGTAATAATGGAGAGTAGGAAAGAACGTGAGGAAGCAGAACTACAAAAAGAAAGATTCGAAAAAGAACAAGAGAGACTGAAATTGCAACGTGAACATGAAAAAGAAAGAGTCGAACAAGAACAAGAAAGACTGAAATTGCAACGTGAACTTGAAAAAGAAAAGTTTGAACAAGAACAAGAAAGAATAAAACTACAACAAGAACACGAGTTGCAAAATATAATAAGTTGACCTATAGTTATGCAAAATGATCCACAAAGATCAAGAGTTGAGCTTCGACACCTCATGCAAAAGTTTGATGATAAACAAACCGACATCAGTCTGTATTTGTTACTCTTTGAAAGGCAAGCAGAATGGGCTGGGATCCCATTGACGGATTGGGTATCTCATCTGATAGGACTGTTACCATCTGACATAACCCAATTGATTGCCCGTGAGCCATCTGAATTGGCAAAAGAATATGACCATGTTAAAAAGCTGCTTCTTAAGAGATTTAAGTTAAGTCCAGAGAGATTTAGGCAGATGTTTGTTCGACACCAAAAAAATGCAGAATCTACATGGAGTGACTTTGCATATGAACTCCACAATTACTGTCAAGAATGGGTGACTGGCTTAGAAATAACTACTTACGAACAACTTTTGGGTCTTATGGTGGTGGACCAGTTGAAGCGTCGTGTGCCTAACGAAGTGAAGGATCATTTCGTGGAAGAATGGGGAAACATAACTTCTCCTATAGAATTAGCTTCAAAACTTGATGCTTATGACAACGTTCATGGGAATTTTAAGAGAAAAATTCCCGAGAGAAATGGGGAAAAGAATATTCCTAAGTGGCGAACAAAACTTCCAGTTGAGTCCAAAGCCAGAATAGAAAACTCTACTCCCTTCAGAAATCAAGCTCAAGGTAGACCAGAGATTAAAAGAAATTCCAGGAATGAACAAAATTTGGAAACACGAAGGCAGCTACGTTGTTATGAATGCGACTCAACTCAGCATTTGAGACCAAATTGTCCTGAATTAAAGAAGAAATCAACCACAACTGCTTCTGTAAATAGAATAACTTACAGTTCAGAGGACAAGTTATTGGATCCTTTTATTCTGTCTGGAAAAGTGAATGGGACAGACATGTCTATTCTCAGAGACACTGGTTCAACTATTGATGTGATCTGCCAGAAGTATGTTACTTCAGATATGATGACTGGAGAACAAGTTTGGGTGCGGCATCTTCTGGATGAAAGTATGTCCTGCCTACCGATTGCTGAAGTAGAGATAGAATGTGAGTTGGGGAATATTCTCACAAAAGCAGCTGTGATTCAGAACCCATTGGATCAGGGCAGATATCTGTTAGGAAATCGAACTGCTGCATTGCTTGAAGGTAGAAGGAAAGAAATTGGAATTAATCCTGAAGAAGTTAACGCCATCCAAACCAGAGCTCAGCGAAGGTTGAAGGAAATCGCCAACAGAGAGAAAGAAGCTGATCTAGGAAAAGTAGAAGACGCCGAAGCAGATGAAGTTTCTACACCGGAAAGTTCAGTGCTAAATTTTAGTAAGGATAACGAGATCATGTTACCCCCAGTTCAAGTTCAACAGGAACCTGCACTTTCACTCCTGGAAGTGAAACCTTCTGATTTTGCTATGGCTCAAAGAGAAAGCCCAGAGTTACAGCCATTTTGGGAAGAAGCTTCTAAAACCAATAAAGAAGGATCGTCAAGTGATATACTCATCAGTAAGAATAATCTTTTGATAAAAGGAGGACTGATAAAACAGGAAATGAGAGGTTTTTGCTGCTTGTTCCAGAAAAATTTAAAGAACGTTTAAAGGCTCTATGCCATGAGGGTACATCAGGTCATTTAGGAGTTACAAAGACCAAAGATATTCTTTCCAGATATTTTTTTTGGCCTAACTGTTATAAAGAAATTGAAGACTACGTTCGCAGCTGTGATAAGTGCCAGCGTGTGGGGAAGCCAAATGACAGAAAGAAGGCTCCTATGAAATTAGTTCCAGTTATACAAGAAGTTTTCTCCAAAATTAATGTTGATGCGGTTGGACCCCTTCCAGTATCCACAGGTGGAAAACGTTACCTAATCACTGCTATGTGCCTATCATCAAAGTACCCTGATGCCATTCCTGTGACCGATATCACTTCTACATCAGTAATTGATGCTTTGATGCAAATTTTCAGTAGAATGGGGTTTCCTAAACAACTTCAATGTGATCAAGGGACTTCATTTATGAGTGAACTTACCACAACCTTTCTAGAAAACACTGGGATTAAAGTAGTACACAGTTCAGTGTATCACCCACAGAGCAATCCTGTCGAAAGATTCCATAGAACAATCAAACGAATTCTAAGAGTTTTGTGCCTTGAAGCCGAAGCAGATTGGGAACAGGTGATCTGTCCTGCACTCTTTGCTCTTCGAACTGTAACACATGCAGCTACAGGATTTACTCCTGCTGAACTCGTTCATGGGAAAAACTTACGAACACTGTTAACCTTACTGTTCGAACACTGGATGGATCCTGAAGAGGAAGAGAGCCCTGTGACTGAATATGTATTTTCTTTAATCAACAGATTGAAGCAATGTCAAGAAGTAGCAGTAGAAAACATGGAAGCTGCACAGCTCAAGAACAAGACATGGTATGATGAAAGAGCAATCAAGAGGGAATTTCAAGAAGGAGATTTGGTTCTCGTAGTGGCCACTTCCAAGGCAAACAAGATCGCTCCTCATTGGCCTGGTCCAGGAACTATTTCAGGAAAAATTTCTGAAACAAACTACCCTGTAGAATTACATGGAAAGAAAGATGAAACTCAAATTCATCAAGTGGGAGTTGCTGGTTACTATAGCCGCAATATTCCTATGTTTTCAATTATAGCTGCACCTTTGACTGATGCACTTAAGGGAAAAGTAAGAAAACGGGAGATCATCTGGACTCCTGAATGTTACAAAGCGCTAAAAAAAAATTGAATTATTACTATTTGGATGGACAGAAATTTGTGGTGCAAACTGACCATAACCCATTAACATGGTTACGAACAAATGCTAGTTCAAATTCACATTTAATGCGTTGGGCCTTAGCACTTCAACCAGTTAATTTTGATGTCCATCACCGTGCAGGCAAGCTAAACAAAAATGCTGATGGGCTAAGCAGAATAGTTTTAAATTAAACGTATTCCTTATTAGTATTTTTTGTATGTTTAGTTTATTGATCATGTTTATATTTTTACATATTCTTTATGCTATTATGTTTATGTTCTTTTGTTGTAAATATATTACAAACTTTTCTCCTTTTTCTCTTAGAGAAAAGTTTTCTGTGAGGGGAGGAATTAATAGCTGTAACGTATTGTAATTGTTAATTGCTGTTGTAAAATATAGAGGGCGCCACAAAACAGTTATTTGAAGATTGTATTTTGTTATGTTGTTTTTTTATTAGTCTCCTTTGAGAGACGAGAGAGGAGAGACGATTGAGAAATAGAACACTAACACCTGCTCCTTGTGAAGTTCTTAAAATAAATGTGTTTTGTTTTCGTTCAAAATGAAATTTTTACTCGACCACGATACCACACCATGAATAACAGTCTCAGGTACATCGAGCTCTTCTTGATATTCGTTGTTCTCTCGTCTTCGGCTGAGGTAGCTATGTGTGGTGGTCTCATGTACAAAGAGACACCAGAGATTTCTTTTGTCTAATGGTTAACGCGCCTGTCTACTGATCTAGGAGTCCCTGGTTCGACTCCCCGTTAGTGCACATCCCTACATTGGTGACTAGCGGACAGCTGAATCATGCTGCCATTTATTGGCACCTTCTGATAATCTGCACGACTTCCCCACTACCATCTTAGCATCTTTGGTGACTCACTGCCATACAGTAAGCAACCTCCGGCAACTCTCACTGCCGCATAAAAGTGGCCCATAGAAAAAATGGCCACTTTTCATGCCCTTTGAAAAAATCACGTTTTTCAGTAACTGCTAAAAGACGGTTTTAACGATTTTGTACAAAATCGCTGTGGTAAGGACTCTTAAGGTGTTCTAAACAGCCCCACCTCCGGAATTTCCGTAAAAAGGCTTTAATGGAGTAAAAAGTTGAAAAACGAATACCTTTAACACAGAGCTCTATTTCCCTGAGCATCTATAATAATAAAACAAGCTGTGTGTCAGTCTGTGGATCTATAGAAACATACTTAAAATTGGAGTAGAACTCTGAAATTTTCAGCATACGTAGTTTTGGCCCTCTAATTGTCCTTCTGTTTGTGTGTATACATCACAAATAGAATGTTGCAATTTTAATTAGTTCTTTTTTAATTAATTTTTTTAATTAATTAATAAATTGTTACAAAACGATATCTAATAGGGCTACAGCTCTGAAATTTTCAACATAAGTAGTTATGGTCTTTTTAATCGGACTTTTAAAAAACAGAATTTTAAATTTTTATTTTGTTCTTTTTTAATTAATCTTTTTAACTAATTAATAAACATTTCAAAAAACGACTACTAATAGGGCTACAGCTCTGAAAATTTCAACACAAGTAGTTTTGGCCTTCTAATTGTATACATCACAAATAGAATGTTAAAATTTTAATTAGTTATTTTTTAATTAATTGATAATTATGTTACAAAACGATATTTATGAGGGCTACAGCTCTGAAATTTTAAACATAAGTAGTTTTGGCCTTTTGATTGGACTTTTAAAAAACAGAATTTAAAATTTTTATTTTGTTCTTTTTTAATTATTTTTTTTAATTAATTAATAAACATTCTACAAAACGACTACTAATAGGGCTACAGCTCTGAAAGTTTTGGCCTTCTAATTGGACTTTAGAAAAACTGAATTTTAAATTTTTGTTTAGTTCGTTATTAATTATTTTTTTTAATTAATTAATATATATATTACAAAACGATTTAAAATAGGGTTACAGCTTTGAAATTTTCAACATAAATAGTTGTGGCTTTCTAATTGGATTTTTGAAAAACAGAATTTAATTTTTTTTTAATTAACTAAATAATATTTCACAAAACGATTTGTAATGAGGAACTTGCACAAGTGAGGAAAATGAATATTTTTTGTATTTTCTAGTGTTATCCAACGAATATGTTTGAGCAGTGTAATTATTTTTCATCTTTATGCTTTCAATTAATCAAAAATCGAGTTTGAAATTATCTGAAATCAAAGCAAAAGTCACGTGACCAAAAATACATAAAAACCCGTGACGTGGTACGCAGAGATAAAGACGCAAAACGAAGGAGAAACCTTAATCATTCCTCGTCTAAAACAGGTTTTAGACTGGTTCATTATCTTCGCATTGACGTTTCACGCAAAAGGGTTTTTTCCCGCCAAATCGCAAAGTGAAAAACTAAATATTTTTTTAACTATCTATCCGAGCTCAAATTTTTGAAAGAATGGTATTGTTTTTCATGATTTTTTCTCTACTTTTATTTAAAAATAAAACCAAAAAACGTGAAAGTTCCTCATTGGATTTCTGAAATTTTCATCTCAAGTAGTTTTGGTAGTTTCGGTAGTTTCTAATTGAACTGACAAAAAGAATGTTAAAATTTTAATTTGTTTTTGAATTAATTTTTTCACAAAAACCGACTTCGAACAGGCCTAGATCTCTGAAAATTTCAACTTAAGTAGTTTTAGCCTTTAATTTTGCTTTCCACAAACACGTGTTAAAATAATCTTAAAGGGGCGTTGTATTATTGTATTAACGTTGAATTTTTTTTTCTTGACAAGGGAGAGGCTTCCAATATTAAGTCTTTATGTAGCAATGAGATTTTAGGGAGTGAAGTGAGTTTATGCTTACGAAGCAATTAACCTTTCAGCGAGCGAAGCTAGTCTATGCTTGCATAGCAATGAACCTTTTAACGAGTGAAATAAGCCTGTGTTTATGTGTCCATGAACTTTTCAGCGAACGAAGCGAGCTCGATTTTGCGTAGCGATGAATTTTCCTGAGAGTGAAGCGCCAAAAACTGGGTACTATACACGAATGACAGATGTCCGCAACGCGAGGCCTCACAGCTAGCTAAAATATTGCACCTGTTAAAATTTCGTAGCGAAGCACAGGTATTTAGCTATAGTACCTCATCAAAGATCATTTTTTCTCCTCTCCTAAATTTCACTTATAAGAAAGGAACAATATAAGAATTACTGAAAAGTATATTGCCAAATTCCTCTATTTGAAGAATGTTTTTTTTTTTTTCCCCCAAGACCTATACAAGAATTATGGTAAAAAATATCGCCAAACTGGCCATTTTATCTAAATGAATGATAGAAATATAAAAACAGTAAATGACATATACATTGATATCAGTATTATAGAGTCATTGAAAGCTGTGCGATGTTCCACACTCTTAGTTTAATTTTAATTTTTGTCCTTTTTTTAAGTTTATTTTTAAAATTTTAGAATTTTGAACTTCCTTTATACTCACTCTGTATTTGAGTAACATTTACATACTTACATGGAACTCATGCGTTTCGATATTTGCAATTGTCCGTTGAGACTGACCACAAGAGATGCAATTGTCAGTTCGGGTCCCCTCACTTTTATTATACACGAGTCGCTATTGCATTGTATGTAAATATATTTTACTGTAGGTATACGTTGTATTGATAGTGTATCGTATACTATTCATTGCATGCGTAATTGTATTGTATGCAATGCAATGTGTGACTTGAATGAAATGCATGGTAGGTTTTGCCTAATTTTTTTCCCTTCATCCTGCATATTTGTTCGGAAATTTTAATTACAAAGTTATTCAATTCATTTTAATATTAATGTAACTAATTTGTATGTGGAGGATTTACTGGTTTGTAAAAGTCACATTAGAAATTGAGCTTATGAACGAGATTATTTCCTAAAAGTTTTCTACAAATTAAAAGTTCGAGAGAACGATATTTCTATCTTTTTTAAAAAAAATATCAAAAGCAGCATTTTTATTATCCTAGTCACAGTCCAAAATAGACTAGCGATACTGCAACGTCAGAAAAGTTGTGACATCTTTCAGCAACCAGTTTGTAATCTCATGCATAAACTAGATATGATGTAAAATTTTGAAACATTTCATAGAGTAAAAATCTAAACTAAAGCATATAAATATGTTTTAGGATTTCAAAGGCTTTTTTTAAAGCAATATGAGACTACTAAGATATTAATGTTTTTGACTATATATCAGCCACCATGTAAAAGGTTTATATTTTATTTGACTAGAACAAAATTTTAAAAACGAAGATGGCAGCAGATTTCAAAAGTGTGGTTGAAGAATTAGCTTCCTTCATCTTTCGCAGGTTTTGTCCGGAAATTCAAAATTTGTAAATACGCAGTCATTCAACTCATTTTAATCGAAGCGAGTTCGTCTCCTTAGGTAATTTAAACTGATGATATGAAATTATTTAATTTCGTTGATTTAATGGTTGTGTTTATTTTTTTTTAAACTAATGCTTGTAAATTTGTTTGCCGGCATTTTTCGTGGCTGTAAGCCTAACTTGATATATGCAAACCTCTTTCTATCTAATGCAACAGTTTCCTTTTACATTTTGAGCTACATTCTTCAAAGGTTATATTGTCTTTCACCTATCGATTAATAGTTTTTTTTTTCCTTTCAGAATGCAGGCTGAAGGTGACAACATACCAACGTTCAAAGTAAGTAACATAAAATTTTCTATAACTTGAATTATATGTTTAGCAAGGTATGCATACAAGATTAATATGCATATATTAATAATAATTGCCGGTTTTTAAATCATTTGGTGTATCAAGTGACTGTTATCAATGATTACACAAGGTGCTGCAACTTAAACATGTCCAATGACGACATCAGTGTCTCAAAGACACGTGATACAAATTCTTTATTTAAAATATTTTAAACGTGGGGCAAGTGTTGATGTCGAAGAATCATGGATTTACTTATCAACAATACTGTAAAAAATAAAATGCTCACCTGATTAGCGCAATGGACTCTCGTGGTAAAATTGCCGGGTTGGAATCCCAGGTTAGGCTTGGATGTTCAATGTGTTCAGAATCCACGTTAAGCTGTAAGTTCTGACCTGATTAACTGTCATATCGCTTTAAAATGGGTCTTCAAGCGTACAAACAGATGAAATTAATAGTTCAAATAAAGTCTGAATCGTGGAATGGCAATAAATATTTTCATCTACCTACTTAAACCATTCAAGTTTTAATCTATAATAATTAATTACTAATAAAATTTTAAGAGTTCGGTAACTTATAAATTTGAAGCTAATGCATTTGTTTGATCTTTATATATAGGAATCTTGTAATTATTACAACAGAATAAATTTCTGATACTGCAAATAATGCAAGTTTGATTGGGGTTGAGCATGTAAAAATCCCCCCCCCCCCACACACACACGCAGACAAATCTGTAAATTAAGATTTTAAGGATTTGTTGTTGAATTTTTATTGTTAAATCTCGGGACAACATTGCTTGAACCTTGAGTATATATATGCTGTTGAATTGATCCTTCCATGTGAAGGTAGTCCTGGACAAATTATATTTTTTATACAGGGTTTCTGCGCTTATGGAAAGTCGTGAATTTGGATATTGGGTAAATTTTGTCATGGAACAGGGATGCCAGTTTTCCTCCTTTTGGAGGATTTCCTCCTTTTTGGTTTTTTATGTAACATTTTCCTCCTCTTTGTCCCTGTCTTGAGGATCCACATTTTTCTGATCTGAACCAGTTTTTCCTGCAAAAAGTATACTTTTCCTCATATCTATACAAAAGATTTTCCCTCTTGGCTCCCCTTTCCTCCCAGATTACTTCTCTAACTCCTAATATTTGAAATGTAATCATTAAATAGTATGAGAAATTTCATTGTATCTTTAAAATTATTGAATTATCCTTCCTGCATACTTTTTTGTTCAATTTGAGTGTATTCCATCCGCGAGCTTTTTCAACAAATTTTTGAATTTCCTCCTTTTTGCTTTCTGATCACTCTCATCCCTGCATGGAAAGTCATGAATTTGATAGAAAAAATGGCCATAAGTCATGGAAATACAGTGAATTGTATGGTTTTCTAAACGTTTTAAGTAAAATCATGTAACTATGACATCATAAACACCTTGATTACTAACTATACTTGATTAACCAATAGCCACACATTGTTCCAATCAGCCAATTAGAGTGTAGTAAAACCGGTTCACACATCGTTATAGCATATTCAATGAACTGAACTATGCTTGTCCCAATGTATATTATCGGTAAGTTGGAATAGATCTTGAGTGTTACTTGAGGCTTTTAGCAATCATTTAACTGACTGTGTGGTATATTGAAGTGTATATATATTTTCCACACTAATTAAGCCGACTATGTACACTTAACTTGTGTATGTGGTGTGCAATATGTGGATACATTAATTTGTCCAGTCTGCGATTTTATATGTGTATGCAGGCTGGGGAAAACATTTCTAGTGCTTTGGGATTTAGGTAATTTGAATTATGAATTTTAAATCCAGCTGTCTGGCTTTATATTGTGTTTAAATGAGCCTCATTATACAAGAGGAAAAATGTTGATTGGTCACCAAACTAAGTAGGGTGAACCTACCAGTTAGTGCAAGTTTCTACACATTTAATTTTTTTTCTTAAAAAATTATTAAAGGAATGTTATGAAAATTTCCCAAAATATCAATTGATTAATGAAGCTCAATAATAAATGAACATGGTGTTCCAGTCCTTTTTACAATTTAAAATATCAGAATTTCTTAACAAAAGCAATTTTGCCAGTAATTGACCACAGCCATGCTAGTAATTGAGCACTTCCATTTCCAGAATAAAACCAAAAGTTAATTGTTAAATTCTGTTATAAAATTAATATTCATAAATTAACTATTAAATGAATTAAAAAAAGAAAGTAAAAATAAATATAATCAATTTTAATCCATGAAAATACAGGAACATCAGTGTAAAATATAGTATGATGGTTTTATAAACTTTAGTTATCTAAGTTAGTTTTACTGGTGGGTAATTATGCGTATTTTATTCAAAAAATTAAAACAAGAAAATCAAAATAATATAGAAAAGATTATCTAATCCTATACTTTCAATTCTGAATAAATTTAGATGAAAAGAATCGAATGTAGAGGATATTATTTCTTGAATAGTTTCAAAATCATCCGTTTTTCTAATGGAAATCATTTTCTTGCATTGGCATTTATCCAATTACTTAGAAGAGTTTCTTCTGAGGGTGTAAGAATTGTTGAGGGCCCATTTTACTAAATTGTGGGGTTTCCCTCTTGGCTTATTATTCAACGTAGAATGAGGAACGTTGTATTTTCTGGCAGTTTCTCTTATTTTTCCAATATTTTCTCTTGAAAAAGCGTAGATTTCAAGACCTCTTCGGTGTACTTGAGAAAGGATTTCTTCCCTTCCAGAGTGTTTAATTTTAATGATTTCAGAATTCTTATAGCCTAGGTATATGATTAAACCTATAAAAAAAAACTTCCTTAATGATTTATTTAACTCAATTTCTTATCAATATTTAAGTTAATTTTCTACTTTAATTTTTTCCTGTTCATATTAAAAAATATTACTAAACATATATCTTATTCAATTAAGGTGTGAAAAGTAATTTTGATATTTATAAGGTTGTTGGTGATCTGTAAATTTTCCGGCTTATCTTTGACCAATGCTTTTCTGTCAACAGACCATTTGATCGGATCTTTTGAATTTTTCAAGAAATAAAACAATTTATAAAATTCTGACAGATATTTTATATACCAGAGTGTTAGTTTAAATAAAAATTGTAAGTAACCTACATAATATTTGTGTAGGGTAAAGTGGAAGTATACTTAAAAATGATCTAATGTACACATGCAATAAGAAAATCCATCTTAGAGTTTAAAAATGACTTACTTTTGTATTCTAAAGTTGAAAAACTAATACTTAACACCCTTATCGACACCAATTAGCTACAATGGTCAATTACTGAAAAAATCAATTTTTCTGGACAAATAGTAAGTGAAGATTGCAATAAAAGCATAAACCTTTGTTATCACTTTGTTTTTTCCCAGAAAATATGCAAGTAAATAAAAATTTAGTAGTTGGCCACTTTGGTCAATTACTAAAAATATAACACTTAGCCTGATCAGTAATTGACCATCTGTTTTTCATAATTTGTTTATTAGTTTAAAGAAAAACTACTTTTTTATTAATATAAAACAAACATAAATGATCTACATACATTATTTGTATTAAACCATTTAGGAATTATTCATGTTGATGCTAAAAAATCAAAAAGAAGCTAAACCACCCTTCACTAATAGTGTCAGTCACTCATATGAGACCCTGTGACATACCTTTGTGTTTGTTAATTTTTATCATCCAATTGGAAGCTTGGTTACCCATATAACTTTTGGCATTGGCTTTCATTAGTTATTGGATATATTTTAACCAATAAAAATTAGAATACGATCACAACAATTCTTGTTTACTTCCTTTTTGTGTCATTTTGGTCAACTACTGGCATGTGGTCAATTACTGGCGTATCACCCTAGAATGAGAAATGAGATCTTATAGTGTCTAATATCAGATTTAAAATTCATTACAAAGTATTTACAATAACTTTACTGTCTAATTTCTGAATAATATATCTAGAAGGGCAAGCTAAGTTTGATATAGTTAATGCTGTGAGGTCTGGTAATCAGCTATTTTTTTTCTGGTAAAGTAAACTTTACCAAGTGTGGAATTGCTTTTCTATTGCCAATAGGATAAAATAACATTTTTCACTTATGAGAACCTGGTTGCAATCTTTTGGTCATGTTGGCTTTCCTTTTTTTTTTGTTAGTGTTTGCTATGTAGAATACATGGATTAATGGTTTTGGAAGTATGAAGGGTACTTGTTATGTACTTTTCGAAACCCGGGGGATCGATTTAGTTTGTAATTCATGTTAGCTGTAGGCTCTGACCTGATTATTATTATGTAGAGAAACCTGCGAGATTTTTATTTTTTTGAAAAATTAAGTTTTTTTTTCGATTCTGAAATAAGTATCCAAATCTTCCTTTTTAATGATAGTCAAATCCCGTTAACGAGAAGTCAACGGGGCTGCTGAAATTGTTTGCGCTAACTGAATTTTGTGTTAAGCAAATAAATTAACGTTAAGTTTTAAGTAAAGAGAACTGCTTTTACTTAGCATGAAACATGACTTGATGTTGAGCGATTTTGCTAACAAAAGTTGAGTGTACTCTATTTTAGTTGGAATTTGTCACTTGATACTGCATATAGCAGATATTTACTACACTGCAAGTCAGAGATATATAATTATTTGGTACTCTTCCGTTTTCCGGGCGCAAACAATAAATCGCCAAATAATGTAGAATTTCGCCAAATTTCTTCTTGCAACCATAAGGGGAAAGTTCGTTTGAGTCCATGTGCTCTGTTCTTTGAATTCGACTTTTATTCTGTTGACTGTTTTGTCATTGGTTTCGCTTGGCGACGCGTCGTGTTTGGTTGGCAACATTTGCGCCGGGATAACAGAAGAGTACCAATTATTTTATTAATTAGTAAGGTTATACTTTTTTAGCCTTAGAGTAGAAATCAAAAGTTGTGTTTTAAATTTCTCCCACTAATTAAGCCGGCTAAGTACGTTAAACATGCGTGCCTGGTGTGCAAATGGTGGGGTACATTAAACTTTTCCAGTCTGTGATTGTTTTATATACGTTAACAGTCTGGAAAAAACAATTGTAATGTTAAATGCAAAGTAGACTGCAATGTGTTGCAGCCAATCAAAATTGGAGACATTTACTGATTTCTCAATTTTTTTTAGTGTGTTTTGGTGGGTGATGGAGGCACTGGAAAAACCACATTTGTAAAAAGGCATCTTACTGGTGAATTTGAAAAAAAGTACGTTGGTAAGTTCTTGTAATTTGCATTTGTTGTCGCGTAGCTTCATAAAAGGTATTCCTGTGCCTGTTTTAAGACTTGTTTTAATTTTCAGCAACTCTTGGTGTCGAAGTTCATCCTCTAGTTTTCCACACAAACCGTGGACCAATCCGCTTCAATGTATGGGACACAGCTGGACAGGAGAAATTTGGGGGTCTGCGAGATGGCTATTACATCCAAGGTTTGTATTGTCATTGATTTAAACTGTTTGAAAGAAGTATTCGAATACTGTTTAAGAAAATCCGTATAGGAGTAGTGTCTTGCAAGCTTGCATATATCAAATGGGATTTAAACTTGGACTATCTTTCCAGATCTTCTAATGTTCTGGTGTAGTGTACAGCCTTTGTGTAGTTTTTGCTTTAATAAATAATTAACTGAAATTGGTCAAAGTTGTTAGGACCAGAAACACAAGATCACTCGTGATTAATTGTGACTAAGTGTAATTGTGGTGTTCAATTTTGGGTCAACCAACCTTATTGTTTAGTAATTCTTGGTATTTTAGGAACTATCAGAATAAAATATTTTATTGAAGATGAGTGGTCAATCTTCCCTGGTATAGTTTCATTTTATTTTCTCCTTTATTAGAAATTCATTGGACATATTTTTTTTTTTTAGTCAGTTCATTAATGAAATTCATGTCCTTACTTGGTGATGAATAAAATGACGAGTCTGAATTAAAATCTGAAATCTTGAATATGCCTTTGATGCAAGTTCTTTGTTTTCTTTGGCAGATTTCTAGAGGACAGATTTTATTTCTTCTGATGACTCTTGAGGCATTTGTCTGATCTAGTTGGTACTTTATTAATTTTCTTCTAAGTATTCATAAATTCAGTTAAATTTTTCTTATCTTTTGGTGATGAATAAAATGACGAGTCTGAATTAAAATCTGAAATCTTGAATATGCCTTTGAAGCAAGTTCTTTGTTTTCTTTGGCAGATTTCTAGAGGACAGATTTTATTTCTTCTGATGACTCTTGAGGCATTTGTCTGATCTAGTTGGTACTTTATTAATTTTCTTCTAAGTATTCATAAATTCAGTTAAATTTTTCTTATCTTTTGGTGATGAATAAAATGACGAGTCTGAATTAAAATCTGAAATCTTGAATATGCCTTTGAAGCAAGTTCTTTGTTTTCTTTGACAGATTTCTTGAGGACAGCTTTTATTTCTTCTGATGACTCTTGAGGCATTTGTCTGATCTAGTTGTACTTTATTAATATTCTTCAGTGTTCATAAATTCAGTTAAGTTTCCTTATCTTTTGGTAATGAATAAAACGGATGAGTGGTTTAAAATCTGAATTCTTGAACATGTCTCTGATCAGGGATGACAGTTTTCCTCCTTTTTGGTTTTTTATGTAACATTTTCCTCCTTTTTGTCCCTGTTTTGAGGATCCACATTTTTCTGATCTGAACCAGTTTTTCCTGCAAAAAGTATACTTTTCCTCATGTCTAAACAACAGATTTTCCCTCTTGGCTCCCCTTTCCTCACCGATTACTTCACTAACTCCTAATATTTGAAATGTAGTTATTCTATAGTATGAGAAATTTAATTGTATCTTTAAAATTATTGACCCATTCTTCCTGCATACTTTTTTTGTTGAATTTTTGTGTATTCCTTCTTCGAGCTTTTTGGATTTCCTCCTTTTTGCTTTCTGATCACTCTCATCCCTGTCTGATGCAAGTTCTTTGTTTTCTTTGACAGATTTGTAGAGGGCTAATTTTTAATTCTTCTGATGATTCTTGAGGCATTTGTCTGATCTAGTTGCATTTCACTAATTTTGTATTGTTTTGAGTTTTAATGAATTCGTGCCCTTGTTTAGTGATGAATAAAATGACGAGTCTGAATTGGAATCTGAAATCTTGAATATGCCTTTGAAGCAAGTTCTTTGTTTTCTTTGGCAGATTTCTAGAGGACAGGTTTTATTTCTTTTGATGACTCTTGAGGCATTTGTCTGATTCTTTACTTTCTTCTTATATCTGTAATTTGCATACTATTTTAAAAAAATATTTTAAAATATCTGGATCGTTCAACATGATGAAATGCTTTACAGACTAGAGTCTTTGAATTAAACATGTAAAGATTATGCCTTTCTGAAGATATGCTCAAATATTTCTACTTTTGATTAGGAAACTTGTTAATGATGAAATGCTTTACAGACTAGAGTCTTTGAATTAAACATGTAAAGATTATGCCTTTCTGAAGATGTGCTCAAATATTTCTACTTTTGATTAGGAAACTTGTTAATGATGAAATGCTTTACAGACTAGAGTCTTTGAATTAGACATGTAAAGATTATGCCTTTCTGAAGATGTGCACAAATATTTCTACTTTTGATTAGGAAACTTGTTAATGATGAAATGCTTTACAGACTAGAGTCTTTGAATTAAACATGTAAAGATTATGCCTTTCTGAAGATGTGCTCAAATATTTCTACTTTTGATTAGGAAACTTGTTAATGATGAAATGCTTTACAGACTAGAGTCTTTGAATTAAACATGTAAAGATTATGCCTTTCTGAAGATGTGCTCAAATATTTCTACTTTTGACCAGAAAACTTGTTAATGATGAAATGCTTTACAGACTAGAGTCTTTGAATCAGCCATGTAAATATTATGCCTTTCTGAACCATTGAATTTTATGACACAATTTATTAATTCTTAAATTTTCTTAGCAGTTATCAGCTTTGCTTCATTGTATGCAAGTTTCTTTTTTTAAGGTTGTTATGATGATAATCTTAGGACACCTTTGATGTTTATGAAAATATATACGATTACTGATGACCTTAAATGTTCAAAACTCGATTCTTTGAAACATGAAGGGCTTATTCTATGCAATGGCACTTCACCTATTGCCTATATGGAGGCTTGTATGATGATTTTCTTAGGACACCTCTGATATCTGTGAAGAGGCTTAAGATTACTGATGGCTCCTGTTCCCAATCTTGTTTATTAAGTTATTCTCATTTTTCTAGGTAATATTGTTTAAAATTATGGTACAGATGCAAGGACATTTCTTGGGCACGATTTTATTTGGTCCCCCACTCTCCCCAAGATTAAATCTTAGTTTCTGGCAACGAGTTTCATTTTAAGTTTTTTTATTATTATTATATTTTAACTTGATTTTATTATTCTTAAATGTTTGAATTTTATTTTAGTTACTGTTTAGTTTTTGATTTTGGATGAAATTGCACAAAAAATCGAGGATATTTGGCCTAATTACCTAATATTATCACTCTTGCCTTGAAATATATATAGTATTCAGTGCCATTGGTGAAAGTTTTTGTCATAGGTGGTGGAAGATAGTCAATATGATGATAGACTTAGGACACCTCGGAGTTCTGATGACATTCATATTCTGATTAGCTATCTTAAATTGTTATGTCCTGGTTTAAATTTTGTTATCAAGTTACCTGCTGTGATGAAGTTATACAGATCATAATTTTATGATGAGAACTTTTACTGAGTTTTATGGTAGCTTGCTTTACTTATTGATAAGTAACCATGATTAAGTTTTGTAGCATATTGGAAATTCTTATGAATGTTTAAAACAATTGCTTGTGACGCCTTTGTAGAATGACTATAAACTAACTCTTGTTTTGAATTTATTTTCAATGGAGTAACCCTACTACTCAAACAAAATGATGAACCTAACAATTGATAGGAAATGCCGTCTGAATTTCTTGATGATGGCAAGTGTTCTGATTTATTTCTATTTTCCTTTTGTATCACCTTTTTTTTCATTACATCAAAGAATATGGAATTAGAAAATATAATGCAGATCCTGAGTAGCTATTTTATAATTATTGTTCTGGTCACTTAAATTATGTTCCGATTTAGGTTTTGATATCAAGTTACTTGCTGTGATGAAGTTATACAGATCATAATTTTATGATGATAACTTTTACTGAGTTTCATTGTAGCTTGCTTTACTTATTGATAACATATTGGAAATTTGAATAAAAATTAATTTGTTGTGTTTGTTTTGAACAATTTCTTTGTGACAACTTTGTAGAGTTGTAATAAACTCCAGTTTTGAATTTATCTTCTATGGAGAAACCCTTCTCAGACAAAATGATGAACCTAACAATTGATAGGAAATGCCGTCTGAATTTCTTGATGATGGCAATTGTTCTGATTAATTTCTATTTTCTTTTTGAATTGTCCTTTATATCATATTCCATCAAATGAATATTGAATTACACAGGGTTCCCACGGTCATTGAAAGTCATTAAAAGTGCTTAATATTTTTGAGCTTGTTTTCAAGGCCTTGAAAATGCTTGGAGGTGCTTAAAAGTCCTTGAAAATGCTTAGAGGTCCTTAAAAGTCCTTAATTTTTACAGATATTATCCAACGACAAAATTTATAAAAATACAACTCGGATTTGCTATCCAGCATGACCGCTACTTTCTGCACCATATCAGATTTCTCCGACATATTTGTATTACGCATCCACCAACTTGTAACTTTTTTGGTAGAATATACTTTATTAAAAATTTAAATATATACATGTCTAAAAACGAATTTTCATAGGTCCTTAAAAACATTAATTAGGTCCTGAAAAATCATTGATTTTCATTCTGTGATTTGAGTGGGAACCCTGTTAAAAAGTAAATTCCAGATTTTTCTCAAGCAAATACCTTGTTTAAAATCTCATTTGTGTTTTGGTAATGTGTGTATTTTTGTTCAAATTGTTCATGTTAATCTTATTTTCTTCCGAGTGGTTGAAAGTGAAGATAAAAAATTTGTGCACGTATTTAATGTTATAGTCCCGAGTTTATATCCATCTATCTATCTATTGTGTCCTGTGTGGTGATGCGGCTGCATGTTTTTAACAAGGAAAGTATAGTTTATAGTTACTTTGCAATTCAAACAGAAATGTCTTATGTTTGGTAGGTTGTGCTGGGGCTTAAAATTTCTGTAGCAATTTTGATGCAATTGTTCTGATTTACATTTTCTACTTGTAATTTAATGTATTTGTTGTGTATTTTTGTTATTGTATCCTTGGCAAAAGTAATTTCTCTTTCAAGAATATCTTATTTAATGATGAACCCACCAATTGATAGGAAATGCCGTCTGAATTATTTGATGAGGCAATTGTTCTGATTTACTTTTCACTTGTAATTTCATATATTTTGTTATATTTAATTTTTTCTGAATGATATCCTTAGAGAAATTAATTTTTATTTGTATATCTTGATTTAATGATAAACCTAACAATTGATAGGGAATACAGTCGAGTTATTTGATTACTGCAATGATTTTTTTTTATTGTGCTTGAACAATATTTTGCAATATGTGCAATGCCTTTTTATTGGTGTAAATTATTCTTTCAATATGTGTTACTGGTCTGAGTGATCGCAATGTTTTTATACATAATGGCACTCGTACAATTTCCAGTTATTTATTTAACACTGTGGTATGATAAAATTATGTACAGTAAAAGCCCGATTATCAGGAATCGCCGGGAAATTAGGATTTCCGGATAACCAAATTTTCTGGTTAATTGAATGTCGACGTTTTTTCGCCAAATTTAAACGGCAAATAACGCTAGTGATGGCACCTAACATTAAAATCGTCACAACTGGAATATTTAAAAAATATTCTACTTGGAACTATTCTACTTATTCTACTCTACTTTTTTTTAGTTAAAATAATGTTATATTTTACAATATGGCAATAATTTGAAATATGTTACCAAAATTAAATCATTTTCATATCAGAAATTCCGTAAAAAAAATAATAGAAGATTAAGCATTGTAAAATATGTAAATAAAAAATAGAGAGGTCTCTTGATTGTACCGATTCTAACCGGACCTATATTTTAGGGTTACAGGGCGGACAAAGTGGACTATCGCTATTTCAGTTCCGGAGGGGAAGTTTTCTTGTGTGCGTTTTCACGGTCAGATTCCGAGAATTCTAGACAAGTAGCTTTTGTATTTGGAAACCCCGGTGATTCCATTGTTCTTCCGCCCTCCCCACACATAACCTACTTTGTACTCTAAAGAAAATTATGCTCATGAAGACGACCTTCTTATTCAAGATCGACTATTTTGTAAGGAATACAAGAATTGTAATGCAAATCGCCACGGAATTCCGGATAATTTACGGACTATTAAGTTTTGAATTTGATTGTCTGGTTGTCGGCTAACCTAAAAATAAATATTAAAATAAAATTACAGCGAAACAGATTTATTTTTTAATTGATTTCAAAACACGTTAATAGTATACAATAAAATATAACTCATACTTTTTGTAGACAAAAAAAGAAAAAAAAACATTTTTCGTTGTGTGTACAAAATGGTTGACTAGCCTACAAATCGAAACTTTGATTGGGATATTATAGGGGGAAATGCATTTAAATGGATGCAATTAGGTTTTATTCTGATTGATCGTGAGAAACTGATATATTGTGATAAAAGAATAAAATGTTTAGAATAGTTGAATTCGGCTGAATTGTACATTTTCCGGATGCGGTTGAAAATTTACAAATTAAATCGCGGGTATAAATGAATTATGGATGCATCGATACTATATGGAATAGAATGTTATACGTTATACATGATTTTAAATTTTGTGAAATGCATGTTCCATTTGTAGATCTAGCCTACAAACCGAATGATTAATTTTATCAGGATTTTGGTCAAACCATTAAAAAATTTTGAATTTGCTTATTACTCTTTGCCGGATGCGGTTGAGAACGCAATTTCAAGTGGAAAATCACTTTTCTTTGTTATAATTACAATAAAAGTAGTCCATAGATTTATAGATTCCGCACATACAAATTACGCATATTCCGGAAACGAATATACATTTTTATGCAATAAACGATACAAGATTAAATAGATGCTGTAGTTTTTTTTTTTTTTTTTAATTAGAATTCCGGATAAACCAAATTATTTACTGGAGAATGTTTTCCCGGTGCTCTGGATAACAAAATTTTGATTACAAAACCCTCTTTCTTATACAATTGAAACAAGATAGATTTGTTAATAGATTCGGCAAATAACCACAGTATATTTATTTTTCCGGATATATTCCGGAAAAAAACCTTTCCCATTAAGAATATTAAGGGTTTTGCTGAGAATTCACAGTTGTTTGAATAAGAACTTCGGCATTCCGGATAAACCTGAATAAAAAAAATCACTTTTTATAATAATATATTCATTTCTAATCAGTGCAAATTCAGCTATTTCACCATTACAAATTAAAAACCATCAAAATAAAGAGAAAATAACACTCAACTTCGAAATCTCAAATGAAATTTAAAAAAAAAAAAAAAAAATTGCGTCTTATTGCCGTTTTTTTGGCAAAATAAGGCCAATTTTCTCGCCAAACTTGATTTTCAAAAAATTCCGGTTGATTGAATGCCGGATAATCAGGCTTTTACTGTACTATTAAATAAAAAAAATATTTTAGTAAGAATTAGACTAAGTTTTTCATGATTTGTAAAAAAGTAAATGTAACAAAACTCCTAAAATTTGCTTTTTTTTTATAAGGGCCCTTATAACTCCTGGAAATAGTGTTTCTACTCCTGATATTTCTTTTTTTCTTTCTTAAAAGTTATCATCAAACCAAAGGACAAAAAGATTAGTAGATCCTTAAAACGTAGCGTTTTTTTACTCGATGAAACGTCTCTGAAATTCAAAATTCTTACCGTACTTCAGAGTCTACTGTGCATGCGCTTCAACACTACAGCCACAAAGAAATCTTGGCAACCAGGCGCATAGAGGGAAAATATATTAAAAGTGTAATTTTTGTTCCCGTTACCTCCTGAATTTACTTAACTCCTGTAAAACTCCTTAGTAATTCCTGAATTTTACTATCAGATAGAGTATGAACCCTGATATTAGTTTGTTTTATACCACTTGGTAACTTTTGTAATGCATATATCATACTATCAAATCATAGTTTACTTGTCCTATTTGTAACTTTTATTTTCCTCTGGTCTTTATCTTTAAGTTGAGCAGACAGGCAGTTAGGACAGTTAGTCTTGCATAATTCAAGAAACAAATACATGCAGTTTTCCCTTAAAAGACTTCAGCAGACCATGAATCGAACCTTAATCCAGTTTAGCGTAACCAGTCACCAAAGAAACTCCCAGTTTAGCCTACTTACTTTTCTTGGAGTATTTATAAAAACGGTTTTATTTTCTTCCAGGACAGTGTGCCATTGTTATGTTTGACGTGACTTCCCGTGTCACCTATAAGAATGTCCCTAATTGGCACAGGGATTTAGTGCGTGTGTGTGAAAACATTCCAATCGTTCTGTGTGGCAATAAGGTGGACGTAAAGGACAGGAAGGTCAAAGCAAAGTCAATTGTGTTCCACAGGAAAAAGAACCTACAGGTAAGAATTTCCACAAATAAACAAGTTGATATTAAGGACTAATATATGTCTACATCAGAAATTTAATCCTAGTTTTGTCGCAGAAAGATAGTTAATATGATGATAGACTTAGGACACCTCAGAGTTCTGATGACACTCAGTTTCTGATTAGCTATCTGCAGTTGGTGTGGGCATTTTAAAATTCTAATGATTTTGAAAAGTGTCTGAAATGACATTTTTATGATTGTATTTTTAAAAAATGTATTCTAGAACATAAGTATTTAAGTCTTAATTCTGCTGTTTTGTTTTATGTCCTGTTTAAGTTTTAATACTATCAAGTTACCTGCTGTGATGAAGTTATACAGATCATTATTTTCATGATGAGAACTTTTACTGAGTTTTATTGTAACTTGCTTTGTTTATTGATATTATAAGTAATCTAGAAGATTATTAGCTTTGTAATCTGGGGGTTGGGGAATCCGAATGAACACCAGTTGATATTTATAGTGTTGGAAACAATTGCTTGTGATTGTTAAAGCTTTATGGTTGTGTTTCAAATAAAATGATGAACCTAACAATTGATAGGAAATGCCGTCTGAACTTATTGATGATGGCAATTGTTCTGATTAATTTCTATTTTCATTTGTATATATTTCATTTCACCTAAGAATATTGGATAAAGGAATATTTTGTGAATATTTCTCTTTATCATATATTGGATTCTAGTTGCTTGTTAAGGGAGTATTCTACTGTAGAGGCATGAATTTCGCCCGGTTTTTGAAGCGCTGTACAAAGGAAACAAAAAATGTTTTTATCATTTGTTTATTGATGTTTTATTATTACATAAAAAAAATTATTAAAAAAAAAAAAAAATTGACAAAGTTATGAGCAGTCAAAGTGGGGGGTCAAAAAAAAAGAGGGTGTCCTGGCGTTCATTATTCCAACCCTCCTGGTGATCTGAAACATAAAAAACAGACAGATTCTTAATTATTATAGATGCCGCTATCGTATAACCCTTGAATAAGTTTTTAAAAAAAAAAAAAAATGGCGGCAGTTTGAGAAAAAAAATTTCAAGCATTTTTTTTCAAACTGCCGCCATTTTAAATTTTTTTTTTTTTTTTAAACTTATCCAAGGGTTATACGATAGCGGCATCTATAATAATTAAGAATCCGTCTGTTTTTTATGTTTCAGATCACCAGAAGGGTTGGAATAATGCACGCCAGGACACCTTTTTTTTACCCCCCCCCCCACACACACACACACACACTTTGACTGCTCATAACTTTGTCAATTTTAATTTATTTTTTTTTAATAATTTTTTTTATGTAATAATAAAACATCAATAAACAAATGATAAAAACATTTTTTGTTTCCTTTGTACAGCGCTTCAAAAACCGGGCGAAATTCATGCCTCTACAGTAGAATACTCCCTTAAACCCCTATGCAGGGTTGGAAAACCCCATGCTTTTAACTAATTGAATAAACAATAGCTACTTATGTGGACATTCAAATCATATTATATTTAATACATGGGATATTACTCTTGGATTCCTAAGTAATGGTGATAAGCTGTACAAAAGGATATTTTTAAGGATTAGAAATAAGTTATTAAAGCACAAAACCTCTACTACCAGGGGTGGCAGACGTCCTATAAATCCTATATTTTTTTAAAAATTGGCCAAAACATCCTATATTTTACAATTGTCCTATATATCCTATATTGATTCGATCTGTATTTTCTTCGTATTCGTAGTAATGGCACCGATCGTTGCCATTTTTTATACTTCGGATTCTTTGGCGCGATCGTAGGTGAAAAAAACCTGTCAAAAGTGTTGAAACGGCAGCGTTTTATCTCTTGTTACGTCACGTGCTGCATAACCTACAACTCTAATCTACTGGACCTGCAGAAGTTGTAAACATGTGAACTCCTCCAACGTAGTAAATTAATTGGTCGTAATACAGAGAGAAATGCAGCAACAAAATTCTGCCTCAAGAAAAACAGATAAAAACTACTACTAAATAACATTTTGAGTGCTCAGTCAATAATTGATGAAGGAAACAAAAGTGTTAAGATTTACTGTATGATGTCGGATGGTGATTTTTTTTTTATTCCAAATCCGATACGGATTCTGCGCCACGAATTGTTTACATCAAATCGCCCCTATTTATGGCAACAATAGGCAGTTCTCTTGCTCTTAATAAATGGCAGGGCTGCCATTTTTTGGCGAAAATTACCTTGGTGCAGAATCTGTACCGGATTCGGAATATTAGCCACGATTTTTTCATAAAAGTCGCGAAAATTGAAAATTACCTCGATACATTGTGTAGTCAAATCTCTGGTTCGGTACCAAATCTTTCACTTTTTGCCGCCAATCCAACCGACTCTGAACAGTAAATCTGAACCAACAAAAGACTGCAAACAGGAATAAAAAGAAATTGGAGCATTTCATGCTGTTATAGATGCTGAAAGCAAAAAACTCAAGATTGCAAATAATGCAATTAATAAAAGTTGATTTAAGGATGAAATATTGAGGGAATAACGGATGACATATTCATTATCAGGCAATTTCTTTTTTTTTAAAGGTGTGTTTTCTATACTCTTAAATATAATATAACGAGTATATAAATGTATAACGAGTTAATTTTTAAGTTAAGTAGCAACTGTGTGCTGTTATTTGATGCTTTAAATTGTCCTAATATATTTTTTTAAATCCTATATATTCTTATTTTGCCACTTTGACCCCTGTACTATAGAAACAAATTTAAAATGCAGCCTCTAATTTAATTTTAGTTAATTTAGAATATAATTATAAAACATTAATAAATTCATTTGATTAATATAAAAACTTATTGTTGATACTTATAAAAACTTCAATTGTCTTTCATTATAAGATTTATTTCAAAAGTTATTGACCAAAACAAATAATTAAAAAAAATTATTCTTTCAAGTTTTTTTTTTTTTAGTTTTTTTATTTGGTTCAAAGCAATTGGTTTACATCATGCCAACTCTGCCCCTATGTCTGACAATTAGCAATACATCTATAACAGAGTGGCCACAGAACCTGGAAAACCGGGAAGTCGGTACTTTTTAAAATTTCACAAAAATCAGGCATGTTTTCCCTTTCTTCCGTATTTTGGCCCTACTTGCCTGAAGATTTGTTGTAATCATTGGAAGTTTAATTGTTACAGAATAATTTGAATTTTCATTACCTTTTTTTTTAAAAATTGGCCTGTTATCTCTTTAGCATACATGTTCTATTTGATCAGGTTGTCTGCAGATCTTGAAAAATTGGGAGAAATTTGTAAAAAAGCTTATGGTAAAATCAGGGAAATTTTTAGAAATCTGTCAGGGAAATCAGGAAACCTGTATAAGTGGTGTTTACATTTCAATGAATGAGTTATTTCTTTTCTATGAACTTTTAAAATATAACTTGTTTATAACCTATGTGGTGCGAATTTCAAGATTTTTTTCTGTGTTTTTCAGTACTATGACATCAGTGCCAAAA